>BTHU01000022.1:2773826-3373826 GCA_036184795.1 Tokudaia tokunoshimensis
GGCACAGGTCTATAGTCATGATGTTAGCAAGCGGAGACAGCCGTTTTCAGATTTCGGAGTCATCCAAGGTGAAAATGGTCAAGGCCGACTGTGATTGACTCAGGTCAATATACATTGTCTTCTCTGCAGCTCCAGAAGTTCAGAGTAATGACACCAGTAAGTATTAGCTGAGGCACTTGCCACTCCAAATTTTCTATTCTCGATAATGTTACCTATCCAAAAGAGCCTAGGTTACTTCTGGGTCAGACTATACTGCAATCATTGAACTGAGCACAGAGTCCCCAATGGAGGAGCTAGAGAAAGGACTCAAGGAGCTGAGAAAGGACTCAAGGAGCTGAAGGGGTTTGCAGCCCCATAGGAGCAACAACAATATGAACCACCCAGTACCCCCGAGCTCCCAGGGACTTAACCACCAACCAAAAAGTACACATGGAGGGACCCATGGCTTCAGCTGCATATGTAGCAGTGAATGGCCTTATTGGACATCAAAGGAAGGAGAGGCCCTTAGTCCTGCGAAGGCTCGATTCTCCAGTATAGGGGAATGACAGGACAGGGAAGCTGGAGTGGGTGTATTGGTGAGCAGCGGGAGAGGGGGATAGGTTAGAGGTTTTTCGGGGTGGGGAAGAGAACCAGGAAAGGGGACATTTGAAATGTAAATAAAGAATATATCTAATAAAAAATATTTTAAAAATTACATTAGAGTACTAAAGTAGCACTTACTGGACTACTGGAAAATGCTGCATTTCAGAGAAAACAGTTCTAAAAGCTATGCAGCACTCAACTGAAATGAAATCAACAAAGGATTAGAGCAGCAGAAGTGACAAAATAACCACCCTTTTACATCACCTCCAGGTCTGGCTCAGGTTGAACTGCTGGTGTGTGGTGTCGAACTCAGACTCCTGTACTTTAACTGTTCAGCCTGAGTGCTACTTTAGTGTTCATGCCTTTCCTTTAAACTCAACTCTTGAGAAGCAGAGGCATGCAGCAGAAGAGCTCTGTCAGTTCAAGGCCAACTTGGACTACATTTTTTACAAGAATGAAGTGGATAAAGTTCATGAAGAGACACTTTTTATGCTGAGCTCTGAATTAGGTCTGTGACTAAACTCAGTCAGTGTGGTCCTTGGTTTTCCAGTGTCTGAGGTGTTCTGTTGGAGGCTGGTGTTTCCTCACAGCCCTCTACATTTCTTTCAGTGAATGTGTCCTTCTGAAGCCCACCGACATACAGTCTGACATCTTCAGCTATCTGCTTCACCTCATGTTCACCGGGAAGATGGCCCCACAGGTCATCAACCCTGTGAGGCTGGAGTAGGGGATCAAATTCCTGCAGGCATACCCCCTCATCCAGGAAACCAGCCTTCCCAGCCAAGGCACCTTTTCCTATCCTGAGCAAGTCTTCCTGGGACCTCATCCTTGTTCAGGATTCAAATTGCAGAACACCATCTGAGACAAGCCACCAAGATGAATTTAGGGCCTGAGAAACTTGGGCCAGAGCCTAAGCCACAGGCATCCAGGATGAACCAGGAGCCTGGGCCAAATTATTTCATATCTTCTCAAAAACTGGGTTATTTTCTTTGTTTCTTAATTTTCTCCATGGAAAAAATATTTCAGCTGTGTTTGTAGATATACTCCTGTCCCATGGGTGTAGGGAACAGTGAGAAAACAACTTACAGGTGTCTATTATCTACTTCCACTTTGTGAGTTCTAGAGATGAAATCCAAGGAGGCATTTGGCTGCAAGTGACATCAGTGTTCCGTATTTTAACACTTTTATATACTGCTGGTGTGTGACATGCATAACACAGAACCTAAGACTAGAAATAAGAAGAACATTGAAGATAATATGGGTCTATGAGTGATAGACCAGGTCATCAGGTTTAGAAGCAACCAGCTGTGCCCACTGAGTTGTCTAGCATTCATTTGTGGCTCTGAGAAAGTGTTCTAAAGAAGGGTTTCCACCTAAGAATGAAAAATATATTTTTAAAAAGACTTAGCAATACATCATTTTCTGTTGCAGATAAAATTTATTATCAAATTATACTGTTTCCCTTCATCCATATATGATAATATGTTTATAATATAAAAAGAAGACAGTGTTCCGGGGTGAAATGTTTGTTTCACCTAATTTTATCTGAGGATCAGTGAGAAGGGTCAGTATGAAACACCTCTGGTGTGCAAGGTTGGCAAAATGACATTGATCCCATATGATGATGGCCAAATGTAGATCACACAAAGTCGTCTTCCAGTCTCCACATATCTGTGGGGGCCTGAAAGCCCATTATCCCACTACACACATACAACACACAACAAATAAATAATATACATCTCATTGCTCTTCCATAATCTAGTATCTCTAGATAATTCTATCAGAAGGCAGTAATTAAAATGAAGTGCAAAATGGATAACTAATGGGGATATGAAGGAGCATGAATTGTCAAATTATATATACATTTCTATATGGTATCACTTCAAGCTATGCTGTGAGATTTATAGTTGATTGCTGATTATTCTACATGATTACATCTCTAGGAACAGATTAATTTGGGTATAACACATTAGATTCTTGAGTGCCATGAGCACCTCCCTTGTGGGTAGGGTGTGCTGAAGTCACACACCATAGTTTCAAGGTCCAGGATTCTACCAAGAATAGTTTGACACTTCTCAGATCCACAAAGATTTCTGATTCAGTAGCCCTTGTGCCTGTCTTCCCATAGCCTATCTTTCTGTCTACTAGCACTCCACAGGCATTTCCTTTACTTCCTTCTAGAATCAAGGTGGATAGTTTGCACAGTCCATTATTCAACTTGCAGCAGGGTGAACTATCAAATTCTCAGACAGAACTGTTCTAAGGAGATTAACAATTAGAGATTTTAGGATACAAAATATATTTGTTTCTGTGACAACACATTGGTATCAGGGTAATTGCAACTACTATACACCTGCTACTTAGACACTCCAGCAAACTCTGGAAGAAAAGAAGGAAACAGTTGAAAATCACTATGGAGCACTTTTTTAGCTAGCACATATTCCTCAGTAGGAAGGTGAAAAACACACAGTCATACTAGGTAAAGTTCTCTACATTAACAGAACAGATAGCCTACAAACTCACTCAAACTAAATATTTTTGTGCTCTGATCACTGGATCAGGGAAGAAATAAATAAAGAAATTAAAGATGTTCTAGAATTCAATGTAAATGAAGGCACAACAAACCAAAAAATAGCCCTCTAATCCAAGAACACAGGAAAACATCATTCACCATGGTCAAGTAGCCTTCATTCCAGGGATGCAGGGATGGCTCAATATATGAAAATCCATTAACATAATCCACTATATAAACAAACTGGTAAAAAAAAAAGAACTGCATGGTCATAACATTAGATGCTGGAAGAGCCTTTGAAAAATAAAATGCCACTTTATATCAAAATTATTGAGGAGATGTGGGACATAGCGTCGATACCTAAACAAAATAAAGGCAATATGCAGCATGCCAGTAGTCACCATCAAATTAAATGTAGAGAAACTTGAAGAATTTCCACTGAAATCAGGGATAATGCAAAAATCTCTAAACTGTACCTATGCAATATAGTACTTGAAGTACTGGCTAGCACAATAAGACAACAAGGGAGATCAAGGAGATACAAATGGGAAAGGGAGAAGTCAAGTGTCAGCCTTCCCAGATGATATAATGGTATAAATATCTGATGCCTAAAATTCTTCCAGAGAAATATATAGTTAATAAATACCTTCACCAAAGTGACTGGAAACAAATTAACTCAAAGATATCACTAGTCCTCATTTATACAAACTATAAACATGCTGTGAAAGAAGTCAGGTAAACAACATTTTGTATAATTTCCTTCTCAATTTCCACAAATAATATAAAATATCTTGGTTTAAATCTAACCAAGCAAGTGAAAGATCTGCATGACAAGATCATCAAGTCCCTGAAGCAAGAAACTGAAGAAGCTATCAGAAGGTGGAAAGACCTCCCATATTTATGAATAGGTAGGATTAACAGTGTGAAAATGGAAGTCTTACCAAAAACAATCTACACCTTCTATGCAATTTCCATGAAAATTCCAACACAATTTTTACAGACTTTCAAGGAGAAACACTCAACTTCATAAAGGGTAAAAAACCCAGGACAGTGAAAACAATTCTGAACACAAACTTCTGTAGGAAAAGCACCGCCCTGACCTCAAGCTCCTACAGAGCAAGAGTGAGAGAAACTGCATGGTGTTGGTACAGAAGCAGACAAAGTGACCAATCCACAACTATGCACACTTGAATTTTTAAACAGAAAACAAAATCATACAAAAGAAAAAGATGAAATCACCTTTAAGAAATGTTGCTAGTCAAACTGGCTAGCTACATGTATAAGAATGCAAATAGATCCATATTCATTACCCTACACAAAACACTGGTCAGATTGAATCAAGGACCTGAACATAATATCAGATACACCATATCTCATAAAAGAGAAAGCGGTCAAGGAGACCATTTCCTGACAAGAATAGCCCATGGTTCAGGCACTAAGATGAGCAACTGATAAATGGGACTTCATGAAACTGCAAAACTTTTGTAAGGGACAAAACAGCCGCCTACACATTGGGACAGAATCTTCACCAACCCTTCATCTCACAGAAGGTTAAAATTCAGAATTTCTGAAGAACTCAAAAAGGTTAAACACCAACAACCCAAATATCCCAATTCAAATATAGGATACAGAGCTAAATATAGAATTCTCAACAGAGAAATTGTGAGTGACCGAGGAATACATAAAGAAATGTTCAAAGGCTTTGGTCATCAGGGAAATTCAAATCAATACAACTATGAGGTTCAATCTTACACCTACTAGAATTGCTAATATCAGAAATATAAGAAATTGCACATGCTAGAGAGAACATGGAGTCAGAGAAACACTTTTCTATGGCTGGTAGGTATTCAACCTTGCAGAACCACTTTGGAAATCATTTTTACGAAATCTGGGAATAGTTCTACCACAAGATCCAGCTATATTACTACTGGGCATATACCCAAAAGATGCTCCCCATCCCATCAGGAAACTTGCTCAATTATGATCATAGTAGCTTCATTTTTAATAGGAAGAAATTGGAAAAAAACTTGGATGGTCCTCAACTGAAGCATGGGTAAAGAAAACGTCATTCAATTACACAGGGACTACTCAGGCATTAAAAAATAAGGACATCAAGCAGGAAAATGGATGGAATGAGAAAATGTCATCCTGACTGAAGTAACCCAAACCCAAAAGTACATGAATGGTATGTACTGACTTAGAAGTGTATATTATATAGGATAACCATGCTAAAATCCACAGACCCAAAGAACCCAAATAATGAAGATGGCCCAAGGAAGGCTGGTTGACTTTTTCTCGTAAGATTTCAGAGGTGGATAGTGGAAGGGGATTGAGTATGAGAAGAAATGGGGAAGGAAGCTGGAGGGCAGGTTTAGGGGAAGCAGAGGAGAGAATGGAAACTGGTGGTGTAGGGAAGGCAACTCTAGGTCCTGCCAGGAACCTGGGAAAGAAGGAGTCCCCAGGATGACTACTGCATGACTCTAGCTAAAACTCATGGCAATAGAAGGTACTGATCATGAATTGGCCACTTCCTGTAGCCAAGTAGGTCTCCCAGTAGAGAAATAAGTACAGTACCCTACACACAAAACTTTCCACCTAAAATCTGTCCTGTATACAAGACAAACTGGGAGAAGGATAGAATAGAAAAAGAGGGAATGATCAACTCATGAGTGGCCCAAATTAAGACCCATCCCATGGTTAAGTGTAGAGAGCCATTGTAATGCCATATAGCCTGTAGGCAGAATTCAGCTGCCCGCATTTCACCTACACAGAGCTGAGGAATTCCAGCCACACCTACTCCCACCTGACAGAGATGTCAGAGCTTCTCTGGCACTTCAAAGGAGTCCCCTTTCCGCAGGAAAGGGGGTCAGTCGCCATCTCCTGCTGAGTAGCAGATCCTGTGATCTTCCTGAGATCTGTTATGGCAACATCTCTCAGCCTGCCGGAGACCTCCTGAGAAGACTCGCGGCTTTGGGAGGGAGGGTAACACCCACAGCACATATATTGTCACTCTTATCCCCAAAGAAATATATAAAGATTTTGTACAGCCATGCACTAATGTCTCTGTGTGTTCTTTTCGCTCGACCCCTGTAGTTTCACTCTTCAGCTCTCCCTCCACGTAGAACCCGCTCGTGAGCAATTCCCGGGAAGTTTCAGATGGCGCCTTGAACGTGGGACGTGGAAAAGGAGAGAACTACTGAGAAACACTGTCTGTTGGTGGAGCTCCACGGAAAAGAAATAAAGGTTAAGTATCCAGGGCCCGGTAAGCAACATAAAGGCTATGGTTGCAAGGGGCAGAAAGAAGGGATACGGCAATACGAGGTGAGATCAACTAAGGGTGACAGTGACGTGAAACCGGTAATTTTGTCAGGCTAGTTGGCCGCGGTCTAGAACCGAACTCCAGGCAAGAGAAAATTAGGGCATAAAATAAAATAAAAAGTATAAAATACAAAAAAACAAAAAAAAAGAGAAAAGCAGATTTTAGAAACATGAGAAAGACAGAAGGAAAATGGATTTTAAAAGTCTCCTAGGCACAAAGAGAAATAGAAAGCGTGCTTCCCTTGATTTACATGTCCTTGGTATATGTCCTATGTTCGTCCTTGGTGCACCAATATGTCCACATGTCAATTTGTTTCTTGTTGTTTGAATGGCTGTTCTATGTTGCATGTTGAAAAGAAAAAATGGTAAAAACTTTATCTGCTGGTGGTCCATCTCTTAATGCAGTCTCAGTTTATGGTTATTTATCCTAGAAAAAGCTATATAATTGTAGTTATTAGGTCCAAAGTGCTTTTTCTCTTAAAATTACAGCTAGAGAAAAGAAAAAATGTGTTTGATTTAAATTTATAAGACTTGTGTAGTTGCTTTATTCTTGTTTCTAGTTGATGTTAAAGATATAAGTATGTTTAAATGTTTTGACTATAGAATATTGGCTCATAAGTTTTTTAAAGGATGTAATGTCGGTAACAAAAATTTAGTTTAAAACTGGTAATTCAGGGTTGGAGCCATCTTAAGCAACACGTGGCATGACCCAAAGCTGGAAATACAGGCCTCTAAGATATGTCCACATTGACGTAATGTTTTATGTGGATCTGATCCTAAGAGGTTAGTCTTATAAGAGATAAGATTTAAAATAATGTTTTCTTAATGAGATATTATAAGTTACACTGTCATGCATTCAAACATGAGAGCTGGCAGACAAACTTTAAAGTGTACAAGTAATGTGTTTACCATTGATTTTAAAGGGAATAGATGGTTTAAAATTGGGCTTTATTTTTCAAAGTTGTAGGTATTTTCTAATATTACAAAGAAAGTTAAAAATTATGTTTAAAAACAGCAGTTTTCAGTCTAATTAAAGGCTCATGATTTTCAGAGATAACTTCTAGAGTGATAAAGTTTAAAAACAGCTGTGGCCAGTATAGGCCTGTTGCTACTTTTTCACAAGTTTATTAGATACAGTTGTAAAGGTAAATTTTTTTTCTCAAGATTAAAAAGGAGACTTCAGTGTGATTTTAGTAAAGTCTTTACGGGAGCCCTCAAATTACCATATTGGCTGGCTGCAGGCTAAGGTCCTACACAGGTGGGTGTGAGCCTGGCTTTAGACAATAGGCTCAGATTAGAAGGTATTTACACTAGAGCTTTATCCAGGTGTGGTTTAAAATATAGTTCAAATTTAAGATCTATGAAAGATCAATGAGGCTATGTAGAAATTATAAAGACATTAAAATTTGGCCTACAAAATTATTATAGATTTAAAAGGGGTTTTTCCCTTGATCAGTATGTAGTGTCCTTCTGTGTCTTTTTTGATGACTTTAGGTTGAAAAATCAATTTTATCTGATATTAGGATGGCTACTCCACCTCGTTTCTTGGGGTCATTTGCTTGTAAAATTGTTTTCCAGCCTTTTACTCTGAGGTAGTGTTTGTCTTTGACACTGAGGTGCATTTCCTGCATGCAGCAAAATGCTGGGTCCTGTTTACGTATCCAGTCTGCTAGTCTATGTCTTTTAATTGGGGAATTGAGACCATTGATATTAAGAGAGATTAAGGCATAGTGATTATTGCCATCTGCCATTCTTGGCGCTATCTTTATGTTTGAGTGGTTATCTACTTTTGGGTTTGATTCAAGAAGGTTATTATCTCATTTTTTCCAGGGTGTTGTTTCTCTCCCTGTATTGGAGGTTTCCACCTATTATCCGTTGCAGGGCTGGATTTGTGGAAAGATATTGTGAAAATTTGGTTTTATCATGGAATATCTTGGTCTCTCCATCTATGGTGATTGAGAGTTTTGCTGGGTATAGTAGTCTAGGCTGGCATTTGTGCTCTCTTAGTGTCTGCATGAGATCTGCCCAGGGGTTTTTTTTGCTTTAAGGATCCTGATAATTGTAAAAGCATTTGCAGAATGTTTTTCCTCAAGAAATGGCTGATAACCTAACCTTATGTGAGGAAAAAAATGCTTTCCTAGTTAGAGCAGTTACAACTAGAAAGCCTGAAAATGTATCAGTAGTCACATGCACATATTTTAATTTTCTAAAATCAGAAATATGAGTACCATTTATTTGTAATAATTGATTAATTCCTCTAGAAGTAACACCATTATGTGGTACAGGAGAAGTTGAGGACACCAAGAACAAGCCTCTACAATTTGATGTGCACAATTTCTAAAAATATAAAATTAACTTTAAGCCATTTCTATTTTGATGATGTAAAGAGGTTCACAGGGTTTTTGTCCCTATCAGTTTATAGGTACAAACAAAATAGAGACATCATCATACTTAAGCAGATGGTTGACACTTGCTAGAGTTTTTCTCAAGAATGGATAATTTTGTGTAACTTAATGTAAGTGGGTGGGCTAAAGATCATACAAAGTCCATCAGAGTCATAGATTGCCTTAATTATGCGTTCAAGGTCCTGAAAGATTACTGTGACATGTAAACTTTAACAGATCTAGTAGAAGCTAAAGGTTTTACTCTTGTATACAGATCCTGTGAAGTACAAAATTTTACCACCTTGGCTACATTCATAGGATTTCCCTGTAGCATGGATTTTTCTTAAGAAAAAATGACTAGTACACACACAAGCTTTACCACAATGCTTATTTTCATGAGCTTTTGTACAAGTCTGTGTTGCTTTATACATTATGAGATCAATGTCACCTGCAAAGGCTTTACCACATTACTCACACAGGGTTTCTCTCTCCAGTATGTTCTTCTGTATTCTGATATATTATGTCCTCTTTTATGTGTTCAAAGATGACTGTGCTATCCAAAGGTTTACCACCTTGTATACATTTATAAGGTCTCTCCCTGCCACCCCCCTCTCCGTCTCTCTCTCCAGTATGTGCTCCTTGCTGCATTAGAAGATAACTTGCTGGGCATACGCTTTATCACACTGCTTATACTCAAAAGGTTTCTTGCCAATACAAACAAGTTCATTACGATTAAGACTATGATCACATTCACAGTCTTTCATTTCCGTATGTCCATTTATACATGCAGAAATGATGGCACTGTAAAAAAGGCTTTCTCATTCATTATCTTTGCAGGTTTTCTCTCCAGTATGTATTCTTTTATGTTTTCTGAGATGATTATGTTTTGAAAAGCCTTTCTCACACTGATTACACTTGAAAGGTTTCTCTCCAGTATGTCTTCTTTTATGAAGTTTTAGATTATAACTGTGGGTAAAAGCTTTCTCACACTGATTACATTTGTAAGGTTTCTGTCCAGTATGTCTTCTTTTATGAGTTTGTAGATTATAATGTTTGGAAAAGACTTTATCACATAGATTACATTTGTAAGGTTTCTCTCCAGTATGAATTCTTGTATGTATCTGGAGGTTATGGTTTTGGGAAAAAGCTTTCTCACATTGAATACATTTGTAAGGTTTCTCTCCAGTATGTCTTCTTTTATGAGTTTGTAGATTATAATGTTTGGAAAAGGCTTTGTCACATAGATTACATTTGTAAGGTTTCTCTCCAGTATGAATTCTTGTATGTGTCTGGAGGCTATGGTGTTGTGAAAAGGCTTTATCACATTGATTACATTTGTAGGGTTTCTCTCCACTATGAATTCTTCTATGCAACTGGAGGTTACTCTGTTGTGAAAAGGCTTTATCACATTGATTACATTTGTAGGGTTTCTCTCCAGTATGTATTCTTTTATGTATTTGGAGACTATGATGTTGGGAAAAGGTTTTGTCACATTGGTTACATTTGTAGGGCTTCTCTCCTGTATGTGTTCTTTTATGAATTTGGAGATGACTGGGATGTGAAAAGGCTTTAATACATTGATTACATTTGTAGGGTTTCTCTTCAGTATGAGATCTTTTATGCTTTTGTAGAATCCTACGTTGTGAAAAGGCTTTATCACATTGATTACATTTGTAGGGTTTCTCTCCAGTATGAATTCTTTCATGCCTTTTAAGATGACTGTGTTTTGCAAAAGCTTTACCACATTGATTACATTCATAGTGTTTCTGTCCAGCTTGTGTTCTGTTATTTATTTGGACACTTGTATAAGGTGCAAAGGCTTCGACACACTGAAGAACTTCATAGGGGTTCTTTTCTGTATGAATCCTTTCATGCCTTTGAGCATGACAGCGAGCATGTAAAGCAAAGGCTTTACCAGATTGACTATATTCAGAGGGTTTCTCTGCACTCTGACTTCTTTCATGCCTGAGAAGATAATTGGCACATGTGAAAGCTTTAACACAGTGATGAATACTTTTGTCTGTATGACTTAATATTACTATTTGTCTAAATATAAGGAAGCATTAGACCTTAAGACTTTATCACTTTGTTTACATTCATGCTGTTCCCCTTCATTAGGGGTTGTTTTTCATCATCAAAGATAGGTGAGGTGGTATGAGCACTTACTACATGGCTAAGTTTTATATATTCTTTTTCTATAAAGATTTTTCCCATACTTGAAGAAAAGTGGAGGAATCCAGAGCCTTAATACACTACTTGTATTCCATAGTATTTAGTATACTGTGGGTCATACTACATTTGCAAAGTGAACTAGGAGAAATAGAAGCATTTCTATATTGCCAGTAGTCAAGAGAATGTTCTACAAAATGAGGTTGCTGATGCGTTGCCAATGAAGTTAGAAAAGCAATTAATTGTTAACTTGCATTATGCTCAAAAAATTTACTCTATAACTGCAACCCACTATATATCTTCTAAAAGTTATTAGACAGACAGACAGACAGAGAGATAGTTTCCTTCAATATCTCTGATATATTACATACTTATGAAAGGAAGACTAACAAATAAAATATTTGAACTTTGTATTCACAAGGTTCAACTTATTGTTCTTCACAGACATGTGATATGATATAGGGATTAAGGTTACTGCACAACCTCATACTTACGACTCATAAACTGCCCGTGTCAATAAACTTAGCACTAAATGAACTTAGCAATATCACTACTAAAAAATGTGCAACACTAGATTAACTATAGATTATTGCTTCTTAGAAGCTTCTGGACATATATTTATCAACTATTCAATGTGTATAGCTCTTAGAAAATTAGTAGACATGGATTGTCAGTTGAACAGTGTAGCTCTAATGTTATGTTTCAAATGGTGACACACACTAAAGCATAATTTCCATGTCCTATTTCTGAAAGGAATGTCTTCCAAAATCAAATCAGATACAGGACATTGAGGACCATGGTATTGTTAGAATGTAACAATCATTAGTACAGGTAAATCTGTGCTTCTTTAGAATATTGCTTTTCTTTAAAATTTTAGCACACATTAAAATTTCTTCAGAGGCAGATTTGTATGAGCTTGCACATGAAAATTACCTTCTGTGTCTTCTAGATTCTTGACAATGTTTTTCAATATTTTGGTCTTCCCAATTAAAGCCTAAAACAGAAAATGAATGTATAGAAATTTTGCAAAATGTAAGTTACTATCTTCAGTGAACCTTACAGTTATGCATGATTTAGTCACAAAATTCTTCATTTATCTTATTTGAAACTACAGAAATCCATCAAAAGAAACTATTTTCTTGAATTCTAATACAGGAAAGGGAATTCACAATTTTACCTATAGCATTGAGGTTTCTGTAGGTCTCCAGCATGACATCTTTGTAGAGCTTCTTCTGAGAAGGATCCAGCAAAGCCCATTCCTCTTGAGTGAAGTATATATGTACGTCCTCATAATTCACTGCATTCTAGAGAGTATTCCATACACAAGTACAAAACAAAGCACAATAGTGACAACATTGGGCATATATTCTTCACAGACAATGTGTTCATATAATTCTGGGGCTTGCCGCACTTATTAAATGACATTGAAGTTCTACTATTAACTACCAATTCATATTAGAAGCAAATGATTTTTTAAAGATTTATTTATTTATTATATATAAATGCATTGTAACTGTCTTCAGAGACACCAGAAGAGGGCATCAGATCCCCATTACAAATGGTTGTGAGCTACCATGTGGTTGCTGGGAATTGAACTCAGGACCTCTGAAAGAGCAGTAAGTGCTCCTAAACGCTGAGCCATCTCTCTAGCCCAGTCAGCCCTGTCATTTCTCAGCCTTTTGAATAGGATGTAGCCTTTCTAAAGAAATATCAGTTACATGTAAAAAGAGACAAGTTCTACAAGAACAATAGTGCTTACCACATATCAAAATATTAATTTAATATTAACAATTACTATATATAAAAATCAATAAGAATTCTGGGTCAATGGGCTTATGCCTTTAACACTGCAGTCAGGAAAGACAGGCAGAAGTATCACAGTGAATCAGACTCCCGTATGACGTATACAATGTGTTCTAGGACAGACAAAGGTATATAGTAAGAACCTGTATCCCCTGCCAGAATTAACGAACTGAACTAGAAACATAAATAAAACTATAGTTTTTTTTTATTTAAATTCTTACTTTTTTAAAAAAAGATTTTATTTATTTATTCTTTGTATATGACGAGTACACTTTAGATTTCTTCAGACACACCAGAAGAGGGCATCAGTTCCCATTACAGATGGTTGTGAGCCACCATGTATGTGCTTGCTGGGAATTGAACTCAGGACCTTTGAAAGAGTAGTCAGTGCTCTTAACTGCTGAGCCATCTTTCCAGCCCTTTACTTAAATTCTTTAGAGAGTGATACATACAATCCAGTTCTTTAGTCATCTTCCTGAAACCTGAGGTGCATCGGCTCAAACTATAACATTAACAGATATTACCAAAAGGGAATATATAAACATTTGCACTTGGACATGAGAAAATATTAGTAATGTTAATGTTGATTAGATGTAAACAATTTAGGGCAAGAAAGATAGCTCAGCAGTGAAGTGTAGGGCACGGTTCTAATGCCCTTATTGGGAATCTGTCTGTAAACTTTGAAGGTCCTTGTCTCTAACTGGTTCTTGATCGATCAATATACTTGCCAGCAACCAATGGATGGGTGGAAGAGGTGGGGCTGCCAGGTTCCTGAAGGAGAGGAAAGAGAGGCATGGAGAAGGAAAGAGAGATTCACCATGCTTTGGAGGGAGAATCACCAGCCATGTGAGATCCCTAGTGGAGTATGTCATTGACCACTTCCCCAGGTAGGAGGTTCATAATACAACTAAGCTGAGAGCAGAATTAGGGTGTTGAGCAAGGAGAAGGTAACTGGGCAACTAAGCTGAGAACAGATTGGGAGTGTTGACCAAGGAGTAAAGGAAAGGGCACACTAGTTGTGGGAGGCTTGAAAAGCCCAGTCACTGAGCCACAAGACTGGGTAAAAATATTAATGTGTGTGTGTGTGTGTGTGTGTGTGTGTGTGTGTGTGTGACTTTCAACTGCAGATCCAAGTGAAGTAAGGTTGGGGGCCAGGAGTCTGCCTGATGGGAGCTTAAGAAGCGGTAATTAAAAGTTTACATGCTACATGAAGAGCTCCTGCTGGTCCTACAAATAAGTGCGCTCAATTCCATTTATTTACAGAGGGCACACAGCTATCCATTATTCCACTTTCAGGATGTCTCAGGCCATCTTCTGACTACTGTGAGGACTGGGCACATATGAGGTGCCCAGATATATTCATGCATACAGGCAAAAGACTCATAGTCTTCCTAACATAAGTCACAACAAAAACAGCAGGTAGAAAGGTCAGCATCTGCCATCCAATGACTGAGAAGGGTCGGCTGTATTATCATCATCAATAGTGCCATCATAAGAAATAAAATGATAATGCATCCAAAATTTGAAAAATCAAGATGTGATATTAATGCAATGAGTACATACTATGCTGGGAAATAGAATGAAAATGCCTATGGAATTTCACAAATCAAGAGGTAAGTGAACCTCAGGACAAAAGCATATGCTTGCCATATAACAACACCTACATTATAAGCCCATCTGTCAATTATAAAAAAAGAAAAAGAAAAGAAAAAAGAAAAGAAATGAAAAGAAAAGAAAAGAAAAAAAAGAGGCCAGGCTAGTTGGCCCACATTCCATCCCAACACTTGAAGTCAGAATCAATTTGATCTCTACGTTTAAGGCCTGTCTGGCATACAGGCCTACTTTGAGGACATGTAGGGCCACAGACAAAAGTTGTCTTCAAAAACAGAAAACAAAATTTTAAAATATGAAAACATTAGTTAAGCAAAATAACTTACGACTAAATAGCTACCTATTATTTCTACTGAATCTTAAGCAATGTCAGATCAGAGTCTACTATGGGGAAGGTATGTCAGGAAGGAAGGATATGAGAAGGAAGCTGAAGGATGAATTTCATTCACAACAGAATAAACAGAAAGAAGAGGAAATGGTTTAAATCTATAGACATTCAAACCCCATCTCAATCAATTATTGATCTAATAGGGTTTCTTCTACAAAAGCCTCCATATTCTCAAAAAAGAAGGATACTAAGAAGAGACAAGAGTTTAAAGACAACATACTATATGGAAGCTCTTTGACACTCCTAATTATCTCTGACCTTGATCACTATAGGATCATGGTCATTCCATGATAAAAATGCATTTAATCTAACTTCAAGTATCCTTAAAATCTGCAACAGCATATACACTGTTCATATGTACAACGCCACTTTTGATACTCAAAATACACAAGGCAATCTTTGTACTGTCACATCTTCTAAAGTCTGAAAACAATTTATATATTTTTATAACAAAAAATGGCACGGAATGCCCATTCCCATTCCAACAGACTAGAGTGGGCATAGTCAGTAGACGGAGCAAGGCAAGATAGCCAGCATGACAAAGAGCAACTCCTGTGGCTGTGTCTCAGACACATGTGGCTTCGATTTTAAGGGGCAGCTTCTCAGACATCAGTTGGTTTGGTAACTTCCACTCTATATGCAACTCTCCATAGCAAATGTCTCATATGTTGTGTGTCTCAACATCCTGAGTTCAGAAAATGCAATTGAGGATTCATCCTCAGAGCTTCCAGCAATGAAGTCACCCAGGCTTGTCACTGGGGCTCTGATGCTTAGGAACAGGGATGGCTGGAACAGTGTCGAACTGAAACCACAGACCAAGCATCCTTGATCTTAAATTCTGCATCATCCTTGTTTCCAGAACCCTCAAGACGTAAGTGGTCATGCTGAGTGTGGCTTCTAAGTTGGGATGGACCCCACTGTAGGTGGGCCACAGTTGTAGCAGGTTTTTCATGAAGTTGTTTCCTGGGACTAGGAATAACTTTGCCTACTCGCACCATTAATTGAAGAGTTAGCAGGAAAGAGTGGTATTCTTATGGCAACTTCTAAGATTTCAAGTCCATAGAAAAGAACTTTCTTTAATGTTGATAATCTCCTTGCATTTAAATTCAAACTTTTGTTTCAGCACTTGAGGGTCATCTGAAACTACCTGCTATTGTTCTCTATAACCCACAAATTTGCTTTCATTTCTACCCCACTTTTTGAGTTATTTCACTCTTCTTCTGAAGTCACTAGTAATAACTGTCCTAAAGATTTATTATTCAATCTAGGTAATCAGCCCCTTATTTTTAATCCTGCCCTACTCAATATCCCAGAGCATGGGCAAAACTAGAAGGATTTGAGGCCAAAATATCACACAAATAACCTATAGCTCAATTTTTCATTAAGTCTCTTTCCCATTGAAATACTATTACATTGATTTCCTTTGTATGCATTACTGTTAACAGGCCAATTTTCCAGGTACTATGAGGACAGTTAATTAAGATAAATTTAGATTTCAATGCCTTTTGCCATCTAAAGATCCTATATTTTCAACATAAGTGCAAATGACAACATTCCTTGGTTCTGTCCAGCAGCAAATTCCCTTTTACTTAACCATTTTATTTTTCTAACTTGCAAGTTAGAACTGTTCTGATTCAATTCTAAAGCCAAGTGTCTCAAATAACAAACAAGTTTATGTGGCTGGTACTGAGAAGCCTCATTCCATTGATCAACCTGCCTGCCACTGTACAAATACAAGGGAGTTTTACCACTATTGCTCTGTAGTATAGCTTGAGGTCAGATGTGATTTCCCCAGAAGTTCTTTTATTGTTGAGAACAGTTTTGAGGATCCTGAGACTTTTGTTATTCAAATGAATTTGCAAATTATTCTTCCTTCCTCTATAAAGAACTGAGTAGGAATTTTGATGGGGACTGCATTGAGTCTGCATATTGCTTTTAGCAAGATGGTCATTTTTACTATATTAATCCTGCCAATCCACAAGCATGGTAGATATTTTTATCTTCTAAGGTCTTCTTCGATTTTTCTTCAGAGATTTGAAGTTCTTGTCCTACAGATCTTTCACTTGCGTGGTTAGTGTCACACCAAGGTATTTTATATTGTTTGTGACTATTGTGAAGGGTGACATTTCCCTAATCTTTATCTCAGCCTGTTTGTCCTTTGAGTAGACAAAGGCTACTGATTTAATTTTATATCCAGCCACTTTGCTGAAGTTGTTTATCAGACTTAAGATTTCTCTTGTGGAATTCTGGGTGTCCCTTAAGTATACTATCATATCATCTGAAAATATTGATAGCTTGAATTCTACCTTTCCAGTTCGTATCCCTTTGACCTCCTTTTGTTGTCTAATGGCTCTAGCTAGGATCTTGAGTACTATATTGAATAGGTTTGAAGAGAGTGGGCAGCCTTCTCTGATCCCTGCTTTTAGTGGGATGGCTTCATGTTTGTCTCCATTTAGTTTGATGTTGGGTACTGGTTTGCTCAATATTAGTTTTACTATGTTTAGGTATGGGCCTTAAATCCTGATCTTTCCAAGACTTACCATAAAGGGATGTTGAATTTTATCAAGTGCTTTCTCAGCATCTAATGAGATGATCATGTGGTTATATAATGGATCAGTGAAGTCCCAGAAATGAACCCACATACCTATGGTCACATGATCTTTGACAAAGAAGCCAAAACAGTCCAGTGGAAAAATGACAGCATTTTCAACAAATGGTGCTGCTTCGACTGATAGTTGGCAGGTATAAGAATGCACATCGATCCGTTCTTATCTCCTTTTACAAAGCTCAAGTCCAAGTGGATCAAGAACCTCTACTTTAAACCATATAAGCTGAAACTAATAGAAGAGAAAGTGGGGAAGAGCCTCAAACACATAAGTACAGGAAAAAACTTCCTGAACAGAATGCCAATGACTTATGCTCTAAGACCAAGAATTGACAAATGTGACCTCAGAAAACTGCAAAGCTTCTGTAAGACAAAGGACACTATCAATAGGACAAAACGGTAGTCAACAGACTGAATAAAGATCTTTAACAACTCTACATCTGATAGAGTGCTAATATTCAATGTATAAAGAACTCAAGAAATTAGACTCCAGAGACCAAATAGCCCTATTAAAAAAAGGGGTACAGAGTTAAACAAAGACTTCTCATCTGAGGAATATCAAATGTCGGAGAAGCATTTCAAGGAACATTCAACATCCTTAGTCAACAGGGAAATGCAAATCAAAACAACCCTGAGATTCCATCTCACGTCTGTCAGAAAGTCAGGTGACAGTAGATGCTGTCGAGGATGTGGAGAAAGAGGAATGTACCTCCACGGTTAGTGGGATTGCAAGCTGGAACAACCACTATAGAAATCAGTCTCGAGGTTCCTCAGAAAATTGGACATAATACTACCTGAGGACCCAGCTATGCCACTCCTAGTCATATACCCAAATGATGCTCTAACATAAAACAAGGACACGTGCTTGGTTGCAGAGATGGCTCAGTAGTTAAGAGCACTAACTGCTCTTCCAAAGGTCCTGAGTTCAAATCCCAGCAACCACATGGTGGCTCACAACCATCCATAATGAGATATGACGCCGTCTTCTGGTATGTCTAAAGACAGCTACAGTGTACTTACATATAATAATACATAAATTTAAAAACAAAATGAAACAAACAAGGACACATGCTCCATTATGTTCATAGCATCCTTATTTATAATAGACAGAAGCTGGAAAGAACCCAGATACCAGATACCCTTCAATAGAGGGATAGATACAGAAAATATTGTACATTAACACAATGGAGTACCACTCAGCTATTAAAAACAATGACTTCATGAAATTATTAGGCAAATGGATGGAATTAGACAATATCATTCTGAGTGAGATAACCCAGTCACAAAAGAACACACATGGTATGCACTCGCTGATAAGTGGATATTAGCCCAAAAGCTCAGAATACTCAAGATACAATTCACAAACCATATGAAGCTCAACAAGATAGACCAAACTGTGGATGCATCAGTCCTTCTAGAAGGGAACATAAAATACTAATGGGAGGTAGAGAGTGGAGGAACTTGGGAAGAAGAAAGGAGGTGGTGGGGGAAAAAAGGGGGCAGGACTAAGTATGAGAGGATAGACAGATGATTTGCAGAGGGTCAGGAACTTGAACAGAGGTGTGTAGCAATGGGGAACGGAGAACTGGGGTTAGCTACCAGCAAGTCCCAAATGCCAGGAAAGCAAATGGCTCCCAGGAACCAACAGAGACCATATCCAGAGGTTAGGCAAGGTCCCCGGTTGGGGGATGGGGCCACCCACTTATCTCCTAATTCTTAACGCAGAATGGCTCCTGTCTAAAGGAAGAAGGGGACAAAGTGTGGAACAGAGACTGAGGGAAAGACCACCCAGGGACTGTCCCACCTGGGGATCCATCCATATATAGACACCAAACCCAGACACTATAGAGGATGCCAAGTGCTTGCTGACAGGAGCTTGTTATAGCTGTCTTGTGAGAGGCTCTGAAAGAGCCTGATAAATACAGAGGCAGATGATGACAGCCAACCACTGAACTGAGCACAGGGACCCCAATGGAGGAGTTAGAGAAAGGACTGAAGGAGCTGAAGGGGTTTGCAAA
The DNA here is from genome assembly GCA_036184795.1 of Tokudaia tokunoshimensis. Lineage (NCBI taxonomy): Eukaryota > Metazoa > Chordata > Mammalia > Rodentia > Muridae > Tokudaia > Tokudaia tokunoshimensis. The sequence continues at coordinate 2,793,217 of BTHU01000022.1, forward strand.
CCCATAGGATAAACAATATCAACCAACCAGACCACCCAGAACCCCCAGAGACTAAACCATCAACCAAAGAGCACACATGGAGGAACCCATGGCTCTGGTACCATATGTAGCAGAGGATGGAATTGTCTGGCATTAATAGGAGGAAAAGCCCTTGGTCATGTGAAGGCTCCATTCCCCAGTGTAGGGGAATGCCAGAGCTGTGAGGGGAGTGGGTAGGTGGGAGGGGAGCACTCTCATAGAAACAGGGGAGGGGGTATGGGTGAGAGGGGTTCTGGAGGGGAAACTGGGAAAGGGCATAACATTTGAAATGTAAATACATAAAATATCCAATTTAAAAAAAAAACAAACTCACTCCATTATTTGGGAAGCTTATGATAGAAACTCAAGTTCAAATATAAAAAAAAAATCCAAGGGCAAACATTGTTTCCTAGCTTGCTCTCCTGATTGGTCACTGTCTCATCCTCAGCTAGCTAGCTCATCCAGCCCAGGCCCACTTCCTTAGGGATTCTTCCACACTCAGTAGAGGAGTCTTCCCTAGTCAATTGTCAATCACTACAATCTCTTACAAAGTTAGCAAACAGCCATTCTGACTACCCTCTCAATTGTAGTTCCCTCAAATGATTATAGGCTCTGAAATGCTGATAATTTAAGTAAATTAGGAGTCAAAGATAATAATATAAGAAAAAATTTTAAGAACCCACATACAGCCACTTAAGGATTAAAAATCCAAACACTGACAATTGCAAGGACTGGAAAACACAGATTTTCTAAGAAATGAGGACAGACAACCTTTTCAGGTCATGAAGAGAAAACTAAAACTGTTTATCCACAGAAAGTTCCCAAACTAACAAAGCTTAATGAACTTATAATATAGTAGAACAGTGGAAGACAAAAAGAGATGAAGGTCTATCATTTCCTAGAGATTATAATATAATATAAATATAGTTAGATTATAATTAATGAATCATACACCACAGATGGCAGCACTGGAGAAAGGAAACACAAAAACAGACCTGTGAAGATGGCATGGTCATTTAAATAAGAACTGCAAGACTATATTAATCCTGCCAATCCATGAGCATGGCAGATTTTTCCATCTTCCGAGGTCTTCTTCAATTTCTTTCTTCAGAGACTTGAAGTTCTTGTCATACAGATCTTTCACTTGTTTGGTTAGCGTCACGCCAAGATACTTAATATGGTTTGTGGCTATCATGAAGGGTATCATTTCTCTTACTATTCTCAAGAGTAAAAGAACCTCTGGGGAAATCAGTATCCCGGACCTCAAGCTGTACTACAGAGCAATAGTGTTAAAAACCGCATGGTATTGGTACAGTGACAGACATGTAGATCAATGGAACAGAATTGAAGACCCAGAAATGAATCCACACTCCTATGGTCACTTGATCTTTGACAAAGGTGCTAAAACCATCCAGTGGAAAAAAGATAGCCTTTTCAACAAATGGTGCTGGCTCAGTGGGAGGTCAACATGCAGAAGAATGCAAATTGACCCATTCTTATCTCCTTGCACTAAGCTCAATTCTAAGTGGATCAAAGATCTCCACATAAAACCAGACACACTGAAACTAATAGAAGGGAAACTAGGGAAGAACCTTGAACATATGGGCACAGGGGAGAATTTCCTGAACAGAACTCCAATAGCTTATACTCTAAGATCAAGAATAGACAAATGGGACCTCATTAAATTACAAAGTTTTTGCAAGGCAAAAGACACTGTCAAAAAGACAAAGCGGCAACCAACTAACTGGGAAATGATCTTTACCAACCTTACATCTGACAGAGGGCTAATATCCAAGATATACAAAGAACTCAAGAAGTTAAACTCCAGAGAGGCAAGTAACCCTATTAAAAAATGGGGTACAGAGCTAAACAAAGAGTTCTCACCTGAAGAATATCTAATGGCTGAGAAGCACCTAAAGAGATGTTCATCATCCTTAGTCATTAGGGAAATGCAAATCAAAACAAGCCTGAGATTCCATCTCACACCAGTCAGGATGGCTAAGATCAAAAACACAGGAGACAGCAGTTGTTGGCGAGGATGTGGAGAAAGAGGAACACTCCTCCACTGCTGGTGGAATTGCAGGCTGGTACAACCACTCTGGAAAGCAGTCTGGCGGCTCCTCAGAAAACTGGGCATGACACTTCCGGAGGATCCGGCTATACCACTCCTGGGCATATACCCAGAGACTTTACCTGCATGCAATAAGGACACATGCTCCACTATATTCATAGCAGCCTTATTTATAATAGCCAGAAGCTGGAAAGAACCCAGATGTCCCTCAACGGAGGAATGGATTCAGAAGATGTGGTATATTTACACAATGGAATACTACTCTGCAATTAAAAACAATGAATTCACGAAATTCCTAGGCAAATGGTCAGAACTTGAAAATATCATCCTTAGTGAGGTAACCCAATCACAAAAGATCACACATGGTATGAAGTCACTGATAAGGGGATATTGACCCAGAATCTCAGAATACCCTAGACACAATCAGCATATCAATAGATTTCTAAAAAGATGGAAGGAGAGACCCCTGGTCCTGGAAAGACTGGATGTAGGGGAACGCCAGGACAGAGTAATGAGAGGGGGTTGAACGGAGAAAAGAGGGAGGGAAGGGGGCTTATGGGACTTTCGGGGAGGGAGGAAACGGGAAAGGGGAAGTGATTTGGAATGTAAATTAAAAAAATAAAATAAAATAAAATTAAAAAAAAAAAAAAAAAGAACTGCAAGACTGCAATCAGAATAAAAATTACAAAATCATTGGCCAACACTCATCCTGTTCATTCTGGGTCTCTCCTTTGACAATAATACAAGATGGATTGGGAGTGGAAGCTAATCTAAAAAATTGAACAGATTAAGCATTCTGATACTTCAAATCTGGAAGAAGTAGGGTTGATTAGTAAAAAATCTTTCTTTTATGTTAAGAGGATATCTATTAGGATCACTTAGAATCCATGTTGTTTCCTATGATTAATGATTTTTTTAAAGATTTATTTATTTATTTTATGTATATGAGTACACTAGAGGTGTCTTAGATACACCATAAGAGGGCATCAGATCCCACCATGTAGTTGCTGGGAATTGAACTCAGGACCTCGGGAAGAGCAGTCAGTGCTCTTAATCTCTGAGCCATCTCTCCAGCACCATGATTGATGATTAAATATTAAGTGTGTATCACATTTATGAAATGGAAACTTTAAAAATTACAAAATAACAGATTTTAAAAATACTGTATGATTTCTATTATACACACAAACTTAGCTTGATTTGCTTAAATTGCATTATAAAATATTAGCACTTCTGAAGACATGTCTGTCCTTATGTTCATGGGTATGATTTTATGTGAGAGGGAGAATGTATTCCATGTATGTACAAATGACACACCAGAGAAGAGGTTGTCAGATCCTCTGGCTCTGCAGTAGACGGTAGTTAACAAGGGTTTTGGTATCTGAACTCAGGTCACCCCAAGCAAAATGCTTCCTGAGTGACCTGCCCAGGTCACAGAGTCTTTTCACACAGTAAAAGAGAAGACTTTCACAGATTAACAACAGCAAAAATGTAAGTTAATAAAAAAGTGAATAACTTAATCCTGGGAACCTGAAACTCAGTATGTAGATGTTATAGGACCAGGGTAGAGGCATGGGAACCATCCCCAGTGACTGTCATCTGAGACCCGATAATGAGGGTTAACCCTACTGCTGCATCTTCCACTGCCCTTGTCCATACCTGCTGTGTATAGAGAAAACTCCAGGAATAAAAGACCCAAATATATTCAAGTCTCCATCAAAATCTATGAGGAATCTCAGCCAGGAAAATTTGAATTTCAACAATGTTAACTATGATTGTATTTGTTTAGAAGAAAAATAGACTCAAAACTCCCAGAAAAAATAACTGAAAGTGACCACAAAATTGCTACATTTCTGCACTTCCACCTCCACCTACTTCAGATATTTTTCCAAATAGAAAGACTCCATTCTATAGAGCTCTCTTTGAAAATGGAAGTAACCAGAAAGGTGGGCTATGGCCTTATAACTCCTCATGGACCGTAGGGGGTCTCAGTCGAACCCAGCCTCTCTGATGCCTTCAACAAAGTGGAAGAATAATTTAATGTCTGCTTCCTGTCACATGACTTATGAAATAAAATGTAGACTCTGCCCAATCCACAACACAACACCATGCACACAACAAATACCTCTGTATCACAGAAACTCTCTTTGTACTATGGAATTGAATTTGTCTGAATCATGCCATTGAGACTGGTAGTACTAGAAAGTAAAAAGGAGTCTAAGTAAGGTTGATGGGTGATAAGCACCTCCATTTAGCCAGTTCCTAAACCATTTGTAAAATTTATTCAATGCAACTGAATTTTGGAATAGAACATTTAAATCTTCTACCAAACAGACCTCAAGTTTCCCTAAATGTCCTCGAACTGCACACCAAAAGCCTCTGTGTACACACTGGATAGTGATAGTGTCAGCCCCACAGCATCCAATGGTGAGAACTTCAGAGCCTCTCTGAGGAATCTACTTTCAAGGAGGAAAGAAAGCCATGTGTCTCTACCCAGATCAACACCTGTATGAACAGAACAGTGTGGCTCACAGTCTATCATAGTTCCAGCAGATTGGACTCTGATGGGCTCTTCCTGGTCTGGAGTCAGTTATCCTTACCTTCTCCATGGTAGGTCTGTGGCCTCTCTCAGAGCTCAAATGGGTGTGGCTGAGGAGAATCCTAGAAGAACCTGCATGCTGTCTCTACCTGGTGCTTCTGACTGCTAGCCCTGCCCATGTCTCTCATTAGCTTGGACCACCCAGCTAGGCCTCCGGAACGTAGCATCTCCCCTACTGGAACTTTAGGGATCAAGTAACTCTCACAGGACAGGTCTTCAGAGATCCACCCTTCCACACGATGTTGTCAGTGAAGTCAATTTTTACAAAAGCTCTTTATTTGTAATTGACCCCAAAAGGACAGAAACCTCAGGAAACACTAGTGCACTGGTCTTTTTTTCCTTCCCACTGACCAGTCATGGCACATCCTGGAAGGTGTTGCAGGACTATCTTCCAGGAACTGGGTGGCAGGGATTGACTGTTCAAAGTAATTCTCAAATAAATAGGGTAAGTCAAGCATGAGCTACGGAAGATACTGCTATGAATAGAGACAAGTAATCAAAACAATTGGGAAAAAATTGAAAATATTAATATTCAGGAAATGTTGGAAAATTGGAACAAGTAACAGATTAGGCTGTGATTCTTTAAAAAATGAAATTTATAAAGTAATGCCAACAATGGACTTTTGGAGAAGATATATAACACACAGGTATATTGACTTTGATAAAGAGTAAGCCACTACCTGGTAGAGGCAATGGCATTAATATTTTTTTAATCTTGCCCCTATGTGGACTGGTAGTTGGGAGTCCTGTAATCTGACACACACAGCTGCAGCTAATAAGTGGCCTGTGTCTCAAAAATCTGAGTTGACTAACTATGTCAGTGAGGACTGCATATATCCACATAAGACAGTTCTTAACTGGAAATTCAATATTCATTTGTTCAACCTAATCTACCCAAACTGTATACCCACCAATCTTGTGTGTTTATATTAAAATGTACGAATTAACACATGCTAGGAAATTACAAAATTAACTACCCTGCATCAATCAGGTCCTTCTTCATAATGGTGAGAACTGCAGCTGACTGCCTATAACTGTCTATGATCAAGCTATTGCCTACCCTGTTACACCCTGAACTGTACACAGGACACTGTTCCTCCTATTCTGGTCTGAGTGCAGAAGTCATGCTTCACATGCAAATCCTTTCCCTATTACTGCAATGCACAGTTCATTGCATGACTCAAATGAGTAATTTTAAAACTCTGCTGTGGTACTGCCCTTTAGAAAGTTTAATCAAGAGGAAAGCAAGGCCATTGCCCTAGGGAGCAACAGGCTGGGATCAAAACCCTGTGAGGCAACAAATCTTGTGTCAGAAATATGTTGGTAAAAGGCTGAAAATACAGCTGTTCTATAATTGGTATGCCTTCCCAGAGAGGGAATCACTCAACACACAATTCAAAGATTAATTAAGAAAAAAAATCTCACTTTGCGCGGTCCTTTCTGCTGGGACAGAATGCTAGCCAGTCTGCTCCCCTGAAGACACTGTATCCTGAGGCATTCCAGAAGATCCACTACACTCAGAGCATTTGATAAGAAACCTCCCAAAGTCCCACGGCTGCCGCTGAGTCCAGAGGACTCAGTTCCCATCAAGCCACAAACTCCCACCCACCAAATACCACTCCCCTTCTGCCCTGTCCTTTCTGCTGGGACAGACTGCTAGCCAGTCTCTTCCCTGAAGACACTACTTCCTGAGGCATTCCAGGAGATGCCCTGCACACAGGGCAACTGAGCAACAGATTGCCAGGCTGTTTGCTCCTTTGAAGACACTACAGCTTGAAGTCATCCCAGGAGTTACTCTGTACATAGGGCAACTGCGCAACCAACACCACTGAGGGTCTGAAGACCTCCTGGGGGCTCTGTGGCATGTAGGGAAACTGTCCCAACAGACTGAAAGCCTCTCTGGAGTTCTGCTGCACACAGAAGAGCCTGGTCAGAGGTCATGCTGACTCTTAAGAGAACACAAATGCCAGGCCAGGCTACTATACCCAGCAGATCTCTCAATCAACCTAGATAGAGTAACCACAATATTCTAGGACAAAACCAAATTCAAACAGTATCTATCTATCAATCCAACCCTATGGAGGATCCTTGAAGAAAAATTCCAACACAAGGAAGGTACCTGCAAAAAAGAAAGGACAAGATATTAAGCATCTCACAGCAAAGCCAGGAGGAGACAACCACAGCTCATAGAGCCTCCTACAAAAACAAACATATTAGGAACCAACAGTCATCTCTCTTTTATATTTCTCAATATTAATGGACTCAACTCACCTATAAAATGTAAACTATCAGACTGTATAGGCAAACAAGATCCAGCATTTTGCTGCATACAAGAAACACACATCAATAACAAAGACAATCACTATCTCAGAGTAAAAGGATAGAAAAAGGTCTTCCAAGCAAATGATACCAGGAAACAAGCAGGAGTTGCCATCCTAATATCCAATAAAGTAGACTTTCAACTAAAAGTTATCAAGCATGATGAAGAAGGACACTTCATATCCATCAAGAGGAAAATCCACCAAGAGATAAGTCTCAATTCTGAACATCTATGCCCTAAATGCAAGAGCACCCACATTCATAAAAGAAACTTTATTGAAGCTGAAAACACACATTGAACTCCACACATTAATAGTGGGAGACTTCAACATCCAACTCTCACCAGTGAACAGGTCATTGAATCAGAAACTAAACAGAGGCACAGTGAAAATAAGAGAGGTTATGAACCAAATGGATTTAACAGGTATCTACAGAACAGTTCACCCTTTAACAAAAGAATATACTTTCTTCTCAGCACCTCATGGTATCTTCTCCAAAATCCACCATATAATTGGTCAGAAAACAACCCTCAACTGATAAAAGAAGATAGAAATAATACCATGCATCCTGTCAGATCACCATGGCCTAAGGCTGGTCTTTAATAACAGCAAAAACTCCAGAAAGCCCACATACATGTGGAAACTGAAAAACTCTTTACTCAGTGATAACTTGGTCTAGAAAGAAAGAAAGAAAGAAAGAAAGAAAGAAAGAAAGAAAGGAAGGAAGGAAGGAAGGAAGGAAGGAAGGAAGGAAGGAAGGAAGGAAGAAGTTAAAGACTTTCTGGAACTTAATGAAAATATGGACACATCATACCCAAACATATGGAACACAATGAAAGCCGTGCTAAGAGGAAAGTTCATAGCACTAAGTGCCCTAGTAAAGAAACTGGAGAGATCTTACACTAACAACTTAAGAGAACACCTGAGAGCTCTAAACAAAAAAAAAAAGCAAACTCACCCAAGAAGAGTAGAAGGCAGGAAATAGTCAAACTCAGGGCCAAAATCAACCAAATAGAAGCAAAGAAAAAAATACAAAGAATTAACAAAACCAGAATCTGGTTCTTTGAGAGAATAAACAAGACAGTAAGTTTATCAAACTAACTAAAGGGCTGAGAGACAGTATCCAAATTAACAAAATCAGAAATGAAAAGGGAGACATAACAGAAACTGAGGAAATTCAAAAAAATCATCATATCCTACTATAAAAGCCTATACTCAACAAAACTGGAAAATCTAGATGAAATGGATGGTTTTCTAGACAGATCCCACATACCAAAAGTCAAGAGCAGGTAAACTGTCTAATCAGACCCATATTGCACCAGGAAATAGAAGTCATTAAAAACCTCCCCAATAGAACCCAGGGCCAGATGGATTTAATACAGAATTCTACCAGACCTCCAAAGAAGACCTGATACCAATTTTCCTCAAAATATTCCATAAAACAGAAAGAGAAGGAACACTACCCAACTTGTTCTATGAATCCACAATTACTCTGATACCTAAACCACACAAGGACTCAAACAAAAAAGAGAACTTCAGACCAATCTCACTTATGAATATTGATGCAAACATGCTCAATTAAATATTTGCAAACCGAATCCAAGAACACATCAAAACCATCATTTACCACGATCAAGTAGGCTTCATCCCAGGGATGCCAGGTTGGATTAATATATGAAAATCTATTAATGTAATCCACTATATAAACAAACTCAAAGAAAAAAAAACACATGATCATCTCTTTAGATGCAGAGAAAGCATTTGACAAAATACAACACCCCTTCATGTTAAAAGTAGTGGAGAAATCAGGACTTCAATGCCCAAAACTAACCATAATAAAAGCAATTTACCTCAAACCAACGGCCAATGTCAAATTAAATGGAGACATACTTGAAGCAATCCCATTGAAATTGGGGACAAGGATGTCCACTCCCACCATACCTATTCAATATAGTACTTGAAGTGTTAGCTAGAACAATAAGTCAACAAAAAGAGATCAAGGGGATATAAATTGGCAAAGAAATAAAGGTATTACTATTTGCAGATGATATGATAGTATACATAAGCGACCCCAAAAATTCTATCAGAGAACTTCTCTAGCTGATAAAGAATTTTAGTAAAGTGGCCAGATATAAAATTAACTCAAATAAATCAGTAGCCTTCCTTTATACAAAGGATAAACAGGCTGAGAAAGAAATTAAGTAAACAACTCCCTTCACAATAGCCACAGATAATATAAAATATCTTTGGATAATTCTAACCAAACAAATGAAAGATCTATATGACAATAACTTCAAGTCTCTCCAGAAAGAAATCCAAGAAGATCTCAGAAAATGGAGAGATCTCCCATGCTCATGGATTGGCAGAATTAATATAGTAAAAATGGTCATTCAGTCAAAGGCAATGTATAGATTCAATGCAATCCCCATCAAAATCCCAAAAGAATTCTCCAAAGACATGGAAAAAGCAATTCTCAAATTCATCTGGAAAGGTAAAAAAAACCCAAAACAAACAAAAACAAAACAAAACAAAAAACCCAGAATATCGAAAACAATTCTTAACTATAAAAGAATAGCTGGGAGAATTACCATCCCTGACCTCAAGTACTACTACAGAGCAATAGGGATAAAAACTGCATGGTATTGGTACAGATACAGACACGTTGATCAATGGAACAGAACTGAATCCAGAAATAAAACCACACACTTACTCACACTTGATATTCGACAAAGAAGCAAAAAATATACAATGGAAAAACGAAAGCATCTCCAATAAATGTTGCTGGTTTAACTGGCTGTCTATATGTAGAAAAATGGAAATAGACCCATATTTGTCACCCTGCACAAAGTTCAACTCCAAGTGGATCAAGGACCTCAACATAAAACCAGATACACCGAATCTAATAGAAGAGAAATTGGGAAAGAGTCTTGAACTCATTAGCACAGGGGGAAAATTTCCTAAACAGAACTCCAATGGCTCATGATCTACAATCAAGAATTGATAAATGGAACCTCATGAAACTGGAAAGCTTCTCTAAGGCAAAGGACATAATCAATAAGATAAATTGGCAACCTACAGATTGGGAAAAAAAACCTTCACTAACCCCACATCCGATAGAAGGCTAATATCAAAAATATATAAAGAACTTGAGAAGCTAACCACCAAAAAAATACCCAAACAATTCAATCAAAAAATGGGGTATAGAACTAAACCAAGAATTCACAACAGAGGAATCTCTGAATAGCTTATAAGCACCTAAAGAAATGTTCAAAGTCTTTAGTGATCAGAGAAATGCAAATCAAAGCAACCCCGAGATTCGACCTTACACCAATCTGAATGGCTAAGATCAAACCTCAGATGACAACACATGTTGGCAAGAATGTGGAGAGAGAGGAACACTCCTTCTTGCTGGTGGGATTGCAAACTGTTACAACCACTCTGGAAATCAATCTGGAGGGTCCTCAGAAAATAGGACATAGTACTACCTGAGGACTCAGCAATACCACTCTTGGGAATATACCCAAGAGATGCTACACCACGCCATAGGGGCACATGTTCCACTATGTTCATAGTGGCCTTATTTGTGATAGCCAGAAGCTGTAAACAACCCAGATGTCCCACAACAGAAGAATGGAAACAGAAAATGTGGTTCATTTGTACAATGGAATACTACTCAGGTATTAAGAACGAGGACATTCTGAGTTTTGCAGGCAAATGGATGAAACTAGAAAATATCTTCCTGAGTGAGGTAACTCAGACCCAAAGGATGTATGTATGTACTCACTAATAAGCGGATTTTAACCAAAAAAAAAAAGGACAGAATACCCAAGATACAGTTCACAAAAGTCAACAATCTCACCAAGCCGAAGGGCCCAAGTGAGGACGCCTCAGTCCCACTTGGAGGGAGAAGAAAGCAATCACAAGGGGGTTGGGAGGGAAGGATCTGGGAGGGAATGGGGATGGGGGTAGAGTGGGAGGGCAGGAGGAAAGGTGTGGAGGGAAACATGATTTGGTATTGTGTGGGGTAAAAAGGACTGAAGCCCTGAGGGCCAGCAGAAAGAATGGAAACAGGTAACATCGGGAGGTAGGAGGTTATGGGGACCCTCCAGAATGTACCAGAGACCTGGTAGGTTAGAGACTCTAAGGACTCAAAGGGAGGGACCTTAGATGAAACGCCCTACATTAGGGAGAGAGAACTTGAAGAGCTCACCCCCAGCAGAAAGATACGGCATCAAGTGAGGGATGGGGTTGCTATCCCAGTCAAAACTCTGACCCATAATTGTTCCTGTCTGAAAGAACTGCAGGACAGGAGAAGAGCCTGAGGAAAAGAAGGTCCAGCAACAGGTCCAGGGTGGGATCCAACTCAAGGGGAGCCCCCAAGGCCTGACACTATGAAATACTTACAAAAAGGGACCTATCATGACTGCCCTCTGAAAGACCCAACAAGCAGTTGAAAGAGTCAGATGCAGATATTTGCACCCAACCAATGGACAGAAGCTGCTGACCCCTGTGGTTGAATCAGAGAAAAATTGGAAGGAGCTGAGGAGGAGGGTGACCCTGTCGGAGGACCAGCAGTCTCAATTAACCTGAATCCCTGAAATCTCTCAGACACTGGATCACCAACCAGGAAACATACACCAGCTGATATGAGGTCCCCAACACATATACAGCAGAGGACTGCGGGGTCTGGGTTCATTCAGAGAAGATGCACCTAACTCTCAAGAGACTGGAGGACCCAGGGAATTTAGAGGTGTGTGTGGCATCCTCTTGGAGACAGGGGGATGGGGAAAAGGTATGGAATGTGGAACACTTAGAAGGTGGGCCGAGAGGGGAATAAAATCTGGAGTGTAAAAAATGAAATAAGAAAAAAAATTTAAAAAAAAAGGAAAAAGACCTCTGTGAAATTAACATGTATATAGCTTTGGATAATGCTAAAAGAGGAGCCAACCTAGGAGAGATTTTGCATTCCATTTATGCTGTTATCCTTAACTCTTTTTTAGGTTCTCACCCCAGGGTATAATGTGAACAATTTAAGGATGAACTGAACACTACTGCTGATCTAGCCAGCCATTTAGGCACAAGGGAGATTTACATAGCAAAGATATTCCAGAATTATTTCTTAAGTATACCAGTGTCCTGAAACAGTGAGTCACTCTGCACTGGCAGAGTTCTAAATGGGAGGTCTTAGAAGAGGCAAAAGATAGAAAAAGTAAAAGGTAGAAACCATAAAAGCTGGGGTGAGGTAGCAAGGAGCTAAGGCTTATGGTTAGGAATCTTCTGAAGAATAGCCGTTTGTATACTACCAACAGGGGAAAAAGGAAAGAAATGAGAGAATTTCATGAAGTCAGCAGAAACTACCACACAATGGGACAAACTAAAGAGGAATCTAATCAAGCAATGCTGCTCAAGGAGAACAGAGATTATCTCATCAACATTACTGCCCATGCCTACAGAAGTGTGTGACTGACAGCATCAGCCCTGCAGTAAAACTGTTGGATTCTCAGGATGAGAGACAAGCCCTCTCCAAAGGTCCTGACCTCAGAACAATACCAGCTCTCCCAAGGATATGCCTGGTTTAGAGAAGGAGCTCTTTTTCTTTCTTTGTTTGTCAATACCTCATGGCCTTAGGGAAAGGCCCAAGGCATAGGCCGCAGGATATTACAGGCTCAGCCAGGTATGTTGCTGAGTTTGAGAGGGAGCTACTCTTTCTCCATCCATGAAGGCCTAAGTGATAGCCTTGCTTCATCAGGACAGCCCTCACCACAACAGTGTTTTTCCTTTCCAAATGGTGTCATCAGATGTCTTGCCCATGTGACAGAACTATGCTTTTTCAAGAAGTAAAATGGCCCTTTAAGGCATACCAGGCCTTAGTGTTGGTTGTAAGCCTGCAATACCATTGAGCACCTTGTTAAACGGCTGGTCTTTGATCTGGCGATGGGCTTATTTGTTAATCAAAGTTGTCTCTTTTGTTATGATCTGGAGCCTATTTCCCCACAATCCTGATGAACAAACATGTGTATCCTAGCATCCATCTCTCAGATGCTTGGTTGACACACTATTTACTTCTGGGTGTTTTAGAGGTAGTCCTTCCCTCAGCTAAATTCTATTGGGTGTGACTTACCATTGGAAAATCCTTTACATCAGCGATTCTACTCTTATTACAACTTAAATTTGGAGTGCTTCCCAGCTTGTGAGACGGGGTTTAAAACGGCCACAAAATTAACTTCAAATGGATCTTAAGTGGCCAGGAAAACAATGTCTAGAAGATTCCAGACAAACGAGGCCTCTCCGAATTTTTCATCCTGCTAAGGATGTTTCTACACGCAAGCCCTTGCTCCAAATGGGTTGTGCAGATGCAGCTCCCATAATGAAGTTATCCACATGCCACCACTGAGTACATCTAGTGGTTAAGACTATGGGGAACCTCACAGGTGGTTGCTAGTTTCCACCCAACACTGGACGGCCCAGTACTAAGACTCCCGCTTCTCAGATCACTGCTCCTTCAGGTTAGGGGCAGTGGTCCCAGGCTCACCATGATGAGATTTAGCTCGCCAGCACTCCACTAAGGCACTCAGCAAATCCCAACAATCAGAGCAGCCTGCTCCGCAAGTCTTCCGAATCTGCAACAGGAAACAAACACCCGGAAGAGCCCGCCTCTTCTTCTGATTGGATGGTTTTGCTGGCGGCCCTGATTGGCCAGTGAATCTTGAGCGACAAGAGCACTGTGCTTAGAGTTAAAGTGCCCTGAAGGCAATCAGCATAGGGTTTCCTGCCCCAGGAAATCAGTCCAGGACTTGACTCTTTTCAGATCTGCAAGGTTTTCGTTTCAGTATCATGTTTGCCTGTCCTCCAATAGCCTATCTTTCTTTCCACCAGCATTCTGCACGAATATCTTCTCCCTTCTCTTCCTCATCCTCCTCGGCATCTCTTTCTCCTCCTCCTTGTCTTCTTCTTCCTATCCTCCTCTGCTTCTCCTCCTCCTCCTAGAATCAAGAGGGATAGCTTGCACAGTTCATTATTCAACTTTGATCAGAGTGAACCATATGACCCACAGGCAGAATCGTTCCATGCATATTAACAATTAAAGAGAGATTTTAAGATACAAAATGTGACATTTTTTCCATGATTTTACACTTATCTCAGGAATACTGCAGCTAATATATACCTACTACATATTGTAAGGGTCCAAAAAAAAATCACTGAAGACCCCAGATCGCATAGTATGCAAAAACAAAAAGTACTTATTCTGCAGAAGCAACCGACATACTTTGAAATGGCGACCCCAGACAAAGGCAGGCAAACCTCCTTATAGGAAAACAGATGGAGTTTTCTAGAAGGAAGGGTAATCTCAAATTCATTGGTGGGTGCTTGGGGGTCGCAGGTTGTCCGTGGTCTGCATTCCTAGGTCATGACTCTTCATCATATGATGAAATCGGGCTGCCCAGCCTGGATGGCCCATTCTGAGATATTTCCCCATTTCCGTGGTTATCCCCAGTCTGGTCTCTGGGACAGGGTTCTACCATCTTCTTCTGGATTTTATGGTCTGTTCCTAGACCTGGTGTCTAATGACTTACTTTTGGGATTTATGGTGTATCCCTGAAGCTGGTATCTTGTGGCCCTTTTGAAATCAAGACTTGTCCTCAAATAGAAACAAATGGAGTTTATTTTGCCATTTCAATATGATTCTCCAGACGACCCTTGGAGAAAAGCACGAAATGGAGGCCAATCACTAGGGAGCACTATTGTTAGCCAGCCCATCTTCCTAAGTGAAAAGGTGAGGGGCTGGAGAGATGGCTCATCGGCTGAGAGCACTGACTGCCCTTCCGAAGGTCCTAAGTTCAAATCCCAGCAAATACATGGTGGCTCACAACCATCCGAAATGAGATCTGACCTCCTCTTGTGGAGTGTCTGAAGACAGCTACAATGTACTTACATGTAATAAATAAATAAACCTTTAAAAAAAGAAAAGGTGAAAAACAAATCTGTATTAGTAAAGGTTTTTCCAGACGAACAGAACTGATAACATGGATATCTCTATCTATGCAGAAAGTGGATATAAAGAATGGCTCACAGAATCTGGTCCAACTAGTAAAACAATGACTGTGCACCAATGGCAATTTGAAGAATATAATACTGCCTGTGTGTCTCAGCTGATCTCCAGCTGAATTCCAAAGAAGGAGCCTGTCATGCCATAAAAAATAAACTAATCTTGCTAGCCAGAGTGTGGTAAGCAGATAAATAGAAGGAGCTACCATCTTCAATATCCTTTACATATGTAGGCTGCCACCAGAAGCTGTGGCCTAGATTAAAGACTGTTCCTGTCAGTTCAAAAGCTCCAGAATAAAGAAGGGATTTTCCATATGAAATGTTGCAAATCATAAAGAACAATTTCACAATGTCCACATGTTTCAGTTTTAGGTAACTTAACTTGTATTAATACAGTAATTTGAACTACTTGAACGAGTGTCAATTACAGTTGACAATAAGTTCAGTTATTTATCCAGACTCATGATTGTCTTTTCTGCGTCCAGAGTAATGGTCAGTCAAGGTGATTGTTGACCTTGTGAAATTGATTAACTCTCTTCTCATTGCTAATTCCAAGTACTGCCAATGCAGGAAAACTTTCACCTTCAAAGACTAGCCTGGAAGAGATGCAGGACTGTCTTCCCATCATGTGGCTTTAGGGACAGGATTAGATATTCAAAGCAATTCTCAAGTACATAGCATGAGCCAGCCTAGGCTTCAGCAGACCTTGTCCTAATCTGCACTTGTGAAAAATGGAAAGAAATTCTTATGCCTGGGAAACATCACAGAATGGCAAATAATAAGAGATCAGAGCAGTGCTGTATTGAAAGAAATCACATTGAAAAGGGAACCAATAATTGATTTTTTTTTTTTTTTGAGACAAGGGTTTCTCTGTGTAGTCCTGTCTGTCCTGGAACTAACTCTATAGACCAAGTTGGCCGTGAATTCAGAAATCTGCCTGACTTTGCCTCCCAAGTGCTGGGATTGAAGGCGTGTGCCACCACTGCCTGACAATTGATGTTTTTCAAACATAAATATAATTGCAAAACCTCATAGCCATTACTGTCACTCAAAACTAGCAGCTTATTTCCTCTTAGCAGGAATAGCATTAATTAAATATGATTTGAACTTGCCTCTATGAGGACTGTTAACTGCTGACACCTGTAACTTGACACACACAACTACATCCAATGGTCTGAGTTTCACATTACTAAGCTGACTTAATGTCAGTGAAGATTGCACATGTATCCATAGAACAGTACCCTAAGTGCAAATTGAATACTCATTGGCTTAACTGATATGCACAAATCAAATACCCATCAATCTAGTCTGTCTTCATCACAGAACATGCATTAATACATGATGTAAAATTATAAAGTCACCTTCCTGACAGGTTTTTTGCATAATGGTGACTCCAGCAGCTGATATCCTACCGTTTCCCCCAGTAGGGTACACAGTAAACTTCCTCCTATTCTGTTGTGAATGCAGAAGCTGTGCTCCTAAGGCAAATCCTGTTCCTATAACTGCACAGAAGTTGATTACATACATGACTCAACATGTAATTTTAAAACCCAGAGGAGGTTGAAATTTAAACTTAAGTATTTAGTTGGATTAGTCAATAGGAGAACAATGTCATTGCTCTGGGAAATAACAGAGTGGAATGAATGCTACCTGACTCAACATAGGAAAACTTGTCTCAGAAACATTATTTAAAGCCTGGAGGTACAGGTGGTGTGGAATTAACCTCTTTCCCAGGGAGAGAACACTTATTCATCTCAGCCTAATGCCCAAAGAAGAGCCAGCCTAGGACACAGTGTGAGTTCCACATATTGTGTCATCCATAAGTCTCTTTTAGGTTCAGGTCCCAGGTTATGCTTTGAACAATTTAAATGGAGCCAGGACCTTGCAAGTTTAGTTACTGAGGCAAATGGGGTTTTAGAGTAAAACTATCTTTTAGTCCATAATGTATGACCTACAAGATAGATTTAAAAGAGGTATCCATGCCACAATTTTCCCAAACACAAAGGTCAGAGAACAGAAATACAGAATATATCAAGGAAGCATCACCTAACAGCACTGTGGTTACTGTTCTTACATGAACATGTCTGCTGAGCTTTTCTAACCTCAGAATAAGACTGCTTGCTTTTCTTACGGACCAAGGATGTTCAGAGGAAAACCACAGGTGCTTGTCTGTGGGACCAGAAAGAAGAGTATTTTACCTAGTCCTGAATGCTGTGTGTCTCAAGTCTGTGACATCTCTGTAGAAGATTCCGTTTTTAGTATTTTAATTTTATTTCATGTATATGAGTGTTTCACTTGTACTTGTCTGTCTGCAGTACCTGCAATGGTCAATAGAGGTAAATAGATCCCTTTGATTGTAATTACAGCAAGTGGATTAATACCTTCTGGGAATGCAACCTGTGTCGTCATCTGTAATAACATCCAATGCTCATAACTAAGCCATCTCTGTATTTAGCATATTTTCATTTAAAATTGGTTCCTATACATTTGAAATTTACCAGTCTGTAACCTTTACCTTTTTACATTTTTCTTATATGTATTTTCAATAATGACAAATGAGGTGGAATGTTTGTTAAAAACATGCTAGCCAAGTGAGCTAACTTTATCTTTTTAACTATATGCAAATATCAATTTACAAGCTTGAATCTCCAACTAAACTGCTAGCTGCTCTGAAATCTCCTTCAATCTTTGCCCTTTTACCTAGCTAGTCTACTTTTCTCTTGAGCTCATTGAAACCCATGTGAGATCTTCTATTGAATCTGTAATGAGTAGCAGTATATATTTCTCCTATGCATTTGGAACACTATTGATAGCATGATAATCATTTATAAAAAAGAGACATGAAAAGTAATTTGATATTGGTCTGGGTAGAAATAAAGCAGAATATTTTGTTTTTGTTTTTTTATGGATCCATATGTTTAATATAGGGAAATAACATTTTGTCAATACTAGGCACCCTAAAATGTAAACACGATTACTGTCATAAATCAGGATACACTTTCAAAGATTAAAATTGGCTTTGTTTTAGTTACCCTGTGTGCATATAGTACAGAAAAGGTCGTCATATTAGCACTATGTACATGAGAAGAGTTCCACGCTACAAGAGGCCATGGAAATTTGAATTCTGAAAACTTCATTGAGTTTTCCAGTAGCATCCAGGTTTATCTCCATTCACTAACCACATTCCCTGTTAAGCACATCATAACAACAGCACAGTGGAAATGAGAGATGAATAAAAGGATATGGTACACTCGAAAACAGTGCTCAGTGATACATTTACATTCTATTTATATGATTAAACATTTGATCCTACAGTACCTTCCTACGGGATTACTGGCTAATTGGGGGGTGGGGTTTGTACTGTTAGAGGTATTACTAACATGATAAATACTTCCCTTATATGCAAACGTTAGAGCTATAATTTTGAGAATAAAACTGATTATGCAAGTTAACTGAGCAGCTTTTTAAAGTGGCTTATGACGTCATGGGGATTATGAGCAAAGCTGCCCTTCAGACAAGATGGCTTCTCCACCTGCTTTCACATCAAATTTAATCAGCACAGACCAACATGGTCAATCAGGTAATTGTTAATGTGACCAGAGGGGAAAGAAAAAATAGTATGTGCATGAATAAATGGGAACTAGATGCCTTTGTATCGAGGAAAGTCTGGGTCAGTTCTGGATGACACTCTGTTACAGCTTTTTACTTCCACAGACCACCCTGCTGTCGAGCTGCTGGGCTGGCCAAAACCTGCAGTAGGGTTTGCACTACTGAGGTTCGTGGCAGCCATCTGCTGATTCATCTGTGAGAGGTTCCACTGAGGCTCCTGGGATTGTAGCAGGCTGAACTCACTCTGTGGTGCACCCGTGTGTCCCACCACTCCTCCCTGGGGGCCAACAACATTCTGGGGAAGTGACATCACTCCAGTCTGTGCATTTCCCATGAACCCATTGTGCACGGGCATGCCCACCATCACGCCTGTATTCTGCCCCATCATAGTTCCTATAAGACCAGGAGTTGCAGGCACTGGGACACCCATGGAAGGAAAACCTTGAAATGCATCGGTGCTTGTGAGGTAAACGGTGTATCTGTGGGTCCCATAAACACACCAGGAGTGCTTTGCAGTGCTCCTGTACTGTACAGAGATAAGATGGAGTCTTTGGAGAGGCGTTTCTTTGCTACTTCTTCTGACTTTGTAGTTTGCTCAGTAAACAAATCCGGATCCCCAGATGCAAAGGTCGACAGCATCGCAGCTGCAGGGACGGAGCAGTCCCCTGAGCTGGGGGCGTGACAGTTGCAGGTAAAGGATTAGAAATCATTGGTCCTAAGATGTACAGATCATCATTCCGGGGTGGCACTGTGGTGGTGCTTCCCTTGGTCACTGGTGCCTCAGCTGGGCCATCAAGTCCTAGAAGATCAACAGTGGGCTCGGCAGCATTTGTTGGGCTGGTGCTTTTCTTAGGCTCTAGTTTTTGATCTTCTTTCTTCGGCACCTTTTCAGTTGATAGTGGCTTGGCGGGCTTTCCTGGCTCTTTTTCTCTCTTTTCCTCGTCCCTGCCCCCTTCTTTATTTGTGATAGCTATGACATTTTTATCATAGTGTTTTTTCTTTTCATATTTATCTCCGATGAAAAACTCTACTGCTTGATCTGAGGTCTTCGAAAGTTCTCTGTAAGATTGGCTTCTAAGATTGTAGTCTTGCCTTAATATTTCCCATATTTGTATGCACCGTATCTGTACTGGTGTTCATTGGTCTAGGTTGACTGACTTGACCCTGGATATATGAACCCCAAGATTTCTATGATTTCTAGCACATCTGATGCAAATAAACACATCAATATTCCAAGAAGCCCTTCGGGACCTTTGACCTCGCAGTCGGAGCAGTACTTGTCCTCCTCCATCGGCAGTTTGGACAGGATGAGCTGGTGCTGCACCTTCAGATTCTGAGCTTTCTCCCAACCGGAGCAGGTCGTCGTGTTGGCGGCGGAAGGGTGGCGGGACTGGACGCGGGCGAGCGGGCGGAGGGTGCGGGTGAGGCCAGGTGGGCGAGGACACCTGGAGACGCTGGTGGGGCTGCGGGCGGACTCGGCCTAGGAGGCCGTGGCAGTGACGTCAGCAGTGGCTGGAACTGGAGGAGGGGCATCAGCGGCCAAGGCGGGGTCAACGTTTCCCGCCTCCTGCCCGCCCGCCACACTCTCCGCCCAAGCAGGCGAGGGGAGGGGCGGGCAAGAGGAATGCTCTTAAAAAACCTGGGAGTCTTTTTTAAATTTTTTTTTCTAATTCTGCTCTACAGCTAGATTTAGAAAAGTCCCTCCATGGTTTCTGTAATTGGACGGGGAGATGGAGCAGAGACTGAAGGAATGGCTAACCAATAACTGGCCCAACTTGAAACAAATCTTGTGGGTAAGTACCAATCTCTGAGATTATTTTTGATACTCTGTTACACTGTAGACAAGAGCCTAGCTTAACTGCCCTCTGAGAGGCTCTACCCAGCAGCTGACTCAAACAGACGCATTACCCAAAGCCAAACCTGGGATAATAAAACACAGAGTTTTATAAAGAAAAATAATGCACAGTGAGATAGAGAAAATAAGCCAGCCATAGTCATTCACAATATGAACAAGAGAGTATTAAGTCTCTAGAAGCCATCAGTTGATTGCATCCAGTACAAATGGAGAAAGTTACAAGGCCAGAGGTCATCAGTCTTTTGACCCTCATCCAATGTTGTGTCCCACCCACCTGAGCTGTAACCCCCCAAAAGTCAGCTACACCCCCAGCAGCAGATGCTGTCCCTAAACCTGTAGCCTGACTGTGGTATCTCATGCACCTAATCTGAGGAAGACTTGATGGGCAATGGTGGGGTGGGAGGATACCCGGACTGGGGGCACAGTCTATGATGAGAACCTGATAGGAAGGGGAGAGGGGAAACCAGTAGGTGGGACAGCCTTTGGAAAAAAAAAATGTACCTAACTTTAGAAAAGCTTTCACCAAAAACCTAAGGAAACTCTGTAAGGCAAAACCTGAACTTTACTAAAGTTACCTATGGTTTTTTTGTATATAAAAATTAAAAGAACATAGACTTCTCAACACCCTCAATAATGACTCAAACTGGACCCTACTCTGTTATATTTCTTACTCTCCAGCTACTACTGATCTTTCTTCCAAGTATGATCCCGTCACCTACTATCAGTTTCTAAACTATTTGTCAAATTTATCACACAAAACTATCTGTGGAATGCCATGTTCAGAACTCCTAGAAACCAGAAATTCATTTTCCAAAACTATCTTTCCACTGTATCCACAAAGCAATGTCTCAGTGTGTACACTGGATAGTGATTTTGTGAGCACCACAGCTTTCCACTGCCAGGACTGCAGAGCCTCCCCCACCCCCACTAGGGAAATCCAAACTCAGGAAGGCTCAGGGGCCCAGGGCCTCTGCTCAGGTCACCACATGTATGATCGGAACCATAGTCTGCTCACAATCCATCCCAGTCCCAGCAGATCAGATTATGATAGTTCAGTCAACCTGCTCCTCCTGGTCATGGGATTTACTGTCCTAAACAGTGGCTGGCACACGCAGCATGGTATTGCTTGTGGTCTACCTCATAGCTCACTAGTGCTGCATCTGAGCTGAGTCCCAGCAGAATCCCACAATGGAACCTCCTAATATTGCTTCTAATGGTTAGGTATCCCAGAGTTCATCACAGTCCTGAGCCTCAAGACTCTAGTAGCACTCCTACTGGATGAGAAGAGATCAAAAGACTCAGACAACACAGCCCTGAGCTTCCACAACAGGGGCAGACAGGGCCCTAGTCTAGGAAGTTTGTAGTCATCAAGAAATTCTTCCAGTCTCCCAGAGCACATATTCTTTTCCAATCAAGGGACAGAGTACCTTGTGTGTACGTTCTATTTCACATGTCTAGTCCAGTTCAGCCACTGATTTCCTTCATAGCTAGGAAGTCCTGCAGTCAAACATAGGTCACTTTGAAACAGTAACTTTCGTTCAAGCAAAAGGAGCTGATGCATCAGAAAACAACAAGGGGTCTATGGAGGGTTTGAAGTCAGAAGAGAGGTGGTGGAAGTATCATAAGTAGAATCGCAAAATATTATTTTAAAGGTTAAAATGGGCTTTATAGGAATATGCTCCAGAGAAGAGGGATTTGTATTAGAACACACCAAGTATTACTCACGCCTGTTCTCTCAGGAGGATCATGTTAACACTTGACAAAAAAAAATGTCCTGTTAGGCAGGACCATATCATATTACTTACAATCTTCTTTTTCGTAGAACTAGTGTAACTACAGTAATTTGGTATCATGATAAGTTCAACATTTTACCCAGATCCTTTTTGTTTGTTTGTTTGTTTGGTTGGTTTTTTGAGACAGGGCTTCTCTGTATAGCCCTGGCTGTCCTGGAACTCAGTCTGTAGACCAGGCTGGCCTTGAACTCAGAAATCCACTTGTCTCTGCCTGCCTCCCGAGTGCTGGGATTAAAGGCATCCACCACCACTGCCCTGCATCCAGATTCTTATTACATAGTGTGTGGAACCAAAAATAAGCCATTCAGGACACTTATCAGTGGGGACAGCATACCATGACAGGGACTGCCAGCAGTAGACCAGGATAAAGACATCTCAGAAGTCAAAGGCAGTTCTTTGTAAAAACACCTCATCATCAAGGTGGGAGCAGGGCAGCATCTAGACAGGCATGATTCAGACATAGTTGAGAGTTCTACATCTCCATGTGAAGGCTGCTAAAAGAACAGTGGCTTCCAGGCATCTAGGAGGAGGGCTTAAGGCCCACACCCACAAAGACACAGCTACTCCAACAGGGCCACAGCTACTCCAACAGGGCCACAGCTACTCCAACAGGGCCACATCCTCTAATAGTGCCAATCCCTGGGGTGACCATATACAAACCATCACACTGACCACACCTGGACATAAATTATCTCTGTCCCTGGATGACTTTAAACTCAGGAGTCTGTCTGCATTTGTGTTTGCCTGTCATTGTATCTTTCTCATTAGTTGGCTCATAGTACAGCTGCCTGTGTTCCTTTAAATCTATGAAGCCCCTTAAATAATTTAAATTGAATTTTTACATTTTTTTATAGTTGAGAAGTTATATATTTTCAAACTCATGTTTTTAAAGTTCTTTCCCACAGCCTTAAAGTCTGTCTTGACATTCCTAGCATTTACCATTTTGATGAGAAATTAGCCACACCTTTTCTTTCCAGATTAACAAGCCTTTCACCACAGTAGCCACTGACACTCCTAGATGCCCTAGCCTTCTGGTCCTGTCCCAGGAGCAGGAACCATGTCAAGCTGTCCCTACCAAGACCATGCTGGACTCTGGCAGTGTCCATTTCTGTTGATTGTGTTACATGGTTTCAGGGATGAACATTTTGCATTGGAAGTGCCATTGGTGAGCTCATCTCTGCCTGAGGATGAGAATCCCACTCACAAGGATTCTGACCCTGAAGTAACCTAGGCTATCTAGGACAGGAAACTTTATCAAGAATAGAACACTTGGCATGCTGAACACCTCTGCTAACATTACAGGTGCCACGGCCCTGAAGCTGCAGGGGAAATATCCATATTGGCCTGAGCCAGTCACTCACAGGCTGCCTTGGGTCTCTGGCCCTTCCACCATACCCCACTGACCACTCTCATCTTGGCTGACTTTAAAATTTAAAAGTGCTGTTTCCACTGTCTAAGCACCATGAAGCTGTATCACCAAGCCTGGTTTAGGTGGCTTCCACTTCATCACGTAATGGGTCAGTAGAATTACAGGATGAGTAAGACATTTACATGAGTAAGCAGTTACATTTACGTATATTCTGAGAGGACCTACCTTTGTGAGCCTCAGTTTCACTATCTATAGAAGAAAAAGCAAACTCTGCCTTAGTCTTTTGGTGAGTGAAAAAATATGCCATGAAAAAGGAAAACGATATTGCTCACAGTCAGAAAACAGTGAGGCAGGAGGGCTGCATTTGATGGGAGCCTTTTTCTGCTACTTAAGTTAGAATGAGTGCTTAATCTCCAATGTCTTAACACAGCCTAATCCATATAATGAATTCCAGGCTACCTAGAAGTTCATAGTGAGACTATTCTTAAAAATAAAACACTGATGAAAGTATATGGTAACTAATCCATTCTTTGAGACCTAACATGTTTTTATACACACAACTTAGTAATATAGCCAATCCATATAATGACTATTTTCCCGTCTGTAAATGCCTTCCTGATTTTTTTAGCTCCTTTCTCTCCTGTAAAATATTGAGATAATGTCTAAACATTTATTTACCAGAGAACTTCTCATCTGGAAAAGTCAATCTGTTTCCAGCTGAGATTCCAGGGAACGTCTAATTGAATGGAATCCACTGTTCCACTTGATGTTAGCCAAAAAATAGATATGAATGTATCTTTAGATATGAATGTTCAGTTAGAGTATACAGTTTCTACCATGCAGGCATGTTACAGTGATGACTTGTTGGGGACTGGGGATATTAAAGGAACGGTGGAAGACTGTCAAATGGGACCTCCAGTGTGCTGTCACTGACAGCTACAGGTAGCTGCTAAGAAAAAAGAGTGGAAGACCAGGAGGGAGCTGACAACCCACAGCTGAGTGGATACAGAGAGTACAATAGGAGCCAGCTGGTTCTCAGGTACACCCCAAGCATTGCACACTGGGCTTTTCTTCCTCTACCTTTGACATTCAAAGATTCCTCCCTAGTAGTTCATCTACAATCCATGGTACTTTTGTAAATGCCTGATTAACATAGCATTTGTACATACACTCTAAGGTGACTTCTGTTTGAGGTTCAGGTTCCTCAGACAACAAACTTGATGTCATTCAGAGTCACAACCACTCCAGAATCCTTACTGAATGTTGTGCAAGCATCAAGGAGGTAGAATACAATCCCATTCAGGCAAGTCAATCTTTATGTTTGCATGTTCCTTTTCTCTCCTTCATGGAAGCATGAATTACATTAACTGACATGTGTCCTTGTAGGCTCACATTGATGCCAAATGTATTCAGAGGCCTATTAGATTATATTTGGAAATTTTCTATCATTTGAGACATGCTCTAACTTTTTAGAATTTTTTTTTAATGACAGAATACCTCTAAATAGCCATGGCTGTCTAGGAATTCACTACGTGTCCCAAGCTTGCCTCAGACTTAGAGAGATTGGCCTGCTACTATCTCTAATGTGCAAGGATATCTGGCTTGCACCTCTAATTCCAGGTGAAATTTTCAAAAATGAATTATATTTGAATCAGACAACTGAAGGATAAAGCAAGATTTAAAACAGAGCCTTCCTGGTTCTGATGAACAGTAGCATTTACTTAAACTGGATAATAGTAATTTAAACTGTAAATCATTTCATATGTTTTCAATAATTGGGTGATTTTGTTTAGTTTGTTAATTTCATCCATTCAAAAATATTTGAACTATGTGTATATACAGCTGTGCCATGGTGTTTAGCTTGTAGTGAGAGAACACCTTACAAATATCTGTTATCTACATCCACTAGGTGAGGTCTAGAGATAAAACCCAAGGAGTCATTAGGCTCCAAGTGTCTGTTATTTGGGATTAAAACTTATTTATGTAAGTGCTGGTGCATGAGCATGTATATGCCAGGGCCTATTTGTAGAAATGAGAGAAAAATTTGTATAAGTAATCTGGGTTTCTCAGAGATCAAACTCAAGTTATCAGGCTCGTGAGCAACTGACCTTACCCATAGAGACAATTCTCTGCCATTCATTTGGGGTTCTGAGAAAAATGTTAGGAAGAAGTGTTTACTCCAAGAATAAACACATTGCATAAAAAAAAGACAACAGCATATAATTTTCATTTGCAAATAAGACTTATTATCCTTAGGTGACAGTCTGTTTGTGTTCTGAAAATAGGAGAGTATTTTACTGATGTAATCTTTCACCAAATCTTTTTTGAGAAACAGCAAGAAGGCTTAGTGTAAAACAATTGTGGTGTGCAAGGCTAGCAACCTGACCTTGATCACAGTATAAAGATGGCTAAATGTAGACCCTACAAAGGTGTCTTCCAGTCTAAGTGGCCTAAAACCCACAATAGCATTACACACACACACACACACACACACACACACACACACACACACACACACAGAGCAGAAAAAAATAAATATCATTGCTCTTACATAATCTAGCATTTACAGATAATTCCCATTGAAAGTAGTACGTGAAATGCTAAATGGATAATTAATTGGGACATGAGGAAGCATGGATCATCAAATAATACATTCATATCCATAGCACATCAACTATATTGTAAGATAGACACTTGCTTGCTGATTATCCTACTTTATTATATTTGAACAAGATAGCTGAAGATGATACTTTGGATACACATGTGAGGTATTTAATGTTTTTAAAAGTCCCTTATAATAAACATTTTAACATTAATTTTATTAAAATATGTTGACAAACAAGACACTTTAGAACACTTTTGACACTTCTCAGAGTTTTTCTCAAGAAATTACAGTCGTGTGTAACTTAACATAAGTGAGCTAGCTAAAGATCATACCAAATGCTTTGTAGTCGTAGACTTCCTTCAGAATCACTTCTCTCAGGTCTTCAAAGATTTCCGTGATACGCAAAGGCTTTAACAGACTGAGTACACTCTCAAACGTTTAATCCTTTGTAAAGAGGCCATGAAGTGTAAACATTTACCACAGTAACTATATTTATAGATTTTCTCTGCAGTGTGGCCTTTTCTCATGATTTCAAAGACTACCTGTCGAAGTGGAAATTTCTGGATGTCAGGTGATGCAGACTCCTGTGGTGTTTTGCTGATGCAGACTCACGTTTTGTTTTGCTGAGTCAAGTCCGATGGGAGGACAGGTGATGTTTGAAGGGAGTCCAAATAGGACTCTAGGAACAGTGACAGAGCACTGGCATAGCTACCTTTGCAAAGCTTTGTTGGTCTTGCACCTTCTTCTTAGTCTGAGCTCATCTTCACTTCGTTGAGAGAGGCAGGGAGGAGAACTTTTCCTAGCATTCTGGCTGGTCCTGGTCCACGGGAACACAGGGTATTTCACCAACATTACTGACCAAGCCTACAGTGGCCTTGGACTGATAACCTCAGCCCCATGCTGTACGAAGTTTTGGATTCTCAGGATCAGAAGCCACCCCTCTCCAAAGGCCCCGGCCCAGACCATACCAGTTCTCCCAAGTATATGCCTGGGTTTAGAGAAAGAGCCCAGTGCTATTTTTTTTAATCAATACCCCCTGGCCTTAGGAAAAGGATCCAAAGGGCTGGAGAGATGGCTCAGCGGTTAAGAGTACTGACTTCTTCCAAAGATCCTGAGTTCAAATTCCAGCAACCACATGTTGGCTCACAGTCATCTGTAGTGAGATCTGATGCCCTCTTTTAGTGCATATGAAGACAGCTACATTGTACTTAAATATAATAATAAACAAATCTTTAAATAAAACAAGTTATTTCTTAAAAAAAGGAAAAGGACCCAAAGCCTAAGACCCAGGCTGTTATTGTCTCTGCCAAGCATGTTGCTAGGTTTGAGACAGAATTAGGCCATTTTTTATACATGAGGACCTCAGGGTAAGACTTCCTCGATCAGGCCAGTTCTGAATACAACACTCCTTTTCCTTTTTCAAATGGCATCACCAAATGTCTAACCCATGTGCCAGAACTATGCTTTTCTCAAGAGTACTGGACCTTTGTGGCATACTGGGAGTTAGTGTTGGCTGTGACTGCCATAATGCTGCACTGTGCAGGGTGTTAGAAGCCTGATCTTTGAT
This sequence comes from Tokudaia tokunoshimensis, assembly GCA_036184795.1. Classification (NCBI taxonomy): domain Eukaryota; kingdom Metazoa; phylum Chordata; class Mammalia; order Rodentia; family Muridae; genus Tokudaia; species Tokudaia tokunoshimensis. The sequence goes on from BTHU01000022.1 coordinate 2,821,067, forward strand.
ATGGGAATGGGCCTAGAGGCTGATTCATAATCAGAGTATTCTCCTTTGTTATGGTCTGGAGCCATATTTCTGGACAATCTTGGTGAACAAACAGGTGTATCTTAGTATCCTAATCTCTACCAAGCCAGGTTAATGTACTTCTCTGTGGGATGTTTTAGAGGCAGTCCTGCCTCATCTAAATTCTACTTGGTGTGACTTATTATCTCCTAACCATTGGTAAATCCTTTATATCAGATTCTACTCTTCTACATCAGAGCTTAGTAGTGGAGTGATACCCAGCATATGAGATACTATTTACAACCTCCACAAAATTAACTGCAAATGGATCTTACACCTAAATGTTAACTGTGAAGGGCAGAATTTCAAGAAGATACAGGAAAAACTAGGCCTTTGAGTTTGGCACTGTTATTAGCCAGCACATATTTCCAAGTGGGAACATGAGAAAAAACCAAACAAACATCTGTATTACCAAAGGTCCTCTCCATGAACAATAGTGTTAGCATGGCTCACTCTGTGAATGTATACAATATGTACAATATACAATACATATATATATATGTGACTTTCCTCCTCACTGAGTAGTTAAGGCCCAGCCTAGAAGAGGTGCAGCACTGTCCTCTATGCACCTGCCAGAGAAGCAGGATTGTTTGCTCATAGCAATTCTAAATTACATAGCATGAGCCAGCCTGACCTTCAGGAGACATTGTTCTAAATAGAAAAAAATAAATAAACAGACCTTGTTAAATAATGAAGAAATTCTTAATGACTGGGAAACATTGGAGAATTAAAAAAAAGTAAGCAATCAGAGCAAGTGCTGCACTTAAGGAAAATCACATTTTAAAAGTAAAGCTAGTAATGGACTTTTCACAAATCTAATTTAAAAAAAAAGCCGCAAGCTATATTTTGAAAAGGAGCAGTCCAATTCCTGGTACAGGGAAGGGCATTAATAAGATACTATTTGGCCTTGTCTCTATGAAGACTTTTATAAACTTAGTCCTGTAACCTGACACAAATCTGCAGTAAGTGGCCTATATTTCCAAATTCTGAGCTGACTTAACTATGGAAATAAGGATTGCATTAAGCTCCATAGGACAGTGTTCTAACTGCTAATTGAAAATTCACCCTCACAACTAACATTCACAAATTGTATGGTGATCAATCTGGTCTGTCTTCATTCATACAACATGAATTGATATATGCTGGAATATTACAAAGTCACCCTCAATGCCATAATCAGGTCTTTTTGTCACAGTGATGTCAGCAGTTGATTGCATACCTGCTTCCCCATCAGTGTACACAATAAACTCTCCCTCTTCCTTATGGTCTGTAGGTAGAAACTTTGGATCTCATGCAAACATCTTCCTCTCATTGCAATGAACACTTGACTACATGTCTCAAATGGGCAATTTTTGAACTCAGTGGAGGTATAGTCCTTTAACTTAGGACTTTAGTTGATTTAATCAATGGTACTGTAATGTCATTGTCATGGGGAGTAACAGAGTGGAATCAAGGCTACCTAAGTCAATATAGGAAAGCTTTAGTTAGAAATACTTTTCTAAAAGACTGGAGGAACAGGTAGTCTAAAATAAACATCTTATCCAGGGTGAAAAAATCACTCATTCAGTTCTGACTAATGCTAAAAGAGGGCTCAGCCTAGAAGAGATTCTTGTATTTCACATAAGTCTCTTTCTTTTAGGTTCAAGCCTTCCATTATACTTTTAACCATTTCTATAGGAACAGGAGACTGAAAGTGTAGTCACTGAAACAGGTGGAGATTTACAGGGAAAATCTTATCTTTTAGACCATAATGCATCATCTAAAAGATAGATTTAAAAGATCTATCAATGCCGCAATTCTTTCACTTACAAAGGACACAGGAAACAAATGAGAATATGTCAAGGAAAAGACACCTCACAGCTCTCTGGTTACTGTTCCTACACGAACAACTCTGCTGAGCTATTCTATGTGGAGAATAAGGCTGTTTTCCCTGCTGAGAACTCAGTTCAGAGGAAGACCACAGCTGCTTCCATGCAGGAACAGAAAGGAGTGCATTTTACCTCGTCCTGACTGCTCTCTGTCTCAAGGCTGTGACACCACTGCAGAGAATTCCCTTTTTAAGCATTATTTTTAATCATATCTCTATGAGGGTTTTGCCTGAGCTTGTCTGTGCATGGTATCTATGGCAGTCAGAAAAAGAGTATTGTATCCCATAGGACTGGCAATACAGCGGCTGGTCAACTACCATGTGGTGTCTGTAAAACGAAACTATGTCCTCTATAAGAACATCCAATTTTCATAACTGCTAAACCATCTCTCTACTATTTTTTATTTAACATTTATGTTTATACATTTGAATTATAGTTTATTATTTCAATTTCTGTAATATTTATCTATTTAAATTGATCTTATATTTATTCCCAATTCTGGCACATGAAGCTGGAGCTTAGGTGAGGTAGGCTGCCAGCCTAGTGAGGTAACTTTGTTTTCTGAACTATGTACAAAATATTTATTTATAAACTTGATTCTAAAACCAGACTGCTAGCTGTTTAGAAATATTTTCTATCTGTATCATTTACCTAGCTTCTCTACTTTTCCCTTGAGCTCATCCAAACTCATGAAGGCTGCTTCACTCCCTTTCCTCAAATCTTGTTTCTCCTGTGTCCTGCGATCTTTTACCAGAGATTTATGCATGAAGCTCTTTCACCAAGAGAGAGAAACCACTGAGAAAGCTCTCAAAGTTCTAATTGCCATAAAAGTAGTCTCTAGATCCTTCTCTACACTCTTTGCAGGCTGAACCATACCATACTTTGATGGGCGTCGGGGGGGGGGGGCTCCTACCCAAGTCAGGAGGGGACAGAACCATTTCATCTTTACAGTGATGCAGTTCATGGTCATCAAAGAATACTTTGCCTCACGTCATAGGCCAAAGACCGCAAGACATCTGCCAAGCAATTTGCTTTAAAATCGGCAGGCACTTTCCATTCCTCAGCATTCTTATTTATTTAGAGTTTGGCTTTCGGAGACACATCCAAACCGCATCATTCCAGGATGGATCTATAAAATACTGTATGATCCACCAACTGGAAAATAAGTATTAAACGCATGACTCTATGGAAGCTGTTCTTATTTAATCACCACTTCCTTCTTCAACTCATAGAATGTAAAAACTGTATGTTTAAACATACAATGCCAAAGAATAAAAAATCCTATTCCCGAAAGAATCAGGCATAGCAAAGAATGAAGAGAAGGAAGTAAGACAAAAACCCAGCAGGGAAAACGTCAAATCATGTAGCTCCTTTTTCAGCTACACTATATTATATAGATTGATGGGCTTTCTCTTCAGTGTGAATACATTTTTTTTGTTTTTTGTTTTTTTTTTTCTTTTGATTTTTGAGACAGGGTTTCTCTGTATAGCCCTGGCTGTCCTGGAACTCACTCTGTAGACCAGGCTGGCCTCGAACTCAGAAACCCACCTGCCTCTGCCTCCCAAGTCCTGGGATTAAAGGTGTGCGCCACCACTGTCCAGCTAGTATGAATTTTTTTATGCTTTTGAAAATGACTGTGACATGTAAAGACTTTCCACATTTATCACATTCATAGAGTTTCTCTCCAGTATGTGTGGTTTTATGCACTTGGAGATGAAGGTATTGTAAAAAGGCTTTCTCACATTCATTAACTTTGTAGGGTTTCTCTCCAGTATGTATTCCTTTATGCATTCAGAGAATACTGCATTGTAAAAAGGCTTTATCAGACGGACTACATTTGTAAAGTTTCTTTCCAGTATGCATTCTTTTATGGATTTGGAGACTACACAGGTGGGAAAAGGCTTTTTCACATTGATTTCATCTGAAGTGTTTCTCTCCAGTATATGTTTTTGTATGAATTTGGAGACTAGTATGCTGGGAATAGGCTTTGTCACACATTACATTTTTAGGGATTCTCTCCAGTATGTATTCTCTCATGCCTTCTAAGACAACTGTGTTCTTGAAAGGCTTTATAACATTGGTTACATTCATAGGGCTTCTCTCCACTGTGTATTCTTTCATGTCTGGGTAGAGAAGTGGGATTTAAGAAGTCTTTCCCACATTGGTTACATTGATAAGGTTTCTCTCCAGAATAAGTTATTTTATGTATTGGGAGATGACAAGGTTTTGCAAAAGTTTTGCCACATTGTTTACATTCATAGTATTTCTCTTTAGTTTGTGTTCTTTTATGTTGCAGGAGAGCAGTGTGGCTTGCAAAGGCTTTATCACATTGATTCCATTCATAGGGCTTCTCTTCACTATGTATTCTTTTATGCCTATACAGAGTGGTGGGATGTGAGAAGGCTTTCCCACAATGGTTATATTCGTGTGGTTTCTCTCCAGTATGTGTTCTTTCATACTTTCTGAGACTATACTCTCATGAAAAGGCTTTACCACACTGCTTACATACATAGGGTTTCTCTTCAGTATGTGCTCTTTTATGTTGTAGGAGACCACTGTTACCCATACAGGCTTTATCAGATTGATTACATTCATAGGGTCTGTCTCCAGTATGAATTCTCTCATGACTATTAAGATGACCTGGATTTGCAAAGGCTTTACCACATTGATTATATTCATAGGACTTCTTTCTACTATGTTTTTTTTCATGCTTTCTAAGATTACTGGTTCTTCCAAAGACTTTACCACATTGATTACATTCATAGTGATTCTCTCTGGTTTGTGTTCTTTTACGTATTTGGAGATTAGTGGAATGTGCAAAGGCTTCAACATGTTTAATAACTCCCTGGGGTTTCTTCATGAATCCTTTCATGCCTTTGAGCATGACTTTGACCATGTAAAGTGAAGGCTTTATCACATTCAGTATATTCAGAGGGTTTCTCTGCACTCAGATTTCTTTCATGCCTGTGAAGATAATTAGCACATGTGAAAGCTTTACCACATTCATTACACTGCTGAGTTTTACACTTTGTCTAAATGTAAGGAGGAATCCGATGTTAAGGTTTTATCACTTTGTTTACATTCATGCTGTTCCCCTTCATTACAGGTTGCTTTTCATCTTCAGAGATACCTGTGATGGTAAGAACATTTAGTAAACAGTTCTGCTTTATATATTCTTTTTCTATAAAAGGTTTTTACATATTAGAAGAAAGCTAGAAGAACACAGATCTTTAACACACTGACTGCATTCAAAATTTTCCCTATACTGTGGGTCATACTATATTTGCAAAGTGAACCAGGAGAAATAGAAGCATTCCACATTCCTAGTACTCAAGAGAATTCTCTGGGGGAGAGAGAGGTATATATTGCTTCTTTGAATATCCCTTATGTATTCATGGCTTATACCCATTATGACATATGATATACCTATGAAAGGAAAATTAACAAAAGGTTTGAACATTACGTTAAGACAGTTTGACATTTTCTTCTTCATAGACATGTGATATAGGGGTTAAGGTTACGAGACATCATCCTTCTTACCTCCCATAAGCTGCCTGTCTAACTAAACTTAGCAAGTCACTACTAATGTATGAGTAATACTAGCTTTACTATAGACTATTTGCGCATTAGAAGCTTTTGGACAAGCCGGGAAGTGGTGGCACATGCCTTTAATCCCAGCACTTGGGAGGCAGAGGCAGGTAGATTTCTGAGTTCGAGGCCAGCCTGGTCTACAGAGTGAGTTCCAGGACAGCCAGGGCTATACAGAGAAACCCTATCTTGAAAAAACAAAAACAAACAAACAAAAAAAGCAAAAAAAGAAAGGAAAAAAAGAAGCTTTTGGATATATATTTATCAACTATTCAATGAGGATAGCTTTTACACTATAAGAATAAACAGATTGCCAGTGGTGAAGTGTAGCTCTAATAGGGCTATGTTTCAAATCAGGATATATGATAAGGCATTGTTTCCATGTTCTCTTTCTTAAAGGAATATCTTGCAAAAGCAAATCAGATACAGGACATTGAGGCACATAGGTTTGTTATGTAACAATAATCATCACACTTAAATCTGTCCTTATTTACACGTCTGCTTTTCAGTAAAACTTTCAGGACACAGTAAAAATTTCTTCTGAAGCATATTTGTATAAGCTTGCATGTGAAAATTACCTTCCATATCTTCTAGAAATTTGACAATGTTCTTCAATATTTTGATCTTATCAGTTGAAGCTTAATATAGAGTTACAGGAAATGTATGATACATTATTAGAAATGATGCAAAGTGTAAATTACTGTCTTGAGTAAACCTTAGAGTCAGGAATGATTAGTTCACCTCATTCTTCCTCCATCTCAATTGAAATTACAAAAGAGTATCAATAAGAAAGAAGCAGTTTTTTCTACTTTTAAAAAGGGAAAGGGAATTCACAATCTTACCTATAGCATTTAGGTTCCTGTAGGTCTCTAGCATGACATCTTTGTAGAGTTTCTTTTGGGAAGGATCCAGCAAAGCCCACTCTTGCTGAGTGAAATTCACATGCACATCCTCATAAGTCACAGAATACTAGAGTATCCCATACATGTGAACAAAAGAAAGCATGATAGAGACAACATTGGACATGAATACTTCATTGACAATGTGTTCACATAATTCCAGTGCCTATCCCACTTATTTCCTGACACTGAAATTCTATTGTAACTACCAAGTCATATGAGAAGGAACCTTAATGATGAGGTTCACCTCTGTCATTTCTCAGCCCTTTGAATAGGATATAGAGTTTCCTGAAACATGCAAACTTACAGATATAAAGAGGATAGAAACTTACAGATCAAGTGCTTAGTAGTCTGAGTGCATGGGTAGGTGGGGTAGCACTCTTATAGAAGCAAAGAGGAGGAGGGAAAGGGCAGATAGGATGGGAGTATTGTGGAGGGGTAACCTGGAAGGGGGATATCATTTGAGATGTAAATGAATGGAATGATTAATAAAAATATAAAAATAAAAATAAATACCTTAGAACAGAATAGCAAATGCTCTTACTGTATCTTGGATAGAGTCTATTATGGTGAAGGCATGACAACATGAGAAGGAAGCTGAAGGATGAGTTGCAGCCAAAACAGAAGAGAGAGAAAGAGGAAGAAATGGATTAAGTCTATAGACACTCAAATCCCATCTCAATAAGAAATTGCATCCTGAAGAGCTTCTTCTACAAAGGTTTCCATATTCTCCCCTTGGAAAGCCACCAAGATGGGACAAGTGTTTAAAGACAATATGCTATCTGGAAGCTCTTTGTTGCAACCAACGATGCTCTGGCCATGGTCATTATAGGCTTATGGTCATTCCATGATGAAAATGCATTTAATCTAACTTCAAAGATCCTTAAAGTCTGCAACAGCCCATACACTGTTAAAATGTCCAAAGTTTCTTTTGACACTCAAGGAAATATTTGGACGGGCACACCTTCTAAAACCAGGGAACAAGTGATATTTTGACAACATACAGTGCCACAGAATATCCCTTCCCATTCCAATAGACATGAATGGGTACATAGGTAAGATTGGAGGAAGGCAAGAAGGTAGCAGGACAACCACCAAACTCTAGTGCTCTGTCTCAGAAACATGTGGCTTCAATTTTAAGGGGCAGCTTCTCATACATCTCGTGGTTTGGTTACTACCATACTCTGGATATGCAGCTCTCCATGGCATATGTCTCATATGTTGTGTATCTGAACATCCTATGGTCTGAAAATGCAACTGAGGCTTCATCCTCATAGCTTCAAGCAATGAACTCACTCAGTCTGTTCATTGGGACTCTGACCCTGCCAAACACAGATGGCTGAAACTGTACTGAACTGAAACCACAGACCAACCATCCTTGACCTTGAATTTTGCATCATTCTTGTTTCCAGAACCCACACAACATGGGTGCTCCTGCTGAGTTTGGCTTCGCAATTGAGATGGACCCCAACATAGGTGGAGCACAGTTGTAGCAGCTTTTATATGAAGTTGATTACTGGGACTAGGAATCTCTTTGCCTACTTGTTCCATTAATTATAAGGTTAGAGGAGAAGTGTTATTCTTTAGCAACCTCTCAGATTTCATGTCAATAGCAAGGACCTTATCTTTAATCTCTTTGTATTTCAATTCACGGTCCTGTTTCAGCACTTAAGGGTCATCTGAAACTACCTGGAGCTGTTTTTCTGTATAACCCACAAATTTGCTTTCATTTGTACCCTACTTGTTGAGTTTTTTCACTGTTGTCCTGAATGAGTCACTAGTAATAACCATCCTAAATGTTTATTATTCCATCTAAAAAAGTCAGCCCCTTGTTTTCAATTGTTCTCTACTCAAAATCCCAGGTCATGGGCATATTGAAAAAGATTTCGGACCAGAATAGCACACAAAGACCTCTAGCTTACCTTTTCATGAAGTCTATTTTCCACTAGAATCCTATGATATTGCCTTTGTAGGTATTACTCTTAATACACCAATCTTCCTGGACGACAGCTAATGAAGATGAACATATCTTTCCATACCTTTTGCCATCTAAAGGAAATTTTTAATATTCCTCCAAAAGACAGCATTCGCAGGCTCTGTCCAAAAATCACTTTTTGTTTACCATTTTATTTTTCTAACTTGTTTGTTAGAAGTGTTATGATTAAATCATCAAACCAAAAGAGTCTCAAGCAACAAACAGATTCATTTGGTTGGTTCTGTCAGACCACATTCCAATATTTTGGGAGCTTAGGATAGAAACTCAAGCTAGAAAATAAAAGCAGAAACCACGGGCAAACATTGTTTTATGACTTGCTCACTTGCTTGGTCACTGTCTCATGCTCAGCTCACTCACTCATCCAGCCCAGGACCACTTTCTTAGGGATTCTTCCACACTCAGTGGAAGAGCCTTCCCATATCAATTGTCAGTCAAGACAACATCTCGCAAAGTTAGCAAACAGTCATTCTGATCATGAGAGGCCCTCAATTGATACTCGCTCAGATGTTTGTAGGCTCTGAAATGCTGACAACTTAAGCAGTTAGGAGAGAGAGACAATAATATGTGAGAAAGTTTAAGAAACTGCAACTAACTTGTTAATCATATTAGTCACTTAAGTAGTAAAAGTCCAACACTGATGAGTATAAGACTGGAAAACAGATTTTCCAAGAAATGAGGAGAGGCAGTCCTTTCAGGTCATGAAGAGAAAGCCCATTTTTCTAATAGCCTGAAGATGCAACTCTACAAGAAATATGCTTTCCCCTAGCCTGGGGGTCACATAATACACAATTAAAAGGTTAATTAAAACATTGAGAAAGAGCAGGCCATTCCTTGGCAGAGGGAATGGTATTAATAAGATACGTTTTGACCTTGCCCTTATGTAGACTGGTAGCTGCTAAGTCCTATAACCTGACACACATAGCTGCAGCCAATGGCCTGTGTCTTAAATATCTGAGCTAACTTAAGTATGTCAATCAGTACTGCACATATCAACATAGGACAATACCTAACTGGAAATTCAATAATCATTGGATCAACCTAATCTCTCCATATTGTACATCCTCCAATCTTGTGTGTTTACATTAAAATGCAAGAATTAACACATGCTAGGAAATTACAAAATCACCCATCCTAACTCAGTCAGGCCCTTCTTCACAACAGTGAGCCTTAAGCTTGAGTTAGTCTGTAATCTAGCTATTGCTCACCCTGCTTCATTCTGAAGTATACACAGGACACTGTTCCTTCTATTCTGGTCTTAGGGCAGAAGACATGTTCTACATACAAATCCTTTCCTTGTTACTTCAATAGATAGTTCATTTTAAAACTCTGTTGTGATATTGCCCTTTAACTTAAGATTTTGGAAACTTGCCAGGCAGTGGGGGCACATTCCTTTAATCCCAGCACTTGGGAAGTAGAGGCAGGCGGATTTATGAATTGGTGGCCATCTTGGTCTACAGAAAGAGTTCCAGGACAGCCAAAGTTATACAGAGAAACCCTATCTTGAAAAAGTTTTTGGAAAATTTAATCAAGATGAAAACCAGGTCAGTGCCCTGGGAAGCAACAGATTTCGGAATCAGGGCCTTGTGATGCAACATATAGCTCGTGTCAGAAACATTTTTCTAATTGGATAAAGATACAGCTCTTCTAGAATTAATATACCTTCCCCTGGGTTGGGGGGGGGAGGTGTCACTCAACACACAATTAAAGGGTTAAGTAAAAAAAAAAATCTTTGTAAAAATGGCATTCACCTAGCTCTGGTTAATACTAAGAGAGGAGGCAGGCTAGAAGAGATTTTGCATTCCACACATGCTGTCATCCTTGTTCTCTTTTAGGTTCTCACCCCCAGGTTATACTGTCAATAATTTACAGATGGACTGGAGATTACTGCTGGTCTAGCCACTTAGGCAGATAGGAGATTTACATAGCAAAGATATTCCAGAATTATTTGCTTTTTAAAAAAGATTTATTTATTTATTTATTTACTTACTTACTTATTTATTTATTATGTGTAAGTACACTGTAACTGTCTTCAGACACTCCAGAAGAGGGCGTCAGATCTTGGTATGGATGGTTGTGAGGCACCATGTGGTTGCTGGAATTTGAACTCAGGACTCTTGGAAGAGCAGTCGGTGCTCTTAACCAAGGAGCCATCTCTCCAGCCCCAGAATTATTTCTTAAGTATACCAGTGTCCTGAAACAGCAGGTCATTCTGCAATAGAAGAGTTCTAAGTGGAAGGTCTCAGGGGAAACAAAGATAGGAAAAGTGGAATGTAGAAAGTTTAAAATCTGTGTTAGGGTGGACAAAAGCTTAGGCTTATGCTTAGCAATATTCTTAAGAATATTAGCACTTGAGCTGGAGAGATGGCTCAACCACATGATGGCTCACAACCACCAGTACAGCTACCGTGTACTCATATGCATAAAATAAATAAAATAAATATTTAAAAAAGAATAGTAGCACTTATACTACTTATGGAGGGGGTGGGAATGGAAAGAAAAGTGATACTTTCACTAAGAAACTACCATAGGGGCTGGAGAGATAGCTCAGAGGTTAAGAGCACTGACTGCTCTTCAAGAGGTCCTGAGTTCAATTCCCAGCAACCACATGGTGGCTCACAACCATCTGTAATGGAATATGATGTCCTTTTCTGGTGTGTCTGAAGACAGCTACAGTGTATTCATATGAATAAAAAATACATTAAAAAATTAAAAATAAATAAATAAATCTTGAAAAAATGAAACTACCATAGACTTGGACAAACTAAGGAGGAATGCTGCTCAAGTGAAACACAGGGTATGTCACCAAAACGACTGATCATGCCTACTGTGGTCCTGGGCCTGATACAAATAAGCTCTATGAGGTAAGAAGTGCTGCATTCTCAGGATCTGAAGAAACTCCTCTCCAAAGAGCCTGGCCCCAGACCTTTACCAGCACTCCCAATCAGATGCCTGGTTTTAGAAATAGTGCTCTGCGTTTTTACCAATACCTCATGGTCTTAGGGAAAGCCTGAAAGCTTGATAGTTTCTTAGAGACCTGGTCTTTGATCTGGGAATGGGCCTAGTTGCTGGTTGTTAATCAGGGTTGTCTCCTTTGTTATGGTCTACGACACATTTCTGGACAATCCTGGGGAACAAACATGTGTATCCTAGCATCCCAATCTCTAAGAGGCCAGGTTAGCATACTACTTACCTGTAACGTGTTTTAGAGGCAATCTTCCCTCAGGTAAATTCTTTGTGGTGTGACTTACTATTTCCTAAGTAAATTGAAAAATCCCTTACACCATCGATTCTGCTCTTCTCATCACAGCTTAATATTGGAGTGCTACTCAGAGCGTGAGATAGGATTTACAAACTCCAAATGGATCTTGCCTTTAATGTTAAATGTCAAGGGCACAACTTCTAGAACATACCAGAGAATCTAGGCTGGCTTCTCCGAATTCAGCAACCTACCAAGGGTATTTCTATACACAAGACCAAGTGCTATGTGCAGATGCAGCTCCCAGACGCCACGGACAAGTACATCGAGTGTCTGGGACCACAAAGAACCCAACAGGTGGGCCACTGGTTCCCACACAACCAAGGGAAGTACCCACTACCCCAGCTTCAACTGCTCATCCCCCTGCTCTATGAGGTTAGGGGCAGCAGTCATATCATAGAGCTGAACCTCCAGCATGTCAGTAAGCACTGGGAAGAACCCTCCTATTCTTCTGATTGGCCTGCCTGGATGCCCAGATTGGCCAGTAATTCTTGAGTGACATGAGCACCTTCCTTGGGGTTAGAGTGTGCGGAAGACACACAGCATAGAGTTTCAATGCCCATGATTCCAGGAACGTTGAAAGTGGGGTTGTCACAGACCAGGAAAGGACAGGACAAATGAAAGTTGATAACTTCACTGCTTGGACAGTACTTAATATTAGGAATGAACAGTGACGTAATCAATTTTAGATGATTGATAAAAGTCTGACTAGCCCTTTTTTGGGCCCACACACCAGGTAATCAAGAATCTGAATAAAAAATGAATTTACTGTGAAACCAAGATACTCCACTAGTCCTACCAAATAGAAGATCTAGGTAATTCAATGTGGCCCATCAACTCAGAGGAGAAGGGGAAAGGGGAACTGGGGGAAGAATTATGGGAGGGCAGTGAGCAGGATGTAAACAGAATAAATGAAAAGAAATCAATTTATTAAAGACCAGGGGAGTACTGTTATAGTTAAGCTCAAGGGCTAGGTACATAGCATGTGCTTACAAAAGTAGAACCTTTTTCAGTTAGTAACATAGTTCACTGTCACCCAGTTATCAGAACATACCAGGAACATTGGAAACTATTTATGATGTGGAAATCACAAGATTACAAAAAAAGAACAAGTCCAAAAAAAAAAAAAAGGTGACTTTTAACTTGGAATCGAATTTTAACGTTAAGATTAATTGGTAAAAGAAAGAAAAACTGGAATCTGCTAGTCTATCACAAATACAATTCTGATTATTTCCTTTGTTTGAGACAGGGTCTGATTTAGATGCCCAGCTGACTTTGATTCACTAAGCACTCTACAATGTCTAATACATATTAAAAGTATAATAGATAGCAGTATGTATCTAGTTATGTGCCTTTGAGCAAATATTTCTAGCACCACAATCTTCTATAGAAGAGAGAGTTGAGAAGTCATTTGGGATTGGTCTGGTTATTGGTAAAGGTGAATGATTTTGAAAAAGTGCAGGCCATTCCCTGTCAGAGACAATGGCATAAGATAGTTTGACCTCGCCCCTGCGTGCAATGTTAGCTGCAGAGAGATGTAACCTAACACACAGTTGAAACTAATGTCATGCTTCTCAGTCCTCTGAGCTGAAGCAACTGTGCAAGTGGATTGGACATATCTGTAAAGGAGTCGCCTCTAGTTGGAAATTCAATCTGCACTGTATCAATCTAACCTCCCAAAAGTGTACGAATTTGTATATGAATTTATGTGAGTTTACCCATATTTGCGTGTGTAGAAGTCTTTCCTTCTGTGAGGGTGACTTCTCCTGGTTTAAGAGAAGTTTACTGCTCCATCTTCCCCCAAGTCTAACAAGTGAGAGGCAGCTGGACAAGAGGGAAACATTCTAAAAATTAGTCCTTTACTTAATTACCCGATTCCCTTTCTTAGAGAACTTTCATAGGAAACTTTTTAGAAGAACGTGGAAAAAAAATTAAAGTCACATTTAAAATTGTTCCACTTTTCTTCCTGTGACTTCAACTGGCAGGCTGTAAGTTAGAGCCGCCCAGTTTCTGTGGAGATAGAACAAAGGCTACTCAATCCCCTGCTGTTTTAATTAAGATGAGGTGCTAAATACCAGAGATTGCAGCTTCTGGCCTGGCCTCAGAGGAACTCTGGCAGGTCAGCTATAGCTGCAAAGCCACTTAGACTTAAGATAGGTAAAGGACTTAACACTAAACAGCAACCCTAAATATCTCTAAAGACCAAGTCATGCACCCCACAGACATGCTTCTCCCTGCATCAAGAGAAACCAAGAAAGGCCAGGGCTTGTCCCCCCCCCCCCCCCACCACGTCCCACCACCCGACTATGGCTGCTTAGTCCCCTACTCCAAGTTATGGGTAGGGGTCACATGCTCACCATGTTGCCACTTTCTAGATCCCTGGAAGTTCCCTAAGGCACCTGGCAGCAGAGATCAAAACACATCAAACCAATCATTCAAGCCTGCTCAGCAAAGGAGATGAACCAACAGCAGGGAACACAGCACCCAGAAGAACACTCCTCTACTGTATTGGAGAGCCTACCTGGAGGCCCTGATTGGCTAGTAAATCTTGATTAACATGACCACCTCCCTTGGGGTTAGGGTGCATTGAAGGTACACAGCATTCTAAGCAGGTTTCTAGTCCAGGAGCTGACCCTTTTCAGATCTGCAAGACCTTTGTTTCAGTCTTGTCCTCCAATAGTCTATCTTTCTGTCTCCCAGAGCTCAGCAGGAACTTCTTCTTTCTACTCCTCCATGGATGCCACCTTCGACAGTCCTGCTCCTCCTCGCTCTGCCCCCTCTTCCTCTAAAGAATCAAGATCCATACTTTGCACAGCACATTATTCAACTTGGAGCAGAGTGAACTATAGGTTCCAAGGATAGTAACAATTAAAGAAAAATTTTAGGACACAAAATGTGATGATTGTTTCTCTGATTTTACACTGACATCAGGAAAACTGCAGCTAATATTCAACTGCTACATATGAGACTCCAAACAACCCTGGTAGAAAAGCAGGGAATGGATGCCAATCACTATGGAGCATTGTTAGACAGCACGTCTTCCTCCTATTTTACCTTCCTATTTTTCTGTTTAGAATAGAAATCCAGGCTCATCTTTTGTAATTTCGAATTGTTTCTACACCAGGTGTATGGAAGAGAGTGATGCAGCTCTTCTAGGCTGGGCTATGACTGGTCAGAGAAAAGGAAAATTGCATATCAATATATGTAATTTCTAGATATCTAGATATATATCACCGAGCCTGGTTTAGTTGGCTTCTACTTCATGTAGTTGGTCATTAGAGTTATAGGATGAATAAGATGAACACTTACACTGAAGTATAATCAGATACTACTTATCTCTGTGAGTATGGGTTTTACCATCTATAGAAAAAGGAGCGAATTCTTCCCTAGTACTTGTGTGAGTTTTAAGAGATGCCGTGAAAAAGCAAAACAATATTGATTGTGGTTGGAAGACAGTGAGGCAGCAGGGGTGTATTTAATGGGAGCTTTCTTCTGTTATTGAGTTAGGACCACTGCCTAATCTCCGATGTCTTCACACAACCTGTTCCACATATGGCTATATGTGTGTCATCAGAGGTGGGTTTCAGGATATGGTAAAGAAAGCCTTAATTTGAAGGAATTAAAATAGTTTAAATGTATGCGTTGATGACTTATAAAAAATCAGGCATAATTCTTCTCGAGAGTTCCTCCTGTTCCCTATAAAAAGTTCTGCATGCCTTTCTATTGGGTCGCCACTTCAAAAAATGGTTGACAATCTCATGCTGGTTGTTTCTGAAGAATAACTGTCTTTTGTTTTTGCATACTATCTGAGACTAGGATCTTTTTTCAGCGATTTTCAGACCATTTATAATACATAGCAGGTGAATATAATTTTGGTTCTCCTGACATCAGTGTGAAATAACAAAAAACAAATATCCTATTTTGTGTCCTAAAATCTCTTTTTAATTGTTAATATCCTTGGAGGCCTTCTGCCTGTGGGTCATGTAGTTCACTCTCCTCCAAAGTGAATAATGGAGTGTACAGGGAATACTTCTTTATTAAAGAAGAAGGAGGAGGAGGAGGAGGAGCAGCAGCAGCAGCAGAAGTAACAGCAGCAGGACTAGGAGAAGGGGAAGGAAGAAATCCCTGCAGGGAGATGGAAGACAGATAGGTTATTGGTGGACAGGCACCGGTGATCCTGAAACAAAAATCTTGCAGATCTGAAAAGGGTCAGCTTCTGCCCTAGAATCCTGGGCCAGGAAACCCTTTTCTGTGTGCCTTCTGTGCACTCTAACACTAAGGGAGGTGCTCATGTCAGTCAAGATTCACTGGCCGATCAGGGCCTCCAAGAAGCCCTTCCAGTCAGAGGAAGAGGAGGGTTCTTCCGGGGTCTTTCCTCCAAGCGGCAGGTTCAGCACACTGTAACCCTAAGGGAGGCGATCCTGTCAGTTAAAATTCAGTGGCCAATCAGGGCCTCCAGGAAGACCTTCCAATCAGAAGAGGGGAGTTCTTCCGGTCGCTTTGCTCTGAGCTGCAGGTTCAGCTTCACTGATGAGCAGCCTTGAGTGGTTGGTGTGAGTGACGTGCTTTGACGTCTGCTGCTGAGTTCCTTAGGGGATTGCGGACAGGCTGAGCTACTAAATTACAATATGGTGAGCGTGGGACCACTGCCCCACCTGAAGGAGAGGTGGTCTGAGAAGCCGGAGTCCGGGAGGTGGGCCCTCCCCTTGGCCGGGCGGAAAGTAGCAGCCACCTGTGAGGTTCCCTGTGGTCTTAGCCACTAGATGTACTCCGCGGTGGCACCTGATAAACTTCATTATGGGAGCTGCATCTGCACACGCTATTTGGAGCAAGGGTTGCATGTGGAAACATCCTTAGCAGGATGCCAAATTCGGAGAGGCCTGGTTTTTCTGGTATCTTCTAGACATTGTGCCCTGGACATTTAAGATCCATTTGGAGTTAATTTTGTGTCAGTTGTAAACCCCATCTCATGGGCTGTGTAGCACTCCAAATTTAAGCTGGGATAAGAAGAGTAGAGTCAATGATATAAAGGATTTTCCAATGCTTAGGAAATAGTAAGTTGCACCTAGTACAATTTAGTTGAGGAAGTGCCTCTAAAACACCCACAGGTAAGTAGTATGCTAAGCAAACATGTTAGAAATTAGGATGCTAGGATACACATGGTTGTTCATCAGGATTGACTGGAAATATCCCTCCAGATCATAAAAATCAGACAACCCTGATTAACAAACAGCTATTTGGTCCATCCCCAGATCAAAGGCCAGCCCTTTAACAGGCTGCTCAATGAAATATTGCAGTCTCACAACCAACACGAAGGCCTGGTGTGCCACAATCGACCATATTTCTTTTTGAAAAAGCATAGTTCTGCTACGTGGGCAAGACATCTGGTGACACCATTTGGAAAGGAAAAACACTGTTGTGGTGAGGAATGTCCTGATCAAGCAAGGCTATCACTGAGGCCTTCATGAATGGAGAATGAGTAGCTCCCTGTCAAACTCAGCAGCATTCTTGGCTGAGCCTGTAACAGCCTCGGGCCTAGGCCTTGGACCTTTCCCTAAGGCCATGAGGTATTGACAAAGAGACAAAGAAAAAGAGCTCCTTCTCTAAAACCAGGCATATTTTTGGGAGATCTGGTAATGGTTTGGGGCCAGGGCCTTTGGAGGGGGGTTTTCTCTGATCCTGAGAATCCAGTAGTTTCTATCACATAAGGCTGATTCTATCAGTCACAAACCACTGTGAGCATGGGTGGCACCGTGTTCCTCTATACCTGCTGCAATGTTCTGGGTTCCAAAAAGAAAGACACATGCACACAGCCTTTATATTTATATATTCTTTAAATAGCTCAATGGATGGTACTCTTTTTAATGTCTATGTGGCTAATCTGTGTCCCTCCAGTATGCCCAGGTTATTGCTTACTAAAATCTATATTCCATCATGGCTGACCTAGATTCAGGCAGGTGGCCCTCTTGGTGATTCCCTTCACAGACCCCTGCACAGTGGCTATGTTGTCTCTCCTGGGCCCTCTCAGGCATGTCATCTTTCTCCCCTTTTTTTCTATCATGGCAGATCTCATTCTACCTTCTCTTCATTTCTAGGTCTCTTGCCTGGGAATCCTAAAAGTCCCTACTCTGCATCCCTGCCCAGGTATTAACTTCTAGCAAATATATTTACCAATCAAAACCAATTGGGACCAGGGTTCCTTTAGTGTCTTACATGTGGACTTGAAGAATCTCCAGCAATTTTGGGGAATTAGGTAAACAGATAAACAAACAAACAAAAACAGCATTAGACTAAATCCCTGACAGTCACCCAAACAGCTAACTCATGCCTATGTGCTGCTATCAGGGATTGGGTGAGAGGGAAGTTCTGATAACCTAAGGTCATATACTTCCTGTTACTACTGTCAGATAAGGGCTGGCACTATCTGAAGCCACTGGCCAGGAAGAGCAGTGATGCTCTGCCCTTACTTGGGAAAAAGTAATCCCTCCCTGAATCATGCTTGGTTTTGCTTTTGTCCCTAGGTTGCATTCCCAGTATTCAGTCAGAGTCAAAACTAGGACTCACAGTACAACAGCTTTGGCCTCCTCAGTTTCTGGACGTTGGATGAACAAATTAATAGTCTGGAATCCCGATTTTCAGGAATTATAATAAACAAGGATGTTCATTAGCTTTCCAGAAGTTCCCTCTCTTCCTATCCTATATGGATACAGGGATTCTTGAATTCCCTGCAAAAACTCACTGAGCCTTCCCCAGGACCACTTATTTTCTGCTGGTTTACAATGAGATATGATGCCAGCATCCTCCTGTTTCTCTCTGGTTTCAATACACTCTCCTACCTCTCTCTCATGTAGAGTCCTGAGTCTTGCAAAAAATGTTTATGTATGAATCTGAATCTTATAGGCATTTGTTGAATGCTCTAAGAGCAGATGGTGTTGCAACTGTACTGGTGATATCACAGGGGATTTCAAGAAATCTTCAGGATACAATAGAATGTCCAGAAAGGAGAGTGCTGATATCATGAAGAACAGCTCTTGCCTGCCTGATTATGCTTTCCTTGTACTGACCAGAAGTTGATGTCCATTTTCAGGAGACTCTTGAGTACACAGGCATTGAGCACTTTCTTCTTTCAAAGCCAGAGATGGCACTAGGCTTCATTAGAAACATGTGAGCTCTTCCAATGTGGGAAACCCGGTCTTTACATTCCAAGGATTGCCTCATTCTTTCCTCAGTATACCACCATTGTTCAAAATGAGCAATCAAAATAGTTCTGGCAAAGCACACCATAGTGAATGTGGAGGAGGAAAGATAAATCTCATCATATGTATAGGTGCTTGAAAGCACATCCAAGAAGAGTCTTCAGACATGGTAGATATAAGGGATGTGTATTATAGAATATATTCACAAAAGCCACATGCTTAAACTTTGAGATTTGCCCAAAGATGTCTTAGCAGACAGAAAATACAACCATAAGTGCTGGAGAAAAATATACCATGACACAGACTGCCAGCATCAGACCAAGATGGAAATATCTCAGAAGTCCACATCAGCTCCTTGTTAAAAAGGATGGTGTCTGGGACCCTCATAAGCAGGAGACACATCGATCCAGGGGGACCCCCCACATCAGAAATAAGGGACTGCCTGCAGTAGGATGGGATGGAGACATCTCAATAGCTGAGTGCAGCTCTTTGTAAAAAATAGTTGTTCCCATTTCTGCTAACCTTAGTCCTGGCCAACATCTGTATAGATTTTGTTTGTGTGTTACTGCTTTTCAGTTGACCTTGGTGTGCATAATTATTCTGTTATATCTGACCTTTCTATTTTTTCTCCTCCTGCTCTGGTGAATTCTCTGAAACTAGATGTTCCTTGATGTAATGATTCTTAAACAATTAAAAATTGAGGTGTAGGGGCACAGTGCCACACAGCCCTAATGGACCAGGTACATTCTGAGCACTTTCATCTTTGAAACAATGCAATAACTATGCAATGGTAGTTCCAGGTTAATGCAAAGAAAGTTTGAAGAAATTATTAGAAAATGAAATAGAGCCAACATTGGGACCCCAAGAAAGGAAAAAAAAAACAATTGAAGTTATGAAATAAGTTTTGCACATTTGAGTGTTGTTCCTGGATAAGAATATATAGAATACATAAAACTATATACAAGTAAAACTAAGTCAAAATACTGGGACTTTAATGAAAGTCATTCTGTGCCATGTGCAGAAGCAGAAAGCTGGTGGAACTACTGAGTTGAGGGTTAACTTGATTCTTTTTGGCCACTGCCTGACAGGTTTGCTCATGTCATTTATCATTTGAGCTTCACAGGAAAATGCAAGTAGCTGGCCTCAAAGATCTGAGCTCTAAAGTATAATAAGTCAAAAGTTAAAGTTTAAATAATGATAAGTTTGCAATTATTATTATTTTTGCCACAAGTCTGGGAATAGGTTAAGCTTGAAACTTAGAGGAACAATTGTAATTCTTGAATCTTTATGGGATGTGGTTATTCTTTTGAATTTGATTTTATATCTGCTTTTGGAGTATCAAAAAAAGACTGGGGTAAGATGAACTCACGATAGCAAATGGGGAGCAAATGGACAGCGAGTGACATGAGCATGATGTGCACATGAGGTGTGCATGAAGTGAGCATAGAGTGAATGGAGAGAATGTGAAAGAGTGAGAAGAGTGTGTCTGGGAGTGAAAGGAGAGTGCATGTGTTGTGTGTGAGGTGTATGTGAATAGGGTGTGTGAGAGTGAAATAAGAATGCACAGAGGTTTGTAGGAGTGTGGGAGACTGAGAAAAGAACAAACAGAAGAAAAGCAGAGTGCACAGGAGAATGCAGAGTGTATGCAGCCTCAAGCTGTGAGTGGGCGAAGAGAAAAAGCAAAGGGAGAGAAGAAAGAGGAACTCTAAGTCTTGGAAAATTGCCAGTTAGTTTGTAGCCAAAATTAATCTGTGTCTGGTTATTAAGTGCCTTCCAGATATCCCTGCTTCCAGTTGAGAACTGTTATTCTGTGTTGAAAATGGACACTGAAACTTAAGTGTACTTGCAGCCCTGTGATGAACTGTTTCCAGAAGAAACTAAATTAGCAGAACACATTAGAGAAAAAAGTCCTCAGGCTGAGTGTGGTGCCTCAAAGATGCCAGACCAGGATTGTATACATGGCTCTGTGATTTGCACAGTGAAATTTTCTTATAATCATAATAAAAGTCAAAAGGGCAAAGAGCAAGAGGACAATAGCTAAAGACATAGCTCATTTGACAGTGATTGCATAGCATATACAAGCCCAGAGATGAGGAATAGTGGTGTTCTTATCAGCCTTGATGGAACCTGGCTCTTATTAAGTGGAAGCAGGATTATCCACTTAATCCTTAAGCTTAATGTTAACCTACAAAGCAAGATTGAGGACAGCTTGAGATACATGAGACTAAGTCTCAGTCATCAAAACTGAAAACCACACTCTCTTCAAGGCCTCATCTACCAATCCTTTTCTATGGAAAATTGCATTCTCCCTAACACTGTCATTCTCTAAAGAGGGAGAGGAAGACAAATAATTTTTCTTTTCTAAGAAACTTGCCATCATGTTTCTTTGGTCCACATGGAAATCAAATGAAATTGAGATTTACCATTTGATCTATTGAGAAATATTCACTTCTGTGTGCACAGCTCTGTGCATATGACAAACTCTGACTTCATTGACTTAGGAAATGTCAAGCACTGTGACCAACCCCAATAACACCTTCAAGAATCTATATATGAGTCATCAGAGACACTCCATTGCATTGGCAAGAGATTATATGAAGTTGAAGCAATGTGAGCTTGGTAGGCTATGTATAAGCACAGGATACCCTGCCTATCATTCAGAGTTCAGTACAGAGTTGAGTTCAGACACCTAAATCCCTGATCAGTAATTTGTTATAATTCCTTGGGACTCAGACTTGTTATAGAATTGGGTGTTCTACTGCTCTCAGTAAGAGCTGACCCTGGTCAGGACCTCTGGTCCTAAGAAACTTTAGTGGAACTATCACTCCTTTTAAGGACTGTTAAAGATATTGGACAGAGTATTCTCCAGGTCTCATATTCCTACTCAATTTCCTTCTATGGTTGAAGATTATTGACCTTCTACCCCAGCTCTGGATTTAAAGTAAAATAAGAACAAATACTAAAAGCAAATCTCAGATAGAACAAATAAATAACAGTAATGTATTTATATGAGTATATCACTGGAAAATCTGGCATACTGAACTGTGGCAAACCAGGAGAGTAGCCTAGACCTGTCTTACAGGCAGGTGTATGTACAACTTTGGAAGAAACAAATGCCAGGCAAGGCTACTATACCCAGCAAAACTCTAAATTACCATAGATGGAGAAACCAAGATATTCCATGACAAAAAACAAATTTACACAATATCTTTCCACAAATCCAGCCCTACAAGGACAATAGGTGGAAAACACCAACACAAGGAGAAAAAGGACACCCTAGAACAAGGAAGAAAGTAATCTTCTTTCAACAAACCCAAAATAAGATAGCAAAACAAACATCAAAGTAACATAAAAAATAACAGGAAGCGACAACCACTATTCCTTAATATCTTTTAACGTCAATGGACCTAATTCCCCAAAATGACACAGAATAACAGACTGGATACTTACACAGGACCTAGCATTTTTCTGTATACAGAAAATGTACCTCAGTGTCAAAGAAAGACACTACCTCAGAGTAAAAGGCTGGAAAACTATTTTCCAAGCAAATGGTCTCAAGAAACAAGCTGGAGTAGACATATTAATATTGAATAAGATCAACTTTCAACCAAAAGGTATCAAAAAGGATAAGGAAGGATAGTTCATACTCATCAAAGAATAAAATCTACCAGGAAGAACTCTCAATTCTGAGCATTAATGCTCCAAATGCAAGGGTACCAACATTCATAAAGAAAATTTACTAAAGTTCAAAGCACATATTTCACCTCATACGATAAAAGTGGGAGACTTCAACACCTCACTCTCAGAAATGGGCAGATTATGGAAACAGTAACTAAACAGAAACACAGTGAAACTAACAGAAGTTATGGACCAAATGGATTTATCAGATATCTATAAAAAATTTCTTTCTGAAACAAAAGAATATACCTTCTTGTCAGGACTTCATGGTACTGTCTCCAAAACTGACCTATAATGAGTCACAAAATAGACCTCAAGAGATAAAAGAAGATTGAAATAATCCTATTCATCCTACCAGATCATTATGGACTAAGGTTTGTCTTAAACAACAACAAAAACAACAGAAAGCCCACATACTCGTGGAAGTTGAACAATGCTTTACTCAATGATAACTTGGACAGAGAAGAAATAAAGAGATTAATGACTTTTTAGAATTTAATGAAAGTGAAGACACAACATACCCCAACTTCTGGAATACAATGAAAGCAGTGTTAAGAGGAAAACTCATAGCTCTGAGTGCCTCCAAAAAGAAATTGGAGAGAGCATACACTAGCAGCTTGACAGCACATCTGAAAGCTCTAGAACAAAAAGAAGCAAATACACCCAAGAGGAGTAGATGGCAGGAAATCATCAAGCTCCGAGCTGAAATCAACCAAGTAGAAACAAAAAGATCGATACAAAGAATCAACAAAACCAGGAGCTGGTTCTTTCAGAAAATCAACAAGATAGGTAAACCCTTAGCCAGACTAAAGAGAGGGCACAGAGACAGTATCCAAATTAACAAAGTCAGAAATGAAAAGAGAGATATAACAACAGAAACTGTGGAAATTTGAAAAAACATCAGATCCTACTAAAAAAGATGGTATTCAACAAAACTGGGAAATCTGGATGAAACGGACATTTTTTTAAAGACAGATACCTAATACCTAAATTAAATCAGGACCAGATAAACCATCTACACAGTCCCATAATGTCTAAAGAAATAAAAGCAGTCAGTAAAATTCTCCTAACCAAAAAAAAAAGGCCCAGGACCAGATGGGTTTAGTGCAACATTCTATCAGAACTTGAAAAAAGACCTAATACCAATACTCTTCTAATTATTCCACAAAACAGAAACAGAAGGAACCCTACCCAATTCATTCTATGAGATGGAATGGTTTCTGTCTAATCAGGAACTTGTCACAATTTCCTTTCATAGAGGACTTCATTAGAGGCTTTTTTTTCTAATTCTGTCATGTTTAATCTTCCAAATAAATTTTAAAAACTGGTAAATAACAAACAAACTACATATCCCCTTATCTCCCTTCTGCCTCTTCTTCTTGATCTTTTCTGCAAGGGCAGTCTCTTAGCTGGTCTGCTTCAGTGAAGACACCATATCCTGACCCATTCTAGAGGACCTGCTGCACTCAGAGCAGTTGAGAATCCTCTGGACTCAGAGTAGTTGAGTAACAGCTGCACTCAGAGCAGTTGGACAGAATTTTGACTGCTCCACTGAAGACCCAACAGTCTGAAGACCTCCCAGGAGGTCTACTGCTGCCATGGCAACAGATCAGCAGCTTCTCTGCCCCAATGAAGAGCACCCAGTTGGAAGGCCCCACAAATGGTCTGCTACAGCCAAGCCTGCAGGACTACCAGGAGACCTGAAGCAACCCAGTGACAAAAGAGGCAGACTGCAGACAGTCACCCAGACCAACAAATACCAGGGATATCCAGATCTTGAAAGGCAAGTGCAAGACCATAAGCGACAAAATCCAATGTAGGTCAGCATTTTCAGAACCTAGTTCTCCCTCCATAGCAAGCCCTGAAAACAACAACACACCAGAAATTTGGGAATCTGTCCTAAATCCCTATCTCATGAAAACAATAGAGTCCTTTAAGAGGATATCAAAATCTCCCTGAAAGAAATGCAGGAAAACACAGGTAAATGGGTGAAGAAATTGAATAAAGCAATTCAAGACCTAAAATTGGAAGTAGAAACAATAAAGAAAACACAAATGGAAGCAAACCTCGAAATGGCAAACCTAGGAAAGAGGTTAGCAATTACAGATGTAAGTATCTCCAACAGAATACAAGGATTAGAAGAGACAATCTCAGGTGTAGAAGATACTGTAGAAGAGATTGACATGACTGGCAAAGAAAAATCAAAACATAAAAAATTTCCTAACCCTAAGCATCCAGGAAATTCAGGACACAATGAAAAAGACCAAATCTAAGAATAATTGGGACAGAGAACTAAGATTCCCAGATCAAAGAACCTGAAAATGTCTTTAACAATATCATTGAAGAAAACTTCCCCAACCTAAAGAAAGAGATGGCCATAAAGGTATAAGAAGCCTATAGAACATCAAATAAATGGGACCAGAAAAGAAAATCTTCTCCTCACATAATAATCAAAACACTAAATGCACAGAACAAAGAAAGAATTTTAAAAGCTGCAAGGGAAAAGGGCCAAGTAACATACAAAAAGAGACCTATCAGAATTAAACCAGACTTCTCAACAGTGAGTATGAAAGCCAGAAGAGTCTGGTTAGAGGTCATACAGACTCTAAGAGAACATAAATGCCATCTCAGGCTACTATACTCATGAAAACTCTCAACATAGATGGAGAAACTAAGATATTCCATGAAAAACCCAAATTCACACAATATGTATGTAACAATCTAGCCTTACAGAGGATCCTAGAAGGAAACCTCTAACACAAAGAAGGTACCTGCACCAAAGATAGGACAATATATTATGCATCTCAAAACAAAGCCTAAAGGAGAGAACCACAAGCACATAAAGGCACCTACAAAAACAAACATATTTCCTATATGTCATCTCTTTGATATCTCTCAGTATTAATGGACTCATCTCACCTATAAAAAGACATAGCCTAACAGACTGGATACACAAACAGGATCCAGCATTTTGCTGCATACAAGAAACACACCTCAATAACAAAGACACTATCTCAGAGTAAAAGGATGAGAAAAGGTCTTCCAAGCAAATGGTCCTAGGAAACAAGTAGGAGTTGCCATTCTAATATCAAATAAAATAAACTTTCAACCAAAAGTTATCAAGCATGATGAAGAAGGACACTTTACATTCATTAAGGGGAAAATCCACCAAGATGAACTCTGAATTATGAACATGTTTGCCCCAAATAGAAGAGCACACACATTCAAAACAGAAACTTTACTAATGCTCAAAACACACATTGAATGCCACACAATAATAGTGGGAGACTTCAATACCCCACTCTCACCAATGGACAGGTCATTGAAACAAACTAAACAGAGACACAGTGAAACTAAGAATGTTTATGAACCAAATGGATTTAACAGATATCTGCAATACATTTCACCCTAAAAAGAATACAAATTCTTCTCAGCACCTCATGGTACCTTCTCCAAAACTGACCAAATAATTGGTCAAAAAACAACTCTAAACTGATACAAGAATATTGAAACAATACCATGAACCCTATAAGATCACCATGGCCTAAGGCTGGTCTTCAAGAACTGCAAAAACTAGAGAAAGCACACATACATGTGGAAACTGAACAACTCTTTACTCAATGATAATCTGGTCAGGGATGAAATAAAGAAAGAAATTTAAGAGTTTCTGGAATTTAATGAAAATATTGACATATCATACCCAAACTTATGGGACACAATGAAAGCAGTGCTAAAAGGAAAGTTCATAGCACTTAGTTCCCGGGTAAGGAAACTGGAGAGATCTCACACTAACAACTTAACAGCACACTGGAGAGCTCTAGAACAAAAAGAAGCAAACCCACCCAAGAGGAGTAGAAGGCAGAAAACAGTCAAACTTGGTGCCGAAATCAATCAAATAGAAACAAAGAAAACAATACAAAGAATCAACAAAACCAGAAGTTGGTTCTTTGAGAGAAACAACAAGATAGATAAACCCCTAGCCAAACTAACTGAAGGGTTAAGAAGCACTATCCAAATTAACAAAATCAGCAATGAAAAGGAAGACATAACAACAGAAAAGGAGGGAATTAAAAAAATCATCATAGGGCGTTGAATAGGGAACAAAGGGAGGGAAGAGGACTTATGGGACTTTCAGGGAGTGGGGAACCGGGAAAGGGGAAATCATTTGGAATGTAAATAAAGTATATAAAAGATATATATATTTTATAAAGTTATAAAGATATTTATAAAGATATAAATATTTTATAAAGTATATAAAATAAAGTATATAAAGAATATAAAATAAACAAAAAACAGAAAAAAAAAGCCATCAGAACCTACTATAAAAGCCTATACTCTACAAAACTGGAAAATCTAGATGAAGTGCATTGGATTCTTGACAGATTTCAAATACCAAAGTTAAATCAAGAGCAGGTAAACTATCTAAACAGGCCCATATTGCACAAGGAAATAGAAGTCATTAAAATCCTCCCAATCTAAAAAAGCCCAGGGCCACATGGATTTAGTGCAGAATTCTACCAGACCTTCAAAGAAGACCCGATACCAATTTTTCTCAAACAATTCCATAAAAAAGAAAAAGAAGGAACACTACCTAACTTGTTCTATGCAGCCACAATTACTCTGATACCTAAACCACATAAGGACCCAAACAAAAAGGAGAACTTTAGACTAATCTCACTTATGAATATCTATGCAAATATACTCAATAAAATTCTTGCAAACTGAATACAAAAACATATCAAAGCCATCATTCACCACGATCAACTAGGATTCATCCCAGGGATCCAAGGTTGGTTCAATATATGAAATTCATTAGCATAATCTACTATATAAACAAACCCAAAGGAAAAAAATCACATGATCATCTCGTTAGATGCAGAAAAAGCATTTGACAAAATTCAGCACACCTTCGTGTTAAAAGTATTGGAGAGATCAGGAAATCAAGGCCCATATCTAAACATATTAAAAGCAATTTACTGCAAACCAACATAGAATATCAAATTAAATGGAGACATATTTGACACTGAAATCGGGGACAAGACAAGGATGCCCACTCTCCCCATATCTATTCAATATAGTATTTGAAGTGCTAGCTAGAACAATAAGACAACAAAAATAGATCAAGGGGATACAAATTGGCAAAGAAGAAATAAAGGTATCACTATTTGCAGATGATATAAAAGTATACATAAAAGTATACATTCAAAAATACTACTAGAGAACTTCTCCAGCTGATAAACAACTTCAGCAAAGTGGCCAGATATAAAATTAACTCAAATCAGTAGTCTTCATTTATACAAACAATAAACAGTCTGAGAAAGAAATTAGTGAAACAACTCCCTTCACAATAGTCACAAATAATATAAAATATCTTGGGGTAACTCATACCAAACAAGTGAAAGACCTGTGTGCCAATAACTTCAAGTCTCTGAAGAAATAAATTGAAGATTTCAGAAAATGGAGAGATCTCCCATGCTCATGGATTGGCAGAATTTACAGAGTAAAAATGGCTATCTTACTAAAGGCAATCTATAGATTCAATGCAATCCCCATCAAAATCCCAACACAATTCTTCAAAGACATGATAAGATCAATTCTCAAGTTCATCTGGAAAGGTAAAAAACCCAGAACAGCGAAAAGAATTCTTAACAATAAAAGAAATTCAGGGGGAATCACCATCCCTGACCTCAACCTTTACTACAGATCAATATTAATAAAAACTACATGGTATTGGTACAGAGACAGTCAATGGAATAGAATTGAAGACCCAAAAATAAAACCACACACTTACAGACACTTGCTCTTTGACAAAAAAACAAAATAAAACAAAAATAAACAATGGAATAAAGAAAGCATCTTCAATTAATGGTACTGGTCTAACTCACTATCTGTAGAAAAATGAAAATAGAGCCATATTTGACACCTTGTACAAAGGTCAAGTCCCAGTGGATCAAGGATCTCAACATAAAGCCAGATACAGTGAATCCAATTGAATAGAAATTGCTAAAGAGCCTTGAACTCATTGGCACAGGGGGAAATATACTAAACAGAAATCCAATGGCTTAGGCTCTAAGACCAAGAATTGATAAATGGGGCCTCATGAAACTGGAAAGTTTCTGTAAGGTAAAAGTCATAATCAGTAAGACAAATCAGCAACCTACAGATTGGAAAAATGTCTTCACGAACCCCACATCTGATAGAGTACTAATATCCAAAATCTATAAAGAACACAAGAAACTAATCACCTAAAAAACAAATAACGCAATCAAAAAATGGGGTATTGAACTTGAATCAAGATTTCACAACCGAGGAGAAACACCTAAAGAAATATTCAAAGTCCTTAGTGATCAGAGAATTGCAAATCAAAACGAGCCTGAGATTCCACCTTACACCAATCAGAATGGCTAACATCAAAACCACAGGTGACAAAACATGGTGGAGAGGATGTGGAGAAAGAGGAACACTCCTCCATTACTGGTGGGATTACAAACTGGTATAACCACTCTGGAAAGCAATCTGGAGGTTCCTCAGAAAATTGGAAATAGATCTACCTGAAGACCCAGCTATATGACTCTTGTGAATATACCCAAACGATGCCCAACTGTGCCACAGGGGCACTTCTTCCACTATGTTTATTGTGGCCCTATTTGCAATAACCAGAAGCTGGAAACAACCCAGATGTCCCACGACTGAAGAATGGAAACAGAAAATGTGGTCCATTTACACAATGGAATACTACTCAGATATTAAGAATGAGGATAACCTGAGTTTTGCAGCAAATGGATGGAACTAGAAAATATCATCCTTAGTGAGGTAACTCAGACCCAAAAGGACATGCATGGTATGTACTCACTAAAAAGTGGATATTAGCCAAAAACAAAGTACAGAATACCTAAGATACAGTCCACAAAACTCAAAAGGTTCACCAATCTGAAGTGCCCAAGTGAGGATACCTCAGTAACAGTTGGGAGGGAGAAGAAAGCAATCACAATTGGGGAGGGAGGGAGGGACCTTTATGGAAAGTGCATGGGGGGGCAGAGAAATGGAGGGGGGTGGTGAGGGGAAACTGATCTGATATTGGGTGAGGGAAAAGATCTGAAGCCATGAGGGCCAGTGGAAAGAATGGAAACAGGCAACCTTGGGAGATAGGAGGTTGGGGCTACACTCCAGAATGCACCAGAGACCTGGGAGGTGAGAGACTCTTAGGAATCAAAGGGAGGGACCTTAGATGAAATGCTGGACAGTAGGGAGAGGGAACTTACAGAGCCTACCTCCAGCAGGAAGACGGCATCAAATGAGGGAGAGGGGGACATCTCACAGTCACAATTCTCATCCTTAATTATGACTCTCTGAAAGAATTACAGGAATGGAGATGGAGAGGAGCCTGAGGAAAAGAAGGTCCAGCAACAGACCCAAAGTGGGATCCTGCTCAAGGGAAGGTCTCAAGTCCTGACACTATACTGAGGCTATGGAGCGCTCATAATAAGGGACCTAGCATGACAGTATACTGGAAAACCCAACAAGTAGCTAAAAGAGTCAGATGCAGATATTTGCACCCAACCAATGGACAGAAGCAGGTGACCCCCTGTGTTTGGGAAAAGGCTGAATGAAGCTGAGGAGAAGGGAAATCCTGTAGGTGGACCAACAGTCTCAATAAATCTGGACCCCCAAGATCTCTCAAACATTAGACCACCAATCAGGCAGCATATACCAACTGATATGAGGTCCCCAGCACACACAGAGTAGAGGACTGCAGGTCTGCGTTCACTCAGATAATGCACCTAACCCTCAAGAGACTAGAGGTCACAGGGAGTTTAGAGGTCAGGTTGGATGGGGGTAGGGACATTCACATGGAGACGGGGGATGGGGAGGAGGTTAGGAATGTGGAACAGTTGGAGGGTGGATGGAGCGGGGGTCGGCAGGGTGAATAAAATATGGAGTGTAAAAAATCAATAAATTAAAATAAAATTATTGTAAAAAGTTGAACCAGGGTTTATGGCCATGTGCTCCAGAAACCAGGTCTTGTATTAGGGCACACCAAATATTACTTAGACCTTTTTTCTCAGGCTGAACTTCCTAAAAACCTCTTAAACAGGGCCACATCAGTATACACAATGAAAATGAAAGTGGTGCCAAGAAGAAAGTTCACAGCTATAAATGCCTACATAAGTGGAGAGATCTCATACCAGCAACTTAAGAGCACATTTTACAGTCTGGAACACAGAGAAGTTAAGTAATCACTCATAAACAAGGAGTAGACATCAAGAATTATCAAATTTCATGCCCACAGCAATGA
Organism: Tokudaia tokunoshimensis; assembly: GCA_036184795.1. Lineage (NCBI taxonomy): Eukaryota > Metazoa > Chordata > Mammalia > Rodentia > Muridae > Tokudaia > Tokudaia tokunoshimensis. The sequence goes on from BTHU01000022.1 coordinate 2,851,901, forward strand.
CCTCACCTGCTGACCAAGTCCTTCCCTGAGACTTTCCCTCATTGATAAATATGCCTGCTGCTGACCCAGCCCCTTGCCACAGGACACACCCATAGTGCTGGCTAAGCCCAGTTCCAGGCATTACTGTGGGCCATGCTCCTCCTCTGACAAAGCCCTGAGGCACCCCAATGGTGTGGAGCAAATCTGTCACTGGACCCCTCCCTCATTGGACCACACCCTCTATGGAACACTACATGGGTGGGGCCATGACCCTGCTGGCCACACCCCTCTGCAGGCCACCGTTCACTCCATGGTTTACTTTTCCGGCCTTGTTCATTTTGTGCAGGAAGTCCCTGAGGGTCCACCCACCTGCAGGAAGTTGTTCTGCCACAGCTCCTTGTATATGATCCTGCCCTACCAAGACTGGTTCACCAGGTAGAAGATCCTCTGGATGACCTGGGGGTAGCTGTGTGGGTCACAGGGTCAGGTCAATGTCACAGGGGTAACAGTATCAGTACAGGGGGTACAGGGTCAGGTCACAGAGTCACATGGTCCAGCTGTGGGGTCACGGAGCTCCTTAGGAGATATAGAGAGTTTACATGATAAGTGTAGGTGTGGGCATGGCCTCAGGTAGTGTGTCCCTGTCTATGGGCATGCTCACTGTGCAGGAGTGCAGCTGTGGGCATGTCCTTGGTCATTGGTCTGGCCATTGTTCTGTGCTTGGCTGTGGGTGTGTCTGTAGGACTGGCTATGGGCAAGTCTGCACGGTGGGCGTGTCCACAGGGTGGGCATGTCATTCACCATGGTGGTGCTGTAGCAGGAGTAGAACTCCTATACCTCCTTTCAGAAGGACAGACTGGGTGTGAGTTCACCACATCTTTGGGCGTGGTCGGAGGGTGGGCAGGATGGACAGGGGGCTAGACTAGAAGCCTGTGGCAGGGACTACATCCAGGGGGTCCACGCAGAACAAGATATGGTGGTGTAGGGATGAGTGGCTGATAGGACAGGAACAAGGCCTAGACTCGGGGGCGTGGCCTAGAGATGAGGTCATGGCCTAGAGGTTTGGCAGAAATTACAGATTGGCAGCAATATAGAGAGATGGACAGAGAAGCATGGGGTTGGGCGGGGACTGGATGTGAGTGATAGCCCAGAGATATGGGGCATGGTAGAGACTAAGGGAGGGACCCACACAACACAAGAAATACATAGGGTTGGAGCGACAGGTGCATCAGGCCTGAACAGAATGTGAGTGACAGGGTACCTCTACCTTGGTTTAGGACAGGAGGCGGGGCCACCAAAGAGAACACAGAGACAGAGAGGGACAGAGGCAGGGCAGGGTGAGGAAAGGATGAGATTGACAGAGTATAGGTGGGGTTAGAGACTGAGAACCGACAGATGGGCGTGGCCTAGGGGAGAGGGCGTGGCCTTGACGTGATAATTGGATCCTACAAAGGACAGAATATAGAGAAGCATAGAGAAACAAAGGGCATGGACAGACAGTAACTGATGGACTTAGGGCGTGAACCACAAGGGACAGGATACAGAGAAGCATAGAGTTCCCTGGCAAGGACAGGGCGTGACCCGCCTGGGGGTCATGGTAGTCTGGACCCGACCACCTGCAGGAAGGCTACAAAGTCCTCCTGCACGAGGCCGCTGCTCCCCAGGTTGCTCAGCAGCTGCAGGAAATTGGAGGTGTCATTGTGACTCTTTAGCTGACTTGGGGACAAGGCAATGACATCATCACCGTAGAACCCGCCCCCTACCCCTTACCTGCCTCCCAAGCCATTATTCACAGCAGGCTGCCCAATCCTGTCCTTCATCCAGTGACATCACTAGGGCCTGTCCCTCTAGAGGGCGGGGCTCAGGTGAAGTCACTGCGCCAGCCCCGCCTGCAACTGCACGTGTGTCTCGCCCAGTCTTGTGCTTCAAGGATGTAGGCCCGTGCGCTCCCCATGGGCCGCATAGAAGAGCGGGCCTTCCAGTAGAGCCAGCAGTGGCAGGCCTGGGGGGAGGGACCGTGCGAGGGGGCGGGGCCAGCGGGTGACGAACAGAGAGGCGGGGAGGATGTGCGGGGTCGGTTGTAAATGGCAGTCATGAGGGGCGGGGTGCTCTCTTGGAGGACAGGTGGACACAGGCGGGAGCGCTTTAAATAATGGCCTTCATTTTGGCCCCGCCCACACGCTCAAGGTCCCGCTCCTCGGTCCAGATCCACTGCCTTCCTGGGCCATAGCGCCCATGACGCCCAACCCTGTCCTCTCCTGTGAGAAGTGGCGAATGTGCGCCTCACTTTGGCGATGATGTCATCTACGTCACAGGCACAGGGCGGTGGGCGCCTGTGGGGGAAGTAGAAGGTGGAGATGTGCCACAGTGGTGGCGCACACATTAATCCCAGCACTTGGGAGGCAGAGGCAGGCGGATTTCTGAGTTCGAGGCTAGCCTGGTCTACAGAGTGAGTTCCAGGACAGCCAGGGCTACACAGAGAAACCCTGTCTCAAAGAACAACAACAAAAATCATGACTTGAGGGCAGGAGAGATGGCTCAGCGGTTAAGAGCACTGACTGTTCAAATCCCAGTAACCACATGGTGGCTCACAACCATCTGTAATAAGATCTGACACCCTCTTCTGGTGTGTCTGAAGACAGCTACAATGTACTCACATATAATAATAAATGAATCTTTATTTTTTTTTTAAGAAGGTGGAGATACTGCAGAGGAATGCCAGGGCTGGCAACAAGGTCTTCCGTGCGGGACTGACCCTGCTGGGGCGGAGTCACAGGGTCATGGAGTCATGGGGTCTGAGGAGAGAAGGGGAGCAGGTTGTGGAGTAAAGGGAAAGACAGGGGATGGCACTGTCACACCATGGGGCGGGGTCACGGGGCCGGGTCACAGGGTCATTTTGATGGGTAAAGCATTAGGGGTCAAGGGGTCACAGGCAGACTCAGGTCACTCTTTCGAGACAGGGTTTCTCTGTATAGCCCTGGCTGTCCTGGAACTCATTCTGTAGACCAGGCTGGCCTCGAACTCAGAAATCCGCCTGCCTCTGCCTCCCAAGTGCTGGGAATAAAGGCGTGAGCCACCACCGCCCGGCTGACTCAGGTCACTCTTGATCCTCTCCCTTCACTGTCATCCCCCGCCCTTCTGCACCTTTGGCCCCGCCTCCTCCCGCACTCTCACCCACTGCCCCGCCCCACAGCAGATGAGCCCCGTCCCTCCTGTCACTCTAACCCATAGCCCCGCCTCACAGCAGATGAACCCCACCTCTCCTGTCACTCTAACCCACAGCCCCGCCCCACAGCAGATAAGCCCCGCCCCGCATCAGATGAGTCCCGCCCCTCCCGTCACTCTCACGCACAGCTCCGCCCTGCAGCAGACAAGCCCTGCCCCTCCTGTCACTCTCGCCCACAGCTCCGCCCCTCAGCAGATGAGCCCCGCCCCTCCCGTCACTCTCACCCACTGCCCTGCCCCACAGCAGATGAGCCCCGCCCCTCCTGTCACTCTAACCCACAGCCCCGCCTCACCCACAGCTTCTCCCCGCCCTAGTCCCCACATCTGTCCTCCAGATTAAGGTGTGCATTTTTAGACTCTGGCGACAGCACCTGATAGGGGTGGGAGCTACGGAGTGTGACCCTGTGACTCCCCACGTGGCTCCGCAGTCCTCTTCCGGGTTTCTCATGGGTGCTGGTGCTGCCACTGCTGTAGGGGAATCCCTGCCCCTTCCTCTCCCTCCCCTCCCCTCGTGACCCCGTGACGTCATGCAGCCCCCCCGGCCCCCCCCGCGGCTCGACTGCATTGCCTCAAAGGTCACCACTCTGGTGAGAACTGGGGAGTCACGCAGCCCGAGTGTGGCGTCCTCGCCCCTCCAGTGGCCTCAGTGACCTCGCTCCATTCCCTGCACCTGCCGGAAGTTCCGCAGCTGCTTCCGGAACTTCGACTGGGACCTGAAGTCGCAGCCCCATGCCAGCGCTTCCAGCGGGGTTTTCAGGTCCCAGGACAGGGACTGGCGCCCGTGGGCTGGGAGCCGGTGTGGGTCCGCTTGGAGCGCAGGGAGAGGGGCGGGGCGGCCGCTGGGTTGATGACCCCGAGGGGTGCAGGGGCTCAGCGGGACCCATGGTGGAGATCCATAGCGGCGATGGCACAGAGGTCAGGGGTCACCGGGGTCATGCTCCCTGCCCACAGCTAGTTCCTCCCTAGGGTCAGCTGGGGGTGCCTGTGTGCTCCCTGCACCTTCTCCTCCCCCTGCCGCCCCCCGCAGCTGTCGCAGGGGCAGGGCTAGGTGGAGGAGCTGGGTGCGGCCGGGGGTCACACAGAGTCTCCCAGATGGGGCTGTGCTCCTGGACCCTGAGGGTGACCCCTGACCTATCATGAGAACCCCGACCTCACACCTGACCCTGGCATCACATGTGAACCCTGAACTCTGACCCCAACATGACCACTATAATGCTTTCTGACTCCACTCTCTGATGTGACCCGGACAGTGATTGCCCTGTGACCCCGATGACACTCTCTGGTGACCCGGACTTGACCTGGACACTGTATCCCCCCCCCCCCCCCCCGAGCCCTGACCACGCCCCCTCAGCACTCTGTTCTATTCCCACTGCACTAGACAGGGCTTCTCCTGAGACCTCGGTGTTCCCCTGTGACGTTACAGCCCGCACCCAGCCTTCCCTGAACTTTCCTCACTCTTACCACTCTAGGTCCTCTGTGGCCTCACTGGTCACACTCCGAGGGGGAGGGCAGGGGTATCACAGTGGGGTATCGCGCTGTCGTGGGTAGAGGGGTCAGGGGTCATAGGGTCACAGGTGGCAATATCACAGGAGATGATGTCAGGGGTCACAGAGTCAGGTATGACAGGCTCATGGTTGCCCAGGCCAGAGGTCTTGGGGTCGGGAGTCACGTCCGGGATGCACCACAGCCCTTCCTGCAGCAAGCTCTGCGTGTCCAGATAACTGAGCCAGTGCAGGAACAGATCCTCCACCTTCAGCTGCAGCAACTTAAAAAATACAATCACTTTTTAAAACGCAGTGTGTCTCTTTAGTAATTGAGGGGAAAAGAGTCCTCAAAACTTAAGTTTGGTCATATGAAATGTTATTTAGAAAATTAATTCTCACTCCTGATTCTCTTTGCCATATATAGTTGTATCTCAGTGTCCCAGATGAAAGAACAGACCTTGGCTTACCTCAGCACGGCAGGGTCTGTATACAACTGAGGAAAACTGAACAATCTTATTAAATACTGAGGCCAAATCTGAGAGCTATATTCACCAAATATAGAACACCATCCTGTTATTAAAGAATACTTCTCACTAATAGATTGTGTCCTCCATTACACTAATCATGTATGCTCCTGGATTTAAATGTGATGCAGGAACTTCTGTCATCAAACTCACAGATATGTAGAATTATTCATGTATCCTGTCTCATGTCCTTGGACTTCAACTGGCTTTTGTTATAATTCAGCAAGTACATGTTCTTCACGCAGGGATCTGAAAGGCTCTGAGATATAGTCCAACTCATAATAGAAGCCCATTTCACACTTACTAACATAAGTGTGTTAATAATGATGCTAAAATATTTTCTCAAAATTTAATTATTCATATAGAAAGTTGTAAAAGAGGAGATGCAGTGGTTGGATCTAAAATTATACTGGTTAGTGCAAAATCCTTCATGGGTTTCCAACAAACTACTGGCCTTAAAAGAAGGCCAAAAAATCAGTTTTTTTTTTAACACCCAACACAAACCATGGCATTCATTTTTAGATTGTACTCTTGACGGTTTTCTTCCTATAATAAGCATAATACAGCCCGAATTATGTTCTTAACTACATCATGAATAGAAGTTATAATAGTCCTAACTGTCTGACTTTTGTGTATTGTGGTTGTTACCCCACTCGCATAACAGACTCCTTCCATGAATGCTGTCTTTGATGACTGTCTTTTTATCAAACATTTGTCATCTCTTTCGTTTCATTTTGGCTCCTTAGGAGGATTCTTTGCTGAGGCACCATAACTGCTGCTCTTTCTATATCACCCCTTTGGTCAGTTTAAAAATGTAGGAGGATCCATTGTACATAAACCGGAAATACTGATATCCTCTCACCTGTAACTACAGTGCCAGCCCACTCATATTCATCTTGCCATGACATAAACAGTGATGCATTCGTGGAAAGGCAGGAGAATTTGTGAGAAACCTGAAGAATGGGAAAGACTAAATACAGGAATGAAGACACATTGCCATACAACCATTTCTTCAAATTAGGTAAGGAAGGTGGTTCAGGTATTTGTGGTGGCCATGCAAACCAGAGGATCTGCATTCCATGAAATGGACCCTTGAAGAAACCTAATATGCTGACTGGAGCTAATATTCTGTGTGAGTTATGGATTATATGCAGATCCATTGAGCATGCTGGGGATTGAGAGAATCTGTTGTACATATCATCCTCTGTGGCTTTGATATGGCTATCCCTTTAGTATACCTTGGTCTATCACATTATGTAAAGAAAGACTATAAAATTCCCAAGCACAGACATCCTCAAGGGCATACACACACACACACACACACACACACACACACACCCTGTCACATACACATACACACACACAAACACCCACATACACACACCCCCTGTCACATACACACACACACACACACACACACACAAACACCCACATACACACACATACATACACACACTCAAACACAAACAGACACACACAGAAACAGACCCAAAAAACACACACTCTGACATAGAAAAACACAGACACATACACACTCAAACACACAGATATACAAAAATACACACAGACATACAGAGAGAGATTGACTAAGCACACACACACACAGTGAGAGAGAGTGAGAGACGGGGGGGGGGGGAGAACACAGAAACACACTCAACACAGACACACACAAATAAAAGTTACTACCACATCAGGAACTTGTCTTTATTCGGGTGCTTTATCTACTTTCTAAAGAAACTGCCCTGAGATGTGCACTAAACCACAATTTCAAAAAATGCTCTCTCCTTTTGTGTAAGTTAAAGAAGTTTATAGAATAGGAGCAATTTGGTTTAAGTTAGGATATGTACAAAACTTGTATGTTAACACCACAAAGTTTAGGATGTTTGAAACTACTATCACTACATAATATTCAAAGTGAATCCTGGACAAAAAGAAAGAAGGAAAGAGGATCATAGAGAAGTCATGTGACAAGTGTTACCATTTCATGCCAGGAAAGACCTGTGTGCTGTTCTCACTATATGTATTTAGTGATACACTTTAGGATGATCTCAAACTCATCGTGTCCTGCCTGAAGATATTCTTCAGTGTTTTTCTTTCTGCTCCAACTCATGGGTGCTGGGTTTATAAACATGTTCACTAAGTCTAATTGTACAGTACATGTGAATCAGACCAGATATTTGCCCATATTAAACAAAAACACGCTGGGCAGTGGTGGTGCATGCCTTTAATACCAGCACTTGGGAGGCAGAGGCAAGCAGATTTCTGAGTTCGAGGCCAGCCTGTCTACAGAGTGAGTTCCACAACAGCTATGCTATGCAGAGAAACCCTGTCTCAAAATACTCAAAAAACAAAACAAAACAAAAAACTTTACAAAGATCATACCTGAGGAGCAGTGCACATGATAAAAACTGGCAAAGTAGATAACAATAAACACATAGAACATAACAATTAAAATGATAACATTTTTAATAAGAAAATTTTATCTCTCCGATATCTTTATTAGGGCACTTAGTGTTATGAATTTTTGTCTTACCACTGATTTCATTGTGTCCAATAAGTTTTGGTATGCTATGCCTTCATTTTCATTGAATCCTATAAAGAATTTTTTCTTTATTTCTTCCCTGACCAAGTTATCATTGAGGAGAGAGTTGTGCCGTTTCTGTGAGTATGTGACTTTCTGATGTTTTTGTTATTATTGAAGTGTAACATTAGTATGCAGTGATTTGATAGGATGCATGAGATTATTTCAGTGTTCTTGTATCTGTTGAGGCTTTTTGTGTGACAGATTATATATTCAATTTTTGAAAAGATACCATGAGGTACAGAATATATATACTTACATACATACATGCATGCATGCATACATACATACATACATGCATACATACATACACACATACATACATACACATTATTGTAGGGTGAAATGTTCCATATGAGAGCGTCACAGGTAGGACTTAGGAAGTGAAGAGGATGGCAACCCCATAGGAAAAAAAAAAGTGTCAACTACTGGACACTGTCCAACCTGGACACTTCAGAACTCGCAGAGTCTAAGCCAAAAACCAAGGAGCATACAGAGGCTGGTTCATGTCCCCAGGCATGTGTGTACCAGAGGACTGCCTTGTCTGGCCACAATGGGTGAGGATGTACTCAACCCTGTAGAAACTTGATGCCCAGGGAAAAGAGATGGTGGTGCATGTGAGGTCTGGGTGAATAGGCAGGTGGCAGACCATCCTGTCAGAGGCAGCGGGAGGGGAGATGGAGAGAAGAACTCCGGGAAGTGGGACCAGAAAAGTGGGCAACCTGGAATGTAAATAAATAAAAATAATAAAGAAAAAAAGAAACATAGCTGACAATCAAATATACCTATATTGACTTTGCAAAAGAGCAAGCAGTTTCCTGGCAGAGAAAATGGCATTAATACAATACTCTTTGAGATAGCTGTTAAGGGCAATGTTAGCTGCTCTGATCTGTAAGATGACACACAGAGCTACAGCCAATATGGCCTGTGTCTCAATCATGTGATCTGACTTAACTCTGAAAGTGCATTGGACATATTTCAAAAGTTGGAAATTCAATAATACTTGGATCAAACTAAAGACCCAAATTATGTACCTATCCATCTTGTTTGTCTTCATTCACCTGACACGAATAAATACATGTTGGCAAATTATAAAATCTCTCACACTGTTATCATTTTTTTGGTAATGGTGACTCCAGGGTTAGTGATTGGAAGCTATGTTTTTAAAAGAGACATTTCAAAAAAAGTAAGTTATTTAAAAAGTGCCTCACTTGCCTCCTTGTCCAATTTAAGGAGAAAGAACAACCTTGACATTAACTGCACATTGGGTTAAATATAAGTTGAATAATTTACAGAATTGATCATGGGGCCTTGGGTGGGCCCCACCATAAATTTCATTGTGTGGAAACAAACTATTGTATATCAAGTTCATTGATATGAAAAGGACCTTTTCACTGCCGGAAGTTATATCCACATTCCATTCCGTGAAGTTGGTACTAGATTACGTAATAAGGACCAACATTGATCACTCTCTGTCTAACGACTGTGGGACCATTTATATTACCAGAGAAGGTCTTAAATGTTCCAAAAAAGCTGAATTACAAGAAAGAGGCTTCAAAACCAACTAAATGATTGAGTTCCTTAAAGAGGAAATGACTAAATCACTTAAAGAAATCCAGGAAAACACAAACAATTGGAGGAAATCAATAAATACCTCAAAGACAGCCAGGGAATCACAAACAAAACAGTGGATCAAACCAATATATCCTATAAATAAAGCCATGACAAAGAAAGAGTAGAAGGAAACTAAACTATTTAAGACCTAAAAATAGTAGAAATGAAGACATCACAAAGTGAGAGAATACTGAAAATAAAAATTTAGGACTACAAAGAGGAACTAAAGATGCAAGGCTCATTAACAGAATACAGAGATGGGAGAAAAATATCAAGCAGTGAAGATACAATAGAAGGAATTGATATACCAGGCAAAGAAAATGTTAAATCTAAAACTGATAAAGTATCCAGAAAACCCAGGACATTGTGAAAGGACAAAACATTAGAATACTAGAAATAGAGGAAGGAGAATACTAGGTCAAAGTCTAAGAAAGTATTGAAAATAAAATCATACGAGAAAAATTTCCTTACCTAAAGAGGGAGGTGCCTATCAAAGTATAAAAATAATCAAAATACCAAACAGAATGGACCATAAGATAAATTTCTTCCCTGTATAATAATAAAAACATACATTACAAAGAAAGAATAATAAAAACAAGAGGTAATAAGCCAAGAAGGATATAAAGGAAGATCGATTAAAATCACAGATGACTTCTCATTGGAGTCTATAAATGCCAGAAGGGCTTAGACACATGTGCTTCAGAAACTACAGATGCCCAGATTATTTTTAATAGAAAATATTTAATAACCATAAAAGGAAAAATAAGATAACCAATGATAAAAGCAAATTTGAACAATATCTATATACAAATACAGGCATACACAAAGTGACAGAAGAAGAATCCAACCCAAGGAGGTTAATGATACACATAAATCATAAATGATCTCATGTTATCTGCAAAAGAAGGGAAGCACACAATAATACCAGCGCCAGCACCACAAGCAGCAGCAGTACCACCACCATAGCAACAACAACAACAACTTTCCAGGCATTAACAATCACCATTCACTGACTCCCTCAATATCAATGACTTCATTTCACCAATAAAAGACACAGGATAACAGAATGGGTGCTAACACAACATCTATTCTTCTATTGTATACAAGAAATACAATTCAATATCAGGAATAGGCATTATTTCAAGGTAAAGGGTTGTAAAATGATATTCCCAGCAAATGGATCAAAGAAGCAAGCTGGTGTAGCCAGTTTTAAATATAGCAAAATAGACTTTAAACAAAAAATAATCAAAAGAATTGGAGAAAGATACTACATATACCTCAAAGGAAAAAAAAATCACCAAAGATGACAGTTCAATTTTTAACATCTATGCATTAAACTCATGGTCAACAACCTTTGTAAAAGAAACAGTTTCAAAGCTAAAATCACATAAAAACTCTCATACACTTATACTCAGAGAATTCAATACCCCACTCTTACCAATGGACAAATTCTCCAGACCAAAACTAAACAGAGAAATACTTCAGCTAACTGACAACATAAACTTGAATTGTGTTGATATTTAGAGAACTTTCTACTGAAATATAAGAGAATATGCCTCCTGCTTAGCACTTCATGAAACTTACTGGTAAGCTGAATACATATTTGGACACATGGCAGGTGTCTATACATACAAGAAAATTGAAATAACAACATGTATCTTATCAGGCCACCATGGATTCCAGCTGGATATCAACAAAACCAGAATGAACACAAGGCTTATAAACTTTCAGAAGCTGTAAACCACACTACTGAATGAAAAACAGGTAAAGACAGAAATAATGGAAGAAATTGGAGACCTTCTAGAATTCAATGAAAATGAATACGCAACATGCACAGTCTTACAGAACACAAAGAAAATGAAATTGATGCTAATAAGAAAGTTCATAACAAAATGCCTACATGAAAAAACTGGAGAGCACTCGTACTGGCAATTTAATATCACTTTTTAAAGTCTACAACAGAAGGAAGTGAGGGAACAATGAAAACAATGAGGAGACATTAGGAAATTATCCAATTGGTGGCTGAAGTCAAGAATTAGAGAATACAAAGAATTAGTTAAATATACCAATAAGCACCTAGGGTCATGAGTTTTAGTGTAGAATCCTACCAGACTTCCAAAGAAGATCTAATAAGAATACTCCTTAGTGTATTCAACAATATAGATACATTAGCCGATTTATTTTGTGAACCCATGATTACTCAAATATCCAGTCAATAAAGACTGAGCAAGTAAAGAAATTTTCCTTAAAACCACAGATGCAAAAAACCTAATAAACAAACCAAACAAATAAAATAAAATAGAAAACACGTCAAAAGATCATCCATCATAGTCAATGAGGAAGACTTCATTCAAGAGATGCAGGTGGTTCGACATAATGTGATTAAAGTGTAAGAAAAAGAAGTGATCACCTCATTATATGATGATAATTTCTCTGACAATATCTAACCCCACTTTATGATAAAATTCTTGAAGTGATTAAGGACAGAAAGTACATATCTAAACATAATTATATCACTTTACAACAAGACTACAGCAAACATTAAATAAAGAGAAATTCAAATTAATTCTACTAAATCATGAACAAGACAAAGTGATCTGTTCTCTCCATATCTATTCAATATACTATCTAAAAGTTTCTCTAGAGCAATGAAACTGAAGGAAATGACGGTAATATAAATTAGAAAGGAGGAAGGAATATTATCTTTATTTGCAGATAATATGAGAGTATGCATACGTGAACCAAAACATTGAAATGACTGATAAAACAAATTTTTTGGATATATGATTAACTAAAAAAATAAAAAATAAGTAGCTCTTGTATGTACAAATGAGTGTGCAATTGCAAACAAAATAGAGACATCATGAAGTTTGAATTCATTTTTGACATTTGTCACTTTTTTTTACATAAATAATCTTGAGTAACTAAATGTAATTGTGCTGGGGAAGATCATACCAAAGTCTTTATAGTCATAGATAACTTTTGGTATTCTTGAATGTCCTAAAAAACTACTGTGATATGCAAAGACCTTAATAGATTGATTACATACTAAAAAGTGTACTCTTGTTTAAAGATACCAGAAAGTACACAACTTTAACTCACTATGTTTATGGGGTTTCTCTGCATTATGAATTTTTCTTATGGTCTCTAAGACTATTGCTACATGCAAAGGCTTTACCACACTGATTATTTATAGCCTTTCTCTCCAGGATGTGTTCTTTTATGTATTCATAGACAACTGTGTAGTGAAAAGTTTCTATCACATTGATTACACTTCTAAGATTTCTCTTCAATATGTGTTATGTTATATATTCAAAGATGACTTTGCTATACAGAGGTTGGAAAAAAGCAAAAGAAACTTGACCTAAGAACTTCCTTTTGTTGCCAACCTCCATTTAATCAGAAGTTGAAACTAAGTTTAGGTCTCAGGTCCTAGGGGACCTACATAATTAGCAATATCTGTCCAGCGTTATAACACTAATTGCAATCATAATTTTTCCTATGGGGTGAATTACACCACATTTTATTGTGAACCAGGACAAACAGAAGAATTTACAAATTCCTAGTACCTACAGTTTGGGGGTCTTCCCAGGAAAATTAGAAAACAAATTAATTGCAAACTTCTACCATATTCAGAAAGTCTATCAAAGGTAGAATACTACATATCTTCTCATTGTTTTGAAATAGAAAGATGTGTGTTGCTTCTTTCAATATCCCTATGCTCACATGGCTTTTATTCATTGTGACACATGATATATCTAATAAAAGAAGAATAACAAATGAAAGATTTCCACAACTGCATTCACATTGTTTGAGTTTTTGTTTCTCATATCATGTAGTATATAAAGTTTCTCCAAAACAACATTCTTGACTCTCATAAAATGACCTCTCACCAAACTTAACAATGTCTCTACAAGAATATGAGTATCACCAACTTTATCATGGGCATGTTTCCCAGGGAGTTGCCTAGCTACCATATTGGCAAGGGGGTACCAGCTCACAGGCCAGGATGGCTGGGTGTGATGCTAGCTTATGAAAAGTGGTCACTGTGGGGCGCTCTCCCTTACAGGGCATGGCCAGCAGATGGCGATAGCTTGCTTGTTCCCCACAAGGCTACCTCAACACCTCAACCCATCCACACCCAGCCAGCCTGGGGGTGGCATGAGTCAGGGCCTGCAAGCAGCAGAGGCTGGCCCACCCTGTCCTCTGGCCTCAGGGAGAGAGCACCAGGAAAAAAACATTCTGGGTCCCAGGATGGGATGCAGGAGGGGAGAGGTGGAGAGCTCCCTTAGCTGGGTGGAGCCCTTTTGCTACACCCAGGTAAGCCAATCAGGCCACACTGCCCTCTTCTTCTCCAGGATTCCATGACTCAGCATTGGAACTGGGTGGAGAGGGAATAGGATTGCTCAGTCCTTAAAGGCCCAGTCCCCTGCCATCCCAGTCTTCAAGCCTCCACCTTGTTTCCCCCTCTTACCCTTTCTTTGCCACCCCACTTTGCATAATTTACGGCCAGGAAAGAGAAATAGAAACCAGGAAGGAGGGGTCTCGTTAGGGAGGGGCAGTCCACCCTCTCACACAGCCAAGACCCAGGGGGCATAGGAGTAGGGCAAGGATTTGGTCCCAAGCCCCAGCCTCCTAGAAAGCAGAATTAACAATGTCACTACAAGAATATGAGTATCACCAATTGTACCATGGACTAGTTAATAGGTTTTGGATACATATTTGTCATTATTCAATGTGCAATATCTAAATATTATGAGAATCTACGAGATCGACAGGTCCACAGCATTGCTAAAATGAATCAACACGTCAAATAAATACACAAATCAGATAAATGATTTTGAAGTACTTAAAAGACTGATATTTTATACTCTTGCTTTTCTTTAGAGCTTCCAGAATATATTAAAATTTCCTCAGAGGCATATTTTATCACCTTGCTCATGAAAATTACCTTTCTTGTCTTCTAGAACTTTCACAATGTCCTTCAATATGATGATCTTCCCAATTGTAGCCTAAAACATAGTACCAGAAAATGAATGATATACAATTGGAAATTAGGTAAAATTCATGTAATTGTGACTTTTCACAGCACTGTGCAAGCTACCGTCAAAATTCACTGAACCTTATTTACTCAGCTCAGTCTTCATTGTCTGCAACTGAAATAATAGATGATCATTAATAACCAAGAAACATTTGTTTTCTTATTTGGAAAAAAAAACAACGAAAAAATTTTACAGTTTTACCTATAGCAGTGAGGTTCAGGTAGTTCTCCAACATCACATCTTTGTAGAGACTCTTCTGGGAAGGATCCAGCAAATCCCACTTTCCCCAGTGAAGTTCACGTGCACGTCATCATAAGTCATTGCATCCTAAAATATCCCACACATATGTACAACACAAAGCATGATACTTATATCACTGTAAAGTAAATGTGTGCTTCCTTGACAATATATTCATTTAATTTTGGTGCTTCCTCCACTTATTTTATGACTCAGTAGTTATAACCTAATCACCATATAAGTTTTGAAGGAACTTGAATTATAAAAGTCAACTATGTTGCTTCTGAACACTTGAATTGTATATAGCCTTGCAAGGTAAATGCCAATTGAGTGGGAGATGTAGGGGGAAACAGACAAACTGAACTGAGCACACATCTGAAAAACTGTATGAACAATTACTACCTATAAAAATGATGGACAACGGGCGGTGGTGGCGCACGCCTTTAATCCCAGCACTTGGGAGGCAGAGGCAGGAGGATTTCTGAGTTCGAGGCCAGCCTGGTCTAAAAAAAAAAAAAGAATGATGGACAAGCTGGGTGTATTTGCTCATGTCTTTAATCACAGAGGCACAGGCAGATGTATGTCATATAGCTTGACGCCAGCATGGTTTATGTAATGTGTTCCAGGACAGTGAAAGTTATACATTCTCGCCCTCCTTCCCCTGCAAAAATCAGCCAAGGAAACAAAAATGATAGAGAGCTCACTGTTCTTTACTAAAGTTTCCACAAAGGACCACACATTCACTGCAGTTCCGTATTCATCTTGCAGAAACCTGAAGTGCGCTCGTTTAAATTGCAACATTAATAAAATTTTACTAAAAGGGGATGCATGTTTAAACAGTTACAAATGGACAGATGAAAATACTAGCAATGTAAATGTTGATCATAAATAAGCAACGTAGGGCAGGAGACAGAGCTCAGCAGTGGCAAGCTCTTGCTTCCACAAAATGGTGTTCAATTTCTAGCATACACATGGGGACCAACAACTAGCCATTCCTTCAAGATCAGGAGTTCTGAGGTCATCTTCTGACAACAGTAAAGATGAGGTGTACATGACATTCATATGCATACACACAGGCAAAAGACACCTCTTTATTCAAAAATTTCAGAACCAATACAAGAGTTTTCTATGTCTACCATTTTATCTCTATCATTTTTCATTTAAATCTTCAATTTTATCAGTAACAGTTTTTTATTCTTTTTTATTGAAAAAGCAAGTAAAATATTTGATTATAAAATTGAAAATTTAGATGGAAAATATTTCTGACAAAATTAAAGAAATATATAGAAAAACATGATAAAATTGACAATTTTCATGGAAAATTAAAGAGTAAAATGGTAGACATAAAAAGCACTGCTAAATCAATTGAAAAAGGAAGTAGAAATATTTTATGACAGAATTGAAGATTTTTGTGGAAAATATTTCTGATAAAATTGTAGAAAAATATGGAATAATATGTTAAAATTGAAGATTATCATGGAAAACTACAGACAAAATGGTAGGCATAAAATATTTCTAAGTTGATTGAAAGTGGAATTATAAACATTTTCTGATAAAATTAAAGATCTACAAGGAAAATATTTCTGATAAAATTCAAGATATATATAGAAAATCATGTTAAAATTGACTATTTCATGGAAAATTATACAGATAAAATAGTAGGCATTAAAATATTTCTAATCTGATTAAAAGTGGAAATATAAACATTCTGTTAAAACTGAAGATTTACCTAGGAAATATTTCTGTTAAAATTGAAGAAATATATAGAAAAACATGTTAAAATTGAAGAATATCACAGAAAATTATACAGATAAATTGCTACACATAAAAATATTTCTAAGTTGATTGAAAGTGTAATTAGCATTTTCAGATAAAATTGAAGATTTGCATGGAAAATATCTCTGATAAAATTGAAGAAATATGTAGAAAAACACGTTGAGATTGACTATTTCATGGAAAAAAATATAAAGATTAAATGCTACACATATACATATTTCTAAGTTGATTGAAAATAGAATTATAAATATTTTCTGATAAAATTGAAGATTTACATGAAAATACTTCAGATAAAATTGAAGAAATATGTAGAAAAAGGTGTTAAAATTGAAGATTATCATGGAAAATAATTCAGATAAAATGGTAGACATAAAAACATTACTGAATTAATTGAAAGAGAAATTACAAACATTTTCTGAAAAAATTGAAGATTTACATGAATAGTATTTCGATTAGTCAATGTCTTTTTATTAGGGAACTGAGTCCATTGATGTTAAGAGATATTAAGGAATAGTGATTGTTGCTTCCTTTTATTTTTGATGTTATTTTTATGTTTATGTGGTTACCTTATTTTGGGTTTGTTGGAAGAAGATTACTTTCTTGCTTTTTCTAGGGTGTAGTTTCCCTCCTTGTGTTGGCGTTTTACATCTATCTATTTGTAGGGCTGGATTTGTGGAAAGATATTGTGTAAATTTGGTTTTATCATGTAATATCTTGGTTTCTCCATCTATGGTGATTGAGAGTTTTGCTGGGCATAGTAGGCTGGGCTGGCATTTGTATTCTCTTAGGGTCTGTATGAGATCTGCCCAGGATCTTCTAGCTTTCATCGTCTCAGTTGAGAAGTATGGAGTAAATCTGATAGGCCTGCCTTTATATGTTACTTGGCCTTTTCCCCTTACTGCTTTTAATATTCTTTCTTCGTTTAGTGCATTTGGTATTCTGGTTATTATGTACCGGGAGGACTTCCTGTCTGATCCAGTTTGTCTGGACTTCTGTAGGCTTCTTGTGTGTTCATGGACACCTCTATCTTTAGGTTAGGGAAGTTTTCTTCTATAATTTTGTTGAAGATATTTACTGGCCTTTTAAGTTGTAAATCTTCGCTCTCTTCTATACCTATAATCCTTAGGTTTGGTCTTCTCATTGTGTCCTGGATTTCCCGGATGTTTTGGGTTACAAGCTTTAAGCATTTTTCATTTTCTTTGACTGTTGAGTCATTGTTTTCTATGGTGTCTTCATCAAATGCGATTCTTTCTTCTAGCTCTTGTATTCTGTTGTTGATGCTTGCATCTGCAACTCCTGATCTCTTTCCTAGGCTTTTTGTTTCCAGGGTTCTCTCCCTTTGTGATTTCTTTGTTTCTATTTCCCTTTTTATATCCTGGATTGTTTTGCACAATTACTTCACTTGTTTTATTGTGTTTTCCTGTAATCCTTTAAGAGATTTTTTTGTGTTTCCTCTTTAAGGGTTTCTACTTTTTTACCTGTGTTCTCCTCTATTTCCTTTTTACTTTTCTTGTTTTATTATCTTTTATATGAGATACTTGCTTTATTTACATTTCAAATGTTATCCCCTTTCCTCCTTTTCCTGCAAACTGCCCACTTACCATCCCCCTTCCTCTGCTCACTAACCCGCACACTTCCACTTTCTTTACCCTGGCATTCCTCTACACTGGGGCATCAAGCCTTCACAGGATCAATGGCCTCTCCTCTCACTGATGTCTGAAAATGCCATCCTCTCTTACATATGCAGTTGGAGCCATGGGTCCCTCCATGTGTACTCTTTTGTTGGTGGTTTAGTCTGTGGGAGCTCTAGGAGTACTGGTTGGTTCATATTGTTGTTCCTCTTGTGGGGTTGCAAATGCCCTCAGCTCCTTGGGTCCTTTCTGTAGCTCCTCATTGGGGACCCTGTGCTCAGTCCAATGGTTGGCTGAAAGCATCCACCTCTATATTTGTCAGGTATTGGCAGAGCCTCTCAGGAGACACCTATATCAGGCTCTTGGCAACAAATACTTGTTTGCATCAACAATAGTTTCTCAGTTTGGTAACTGTATATGGCACGTATCCACGTGTGGGGCAGTCTCTGGATAGCCTTTACTTCAGACTCTGCTCCATGCTTTGTCTCTGAATCTCCTCCCATGTGTATTTTGATCCCCATTCTAAGAAGGACCAAAGCATCCACACTTTGGTCTTCCTTCTTCTTGAGCTTCAGGTTGTCTGTGAATTGTATCTTGGATATTCTGAGCTATTGGGCTAATATCCACTTATCAATGAGTGCATACCATGTGGGTACTTCTGTGACTGGCTTACCTCACTCAGGATGATATTTTCTAGTTCCATCCATTTGCCTGAGAATTTCATGAAGTCATTGTTTTTTACACATGTGCAGTACTCCATTGTATAAATGTAAATCATGTTTTGTATCCATTCCTCTGTTGAGGGTCATCTGAGTTATTTCCAGCTTTGGCTATTACAAATAAGGTTGCTATAAACTTAGTGGAGCATGTGTCCTTGTTATATGTTGAAGCATCTTTTGGGTATATGCCCAGGAGTGGTATAGCTCTGTCCTCAGATAGTACTATGTCCAATTTTCAGAGGATCCACCAGACCGATTTCTAGAATAGTTCTACCAGCTTTTAATCCCACCAGCAATGGAGGAGTGTTCCTCTTTCTCCACATCTTCCCCAGAATCTGCTGTCATCTAAGTGACATTCTGACTGGTGTGAGGTGGAATCTGATGGATGTTTTGATTTGCATTTCACTGATGACTAAGGATGTTGAAATTTTTTTTAGATGCTTCTCGGTTGTTCGATATTCCTTCATTGAGAATTCTTTGTTTAGCCCTGTACCCAATTATAATAGGATTATTTGGCTCTCTGGAGTTTATCTTCTTGAGTTCTTTATATGTGTTGGATATTAGCCCTCTATCAGATGTAGGGTTGGTAAAGATCTTTTCCAAATCTGTTGCCTGCTGTTTTGTTCTCTTAACAGAGTCCTTCTCCTTATACATGCTATGCAGTTTTATGAGGTTCCATTTGTCTATTGGTGATCTTAGATCATAAGGCACTGTTGTTCTATTCAGAAAAATTTCCCCTGTACCTATGTGTTTGAGGCTCTTCTCCACTTTCCCTTCTATTAGATTCAGTGTATCTGGTTTTATGTGTAGGTCCTTGATCTACTTGGACTTGGCTTTGTACAGGGATAGAAGAATGAATAGGTTTGAATTCTTTTACATATTGACGGCCAATTGAATAAGCACTGTATCTTGAAAATTCCGACTTTTTTCCACTGGATGATTTTAGCTCCTTTATCAAAAATCAAATGAACATAGGTGTGTGGGTTCATTTCTGGAACTTCAATTCTGTTCCATTAATCCGTCTGCCTTTCTCTTTACCAATACCATACAGATTTTATCAGTATTGAACTGTAATAGAGTGTGAGGTCAGAGATGGTTAGTCCCCCAGATGTTCTTTTATTGTTAAAAGAGTTTTCACAATCGTAGGTTTTTTGTTATTCCACATGAATTTGCAAATTGCTCTTTCTAACTCTTTGATGAATTGAGTTAGAAATTTGATGGGATTTACATCAAATCTGTAGATTGCTTTTGGCATGATGGCCATTTTTACTATATTAATCCTGCCAATCAATGAAAATGGGAGAGCTTTCCACTTTTTGAGTTGTTCTTTGATTTCTTTTTCAGAGACTTGAAATTCTTGTCATACAGATCTTTCACTTGTTTGGTTAGAGTCACACCAAGATACATTATATTGTTTGTGACTATAGTGAAGGGTGTTGTTTTCCTGATTTCTTTCTCAGCCTGTTTATCCTTTGAGTATAGGAAGGCTACTGATTTGCTTGACTTAATTTTATATCCAGACACTTTGCTGAAGTTGTTTATCACCTATAGGAGTTCTCTGGTGGAATATTTTTTTTTTTGGTCACTTAAGCATATTATCATATCATCTACAAATAGTGGAAGTTTGACTTCTTCCTCCCTAATTTGTATCCCTTTAACCTCCTTTGGTTGTCTAAGTGCTCTGGCAAGAACTTCAAGTACTATAGAATAGATAGATAGATAGAGAGAGAGAGTAGGCAGCCTTGTTTTAAACCCTGATTTTAGTGGGGTTTTTTCAAATTTCTCTCCATTTAGTTTGATGTTGGCTACTCATTTGCTGTATATTGTTTTTAGTGTTCGGGTATGGGCCTTGAATTTCTCATCTTTCCAAGACTTTTACAATGAAAGTGTATTGTATTTTCTCAAATGCTTTCTCATCAACTAATAATATGATCATATTGGTTGGTTTTTTTTTTTGAGTTTGTTTATATTGTGAATTATATTGATGGATTTCCATGCTGAACCATCCCTGCATCCCTATTATTAAGTCTACTTGTTCTTGTTGGATAATCATTTTGATGTGTTATTGGATTTGGTTTATGGGAATTCTATTGTGCAATTTTGCATAGATAATCATAAGAAAATTGGTCAGTAGATTTCTTTACTTGTTACATCTTTTTGTGGTTTAGGCACCAGTGTAACTGTGGCTTCATAGAAAGTACTGGGTAGTGTTCCTTCTGATTCTATTTTATGGAATAGTGTGAAAAGTTTTGGTAATAGATCTTCTTTGAAGTTTTGATAGAGTTCTGCACGAAAACCATCTGGCCCTTGGCTTTTTGTGATTTGGAGGCTTCTAATGTCTGCTTCTATTTCATTGGTGAGTATTGGGACTCTTTAAATGGTTTACCTGATCCTGATTTAACTTTAGTAAATGATATTTGTCTAGAAAATTAATCAATTTAATCCACTTTTTCCAGTTTTGTTTAATATAGACATTTTAGTAGAATCTATTTTTTTTAATTTCCTCAGTTTCTGTTGTTATGTCTCCCTTTTCTTCCCTGACTTTGTTAATTTGGATACTGTCTATGTGCCCTGTGGTTAGTCTGGCAAAGTGTTTATCTATCTTGTTGATTTTCTCAAAGAACCAGATCCTAGTTTTATTGATGCTCTGTATCGTTCTTTTTATTTCTACTTGGTTGATTTCATCCCTGAGCTTGATTATTTCCTTCTGTCTACTCCTTTTGGGTATATTTGCTTCTTTTTGATCTAGAGCTTTCAGATGAGCTGTTAAGCACATAGTGTATGATCTCTCTCCACTTTCTTTATGGAGGCACTCAGAGCTATGAGCCTACACACTGTGGGCGTGTCTCTCAGGGGGCAAGTCAGGACAAGGGTGTGGCCAGTGGTAATCCAGCCCCACACTGGTTGCTGCTACCACTGAGGGTGTTTCCTGTGTTGAGGGGTGTGGTCAGCAAAGGGGCGTGGTCAGGAGGGATAGGCGTGGCCAACAGTAAAGAGTTTGTCCCAGACTCTGCTTAGTCAGCACTGAGGGTGTGTCCTGCCTTGAGGGGTATGGTTGTTTACATCGGTGTGCCCCTCAAAGGGCGTGGTCTTCACTGTAGGCATCATCACATAAACTAATAATGTAAAAAAAAATACTCAGCCAGGCACATTTGCCCACATCTAATCCCTTTCACAAGGGGAAAGGCTACAGAGAAACTTTGTCTTGAAAAACAAAAACAAAAAGAATAAAATTAAAAATAAAAACCACCCGGATGGCAAAATGTCTTAGCATTGAATAGCAAATGCTTCTACAGTGTCTTATGTGATTTAGGGACAGAGTCCAAATGGTGAATGTGTGGGAGCATGAGAAGAAAGCTGAAGCATCAGTTTCAACCACAACACAGTAGACACACTGACCAAAATGTTTCCGGTTTAAAAGAAATGCAGGGGCAAAGATGGAGCAGAGACTGAGGGAATAACCAATAACTCATCCAACTTGAGACCCACATTATGGGCAAGCACCAATCCCTGACATTAAGGATTCTCTGTGTTGCTTGCTAGGGCAGAAGGTTACTCTCTGAAAATAGACAGCAGAGCAATTGCTGAGGGAGACTTCCACATAGTTCACTGCGTACAGACAGGTTTGCAGGTTTGGAGACTGCACTCCAGTGTCCTAGTCTCTTTGAGATGAGAAGACACTCTACAGGCTACAGAAATAGAATCCTGGACACCAACCTACCTAAAAAAACCCTCCATGTGAAATCTGTGCTGCCTGCAAGATGTGCAGGGCAATGGTGGAACCAAACTCTTTGGGGTCAGGAACCAATGGTTGCTTTAACATTGTTTCTTCTCCTGCTCTCATTTACCATTTGGACTCTGTCCCTAAATTACATAAGATACAGTAGACCCATCTGCTGGGTAGCCTTTACTGCCCTCTTGTGGCTGTCCATTTTGTGTGTGGCACTTGATTTTTCTGTGTCTGAGAGAGAAAATGAGACTGTTTCCACACCAATCGATTTAGTTACTAATCCCCATTCTGGGTTAAGTCCTTCTTACCAACAGGACCTAGATATACTATGCCCATGACAGAGAGTTCTTGACAGCATTCAGGTCAAATCCAGGCTGCTGCTAAACTCTCAACAGGGTGGAAAGGACAAAGTCCTCATTTCTTTCCCTCTCGATCCACCCTCTTCCCAGTCCATAATGAGACTCTGCAGTTTTAGAGTTATCATAAGATGGAAGGCTGTTCTTCAACCATTCCAAAAATGTTAGCCTATCTTTCTTGGATCAGCAGTCTTTTCCTTTGGGGGTAGTCATTTTCCACCCATCTCAAAAATATAAACCTGTAATTGCTCCTGTCTAAAGGAAATACAAGCACAAAGAGTGGAGCAGGGACTGAAGGAAAGTACATCCAGATATTGGGGATCCAGCTCATATGCAGCCATCAAACCCAAGCACTATTGCTGATTACAAGAAACACTTTCTGACAGGAGCCTCACAAAGATGTCCCCTGAGGGAGACATGCTTCTTTGTACATGCTTCAAATAATACCTCTCCCACTTTCTTTGTGCAAAGTTGTGCAAACAGTCACACACACACACACACACACACACACACACACACACAGATACACTTACTGAAAAATAGACACACACTGTTACATCCAGACTCAAAATCTTCGAATTTCCTCAGTCAGTCTTTAGTTTGAAATTATGACCTCCTGTTTTATCCTCTATTCTTGTTAACAAGAGCATATACTTGTAGGTTGGAGAAATTTTTCTTATGTGTATTTAAAGCCTTCATGTCTGTCATATAAATTGTAATATGACTACAAGAACAGTGGACCCATCAATCTTTCTTTAAAATTTTTTTATTGGGTATATTCTTTATTTACATTTCAAATGATTTCCCTCTTACTGGTTCCCCCCTCCCCAAAAGTCCCATACGCCCTCTTTCCTTCCCCTGCTCCCCAACCAACCCACTCCCACCTCCCCTTCCTGGTATTCCCCTACTTTGCCACATTGAGCCCTTCCAGGACCAGGCCCCTCTCCTTCCTTCTTCTTGGTATCCTTTGATATGTGAATTGTTCCTTGGGTATTCCAAGCTTCTGGGCTAATATCCACTTATTAGTGAGTGCATATCATGTGTGGTTTTTTTTTTTTTGTGAATGGTGGGCCCATCAATCTTATTTGTTTAATATCATCCATTTTTTCAATATTTCTGCATTACATAAGGTCTATTTCTCTAAACAGTTGTAAGACTGGTTTGTGAGTTTTATTCTAAATTTTTATATTTAAGCTTGGATATTCATTAAATTATACTGTTAAAATTCTATGAATGCAGTTAAAATGGCAATATTAAATATCCATTTTTTAAAGGATAGTAGTTAACTTTCATATGATATGCTTTCTTTATTTACTCATTTGTTGAAAAGCATCAAGATTCATGCCATCCTGCATATTATAATTAATCATAAAACAAAAAAAAATTGACAAAAAATTTATGTGGTAGGCTCACTCATGTTTACTTCCAGGAAAATCCACCAGAGTTTTTGATGTACTCTAACATAGTCCCTTAGGTTTGGGTATGTTTTACATTATTTTCAATTAATTATAGCAAGTCTTTCATTTCTTTTTTTTTTCTTTTTGTCTTGCTCGAATACTCACAACAAATCTTCAGCTTACCTGAATTTGAAAGGATTCTGTATATTCTATTATTGTTGATACTCTGTAGTTATATATGCCAGGCTGTTAATATAAATGGTTTTTCAAATTTCCTGTATGTGTAGAGATTGGTTTTATCACTGAGTATGCAGTAATTTTAGAGAATGAACCATGCATGATATGAAGAAATTTTATTCTTTTCTGATTATTTGTAATGTTCTTTACATATTTGTTAGGTCATTTTGTTTGAAAATATCTGTTACCTGCAGTTTTTATCCATTTCAACAGGCCACAGGGTAGGTTCTTAGGGGAGGCAATTTCCCACACAGCCACTGGGTGAGTGATGGACTGTAGGAAAACACCTCCCCCAGCACCACTCCATGGGTGGTGTGGGAAAATTCAGCATGAGTTGGAGAAGAAGAACCTGAGCTTGTTTGGGATCCTTGGTCCTGCTCTGAGGCCTGCGTCATAAGGTTCTCTGACTCTTGGTCATTCAGAGGCCTTGGGAATGGAGGAAGATCCAAAAGTGGAGTTAGGCCCACCATCTGAAGACTAGCATATAGCTTGGGTCCAGGGGAAGGGAAGCTCTGGTTTAGCTAAAATGTGATTGTCCTTAGTTATATGGAGGCAGGCTGGAAGCACAGATATACCTCCTGTGGGCAAATTAGCTTTGGTTCTGTAGGCTAAGACCTTTGCCACATTCTGCATGGGGATGATAAATGAAAGAGACAGTCCATGGTTCTAAACTGTTTATTAACTGTTCATGGCAGAAAATGGATGCATACACCCCGTTTCTTAGGGTCTGACCTGAGATTAAATACTGGGAGGAATTAAATGCTGGAAGGAATGTCTGGGAAGGGAAGCTTATTGGCTAAGCCCACAGGATCTCTAGGCAACTCAGTATCACAGAGTACTCTGCTCTTGGTCTATGTGACTACAGGTCATGTTTCTTTATATAACTAATGCGGTGTATGTTCCAGGCCAGGACTCTGGCAGGGACAAGAGAATTGTCTAAGGCTCTAGTATGTGTTCACCAAGTCTACTGAATCTCAACCCCATCTACCCACCAAACTTCCTGGCATGGTTTTTCCATCCCACATTTCAATGCAATGAAGCTGCACTGGGGCTTTGAACTTACCAAAAGATGGCTGGAATAGTGCTGAACTGAACCCCATAGAAGAAGTGTCCATTACCTCAATTTTCATCTTTCAATTCCCAGAACTACCACAATATGGCTCATCCTGTCAAGTTTGGCTTCTAATTTGATGGATACTGTAGTGCTTGGATCACAGTTGCAACAGGTTTTATTAAAGTTCCTTCCTTGAATTGGAAATCACTTTGTCTTCTCCTACCATTAATTTAAGCTTTAGCAGAAGGGAGTGTTACCCTTAGAGCTCCTTCTTTGACATAACACCCAAATGTGCCTCACGATAGCACAAGGGCATGTGCTCCACTATGTTCATTGCAGTTTTATTAATAATAGTAAGAGACTAGAAACAACACAGGTGCCCCTTAACTGAAGAATGGATACAGAAAATGTGGTTCATATACAAAATATAATATTATTCAGGTATTAAAGACAAGGAGATCATGAATTTTGCATAAATGATAGGATATCCACACTATACTTCATAGAGCCAATGAAATTAAAGAGGAATGAAGGAACAAGTGAGGATGATTGAATCTCACTTAAAAGGAAGAGTAAAATAGTCATAGGAGAAAGATGAAGACAAGAAACTCAGTAGGAGAGGAAATGGGAAGGGGAAGATCTGGGTGGGTTAGGATCAGAGTGGATCAGAGATCCAGAAAAGTAAATGGAAATCTGCAGGTGGCAGGGGTGGGGTTGTGGGAGCATCTCTAGGATGTGCCAGAGACCAGGGATAGGGAAGGCACCCAGGAGTGTATGGTGGTGATATTAGCTGAGGTGCATAGCAGGGTAATATGGAACCTGAGAAGTCCATGTCCACCAGCCAGGCAGAACCTCCCTCCACCCCCCCCACCAGTGGAAAGTTAGAGACACCAACAGAAAATAATTTTCCACTCAAAATTTCTCCTCTATACAAGATATGCTGGGACAAAATGGAGCAGAGACTAAGGGAATGGTCAACCTATACTCTGCCCAACTTGAGACCTATCCCATGGGCAAGCCCCATCACTGATGTTACTGAGGATACTCTGTTATGTTTGCAGACAGTAGCTTAGACTAGTTGTCTTCTGAGAGGCTCCACATACCAGCTGACAGAAACAGATGCAGAGACCCACAGCTAACATTGGACAGCACTCAGGGAGTCTTATGGCAGAGTGGAGAAAGGATTGTGGTCCCAGAGGGATAGAAATCCACAGGTAGACCAACAGAGTCAACTAACCTGAGCTTTTGTGTGCTCTCTGAGACTGAGCCAGCAACCAAAGTGTACACCAGCTGGGCTGAGGCCCACACAACATTTGTAGCAGACATGCGACTCACATGCCCACCCCAACAACTGGTTCAGGAGATGTCCCTGAAGCTCTTGCCTGTCTTTGTCAAGTGTTCCCCTAACTTGAATGCCTTGTCTCGCCTCAGTGGGTAAGGCTGTGCCTAGTCCTGCAGGGACTTGATGGCATCCTCCCCAAAGAGAAGCAGGGTAGAAGAGAAGAGGGACTGTGTGAATGAGGAAGGTGATTGGGAGAAATTGGGATGAAAGTATGAATATGTAAATGAATAAATGGAAAGAATGAACATATATATATATATATATGTGTGTGTGTGTGTATTTATATTATTTATATAAACAGCATAAAAATGAATATTTAAAAAGTCAACTTGTTAATTTTAAATTCCACATTACTCATTTCTGAGGGCATGAGCAGAGTAATACAGATTGTGGGCCTAAATTCACACAAATGAGCTCTAACTAAATTTTTCAGGGAATGTACTTTCCACTAAATACTATGACCTTAACTTCCTCTGCCTGCTATCAACTCTTCAATCTTCCCAGTCATAGGAGAACAACTGATTAAACTCCATGTACATCTTCCTATAACATCTGCTATCTCGATTTCTTATATTTTCTACATTCCTGTAAAAGATAATATTCTGAGGTTCTGTCCAGCAACAAAATAGTGTTTTGCATATGGTTTTTATTGTTCTAACTTGCTACTCAGTTGCTGTGATTGAATACTTTATCCAGTAGCATCTCAGGTAGCAAATGGTTGTTTTAGATGGTTCTGTCAGAACACAGACCCTCATTTTGGGAGCTTAGGATAGAAACTCAAGCTACAAAAATGAAGGCAAGTTCCACGGACAAACATTGTTCACTGACTTGCTCTGTTGCTTGGTCACTGTCTTATGCTCAGCTAGCTCTTTCTTCCAGACCAGGCCACTTACATAGGGATATTGCTACATTCAGGGGAAGAGCCTTCCCAAATCATCTTCCGCACAATCTCTAGCAGACATAGCAGCCACCCATTCTGATGAGGGCACCCCCTCAGTTGAGGCTCCTTCAGATGAGTGTAAGCTTTGGAATACTGAGGGCTGATGACAATTAGGGCACAGAGACAATTTTAAGTGAGGAAGCTGTAAAACCGCAAAACCAATATGTTAAACTTATCAATCACCTATGTAACAAAATCCCAAACATTGATGTTTGAAACAAACGGAAAGCACATATTTGCCAAGAAATGAGGAGAGACACATCTTTACAATGAAGAGGAGAAAACTAAAATTGTTTCTCCACAGAATGTCCCCAAACCAATGAACACTAAAGGAACTAAAAATATAGTAAATTTTCAGCAGACAACAGGTGAAGTTCTACCATTTTCAAGAGAAACAATATAATTAAATTATACTTAATAAAATATACAACATAGATGGCTGCACTAATGAAAATGGACAGAGAGACCTGTCACTTTAACACAACCCTTTAAACAAGAACTGCAGGATGGTAATAAAAGTGAAAAATCAAAGAAATTATTGGCCAGCAATCATCCCATCCATTCCAGTTCTCTCCCTTGTCAATAAGAGAAAATGCATTGGGGGTACAAGTCTACTCCAATTGAAGAGATTCACTTAAAGCACAGAAATGTTTTAACATTGGAGCAAACACATTTGACTAATTAAAAAGTATTATATTCCCTCATGATAAAGAAAAAGATGCCTATTAGGATCACTTAGAACTAATTGTGTTTCCTATGATTGATGATTGGATATATGACTATACCAGTGTGAGTAAATGGAAATGTTAAAAAACTAAATACAAGAAAACAGGTTTTTCAAAGAAACAGTATATTTTTGTATTATACACATAAACAACATGTTTTATACTAATTGCTTTAGAAGTCATAAGCACTTTTATAAACAAGTCTATCCCCACTTGTGTATGTATATTTGTTTGTGTGTGAGTGAGAAAGTCTTTCCCTTGTGTTCAGGTGACACATCAATGAATTGGGTTTCTGATTCCTTGGATCTAGAGTAGCAGATGATTATGGGCCTCCAATCTGGGTTGCATATTGGTATCTAAACTCAGCTCCGACTCCAAGAAGAATATTTGCTGAGTGTCCTGCCCAGATCGCATAGTATTTTATCCAATAAACAAAGTCATTCACAGATTAACAACAAAAACCAAAATAAATGCAGAAATAAAGAGATGATTCCTGGGAACTAGATGCCTCAGTATTAAGGTATTAGGATGCCTCCAGACCTTCCCCACTCTCTGTTACCTGAGACCTATTACTCAGGCTTTCCCCTAGTGCTGAAACTTCCTTTCCCCATGTCCAGACCTCCTGTAGATACCACAGAGTATCTGCTATTCTCTCCTTACCTCATCTCAGTGTCTGAGCCCCTAACTCTGAGAAGATACCTCCTTTTCAACCACAGGTCATTTCTGCCAGATGCCTAGGTAGTCTGTCCAAAGACCAACACCACTGTCTGTTACTGCAGACCCTAATCTCAGTTGCCTTTACTAATTGAACATAATACCAGTGGAGGATTCCTCTTCCCATGTGCATGCCTCCTATAGATACCACAGACAATCCCCACCTGCCCTTCCTGTCCTTCTCTAATCCTGTGTCACAACCCCCATTTGGACAGGGACTTTCAAGTCATGCCATGTCAGTCAGGAGAAAATGTAGTCTGTTCATAGATCTACCACACTATTTATTATTCCAGATCCAGTTTTCACAGTTGCCTCTAGCACTGTACAGGAACACCACAGGCATCTTAACCTCTCTCCCATGTCTCCTTGTGGTTTGCTTAGATCATCTCTTCCTGTCTTCCAATAATCACCTTAAACCCAGATGGCTAGATACCAACATAGGAATGCAATGAGTAACAGGCAGGAAAATATGTCACCAACATAGCCAAGCTATCTTATCACAGAAGGTCCTGAGAAATTAAACATGCAACAGATCTGATGAAAAAGATGCTGGGGGAGGGAGTGAGAGGAGTGCTTTCCTGGGGAAGGGATGTACATAAGAGTACCTGCATACAGGAATACAGTCAGGGAGCAGAGAGAGAGAGAGAGAGAGAGAGAGAGAGAGAGAGAGAGAGAGAGAGAGAGAGAGAGAGAGAGAGAGAGAGAGAGGCATGAGGGTAGAGAAAGAGAATAGAGAGGAAGCATGTGCAGAGAACAGAGACATGGAAAAAAACTAAAGAGCTGGCAGTCCATGTATATAAAGCACACCTGACAACAGCAGCAGGTGATGGAAGCAGGTAATTAGTTTAGCCATTGTTAAGTCACTAAGAGCAGGCCATTGAAATTACATGTACACAGACAAATAAGGGGTGAGATTCAACCATAGAACAGAGATGGAACATTGAATTCCAGTCACTGAAGATGAATGGAAAAATGAAAGATACATCAATTAAAAAATGTTGATTCTATAGTTTCCTGGCATTAAACAACCAGGAACTCTGCAATATTATGACAAGGCAAAAACTTCAAATCACTAGAGTAGAAGAAGAAGAAGAAGAAGAAGAAGAAGAAGAAGAAGAAGAAGAAGGAGGAGGAGGAGGAGGAGGAGGAGGAGGAGGAGGAGGAGGAGGAGGAGGAGGAGGAAGAGGAGGAGGAAGAGAAGGAGGAGGGGAGGGGGAAGGAGAGGGAATGGGAGAGGAAGAGGGAGAGAGAGAGAGGGAGAATAAGACCAGTGGGAAGGTGCAGAAAATATGTCCAACAAAATCACAAACATTAATTTTCCTATCCCACAGATGATGATGGTTGTTAAGGTACAACAAGCATCTAAAATACCAAACAGATTGGCAAAAATAGAAGAAAGCATAGAAAAGCTCCCTTTGTCACAAAACAATAAAAATCTAAACATACAGAGGACATATGAAAAACAGCAACAAGTGAGAACTCTTTGTTTAGCTCTGTACCCCATTTTTTAATAGGGTTACTTGCCTCTCTGGAGTTTAACTTCTCGAGTTCTTTGTATACATTGGATATTAGCCCTCTGTCAGATGTAGAGTTGGTAAAGATCATTTCCCAGTTAGTTGGTTGCCGCTTTGTCTTTTTGACAGTGTCTTTTGCCTTGCAAAAACTTTGTAATTTAATGAGGTCCCATTTGTCTATTCTTGATCTTAGAGCATAAGCTATGGGAGTTCTGTTCAGGAAATTCTCCCCTGTGCCCATATGTTCAAGGTTCTTCCCTAGTTTCCTTTCTATTAGTTTCAGTGTGTCTGGTTTTATGTGGAGGTTCTTGATCCACTTGGAATTGAGTTTAGTGCAAGGAGATAAGAATGGGTCAATTTGCATTCTTCTGTATGTTGACCTCCAGTTGAGCCAGCACCATTTGTTGAAAAGGCTATCTTTTTTCCACTGGATAGTTTTAGCTCCTTTGTCAAAGATCAAGTGACCATAGGAGTGTGGATTCATTTCTGGGTCTTCAATTCTGTTCCATTGATCTACATGCCTGTCACTGTACCAATACCATGCGGTTTTTAACACTATTGCTCTGTAGTACAGCTTGAGGTCCGGGATACTGATTCCCCCAGAGTTTCTTTTACTCTTGAGAATAGTTTTAGCTATTCTGGGTTTTCTGTTATTCCAGATGAATTTTTGAATTACTCTTTCTAACTCTATGAAGAATTGAGTTGGGATTTTGATGGGGATTGCATTGAATCTGTATATTACTTTTGGTAAGATGGTCATTTTTACTATATTAATCCTGCCAATCCATGAGTTCTCACGTGAAGAATATCTAATGGCTGAGAAGCACCTAAAGAGATGTTCATCATCCTTAGTCATTAGGGAAATGCAAATCAAAACAACCCTGAGATTCCATCTCACACCAGTCAGAATGGCTAAGATCAAAAACACAGGAGACAGCAGTTGTTGGCGAGGATGTGGAGAAAGAGGAACACTACTCCACTGCTGGTGGAATTGCAAGCTGGTACAACCACTCTGGAAAGCAGTCTGGCGGTTCCTCAGAAAACTGGGCATGACACTCCCAGAGGATCTGGCTATACCTCTCCTGGGCATATACCCAGAGGCTTTACCTGCATGCAATAAGGACACATGCTCCACTGTGTTCATAGCAGCCTTATTTATAATAGCCATAAGCTGGAAAGAACCCAGATGTCCCTCAACGGAGGAATGGATTCAGAAGATATGGTATATCTACACAATGGAATACTACTCTGCAATTAAAAACAATGAATTCACGAAATTCCTAGGCAAATGGTCAGATCTTGAAAATATCATCCTTAGTGAGGTAACCCAATCACAAAAGAACACACATGGTATGCAGTCACTGATAAGGGGATATTAACCCAGAATCTTGGAATACCCTAGACACAATTCGCATATCAATAGATTTCTAAGAAGATGGAAGGAGAGACCCTTGGTCCTGGATAGACTGGATGTAGGGGAACACCAGGACAGAGAAACAAGAGGGGGTTGAATGGAGAAAAGAGGGAGGGAAGAGGGTTTATGGGACTTTCGGGGACGGAGGAAACGGGAAAGGGGAAATGATTTGGAATGTAAATAAAAAAAACTTAGAAAATAAAAAAAAAGAAAAATAAAAATAAAAAAAATAAAGTGCTCAGATTAAGAATGAAATATAGTATAGTATAAGATAATATAATTAATAGTAATAGATAGTGGTTTCAATGGAGAGTTGCTAAAGTCAGTTATACCACCAGCTAAGAAATGTTGCCTTGGCTTCTTACTTCCAAGTTCAGGTAATTGTTTCCTTTCCTCCACACTGTTTAATACATTACAGAAAAATCAAAAAAAAAAAAAAAGAAAGAAAAACAGCAACAAAAAGAAACCAAGAAAAACTAAATGAGAGAATCAAGGAACTGTTCTTCTAAAGCAGAACTATTAATATTATACCTGTCTTCTCATTGTATATTTAAAAAGCCAAAAGGACTTGGTAACATGTGCTGCAAACTCATAGAAATTACAGATGCCAGCTGGGATAAGTGTGCTCAGGAAAATTTTAATCTCCCTATCAAGAGAATATTAGAATTCCATGATAAAGTCCAAATAAAACAATACCTACTACAAATATAGTCCTAACCCAAGGTTTTGTAAGAAAAACCCAAACCAAGGAAGTTAAATACACAAAAAAATACACAAAGTAAATAATATCATATTATCCACAAAACCAAAAGAAGGGAAGCACAGACACGCGCACACACACACACACACACACACATACACAGACCACCACAGTAATCACCACCACCACCAAAATACCAGAAATTACCCGACACTGTTCATTAGTATCTCTCAATATGAATGACCTCAATTCACCAATAAATAGACACAGGCTAACAAAATGGATCCTATCATAAAATCCATCCTTCTACTTCATAAAAGAAATACAGCTCCATGGTAGATGTTGCCTCAAGGTAAAGGGTGGGAAAAAGATATTCCAAGCAAATGGACCTAAGATGCAAGCTGGTATAGCCATTTTAATATCTAACAAAAATAGACTTCAAAGAAAAATCAATTAAAAGAGATGGGGCAGGGCACTACATATTCACCAAAAAATAAAAAGCCTTCCAAGATAACATTTCAAATCTTAACATCTATACCCCAAATGTAAGAGCACACACCATTACAAAATGAACACTTCTGCCGCTTTAA
Source organism: Tokudaia tokunoshimensis (assembly GCA_036184795.1). Taxonomy (NCBI): domain Eukaryota; kingdom Metazoa; phylum Chordata; class Mammalia; order Rodentia; family Muridae; genus Tokudaia; species Tokudaia tokunoshimensis. The sequence goes on from BTHU01000022.1 coordinate 2,885,426, forward strand.
TAACACATTGATCCTCAAACACTGATAATATGAGGCTTCAATATCTCACTCTCACCAATGCACAGGCCCTGTAGACAAAAACTTAACAATGAAATATGTCAGCTAATGGATATCATGAACCAAATAAACCCATCTGATACTTACAGAACATTCCATCCAAACATGAAAGATTATCCTGTCCACTCAGCAACTCATGGAAGCTGAGAAGTAAGCCTGGGGCATTCAAGAGGGGAGGCTGGTAATGAGTCATTCTCCATTCTTTATTCATCCTTAATCAGGAGGCCATTTCTGCACTGAGGTGTAAACAGGGTGGGGGCCAGCTTCTGTCAATTGGTGACACATTGGCCTTTGGCTGATGACAGGACGCTGAGTCTGAATTTGCATCCCCGTATCTAGGGAGGTCACCTGTAGTTGACAGAGTAAGGCCTTTTTAGGGGAGAATTAATGGACTGTATTTTTCAAGGTCTCTAAGAAATCCTGGGTTTTCATTCAGTTTCTGTTTTGACTGGGAAGTCATTTAAAAACTGATGAAACTTTATCTTCAGGTTTTAGCAAGATAGAATATTTAACTTTATTAGTTATCAATAAAAAATGGTGGGTTTCCTTTTGACTTCTAGGATTATCCTGGGCTTGAGGAATGAGACTTTTGATTACAAGTTTTTGTGCCAAGGTACCTGCTCAGACCACATAGGAAACTTCCGGCACTCAGACAGATTCTTCAACATGGCTCAAATATAGAAGAATTACCATGGCAACACAAGCCACCAGGTTCCACACAAACAAATCATCTCAGCACTGCTTGAATGGATCCATATTTACATCCACACAAGCTTGCTTCCGTTCTGCCCAGCAGATTTCACAGAAAGCTCAGACAAATTCAGCGCTCAGACAGGGAAAAAGCAGGAAGTTTAAGTGTTACAAACTCAAAAACACAAATACATGAATTAGCTTTGCCGGCTTCAAGAGCCTCCAGATCATTAGTCCTGTGCATCATGAGGAAATTCACAGCCAGTGCACCAAAATGTTGTGCCAGGGAAATGTTTGTGATCCCCAAAAGGACACACAGGGGCCAATCAGATGCAACACACAGCAGGGTCTTTATTCTATTTCAGCTAGTTTGGGCCCCCACAACAGACCACCATCACTAAGGATGGTTTAATGGTGGTGGAGCCATGAATGTCTACAGGGGCAAGGCTTTATGGTGAGCAGAATGCATGGAATACAACCCAAGCATGTAATTGGAAAGCTAATGTGGCCTTTTACATAACTGGATGGCACTGGGAGTCATATCATAAACTTAATTTCTCCCTCCCCCCTCTGCATTAGTGGTCATTAGGCAAGGGGCTGGCCTATAACATGGGATGCAGAGTTGTTGTGGGAATAACCTGAGACACTGACCTTGTTGAGGGTATAACCTGAAAATGCTGGTCTTGTAGGGGATTAGCCTAGAGACTGGACCTAGTCTCAGGCTTTGTTGGGGAGCAACTTGGAAACTAATGCTAGATACCAACCTGTTAGTTTACCTGAGTTCACACTTAGGTAAGGTTCTGTAAAATGGAGTCTGAAGTTAAAAGATTTGGCATTTCAATGAGGAATGGAAAATCAGATGTCTTAGCTTCTGTAGGCCATGTCCTGTCACCCTCACTCACCTGAAGATCAGGTGACAGCAGATTCTTTTTATCCGTGATTTTACAGCACCAGTCTGGACACACACAAGGTTTCTTGTCCCACACATGGAGTCTCTGATTCACTGTCAGTCTCAAAAATCAGATTCTTTCTAGGGAACTTCACAAGAACAGAGCACTGGAAGAAACACTTCTTCAGTGTGCTATGAGATCTCCAGCAGTAAAAGAGCAGCACTGACTAACCCTCTCCATACTTAGCCTTGCAGAGACACAGTCTCCACTAGGTGCATGTGGACCCTAAAGCAGGCTACATCCACTGCAGCTAGTAGTAAGGTCCCTCCCACCATTGTCTACCCAGATGTCCACCATTCTCTTACCCACCTTTACAACAAGGAGGGTCTTCTCAACTGTATATGTCATCTGATGGGCCTAAACTGCATTGTTATCCTAGGTGAGATGTGACAAATCTGTTACAAACTGACAATCACTGATCCTGTGGCCAGTTCTTGAACTCGAAAGGTCCTAGCATGGATGTGTAGCAGCCTACGAAAATTAGCATGCCACATCGTGTACCTGTCATTACAGGTTTCCAGAATTTTCTCCCTTTGATTGGGAGTGATCTATCACACTTAGTCGGAAGGACTAAGGTCAAGTGTAGTGTGGACAGGAGAGATGTGTTCCCCATTAAGAACATTTGTTGCAGTCTCAGACGACTCACATGACAGCTACAAACCTCTTTAACTCAAATTCTGGTGGAATCTGATGCCGGCTTCTGGACTCTGCGGGAATTGTGTGCATGTGGTACAAAGACATTCAGCAGGCTGAAAACTCATGTATTATAAAATTTTCTTAGTTAAAAATGTTATCATTTTAATTATGTTTTATATAAGTGTTTATTGCTGTATACCTTGCCAGTGTAATTTTTATCATGTGTCCTGCTCCTCAGGGGATGCTTCTCTTGCACTCCTATTTAATTAAAATAGATATTGATAGGAATGATAATTTGCAGAGATTTTTGGTTCTTTTATTTATTATTATTATTTTATGAGACAAGGCTTTTCTGTATTGCCCTAGCTGTCCTGGAACTCACTCTATAGACCAGGATGGCCTCAAACTCAGAAATATGCCTGCTTCTGCCTCCCAGGTGATGGGATAAAAGGCATGCATCACCACTGCCCTTCGAGTTTCAGTTTAATGTGTGCAATGACCTGGTCTGATTCACCAGTATTGTACAATTTGACTTAGTACCCAAGCTTATAATGCCAGCACACAGGAGTTGGAGCAGAAATAAAACCTTTTGAGAATATCTTCAGGCAGGACACAATGAGTTTGAGATCTTCGGGGATCACAGTGTATCACTAAATACATATAGTGAGAACAGCACATAGGCCTTTCCCGGCATGAAATGATAACACTTGTCACATGGCTTCTCTATGGTCCTCTTTCCTTATTTCTTTTTGGCCTGGACTTGATGTGAATACTGTATAATGATAATGATTCACAAATATCCTAAATTTTGTGGTGTTAACATACATTTTTTTATGCCTATCCTGACTTAAACCAAATTGCTCCTACTCTATAAACTTCTTTAACTTACACATGAGAGAATATTTTTTGAAACTGTGGTTTAGTGCACATCTCAGGGCAGTTTCCTTAGAAAGTAGATAAAGCACCTGAATAAAGACAAGTTCCTGATGTGGTTGGAACTTTTATTTGTGTGTGTCTGTCTGTGTGTCTGTCTGTGTGTCTGTCTGTGTGTCTGTCTGTGTGTCTGTGCTGAGTGTTTTCCTCTCTCTCTCTCTCTCTCTCTCTCTCTGACATGTGTGTTTTGGTACGTCTGTGTGTTTGTGTTTGTATGTGTCAGGGTGTGTGTGTATGTTTGTGTGTGTGTATATGTGTGTTTGAGTATGTGTGTGTGTGTTTCTGTGTGTATGCACTTGAGGATCCATGTGCTTGGAATTTATATATTATTTCTTTACATGATGTGATAGACCAAGGCATACTAAAAGGATAGCTATATCAAAGCAACAGAGTTGATATGTACAACAGAATCTCTCATTCCCCAGCATGCTCAGTGGATCTGCATATGATCTGTAACTCATACAGAATTATAGTTCTAATTGTCATATTAAGTTTTCTTCAATGGTCCATTTCATGGAATGCAGAAACTCTCGTTTGTATGGCCACCACAAATGCCTGAACCACCTTCCTTACCTAATTTGAAGGAATGATTGTATGGCAATATGTCTTACATTCCTGTATTTAGCCTTTCCCATTCTTCAGGTTTCTCACAAACCTATTCTTTCCATGAACCCATCACTTATGATGCCGTGGCAAGATGAATGCCAGTGGGCTGCCACTGTAGTCACTTTTGAGAGGATGTCTGTAGTTTTGGGGTTTGTACAGTGGATCCTCCTTCATTTTTAAACTGACCAAAGGGGTGATATAGAAAGAACAGCAGTTATAGTGCCTCAGAGAAGAGTCCTTCTATGGAACCAAAATGAAACTAAAGAGATGACAGATTCTGTAAATGAGTCAGTCACCAAGACGGCATGGATGGAAGGATTATTTTATGCAAGTGGGGTAAGAACCACAATACACAAAAGTCAGACAGTTAGGACTATTATAATTTCTATTCATGATGTAGTTAAGGACATAATTAGGGCAGTATTATGCTTTATAAAAAGGAATCATCAAGAGTACAATTTAAAAACCAATGTCATGGTTTGTGTTGCATGTTAGAAGACTGATTTTTTTGGACTACTTCTAAGGCCAATAGTTTGTTGGGAATCCATGAAGAATTTTGGACTAACCCATATAAGTTCAGATCCAACCAGTGTATCTCCTCTATCACAACTTTGGTGTGATATATGAACAATTAAATTTTGAGGAAATATTCTTAGCATCATTATTAACATGTTTATGTTTAGTAAGGTGAAATGAGCTTCTAATATGAGTTGGATGATATTCCAGAGCCCTTCACAAAAGGATAAAACTTGAGCCAGGTGTTTGCCTCTTCAGACCCCTGCATGAAGAACTTGTACCTGCTATGTTATAAGAAAAGCCAGTTAAAGTCCAAGGACATGAGACAGGATACATGAATAATTCTACAAATCTGTGAGGTTGATGACAGAAGCTCCTGCATCACATTTAAATCAGGGAGCATGCATGATTAGTGTAATGAAGGACACAATCTAATAGTGAGTAAGTACTCTTTGATAATGGGATGGTATTCTATATTTGGTGAATATAGCTTTCAGATTTGGCCTCAGTATTTAATAAGATTGTTCAGTTTTCCTCAGCTGTATACAGACCCTGCCATGCTGAAGGAAGCCAAGGTCTGTTCTTTCATCTAGGATATTGAGATACATCTATATATGACAAAGAGAATCAGGAGTGAGAATTTGTTTTGTAAATAACATTTCATGTGATCAAAGGTAAGTTTTGCAGACTCATGTCCCTTCAATTGCTGAAGAGAAAGATTGAATTTTTAAAGTGATCATACTTTATATATGCCTGCTGAAGATTACATATTTAGCAAAATTGACCTCTGTTTACATTCTGTTAAGGCCTATTGAAATTTCATGTCTAGGTTATCACTTGATCTTCTGAAGAATCTCTATATCTTCAAGCTTTTCGTTGTACTATTTTCCCTGTTAGTGAATATTCCTCGATATCCTTGGTTGGACTGAGTGTGACTTCTCTTGGAAGCTCTGAGGGAATCATCCCTGTATTTTGACTCTCCTCAATATAGACTGGACACAGGATAGAATGAAACTTAGATTACAGGCAGTTTGTCATAAATGTTTTTTTCTGAAGACAGAGACTTTAATCCCATATGTATTTCCCATAAGTCTCAACATCTAAGTGCCTTACATACCTCTTTTATTCTTTGAGAAATTCCAAAGGCTTTGTAGGTTTTTTTTCTTCTCATTTTAGAAATTACCATAGTAATCTATATATAATTCCTTCTTTAGTAAAACCATTTCCATCCTTAGATCATTCTAATATTTTGCAAATATAGATTTAAGAAATAAATTCAAAATGTATTGTGAGAATATTTATTCAGGGGTGGGGAATAAGCAATTTATATTCATTCTTTCTAAGTTCTCACTGGTACCACATTTTAAAATTATCAGAGTTCACCTTAGAATAAAAATGAAAATATTAGTTTTATGTACAGAAATTTGACAAAGTGATTCTTATGAGACTGTAGATATCCTCCAATCATTATCTTAAAAAATACTTTACTCAGTACATCTGAAGAGAAATTCACATTACCTAAGTAATTATGCCCCTTCCATATTGTACAAATACTGGCCAGCCATGTCCTCTTTATTTTTGTAGAGGTTTAACAATATTTAAACCCCTGCTGTGATTATTTTAATTCAACAGAGCTGAAGGTATGTAAATGGTTGTTGTTTAATGTAGACAATAAGATACAAGTCATTTAAATTATTAAAGTGTTAATGTCTTTATAAACATTCACATATTTATATTTCATATTGAAGGGCACAGATATGTTATTTTTATATGAGTGAAGACAATGTCCAATATGAATAACATCTCCTTGTCTAGGGGTACTGAAGTCTTTAAAACAAATTTAGAATTTTATGGGATAGAGACCACATTGTGTACATACTAGAATAGGGATAGAGTTCAAAGATATATCACTGTGACCAGATGCATATGTTTACATATATCATGTCCTTAAAAGTAGACATTAAAATTTAAGTATGTATCCTCATGTTATGTATTCTAAAGTAAGAGTCAGACTCATATTATATTTTCATATTTATTTTACCAGTGGGGATTTGTTTATTAAATATATTTTTGTTTTTTCATACTAATTTTTAAAATTAATTTATGATGAGTAAAATCAACTTAGGTTAGATTAACCAGTTTACTTTGCTTGTAATCTATTTTCTATAAAGAAAATGATGTGAAGAACAAGCCATGTGTATATTCTATACATAAGTAATAAAAACCAATTTATTAATCCATGAACTTGTGCTTCTTGCTTGTCTAAGATTCTTTTTTCATAATTTTGATTGTCATGTGAAAACTTCACATAGAGATCTTTAGCAAGCACATTTTTAATTTTTGCAGAAAGTTAATCAGATATGTCTAGAGCAGAAGAGCACTGAAGGGCATTTTATCTCAGAGAAAAATCAGCTGGAGAAATAGCTGACAGTGAGATCCAGCATAGGGTAGCAAAATATTCATTGCTAGCAGTAGTCTGTCTGACTCTTGGCAACTTATCCTTTGATTATCTGTTGGGTTCTGTGAATATCAAAGTCTTCACTTCCTTTGATAGTATTCTAGTTTTGGAAGTATATGGCTGGAAAAACTTTAAGGTTCTTTTGAGAAGCCATTAAATATGTAAGTCAGAATCTAAGAGAATAAGTACAAAGCAAAACATTAAGTTATAAAATGAATAGCTTGTAGATCTGATATTTCTTCTTTGTGTAACAGGGATACTATTGACTCAGTTGTACCATCAAGAATCATGTTGTCCTCCATTTTGTCTAGTACCATGTGGTTATATTAACTAAATCTGTGGTGAAGACACATGGATCATGCTATATTTATGATATCATTATCAAAGAAGAGCACCAAGTCCCATGGTTGCTTTCATCTTATGAGGGAGGATCCCCAAGTGAAACTTAAAATAACCAAAGCAGTACTGGTTTTCTGTTCTATGTGACCTGGGACCCATGGTAGTAAAGACATTCCCCATTAGGAAATCCCGGAACTTGGATAACCTTCTTTCCACTTTCCTTGGTGCAGGAAAATAGATGCTGGTATTATGAAAAGGAGGACAAGGAAGGCAGATGAGAGAAAAGATAGAAGCTGATTTCACACAGCACAACAAATCCTTTGCCCTAATCCCAAGCCTAACCCTGATAATTCTTCTTTGTGTAGTAGGGATAGTGTTGATTAAGTGGGACCATCAAAAATAACAGTGGCCACCTTAACCTGAATCCTGGGCCTCACCCTAGGACTTAAGCTAAAGCTATAACCGTATGTTAACCCCTTAATGTCCTAATCACACTAACCCTAATAACTCTTACCCTAATCCTAACTATAACCCTTTAATGGTCCAACACTAATTCTAACCATGCTTACTGTTGGGGAAAATTATTAATTGTACCTTTTGAAGTGAGAAACCCTTTCTTAATCTTGAACTTTTAAGATGTTCAGATCCACCTTTCATCTAGGCTATAGATACTTTTAGCATTCTACATATATAAAGGACATTGAACTGGGTAGTTCTTTTGTTTTTTTGTACTTGCCCTACTTTTTTTTTTCTTTTCTAAAACAAAGGTGATTTGTTTGTTTGCTTTTTAAAACTGGCATAGGGACCAGCTTCCCTTTGGCGACCTCTGTTCCTGGATCGACTGCACTGAGGAGACAGGTACCCAGGTTCTTCCCAATATAACATCGCTTGGGACACAGCCTGTTGGGCTTCCATGTGCGCCCAAGAGCGGGACAGTGCTGCGGTCATCTAGGCGCCAGCTCTGCTGTGGGCCATCTCCCCTGCAGAGTGATCTGCACCGAGACAGTGCAGAGTGCGCTCCGCCATCTTTGCGCCGGCATCAGGGCAATTGGGACCTCTAGACACAGATATAGTCGGGCATAATATCTCTTGGGTCTCAGGCCGCTTGTGTGCACCCTGCTCCCAAGAGCTGGGCAGGTCTGCAGTAACCGACGCACCAGCTCTGCTGTGGGACTTCTGCCCTGCAGAGGAACACCCCCCCCCCCTAGGAGAGATCACACACTCCTGCACAGGGCGGGAGCCTACCAGCCTTCCTTTGGCGACCTCTACTCCGGGAATCCACTACACTGAGCCTTTGGATGTGCAGGGATTCCCCAATATAACATCACTTGGGGCAAGGCACATCAGGGCTCCAAAGTCACTCAGGAGCGGGGCAGGCCCCAGAAATCGGTGCCAGGGGAATCCCGGTAATCCAGAGGGGTCAGAAATACCTTTGCAGGCTCACAGGAGGTCCAACCAACAGCCAGTGACAGCAAGACCAACTAACACCAGAGGTAACCAGATGGCAAAAGGCAAACATAGGAATGTTACTAACAGAAATCAAAGTAATATGGCACCATCTGAACCCAACTCTCCAACAGCAGCAAGTCCTGGATACCCCACCACACCTGAAAGACATGATCTGTATTTAAAATCACTTCTCATGATGCTATTAGAGGATTTCAAGAAGGGCACAAATAAATCACGTAAATAATTACAGGAGATCATGAATCAACGGTTAGAAGCCCTTACAAAGGAAACACAAAAATAGCTTAGAGAAATGCAGGAGAACATGGGTCAACAGATGGAGGCCCACAAGGAGGCAACACAAAAATCGCTTAAAGAAATGAATCAACTGGTAGATGCACTTTCAAAGGAATCACAAAAATCGTATAAAGAAATGCAGAAGAATATGGGTCAACAGATGGATGCCCATAGGGAGGCAACACAAAAATTGCTTAAAGAAATGAATCAACGGATAGATGCCCTTACAAAGGAAACACGAGAATTGCTTAAAGAAATGCAGGAGATGATGGATCAACAGATGGAAGCCCATGAGGAGGAAACACAAAAATCCCTTAGAGAAATACAGGAGAACTTGGGTCAACAGGCAGAAATCCTGAAAGAGGAAACACAAAAATACCTTAAAGAAATACAGAAAATACAAACAAACAAGTGAAGGATCTCAGCAAATCCATCCAGGATCTAAAAATGGAAGTAGAAACAACTAAGAAATCACAAAGGGAGACAAATTTGGAGATAGAAAACCTTGGGAAGAAATCAGGAGTCATAGATGCAAACATCAACAGTAGAATACAAGAGATGGAAGAAAGAATCTCAGGTGCTGAAGATACCATAGAAAGCATCGACTCAACAGTCAAAGAAAATGCAAAATGCAAAAAACTTATAACCCAAAACATCCAGGAAATCCAGGACACAATGAGAAGACCAAAACTAAGGATTATAGATATAGATGAGAGTGAAGATTTGCAACTTAAAGGGCCAGTAAATATCTTCAACAAAATTATGGAGGAAAACTTCTCTAACCTAAAGAGAGAGATGCCGATGAACGTACAAGAAGCCTACAGAACTCCAAACAGACTGGACCAGAACAGAAATACCTCCCGTCACATAATAATCAAAACACCAAATGTTCTAAACAAAGAAAGAATATTAAAAGCAGTAAGAGAAAAAGGCCAAGAAACATATAAAGGAAAACCTATCCGAATCACATCAGACTTCTCATCAGAGACTATGAAAGCCAGAAGATCCTGGGCAGATCTCATGCAGACTCTAAGAGAACACAAATGCCTGCCTAGACTACTATACCCAGCAAAACTCTCAATCACCATAGATGGAGAGACCAAGACATTGCATGATAAAATCAAATTCACACAATATCTTTCCACAAGCCCAGCCCTGCAAAGGATAATAGGTGGAAATCGACAATACAAGGAGAGAAACTACACACTGGAAAAAACGAGATGGTAACCTTCTTTCATCAGACCCAAAAGTAGATAACCACTCAAACATAAAGATAGCATCAAGAATAGCAGGTGGCAATAATCACTATTCCTTAATCTCTCTTAATATCAATGGTCTCAACTCCCCAACAAAAAGACATAGACTAACAGACTGGATACCTAAACAGGACCCAGCATTTTGCTGCGTGCAGGAAATGCAGCTCAGTGTCAAAGACAAACACTACCTCAGAGTAAAAGACTGGAAAACAATTTTACAAGCAAATGGTCCCAGGAAACGAGCCGGAGTAGTCATCCTAATATCAGATAAAATTGACTTTCAACCTAAAGTCATCAAAAAAGACACAGAAGGACACTACATACTGATCAAAAGAAAAATCCACCAAGAAGAACTCTCAATTCTGAATATCTATGCTCCAAATGCAAGGGCACACTCATTTGTAAAAGAAACTTTACTGAAGCTCAAAGCACACATCGCACCTCACACAATAATGGTGGGTGACTTCAACACCCCGATCTCTGAAATGGATTGTTCAGGAAAGCAGAAACTAAACAGGGACACAGTGAATCTAATTGAAGCCTTGGACCAAATGGAACTAACATATATATATATATATATAACATTTATATATATAAATATATAAAAATATATATATTATATATATATAATATATATATATAAAACATTTCATCCTAGAGCAAAAGAATACACCTTCTTCTCAGTACCTCATGGTACCTTCTCCAAAATCGACTATATAATTGGTCACAAATCAGACCTCAACAGATATAAGAAGATCGAACTAATCCCTTGCCTCCTATCAGATCACTATGGAATAAGGGTAGTCTTCAATGGAAACAAAAACAACAGAAAGCCCACATACACATGGAGGCTGAACAATGCTCTACTCAATGATAACTTGGTCAAGGAGGAAATAAAGAAAAAAAATCAAAGACTTTTTAAAATTTAATTAATTGTTTTATTTAGTTTTTGTTAATTTTTTCTGTTGCAATTTTTTATATTTCTTCACTTTATATCTTTAGTGTTTTGCTTATTATGTTGCAAAGGGACATCTTCCCCCAATATGTTTGGTATTTTGGATGCTTCTTGTATCTTAATAGCCATCTTCTTTGTTAGTTTAAAAGAAATTTCCTGATTTTAGTGAGATTGCTTCTAGTTTCTTTCCATTTACTTTGATGTTGGCTATTGGTTTGCTTTATATTGCTTTTAGTATTATTAGGTATGGGCCTTGAATTCCCGATCTCTCCAAGAGTTCTATCATGAAGGGGTGTTGAATTTTGTCAATTGCTTTCTCAGCATCTAATGAGATAATCATTATTTTTTGAATTCATTTATATAGTGGATTACTTTGATGATTTTCAGTATATTGAACCATACCTGAATCCCTGTGATGAAGCCGACTTGATCATGAGGGATGATTGTTTTGATGTGTTCTCGAATTTAGTTTGCAAAAATTTTATTCAGTATTTTTGCATCGATATTCATAAGGGAAATTGGTCTGAACTTCTTTTTCTTTGTTGGGTCTTTGTGTGGTTTAGGAATAACTGTAATGTGGTTTCATAGAATGAATTGGTTAGTGTTTCTTCTGTTCCTATTTTGTGGGATTATTTGAAAATAATTGTTATTCAGTCTTCTTTGAAGGTCAGATAGAATTCTGCACTAAAACCATGTGGTACTGGGCTTCTTTTGGTTTGGAGACTCTTAATGACTGATTCTATTTCTTTATGGGCTATAGGATTGTTCGGATCATTTATATGATCCTGATTTAAGTTTGTTACCTGGTATTGCTCTAGAAAATTGTCCATTTCATCCAGATTTTCCAATTTTGTTGAGTATAGGATTTTTAGTAGGATCTGATGATATTTTTCAGTCTTAGAATGATCAGGAATTCAGGGACCATACCCAAACATAGTAAAATCATTATATAGCAAACCGGTAGCCAACACCAAATTAAATGTAGAGAAACTTGAAGCAATCCCACTGAAATCAGGGACTAGACAAGGTTGTCCATTCTCTCCCCACCTGTTCAATATAGTACTCAAAGTCCTAGCTAGAGCAATTAGACAACAAGAGGAGGTCAAAAGGATACAAATTGGAAAGGAAGATGTCAAAGTATCACTGTTTTCAGATGATATGATAGTATACTTAAGTGACCCCAAAAATTCCACCAAAGAACTAACTCCTCAACCTAAAAAACAACTTCAGCAAAGTGGCTGGATATAAAATTGACTCAAACATGTCAGTAGCCTTCCTCTACTCAGTGGATAAAGAAGCTGAGAAACAGAATAGGGAAATGACACCCTTCACAATAGTCAAAAAATAATATAAAACACCTTGGTGTTACTCTAACCAGGCAAATGAAAGATCTGTATGACAGGAACTTTCAATCTCTGAAGAAAGACATTGAAAAAGATCTCAGAAGATGGAAAGATCTCCCATGCTCATGGATTGGTAGGGTTAATATAGTAAAAATGGTCATCTTGCCAAAAACAATCTACAGATTCATTGCAATCTCCATAAATTTTCTAAATAAATTATTCATAGAGGTAGCAAGTGAAATATGCAAATTCATTTGGTATACCAGAAAACCCAGGATAGTGAAAACAATTCTAAAGGACAAAAGAACTTGTAGGGGAATCACCATCCCTGACCTCAAGTTGTACTACAGAGTAATACTGATAAAAACTGCATGCTATTGGTACATAGACAGGCAGGAAGATCAATGGAATAGAATTGAAGACCTAGAAATGAACCCACATACAATGGTCACTTGACCTTTGAGAAAGGCGATAAATCCATCCAGTGGGGAAAAAAACAGCATTTTCAACAAATGATGCTGCTTCAACTGGCAGTCAACATGTAGAAAAACGCAATTTTATCCATTCTTATCTCCCTGTACAAAGCTCAAGTCCAAGTGGATCAAATACCTCTACATAAAACCAGATACACTGAAATTAATAAAAGAGAAGGTGGGGATAAGCCTTGAATACTTGGGCACAGGAGGAATCTTCCTGAACTGAACACCACTGGTTTATGCTTTAAGAGCCACAAATGGGACCTCAAAAAATTGAAAAGTTACTTTAAAGCAAGGGACACTATCAGAAGTACAAAATGGCAGCCAACAGAATGGGAAAAGATTTTTATCAAACCATGTAGCAGAGGGTTAATATCCAAAATATCCATAGAACTCAAGAAGGCAGACTACAGAGAACCAAATAACCCTACTAAAATTGGGAAACAGAGCTAAATGGAGAATTCTCAACTGAGGAATAATGAGTGGCTGAGAAATACATAAAGAAATCTTCAACATCCTTAGTCTTCCTAGAAATTCAAATTAAACTGACCGTGAGATTCTTCCTCACACTAGTCAGAAGGCTAAAATAAAAAAAATGCAGGTGACAGCAGATGTTGGCAAGAATGTGGAGAAAGTGAAAGGCTCTTCCACTGCTGGTGGGATTGGAAACTGGTACAACAATTCTTTTTTTTTTTTTTTTTTTTTTGGTTTTTCGAGACAAGGTTTCTCTGTGTAGCCCTGGCTATCCTGGAACTCACTCTGTAGACCAGGCTGGCCTCGAACTCAGAAATCCACCTGCCTCTGCCTCCCAAGTGCTGGGATTAAAGGCGTGCGCCACCACCGCCCGGCTGGTACAACAATTCTTGAAATCAGTTCGGCCGTTCCTCAGAAAAATGGACATAGTACTACGTGAGGACCCAGCTATACTACTACTGGGCATATACTAAAACATGACCCAACATATAACTAGGACACATGCTCCACTTTGTTCACAGCACCCTAATTTATAATAGCCAGAAGCTGGAAAGAACCCAGATGTACCTCAACAGAAGAATGGATACAGAAAATGTGGTATATTTGCACAATGGAGTACTACTCAGCTATTAAAAACAAGGAATTCATGAAATTCTTAGGCAAATGGATGGAGCTAGAAAATATCATCTTAAATGAAGTAACCCAAACACTAAAGAACACACATGGTATGTACCCACTGATACATGGATATTAGCCCAAAATTTCAGAATAAGGGTGGCAGTATCAAAATCTGGAGGAGACATAAGAGATGTTCAGAGGGTCAGAAAATTGAATAAAAATAGGTAGCAGGGTGGATGAGGAACTGAGGATATACACTGGAGGGTCCCAGACGCCAGAGAAGCATGAGACCCCCTAGGACCCAATGGGATGGACTTTACCCATAATGAACAAGGAAGGGGAGGGATAGAACCTATGGAGACCGACTCTAGTAGATAGGCACTGCCTGTGTTTGTGGGTTGGAACCACCCGCACATCTCATAATTTTTTCACATAAATGTTCCTGTCCAAAGGACGAACAGGGACAAAAAATGGAACAGAGACTGAAGGAAGATTAAACCGGAGATTGTTCCACCTGGGGATACATCATGTCTACAGATATCACTTTTGCTGTGATTAAGAGGCACTTGAGAAACCAAGTGTGGCAGTTCCTGGAGAGAGCAGGCCAGCAACTAACCAATACAAGGGAGATGCTTGGAGTCAACCATCATACTGAACTCAGAGAGCCTGGTGGGGGAGCTGGCAATAAGACTGGAAGAGAAGAGGGGTATTCCAACCCCATTGGAAGAAGATCATAGGTTGTCCTGACCACCCAGTTCTTCCAGAAATTAGACCACCAGTCAACAGGAGTACCTAAAGGGATTTTTGGCTACAGATACATATGTAGCAGAGATGGCCTTGCCCAACAGCAATAGGAAGGGAGGACCTTGGTCCCTGGGAGGTTTGATGCCCCAGAGTAGGGAGATTCTGGAGCTTGGGGTGGGAGAGGGTAGGTAGATTGGGGAGCTCCCTTATACAAGCAAAAATGAGGGGGCAGATGTGGGATGGGGCTGGAAGAAGGGGAACTGGGAAGTCAGATATCATGCGATGGGGATTTGGTGGATAGGGTAACCAGGAAGTAGGATATCATTTCAGATGTAAAGGAATGTAATGATTAATAATGATAAAAGGAAAAAAAATAAAAAGTAAGTGTACATGCAATACAACTTATATTAAATACCATCGAAGAAACAAAAGTAATGTTAACATGACAAGTTAATGAGAGATTCCAATTTTAAGGAAACACAGAAGTACACCCATACTATTCTTTACAAAGCAAACAGAAATCCCATCAGGAAAAGCATTGAAAGTCATCATTTTATTATAAGTTGGCTCCTCTGTCCAGGGAGATCCAAGCACAAGGATCTTCAGTCTGCAGGACATTGCTGAATATATCAGTGGTAGGTCAGGAATAAAGGCTCAGTCGACTTCATAGAGCGCAGGAACCATCATCATCATCTGTAAGGGAATCTGAAGGAAGGGGCATTATTCCATTTGTTGCACCAGCATTTCTGGCAAACACTGTGCCCATTTTCTTCCTGTGAGAAAACACAAATATGCCCTCCTCCCCATATAAGTACAGGTTTAGGTCCAAGCCATTGTCCTGTCAAAGGATCCTTCCATTTCACTTGAGCAAATGTATGGCAAGTTTAGGATGGCACATACACTAATCATAGAATTCCTTAACATCAAAATTTTTAAAGATTTAAATAAATTTGTGATGTATAGGGCCGTAATTATCCAATTTTAATTTTATGAATATAGTGTAATTTTGGAAATTAAAACCATTTTTTACAGTATAAACAATCCATTTTCTCTAAAATCAATACCAAGTGCATTAATTTCATCTTACAAAGTTTGGCTGCCAGTCCTTATATATGAATGAATGATTATGCATCTTTAAATACCACATTATTTTATATCCCATCTTTTATAAGTCTGGGTTTTAGACCAGAATTACATAAAATATTATCCCAATTTAGAGGTATCTTTAGAGACTTATTTCACTAGGTTGGTTCTAAAATTGTTGGTTTAAATCATGTGTTGTCTAAAATTACTTCAACCCTGAGTTAGCAGATTTAAACCAACTTTTTGTTACTAATGTTATAAAATTTTGAATCATACTCAATAAAGTATAAGCCAATAATCTGTATCCAAGTCATGAAGAACATATTTATACATTTAAACATTCATGAAGTGACCACACATTTACTTATTTAGAGTAGACATAATTCTCTTACTTTTTCTAGCTGTAATTTGAAGGAAGGAGCACCTTGTTATCTGCTGATCACATTAATCACAATCACAGAGATTTTCTAGGTGAAACACCATCAGCTTCATTACCATAGAAGCTGAGAAGCTGAGTAGACAGTTGTTCAATTTTACAAAGTGTGCAGCCTTTCTTGTGTTTCTGCTCTTTTTGAAGTACAGCTTCATTCCATAGTGGTCTGATAAGATGTAAGGTGATTTTTCAATTTTCTTGTATCTGTTTAGGTTTGCTTTGTGTCTTTATAACCAGTTTTGGAGAAGGATCCATGAGGCACTGAAAGTAGTCTATATTATTTTGTATTCTTTTTTGTGAAATAGTGTATAGATGTCTGTTAGGTACAATTCATTCATAGTAGCTGTTAATTTCATTTTTACTCTCTTTAGTTTATGTCTCAATGACCAGTCAATTTGGGAGAGGGGAGTGTTCTTCAAGTCTCCCACTAAATGTGTGGCCTTCAATGTTCTACTTAAGTTTTAGAAATGTTTCTTTTACAAATATGGGATCCGTTTTCTTTGGGCCATAGATGTTCGCAATTTAGATATCATCTCAGTAGATTTTTCCTTTGAGGAGTATGAATTGTCCTTTCTTCCCTAACGGTTTGATTAATTTTGATTAAAAGTCTCTTTTTTAGATATTGGAATGACTAATCCAGCTTGTTTCTTGGGTTTGTTTATTTGGAAAACCATTTTTCAGCCCTTCACTCTGATAAAATGCCTATTGTTAATTTTGAGGTGTGTTTGTTGAATGTGTCACAATGACATATCTTGTTTTAATGTTCATTCTGTTAGCCTCTGTCTTTTTATTTGTGAATTGAGTCCATTAATATTGAGAGATATTAATGATCAGATATTGTTATTTGCTGTTATTTTGATTTTGCTGTTGTTGTTGTTGGTGGTATGTGTGTGCTTTCCTCTTTTATTGCCTATATAGAATCATTTACTTTTTGTCTGTTTGTGGATATAATCATTCTTCTTGGTTTGAAGTTTTCTTCTAGTATTTTCTCTAGAGTTTTTTGTAGATAGATAATGTTTGAATTTGAATTCGTCTTGAAATATCCCATTTTCTTCCTGTATGGTGGTAATTCAGCATTTTGGGGGATGGGGCATAGTAGTGTAGGTTGGCACCTGTGTTTTCTTAGGGATTGCAAGATATCTGACCAGGTTCTTCTAGATTTCAGAGTATGTATTATGAACTCAGGTGTAATTCTGATAGATCCTCCTATCAGACCTATAATAGCTTGTGTGTTACTTGACCTTTTCCTTTGCCACTTTTTATATTCTTCTTTGTTCTGTAGATTTTGTATTTTTAGTATTATGTTTCCTGAAGATTTTCTCTTTTGGTTCAGTTTAAGTGGTGTTCTATAATTTTCTTTTGTTTTTATAAGCATCTATTTAGGTTATGAGAATTTTCTGCTATGATTTTGTTGAAAATATTATTTGAGCCTTGGAAGTGGGGATCTTCAATGTTTTCTATTTCTGTTATTCTTGTGTTAGGTCTTTTCTTGACTTCCCAGAATTCATGTATGGTTTGGGTAAGGAATCTTTTAGATTAACCATTTTTTAACCAAAGAATAAATTTCTAATATTGTATTTTCTACCCCTAAGATTCTCTCTTCCATCTACTGTATTCTGTTGGTGAGGGTTGCCTCTGCTGTTTCTATTCCTTAGGTTTTTCATCTCCAGGATTTCAAAATTTAGATCCCGAATAGTTTATTCACTTACTTCACCTGTTTAATTGTATTTTTATGTAGGTCTTTAAAGGATTTATTTGTCTACTCTTTAAATCTTCTAATTTTTTGGCTGTAATTTCCTACATTTCTTTAAGAGATTTATTTATTTCCTATTTATAGGCCACTATCATCTTTACAAGATTGGATTAAAATAATTTTTTCTATATTTCAGGATATCCAAGGCTTGCTGTATTGGTGTAGGTCTTCTTATGAGGTGAAATGTGTCCATGCCTTTTGCTGATTGTGCTGTTTTGAAGGTCTTTAGCCATCTGGAAAGTTTTAATCCATGGAAGTTCTTATTGTAGTCGGTATTGGCAAGGCATGTACCTAGTTGACCCTTGTGTGGCAGTGATCTGACGGGTATCCTTAGTATATCAGTTTTCAGATCTTCAGTTCTTCATGTTTCAGATGACGGTTATAGAGAGGTAGCAGGAGAATAGAGATCTTCCTGGGCTATCAGACTGCTGAGTGAAACTTGGCTTGGTACAGGAGGCTCAGAGATCAGGGAAGATGGGTGGGGGAAGAGAAGCTTACCTGCAGGCATCTGGAGTCTGATGAATGTACAGAAGAAATCTGTGATTTCTTTATTGCTTCTAATTTTATTTTAAGTCTTAGTCTCTTTTGTTTTATTTCATCAACTTTCAAATTGTATTTTCTTCTATTTCTTCAAGTGATTTAGTTTTTTCCTCTCCAAGGGCTTCTACCTGTTTGCCTGTGGCTTTCTGTCTTTCATTAAAGAGATCATTTTCATCCTCATTAAAGACAGTTGTCATCCTCATGAGGTGCCATTTTAGATTAGAATCTTGCTCTTCATGTGTGCTTGGACATCCAGGGTAGAACTGGGTTCTGATAATGCCAAATTACATTGGCTTCTCTTGGTTGTGTTCTTGAATTTATCTTTCACCACCTGGTCATTTCTGTTGTTACCTTGCCTGGGCCCCACAGACTGGAGCAGGCCACTTTGGAGAAGACAGTGCTGTCTCTGGTTAGGTCAGGTCTTCTGAGTCCGTGCTTAGTGCAACCATTATGTATCGCCATGTCTCTGATTAAGGCAGACCTCCTGAAAGCCAGGTTGGCTTTGGGGTCTGGGGTAGACATGTTAATCTGCCATAGTTTCAGTTTAAGGTGCAGACTGGAAGGACAATGTGGTTTAGGAAGAGCTTGATAGATACATCTGCTGCTCTCTGTGGGGGTCCCAAATTGTGTGGGTATTCAGCCAAAGTTCTGACCTATGTTTGTAGATATGGAAGATCCCCTGTTAGACAGGTAGGCCATTAGATATGGGAGGTACACCCTGCTTTCATAAGTTCAGACTGTAGAGGTCCTTCAGGTGTAAAACTTATGTAGAATATTGAAATTCTTTTTTTGGTATTTTATGTTAGCATGGTTCAGTTTATGGGGCATTGAAACTTGGAAGGAAATATGGGACACTATATTATAAGCTGAGTTTTATGATTTAAAGGCTATAAGGGTCCAACTTGGAAGAATCATCATCAACAAGCCTGTGTGGCTATGTATTTTAAATGTTACTGAAGTAATATTTCATGCCAATTATGATGCATTGTGTTTAAAATCCTATTTGTAATTAAGCTATGTTTAGTTTCATTAGATTAAGTTGAAGTTTCTACATAAATTCTGGCAATTATAATTGACTGAGATGTTCATTTTAATGAAGAAACTAAAGTTATGTTTATTTGTGCATGGATGTACAATGGACATCACAGTTCCTTTCAAATATATGTAGCTAATGAATAAAATCTTTGATATTGCATATCTCTTTCCATCTATATAGAGTGATGAGTGCAGATACTCAAACTGCTTCAATGCTTTGTATAAATCATATTTCTGTGCCATATCAAACTTTGTTTCAATTAATTGAAGAAACAAAAATCAGTATCTGATTAATGGGAAACAAACAGGACAAGAAGGTTTTACTAATAAATGATATCAAACATTTAATGAAAATACAACACCAATATTTCAGAGATTATTCTATGAAATTAAATTGGGATAGAGGCTATCTCATGTTCCACGTAGCACAACAAGGAATCAGATATCTGATTCCAACAAGAAATAAAGGGATAACAAACTGAACAGAAGCTATTGAATATTATGTGTAAAACATGGAAGAACATTTTATTTTACATACTCATAAAATACTTTACAGAGTACCTTAAGATTGCAATCCAAAAGTATACCTTAAAGGAAAAAGAAAAAACAAAGTCTCCCTTGATAATCAGGAAGAGTTCAGTGGTGTGTGGTGTGCCTTCTTTCCATGTCAATTCAATAGCATGTGCTTAAGGCAGAACAAAAAGAAATTTCAAGAAATACAATTTGTGTTTCAGGACATGGAGGATTTCTCTGTAGAAAACAACATGGAGTCTCACCTCTCAAACTCAGCAAAATAAATTCAAGTTTATTGAAAGACCTTTATGTTTGCCCTGTACTCTTGCTATAATGAGTATGGTATGGATCCAAGTCCAATGCCCTCATGCACCAAATTACTTCCAAAAGACTGCCACAGCCCAGGATGGGATTTCAATAGTAGTCACAATGGAGTGAAGAGTCAGCCTGCATGCACATTCCCAATTCATTTGACATGGTATTACAACCCAGTGTACAACAAAATAGAATATCAAAATATCAAGGCACTCAATTTTCCCAATCTACAGTACTAAAATCTAAAATCTAAAGTACTCAAAAATATTCAAATTGACAAAGTCAAAATTCAACCAAAGAATGAAACAAACCTTTGTTCATGGTAACTAAGATGGTACAATAAACTCCATAGCAAGATTTTATTATAAGCCATTGACATAGCAACCATTCCAAAAATGGAGTTAAAGATTCCACTTAATTCAGTGTGTATACTATGGGCCAAAAAATAGTATAGTTCAAAAAATATAAATCAAATTCAATGTTACATCTGTGTTACTCATTGTACTCTAACCAAGTTACATAAATTAGCATAACAGATACATCTGTGTTGTTGCAATGTAAGTCAAGACAGGACTGTTTCAAAACAAATAGCAACTAAACATGGATGAAAAATATAAGGTATATCCTAACATTAGCAATACAAATCGTAAATTCTTTTATTTCTTTGAGAAAAATATATCAAATTGTTCTCAAACTTCTTAATGAGGTGTGAACAAACATCAAAGAAATGTTTCATCAAATGGCACTGACTGCCAGGGACTGATTATCAGCCAAGAGATCAGCATAATAACTCAGTAAATGTCTGCACAGGTACTGATATTGGACAGGATGGGTGTTGAATCTTTATAAATCCAGGCATTTTTTGATTTTGCATAATGACATATTCTCCAGATGACAGGAATCACAGGAAGTTTGAAGATATTTTGTAAGCAAGACTAGCATACAATAGTATATGAACAACAGAGTGTTCAACTGCTGGCTGAATGTTTCATGTGAGACTGTGCTTCCCTTCACTAGACAATGGAAGACATAATATCCTATGATTCTTCTCAAAGTGGGAATGATATGGAACTTTTATGACCTCCTAAACTCTTGTCAATGGAAGTTCTGGTGAAATCCATTGTGTTTATACATATGGCTGTTGACACACAATCTGGCCCAAGCTGTCCAGGAGAAGATTGTCCTTGGGATTAATGTTATGAATATGAATGCAATCATGGCACTTGATGATGGAGAACATGATCTTCAAAACATGTTTTCATAAATGTTTTGTTCAAAAGTTTTCAGACCTCAGATGTATAGCTTGAGGCCAGATTTTTCTCAGTGTATCCAGGGAGCATGATATGGGATGAATGGAAAGGAACTGAGAATACAATTAAGTGGATCTCCAGACAGCAGTAGCCTTAAAACAGAAACTTAGTTGTAAATGTCTGTGTGATGTTTGTCTGCATAAGGAAGAGATTTCACAACTGCTCCATCTGAGAACCTAGCAGACATGAAGAAACTGTGTGCTATCACTAGTTCATTTTTGCTCCTGAAGTCTCTCATCTTGTGCTGTTTGACAGAACCCATTTGCTTTTGGAGGATAAATAATTGTAAAGATAATGATGGAGATTTGAGAACTGACTGCGGTTTTGGACTTTTGACAACAGAGGAACCTATTGAAGACAATTTGTATTATAAAATTGTTGATTTTAGGTAAGTCATTAACTTTATTTCCTGCATCAATGTCATAAATTAGAAATATTTAGCTGTGTACAGAAACTATAGGGTTCTGTTCTCTTCCTCCCCCTGCAACTTTAGAAACCACTGAAAATTAATTATTACACCAATTACCATTTTAATAGTTTCAAATGTGTCACAGTTTTTTATCTTTAATACATTGGGATGCAGGTAACAAGGCTGGAAAATGAGACTTGATTCTTTGTTGAGTTTTTGTCGATATCATGTATTGAAAGATGTCTCTTCATCTGCCTTGAATTCACAATTCCCACCTTTATCAAGAGTTCAATGTAAAGAGGCTGCATCACTGCCTATATTCAATTGCCTGCCAATGGTTTCTGCATGAGCATACACCTAATGCCTTCATAAAAATGTTATCTAATTTTGGTATCCAACAGTTGGGCATATATTTATTCACTGAAATATTTGTGTATGTGTTGGTCTACTATACCTGATTACAAGTTTAAGATTGTATATATATATATATAATAAGATTATATATATAATCTTATATATATACTATAATAATATATATACATATATATTTGTAAATATACATATACTTTGCTTTATAAAATAGTCCTTAAATGAGCCCCTCCTGAAATTCTGGATTTGACACTGAATATGGGAAAAGACTGCTAGGCTTCATATTCTGTTACCAGAATAATCTTTTGGTCCGATTACACAAACACCCAAACACAGAACAGGCTTATTATCAGGATCAGATAGATGGTCAATATTTCTATTAACTATTGAATAAATATAACTTTACAGAAAACCTAGGAGAATAAATGTACGTCTTTTTGATATCAAGCTATCCTCAATGTCTTAGATCCTAAGAATGAGATGTTTACACTTTGTGCTTGCAGATAATGAGGGAAGGTGTGTTGAAATAACTCACCTTTTAGCTCATCAGTGTGCTTGGAACTTCTTTCTTTCACAATCCAAGGTTTACTGTGCTTTCCTGTCTCTGATGTTCATCACATCTCTTACTCAATTTTCATGTCTTTAGGATTTAAAGAATATGCTTTCCAATTTGTAGCCACATTACACTGTACACTTTGATAGTGATGGTTGCTTCACATTATTATTATTCTGTATTATGTTAGTTTGAATTTCATTTCTGATTTCTGTATTTTTCCACACCTCATTGGAAAAATAGTGGAAATTTTCATTGGTGACACTTTTATAAGCCAAAATATGGTTTATAATTACAAATATATGAACTGTGTCAATACACTCTTCAGGTTTAGAAAGAAAAACTTAGGTCCAAACACTCAATTGAAAAATGCAAATTTCATCAAAAGAGCATGTTTGGTATATTTACTCCTGATGAGAAGTAATAGCTAATAATAAGAGATGAACTGCTAACTGTGTTGGGGCAGATGTACAAATTTCTTAGGGAGAGAAGATCTCTGTCCTCAGACATCACTTAAAGGATCTCAAAGAATAAGGAAGACTGAGATGTTAAGAGAAATCTGATAGATTTTTAAGAGATTGACATAGTAGTAACACACTAAAAGTTAACATTAAATTAATGCATCAAAGAGTCCAAAGAATAAAAACCTGGTTTATGTGTTATATTATATCATTTTGTATACTTTTAAATGGACAAAGAAATTAAATGAAATATTGTTTGATGAATATTAACATTTGAAAATATTAAAATAATGTTTTATAAACATCCTGGAAATATTGAAAGTTTGAAAGTTCGTATTTAAATTTGGTACATAATATTGGTCTAGAAAATTAATCAATTTAATCCACTTTTTCCAGTTTTGTTGAATATAGACATTTGTAGTAGGATTTGATTTTTTTAATTACTTCAGTTTCTGTTGTTATGTCTCCATTTTCTTTCCTGATATTGTTAATTTGGATACTGTCTCTGTCCCCTGTGGTTAGTCTGGCAAAGTGTTTATTTATCTTGTTCATTTTTTTTCGAAGAACCAGATCCTAGTTTTATTGATGCTTTGTATCATTCTTTTTATTTCTACTTGGTTGATTTCATCCCTGAGCTTGATTATTTCCAGCTGTCTACTCCTCTTGTGTAAATTCACTTCTTTTTGATCTAGAGCTTTCAGATGAGCTGTTAAGCTGATAGTGTATGATCTCTCAATTTTCTTTATGGAGACACAGAGAGCTATGCGATTTTCTCTTAGCACTGCTTTCAATGAATTCCATAATTTGGATAGGCCGTGCATTTATTTTCATCGAATTCTAAAAAATCTATAATTTCTTTCTTTATTTTTCTCTGACCAAGTTATTATTGAGTAGATAGTTGTTCAGCTTCCATGTGTATGTAGGTGTTCTGTTGTTTTTGTTGTTATTGAATATCAGCCTTCGTCGAAGTAGTCCCATAGAATACATGGGATTAATTCAATGTCCTAGTATCTCTTGAAGTTTGTCCAGTTATATGGTCAATTTTTGAGAAGGTAACAGTATATTTCTTAATGGTTCAGTTTTTAACATTTTATGCTCTTTTCCTATTCCTAATGCCAAGTAATATCATGTATGTTTTGAAATAATTTAATTCTCAACATTAGATAAAGTATCTTCTGCTATGGATAAAATTAAGTATGCATTAATGGTATTTTCAGAGTATGAAAAATTACAAATATAAAAGTTGTACAAAATTTTTGATTATTTGCTTCTCAAAATACACAATATTATTAAGATATTTGAGGTGTAAAATGGTTTTAAATAATAAAAAAGGAGAATATATTGTGTATTTTATATGTGGTTTAAGAAATAATTTTAAAAAATGTATCTGTTGAATTACATCTCCAAGATTATTTTATTGTGTCTTATTCAATAGGACTGTAATCTAGTTCAAGGATGGCATTGAGAGATAGAACAAACTTCTTATCAATTTATACAAATACAAAATTTATCATATTATATCATAGTGCTCTAGGTCTATGAATTCTTAAATTGTATTTAGCTCTAAAGATCCCTCATTTATGAGACTTATTTCAAGACATTTAGTTAGAAATTTAGCATGTCTCATAGTACAAACTTTACTTCAATTGAAATTTTATGTTTCAAATATCTTCCTTAATCATCACTGTGCCTTGTTTTAGAATACCAGCAAGACAATATGAGTTTTTTCTGGTAATGTTTTTTGCTACTGATGAGATCAACAGGAATCTTTATCTTTTACCCAATATATCTTTGATGTTCACCATCTTTGTTGATCTGTGTCAAGATACATTGGGAACTCTGGATATATTATATTCACGACAAAACTATAGCATATATTTTATTAATTATACCTGTGAAAAACATGAAATCTGTTATGTAAACCTCATAGGACCATCATGGAAAACATCCTTAAAACTAGCATTTGATTATAGTACACCAAAGGTAAGATTGTGTGACACTGAATGAGTCAACATTAAATTCCATTTACATGTGCCACCAAAAAATTTGACAGCATGCATTTTTGAGTGTCCTGCTATGCACACACACACACACACACACACACACACACACACACACACACATGCACACGCACACGCACACACACTATATATATATGTATATATCACTATAGTTATATAGCACTATATATATCACTGTATATACATACAATATATATGTATATATATATAAATTAAGAAATTAAATAATCAGATTATAAAACTATTAGAAAAACAGTCAAAACTATGTTCTAGGAAATTCAGACTTGTCAAAAAGAGTCTAGAATATAAAAGGAATAATACATGATATTTAAAGTATAATCATACTATCCTTAATAGGAGTTCAGAAAGGTGAGCAACATTATTTGTATGCAATTCCAAACATTCTAATAATCATATTCCTCATGTGGATGCTTCATCCTCTCTTCTACATCCTTTAGGTTTTCTTTGGACCATTTAATCCAAACCTAAGTGACCATGACCAGTTGCCCTATGTCCATCAGTTAGCCACCAAGGACACACATTTGTCCCATGGCATGGTATCATTGCTCCTTTATTTTAGATGGACTTGGATAGGACTGGTCATCTCAGATGATGACCAGGGTACTCAGTTTCTCACAGATTTAAGAGAAGAAATGCAAAGGCATGAAATCTGTTTAGCTTTTGTAAATGTGATCCCAGAAACAATTTATACATACATGACAAAGGCTATGATATATGATAAACAAATTATGACATCTTCAGCAAAGGTTGTTACCATTTATGGTGAAATGAACTCTACTTTAGAAGTCAGCTTTAAAAGATGGGAATATTTAGGTGCTCAGAGAATCTGGATCACAACTTCACAATGGGATGTTATCATAAATAAAAAGGAATTCAGTCTTGATTTCTTCCATGGGACTGTCACTTTTGCACACCACAGAGGTGAGATTGCTAAATTTAGGAATTTTATGCAAACTATGAACACTGCCAAATATCCAGTAAACATTTCTGAGTGTATACTGGGGTGGAATTATTTTAATTGTTCAATCTCTAAGAACAGCAATGAAATGGAACATTTTAAATTCAACAACACTTTGGAATGGACAACACTGCACAAATATGACATGGCCCTGAGTGAAGAAGGTTACAATCTATATAATGCTGTGTATGCTGTGGCCCACACCTACCATGAACTCATTCTTCAGCAGGTAGAGTCTCAGAAAATAGCAGAAACCAAAGGAATATTTACTGACTGTCAGCAGGTGACATTTCTTGTATTTCATTATGCTTATATATATATGAATGTGATCTTTTAAATGGACCCAGAGAAACACATGTATATTTGGTAGAGATTATTCTCAGTGGAAAGATTTCTACACTGCAAAACGCCCTAATTAATCTTTTACATGAATGAATATCATGCACATGGAAAACATTTACTAGGAAGCAATAATCTTTTATGATACCAGTGAGTTTTGTGAAAATATGTCTCAACATTTCATCAAATGAGTTCAAAAGTTAAAATAGCAGCCAAGGGTTTTATAATAAAAGCCTTAAGTGATGACGAGACTAGAATATTTTCTATAGAGTAATTTCTCAAGAATCAGTACATGTGCTGTAACTAATAGTTACTCATTTAAATTAACAATGATTTACAAAACCACTAATGATTAAGACTGTATATTTTATTAAGTTTCTGTTTATCTCATGTATGTTTACTATCGACACATGAAAGATCAACTGCCATTCTTTATTTTCACACACATTCAGAATTCCCCTTCATTTGCATGTACATGGCTACATTTTTAAAAATGTATTTTTGACAAACATGACCACACGCACACACTCACACAAATTTACACACACCATGTTACTTGTTATATGCTAATATTTTTCTAGCACATTTTACCATTGAACATTAATATGAAGTATATAAATTTTCAGTTATCAATGAGGTATATTATATTTTACTACACAGGATTACTTCAATACAGTTGTCTTTTGTGATAGTCATTAAGAAACTAGGGGAAATTATCAATTTGACGTTTCCTTTATTGATACGCATATGTAAGCATCTAATGATGGATCTCATTTAGGTGTCTTCCTTGCTGAAGACCAGGGTATTTACTAACCCTGTTGGAGAACTGGTTAACATGAGCCATAGGGAAAATCAATGTGCAGAGTATGACATTTTCATCATTTGGAATTTTCCTCAAGGCTTTGGATTAAAAGTGAAAATAGGAAGCTATTTTCCTTGCATCGCACAGATGCAACAGCTTCATATATCTGAAGACATGGAGTGGGCCGCAGGAGGAACTTCGGTGTGTATCCACAAATTTTAGTTTTTTTTCAAGATATATAAATTTTTAAATATGAAGCACTGAAATAATATCTCTGTGGCTAAGACCAATTGCTACTCATGCAAAAGACCATCCTCATTTATAAGCAACAAAATCTGGTACCTCTCAACTCCATGTAAATCTCATCTTAGAGATCAAAGTCCTCTGAATTCCACACAATACAGGAATATATTTATTAAATTACACACACACATACACACACACACACACACACACACACACATATATATATATAATGAAAATTTTGTAACTATATGTATACCATGGGGTTTTCTTATTCTGTGACAACATATTTATAGCCTAATTAAGGATAGCATGTATTCGTTAACAGAAATCTTTCTCCAGATTCAAGGTTTCCTTTTTTTATTTGTATATTTTTATTGGTTATTTTATTTATTTACATTTCACATGTTAAGCCACTTCCCAGTTTTAACTTTTCTGTAGAGGATTGCCTTATCAGGCATCAGTGAGAGGGGAGCCCCTTGGTCCTGTGGAGACTTGATGCCCAAATATAGGATAATGCTAGAGTGGTGAGGCAGGAGTGGGTTGGTGGGTGAGTGAGCTGCCTCATAAAAGCAGGGGAAAGAGAGGAAGGGATAGGGGATTGATGGGTTTCTTTTAAACTTCATTAATTTCATGAGAGTCTTATATAATATATTTTGTTCATATTCATCAAACAACTCTTTCTTAATTTATCCTACCTTCTTTCTCCATACATCTCAGTATTCTGATTTTTTTATTTATTAATCATGAGAGAAAAACTTATGCTACATAAGAATTCCTTTTGGATTAATGAGTTTAGGAAGGAAAAATTTTAAATTGCTACAACCTGAAAGTTACATATATAATATTACATGATGTAGAAAATATTGTGTGACATTCAGTGTACTGCAGGGAAATGCAAAATAATTATGTTCCTAAAATTGTTCAATAATACTGGTTATCAGAGGATATTTATAGCCATATCTGTTAATGTCCCTATATCAATCTATATATATGTATGATGTACACATGAACTACATGCACACATTCACACATAGTATATAAAATTTATACATTGCTTCAGGTACCCTCCTCCTTGTGTAGTGTGCCATGTACTTCTGGATTCAGGAAAATTCATCAGAAAGAAACAGCAGACTGCTGCTTTGATTGTGTTCAGTGCCCAGAAAATGAGGTCTCCAATGAAACAGGTACATGCTTGCAAGCAGAAGACAAATTGCTGAATTTGAATACCTTCTCATTCCAAACTAGAAAAATGATATGACCTAGACGGAAACTGAAGTTCTAAAATTTCCATGTTTCAGAACTTGATCACTTAAATAATAACTTCTTTTAGACCTAGCAAATAACCCACAATATCTTCTACAAACAATATATTTCTCTCACAGTATGCTGATTACCGATTTTATATTATGCAGAAAACATTTAGGAGGACATACATGTGTAACAATTTCTAAAGAAAAATTTCAGGCATAATTTAGTAATATGTTTATTTTTCTTTGATTCTGTGCACAAAGAAACTTGACTACATGATCAGTCCATAATCTTTTCCTCCATCACCCAACTTAGTCCCTGACAAAGACCAGATACTCAGGGTAACAGTTGTTGTTTAATGAAATATATTTTAAGAGCTTAGATGAGTGTGGGTCAGTGGTGGTGTATGCATTTAATCCCAACCCTTGGGAGGCAGAGGCAGGTGGATTTCTGAGTTCAAGGCCAGCCTGGTCTACAGAGTGAGTTCTAGGACAGCCAGGGCTAAACAGAGAAACCCTGTCTTAAAAATCCAAAAACAGAGCTTAGATAGATTAAAGGATTAATTTTTTCCTGTCAAACAATCAGAACAAGAGTGAAGATTTCAAGAATGCAAGAAGAGATGCGATAGTATTTACCATCAATCACTGCCTACCCAAGGAAAGAGGGATGGATATGAATATCCATTATCTTCATACCATATAGCTTGGGATGTGTAGTTGGGATGAATGCGATTGTACCAAAATGAGAGGAACGTGTATATGCCTATGAGGCATACAGCTTCAAGAATCAAACTATTCCTTTAAGCAAACAGTTCTTTCATGAGGAATTGTATGTTCTGGTTCCTATGTGGAGATACAGAAAAAGGGTACAACCCAAAAAGCAAACAAAGTACATAATGCATTTCATAACTGACATCAATTGTATATCTGCACACAATCCTTTTTTGTGAATAGTAAATTTATGGTTTGAGTAATTAAATAATTTGAGATTATGCATGTTATTATTTATCACATTTTTCTTTCTTTTTTATTTAATGAATATATTTTTTTCTGTTCCATTGCCTATGATGGTGTTTTGTTTTACCACAAAACATAGGTTAATAGAAAGCAATCTAAATTCCACAGTCCCTACAGCAATAAGGAATGGAATAGATGCTCTATACCAAATTATTTATTGATATATCCTCTGAATTATACAAATACATAATTATTAACTACATAATTATGATATTTTATGCGGGTTTTGTTTTACTCCAGCAGATATGGAACAATGTGTGAGGTGTCCAGATGATAAGTATGCCAATTTGGAGAAAAGCCACTGCCTCCAAAGAGCTGTGTCATTTCTGGCTTATGAGGATCCACTGGGGATAGATCTAGGCTCCATGACTCTGTCCTTCTCAGTCATCACAATTCTAGTACTCTTCACTTTTGTAAAGTACAAGGATACACCTATTGTGAAGGCCAATAACCGCATTCTCAGCTACATCCTGCTCATCTCTCTAAACTTTTGTTTTCTCTGCTCATTGTTCTTCATTGGACATCCCAACCAGGCCACCTGCATCCTGCAGCAGACCACATTTGGAGTATTTTTCACAGTGGCTGTTTCTACAGTGTTGGCCAAAACAATAACTGTGGTTCTGGCTTTCAAGATCACTACTCCAGCAAGAAGGATGAGAGAGATGCTAGTCTCAGGGGCACCTAAGTTGGTCATTCCCTTTTGTACCTTAATCCAAATTGTTCTGTGTGGAATCTGGTTAAATTAAGTTTGAGATGCCTGGGACCCCTGATGACAAGGAAGAAAAACTTGCCAAGGGTATTGTGTTTCAGAGCATAAGGCTATAGCCATTTGTGGGCTCCAGTGTGAGTACTGAGATGCCCCAAGGCCTGCTTCTTTAGCACAAACACCTCATGATGTTATTTCTGCAACTATTCTTAGTACTTATCATTCTCCTTATTTATTGACTCTTCCTTCTCTTTCCTCTTTCCTTGATTCAACTGGTATTTAGTGAACTGACAAGACCTACTAGGAGCCTGCTTGATATTCAGGAACTAAATGTTACTGATAATATTAAAGTGAAAGCTGTTCATGAATTCAAGAGAAATATGTTATGGTCACTTGCTTGAGGTGGAAATGAAAGTAACCTAGAGCGGCTGGCAGTGATGAGTAAATCTGCAGCTGTTCCCCCAGTCTTAGTCTTAGTTCTGTATAATAAAAACAGGACAATTTTTACAAAACTGAGGATGGAATAACATACAGATATTTCCCAAAACAGTTAGCAATGGGTTCCTTGGGTTCAGGGATGAGGGTGGCAGCCACCTAGGAATTCTCAATACAGAGGATGGCCCTTCTCTTCAGCTTCTTTCAGTCTTCTCTAATTCAACCACAGAGGTCAGCTGCTTCTGTCCATTGGTTGGGTGCAAATATCTGCACCTGACTCTTTCTTTTTTTTTTAAAAGATCTTTTTTTTTATTTTATTTTTTAATTTACATTCCAAATCACTTCCCCTTTCCCGTTTCCTCCCTCCCCGAAAGTCCCATAAGCCCCCTGCCCTCTCTCTTTTCTCCATTCAACCCCCTCTCGTTACTCTGTCCTGGTGTTCCCCTACATCCAGTCTTTCCAGGACCAGGGGTCTCTCCTACCATCTTTTTAGAAATCTATTGATATGCGGATTGTGTCTAGGGTATTCCGAGATTCTGGGTCAATATCCCCTTATCAGTGACTGCATACCATGTGTGTTCTTTTGTGATTGGGTTACCTCACTAAGGATGATATTTTCAAGATCTGACCATTTGCCTAGGAATTTCGTGAATTCATTGTTTTTAATTGCAGAGTAGTATTCCATTGTGTAGATATACCACATCTTCTGAATCCATTCCTCCGTTACTTGTTGGGACTTTTGGAGTGCAGTCATGCTCGGTCCCTTTTTGGGAGTGCTCCATAGCCTCTGTAATAGTGTCAGGCCTTCGGACCTCCCCTTGAATTGGATCCCACTTTGGTCCTGTCACTGGACTCCATTTCCTCGGGCTCCTCTCCATTTCTATCCCTGTATTTCTTTTAGAGAGACACAATTATGGGTCAGATTTATGTCAGTGGGATGTCCCCCCTCTCCCTCATTTGAAGCCCTGTGTTCCTGCTGGAGGTGGGCTCTGTAAGTTCCATCTCCCTACTGTCCAGCATTTCATCTAAGGTCCCTCCCTTTGAGTCCTGAGAGTCTCTCACCTTCAAGGTCTCTGATGCATTCTGGAGGGTCCCCTCAACCTCCTATCTCCTGAAGTTGCCTGTTTCCATTCTTTCTATTGGCCCTCAGAGCTTCAGACCTTTTCCCTCACCCAATACCAAATCAGGTTCCCCTCATCCTCCACTCTCCCATCTACTTTCTCTCCCAGGTCCCTCCCTCCCTCCACAATTGTGATTGCTTTTCTTCTCCCTCCCAAGTGGAACCGAGGCATCCTCACTTGGGCACTTTAGGTTGTTGACCTTTTTGAGTTCTGTGGACTGTATCTTATCTATTCTGTACCTTTTTTGCTGTTATCCACTTATTAGTGAGTACATACCATGCGTGTCTTTTTGGGTCTGAGTTACTTCACTAAGGATGATATTTTCAACTTCTATCCATTTGTTGCAAAACTCAGGATATCCTCATTCTTAATATCTGAGTAGTATTCCATTGTGTAAATGGACCACATTTTCAGCATCCATTCTTCTGGGTTGTTTCCAGCTTCTGGCTATCACAAATAAGGCCACTATCAACATAGTGGAACATGTGCCCCTGTGGCATGGTGAGGCATCTTTTGGGTATATTCCCAAGAGTAGTATAGCTGGGTCTTCAGGTAGATCTTTTTCCAATATTCTGAGAACCCTCCAGACTGATTTCCAGAGTGGTTGTACTAGTTTGCAATCCAACAAGCAATGGAGTAGTGTTCCTCTTTCAATACATCTTCTCCAACATGCTTTGTCATCTGAGGTTGTGATCTTAGCCATTCTGATTGTTGTAAGGTGGAATCTCAGACTCATTTTGATTTGCATTTCTCTCATTGAGTATTAAACTCTTTAAAACCAATTTGGAACCTTAAGGGTAAGAGACCATGTTGTGGACTAGAATTGGAATAGGTTCAAAGAGATATCACTGTTACCAGATCTGTATGTTTGCATATATCATGTCCTTAAACTTAGACATTAAAATTTAAAATATATATCCTCATGTTACCTATTGAAAAAAAGATTGAGACCCATATTATCACTTCATATATTCTATACCTGTGGGGATTTATGATTACATCTATTTTTGTCCTTTCATATAAATTGTTAGGTTTAATTCATTATGCATAAAATTAACTTAGGACAAGTTAGCCAGTTTACTTTACTTGTAATCAATTTGTTATTAAGTAAATGATGTGAATAAAAAACCATGGTCCCATGTGTATGTATATTCTATACATAAGTGATAAAAAGGCAAATTTTAATAAGCCATGAAAGTGTGTTGCTTGTCTGAGATTCTTTTTACATAATTTTGATTGTCATGTGAAAACTTCACATAGAGAACTTTAGTAAGCATATTTTTAGTTTGGGCAGGAAGTAAACCAGACATGTCTAGAGCAGAAAAATACTGAAGGGCATTTTATCTCAGAGAAAAATTAGCTGCATACATAACTGACAGTGAGAACCAGCAAAAGGTAACATAAATGTTCTTTGCTGGCAACAGTCTGTCTGGCTTTTAGTAACTTATCCTTTGATTACCATTGTGTTTTGTTAATATCAAGGTCTTTGCTCCCTTCAAGAATCATGTTGGCCACCATTTTGTCTTGTACCATGTGGTTACATTAACTAAATTTGTGGTGAAGACACATGGACCATGCTATATTTATGATATCCTCTTAAAGAAGGGAAACCAAGTTCCATGATTGCTTCCATCTTATGAAGATCCCCAAGTAAAACCTAGAACAACCAAAGCAGTCGTTGTTTTCTCTTCTATGTGAACTGGGCTCCATGGTTAAGTAAAGAAATTTCCCATCAGGAAATTCCAGATTATTGATAACCTGCTTTCCACTTTCCTTGGGGCATGAAAATAGATTTTGACATTAAGAAAATTTCCTGAATCAATAGCATATGCTCTAAGATCAAGAGTTGACAAATGAGACCTCGTAAAATTGCAGAGCTTCTGCAAGGCAAAGGACACTGTCAATAGGATAAAATGGCAACCAACAGATTGAGAAAAGATCTTTACCAATCCTGCATCTGATAGAGGACCAATATCAAATATATACAAAGAACTCAAGAAGTTAGACACCAGAGAAACATATAACCCTATTAAAAATGGGGTACAGAGGTAAACAAAGAATTCTCAACTGAGGAAACTTGAATTGCTGAAAAACACCTAAAGAAATTTTCAGCATCCTTAGTTATCAGGGAAATGCAAATCAAAACGATCCTGAGATTCCACCTCACACCAGGCAGAATGCCTAAGTTCAAATACTCAAGGGACAGCAGATGCTGGAGAAGATGTGGAGAAAGAGGAGCACACCTCCATTGCTGGGGGGATTGCAAACTTGTTCAATCACTCTGGAAATCAGTACGGCAGGTCTTCGGAAAATTTGACATAATACTACCTGAGGAACCAGCTATACAACTCCGGACCATATACCCAAAATACTCTCCAAAATGTAATAAGGACACATGTTCCACTATGTCCATAGCAGCCATATTTATAATAGCCAGAAGCTGGGAAGAACCCAGATGTCCCTCAGCAGAAGAGTGGATACAGAAAATGTGGTGCATTTATATGATGGAATACTACTCTCCTATTAAAAATGATGAATTCATGAAATTCTTAGGGAAATGGAGGGAATTAGAAAATGTCATTCCAAGTGAGGTAACCTAATCACAAAACACACATGGTATGCAGTCACTGATAAGGGGATATTAACCCAAAAGCTCCAAATACTCTAGATATAATTTATAGACCACATGAAGCTCAATAAGAAGGAAGGTCAACATGTGGTTGCTTCAGTTCTTCTGAGAAGAGGAAAAAATGCAATATGGAGACAAATTATGGAACAGAGACTGATGGAAAGGACATGTAGAGACTGCCCTACATGGGTATTCATCTCATATACAGTCACCAAAGCCAACACTATTGTGGATGCCAAGAAGGACTTGCTGAAAGGAGCCTGATATGGCTGTCTCCTGAAAGGCCCTCCAGAGCCTGACAAACACAGAGGTAAATGCTTACAATCAACCATTGAACTGAGTGTGGGTTCCCCAATGGAGGAGTTTGAGAAAGGACTGAAGGAGTTGAATGGGTTTGCAACATCATAGGAAGAACAACAATATCAGCCAATCAGACCCCCACTGTCCTAGGGACTAAGCCATCAACCAAGGAGTACACATGTCTCCAGCTGCATATGTTGCAAAGGATTGCCTTGTCATTCCTCAATGGGAAGAGAGGTCCTTTGTCCTGTGAAGGCTCGTTAGATGCCCCAATGTAGGGGAATTTAGGGTGGGGAGATGGAAGTAGGGTGGTGGAGGAATACCCCCATAGATGCAGAGGGAGGGAGGATGGGATAATGGGTTTCCAGGAGCGGGGAAAACCTAAAATTGGGATAACATTTGAAATGTAAATAAAATATCTATTAAAAATTACAGTGCTATACAAAATTATCAGTGGAGGAGTCATGACTGGTCAAGAAAGACTCAAATCAACTGTTCAAAGTCCTTAGTCATTAGAGAATCACAAATCAAAGCAAGATACAAATAAAACCCTGAGATACCATATTACATCTCAAAGAATTGCTGAGACCAAAAACTTCAGTGATAACATTTTTTTTTGGTGAGGATGTGGTTCGAGAACCTTCCTCCATTGCTGGGTGGAGGTCAAACTTGTACATCCACTCAGGAAATCAATTTGGGGTTTTCTCAGAAAATTTGGAATAATTCTACATACAGACCCTGCTATACCACTCCTGGGCATGTTCCAAAATGATGTGCCTGTATACCACAAGGTCACTTGCTCAATTATATTCATAGTAGCTTCATTTGTAATAGCCAGAAACTATCAATGACCTAGATATTCATCAGGTAAAGGATGGATAATGAAAATGTGATATGTCTATACAATGGAATACTTTTCAGTCATAAAAATCAAAGACATCTTTAATTTTTCAGACAAATGGGTGAAACTTGAGAATATCATTCTGAGTGAGGTAAACTAGATCCAAAATGACATCCATAGTTTGTTTTCACTTACAGGTAGATATTAACCATAAAGTACAGGATACCCACACTATATTCCATTGACCCAGAGAATCTAAACAAGAGCAAAGTCCTAAGGGGGGGGATGCGTGACTACACCATAGAAGGGGAAATGAAATAGGCATAGGAGGCAAATGGTGGGAGGAAACTGGGTGAAAGAGGGATGGGGTCGGAAATAGTGGGTCTCAGGGTCAGGTGTGGGAGAAATAGTACAGAGAAGCACAGGTCCAGGAGAATGAATGAAAATGTCCAGCTGGTGTGGATAGTGAAGTAAGGGCCATCTTATGACTTGCCAGAGACCTTGAAGTGGTGAGACTCCCAGAAATCAACTGTGATGAACTTCACTGTGACTCACAGCAGTGGGGATATGGAACTGCAGAGGCCACTTCTTATAGCTTGAAAGAAACCCCATTGGAGTGACAGGGGCACCATCACACCCTCAAAACTTTGCACACAAAATTTACTTTGTGTACAAGAATTCCAGGCATGGGCAATGTACTGGAGACTAAGTGAATGGCCAACCAATAACCACCCCTATTTGAGACCCATCTCATAGGCAAACACCATTCCCTGACACTATAAATGATACCTTGTTGTACTTGCAGACAAGAGTCTAACATAACTCTACTTTGACATGTTTGATCAGGCAGCTGACAAAAACTGATGCAGAAACTCACAGCCAAACATTGAATGGAGCTTCAGGGCTGTTATGGAATAGTTGGGGATAAAATTGAGGGTCTTGATAGAGATAGAAAGTCCTCAGAAAGACCAACAATGTCAACTAAACTGGATCCTTGGGGGCTGTCAGTGACTGCCTACAACCAATGAGCACACACAGGCTAGACTTAGGCTTCCTGCACATATGTAGCAGATGTGCAGCTTGGCATTCATCTGTGTTTCCCAACAACTGGAGCAGAGATTATCTCTAATCCTGTAGCCTGTCTGTGGAATATGCTTCCTGAACTGCAGAGAGCTGATGTGCCAGGGTCAGGAGGATGACATCTTATAAAAGGAGAAGGGGGTGAGTAAGAGGAAGGATTGTGTGAGGGAGCTCAGGGAAGGGGATAGCATTCACCCCGGTGTTGGACTCCCATGTCATCCTGAAACAAAGGACACTAACATCATCCTACTTCAAGGGAAGAGTAAGGAGATTATCGCCTGCTTGAAGTTTAACAGTATGAAGTGTTACCCTCACATCTTAAATGGAGGCTAATGGCATTCCTCCAGGTATCATGAATGCCTAGAACATTGAGATAGAATCTGCTGTGTCAGGAGAGGAACTTTGCTCAGAATAGAAATGTCCAGAAAGCAGAAGTGGTTAGTTTTAGATGCAGAGTGTTAAGGGAGAGGGGCTGACTCTTCTAGTAATGAGGAAGTCAGAAAACAAAATAACAAGCAATGAATGATCCATGCTGAGAGAAGCCTAACTTCCTTCAATGGGTCAACTTGGTCTTGTCAACAATACACCCAACCTCCTTCTCCTGGAACCAGCAGAAAGCAGGAGAGGGAAAAGGATGGTAAGTTTAAGACCTGCATGAGACTCAACAGACTCTGTGTCAGAAACCAAAGCCAAAATTAAGGAACTGAAAGGGGACAGAAGCCACATAGTCTGAAGCCAAACCCATAATAGAACAGAGGAAACAAGGCCCAGGTTCCCACACGATCAGTTCCCCTTCCCCAATGGCTGGTAGTATAACATCCAGATATCAAAAAGAAAAATGCAGACTGTTTAGACCATATACTCTGTGTCTGTCCATTTGGCAAGAAGACAAGTTATCTGCACACTTGTGGCAAAAGGAAGATGGCATGACCCCCATTCTTATAAACCATGCTGTATCTTGGTAATATGTGAAAATTGGGAGGGAGAATTATTTCCTGAAATGAAAGTCACTTAACAACCATGCTTTAGAATATCAGGGTGTTTCAGCAGTTCAGAAACCATTTGTACATGGAGGACATACTCAGACTATAGTGTAAACACTCACAGATAACTCTCTTGCAGGACTGATTCTAGACCCCAGGAACCCTGTGTTGGTAGGTGAGTGTCTTCCCAGGTGATGCACATTGTACATACTCAGTCAGAATTAAAGGTTACCCATTTCTGGGGCTGCAAAACAAGTCTTGAGACAGGAAGCTAGAATGGGCATTTGGGCAAGTACAAGCGTTAACTCAAAATTATCCTTCACAAAACTCATAAGGATTATGAACAATAAGATAGGAATACCAAAAAGGTAAGGGTATTGATAAGATTATTCCTTATATGAGATATGTTGCTAGGAAAAGGACAATGCATCTATAGCAGATTTTTCAACAGGGAGGAGTCAAATCAAGACTCATGAACATACCATATTTCCTTCAACATATCTCTGCAAGTGTCCTCTGTTTTCAACCACCACAACTGAAAACTCAGCTCCTCAGAGTGTCTCTTCTGTCATTCATCCTCCCTGCAACATCAACCTGTATCTTCCCTTGCTGTGGGACACTGAGCTCCAGGCATGACATGACTTTTGCCCTTTGCTATCTCAGTAGCTGTGATTGCATACAGTTGACCTACAAAAGATTGGTCCCATATGTATCCCTTCATGATGTAGAGACGCCTAGGCCATTGGTCTCCTTTTGGAACAGTAGCCAGTAAAAATGTGGAGGGTAAAGCTTTTGCAGTGATATAAACACTGAATATTGGCAATGTTTCTTTGTAAAGTGAAGTCTATTGTTATCCTAACAATAGTCAATGGCTAGTTGGTGTATCTCTGTGAGTTCAAGTCATTTTGGTGTACATGGTGAGAGTCGAGCCAACCTGAGTTATATAGTGAGACTCTGTCTCAAAAAATAAGAAAACCTGAAAAGTTGATCACACACTTTTCTAATGAACCCTAATATAACCCATTGGTCAACCAGCTGGATTTGAGTAGAGTCTTGAGAGAAATAAAGTTTATGGTCACTACTGTCTCATCTTGACTGAGTAGACATGGTATATCCCCAGCAAAAGTTCATATACTATCTCCAAAGCATCTCAAGGGCTGAGGAGACAACAAGCCATTACTTTTTTCTGAATGAAGGAATGAATGATAACCAAGAATATGCTCTGAGAGAAAAAGATCATCCAGCTCTGTCCTTTCATAAGTGAAGGAGCCGACTCAAGACAAAAAGAGGTTTATTTTGTGTTAGGCCATAGTCCCTTTGGTTGGAACCATTCAGACAGATATAGATGGTACAGTGGAGGTGTTGTGCATGAAAAGAACAAAGGAATATCTGGGTTGTACTGCCAGCACAAGGGCAGCTGAATGAATAGGATGAGATTGAGAACTTGTATGAGATTCAAGTAATTCTCTCTCAGAAATTAAAACCAAAACTAGGAACGACAAAGAGTCAGAAACCACATATTTTTGAGCCCAACCCACTAGAGATCTAGAAATAAAAGAGCCAGATGCCCCAGATTAGTTCCTCTTCCTCAGAGTCTGATAATATGACAACTTTATGACACAAAGAAGAATCCAGCCCTGCAGGCTATACACTTTGTGTCTGCTCATTTGACAAGAAGACAAACTCTGCAAACTTTCAACAACTGGAAGATCCCATGACTCCCACTCTGACGGCCCTGGTGTATCTTGGTGAGATGTAAAAATTGGGAGGGAGAATTTTTGTCTGAGAGAGAATTTACCTAAAAACCATGTCTTGGCTCATCGGGATGTCTCATCAGCTCAGAAATCATCTGAAAGTGGAGGGCCTGCTCAGCTTTCAGTTCAAGTCCTCACAGGAATTTTTCTTTCAGGCTTGATCCTGGGCTCTGGTAACCCTCTACTGTCAGGTGAGTCTCTTCTTAGCTGTCCCAGATTGGAAATACTTGATGAGTTTTGGGTCCCTCCTGAACAGAGGTGATGGAGAACAGTAGGTGTCAGCTGATGCTGGGTATGCCTGAAACATACTGGGTCTGACCACTGGTATCTGAAGGAGATATCATTGAATACAACTGCTTATACTTGCAGGGAAATTCTCTAAACCCACAATCAAGGTGGTGCCAAGCAATGTCGTAGCCATTGGAAAACATGTGACCATCTTCTGTGAAGGGTCCTTACATGCCAAAGAATACCGTCTCCACAAAGAAGGAAGTCCAGATTACCTGATACCAACAACCCATCTAAAAACTGAAAACAAGGCCATGTTCTCTATCTCACCAATTCAATGGAACAATGCAGGTCAATACTGGTGTTCCTATAAAACCCCAACTAATATGTCTCAACAAAGTGACATCATGGAGCTTGTGGTGACAGGTGAGAAGAACTTACATATACCTATCTTCCTTGAGAATGACTATGCTCATTGGGGACTCTCTTTCTCACATCTGAGGGTAACAATGCTTCCCATACGAGTTCACTTAACAGGCTTCCTCATATCTCTTAGGAGTTATCCCTGGCAAAGTCACTCTGTCTGCCCTTCCCAGCTATGTTGTGACTTCAGGGGAAAATGTGATCCTTCAGTGTACATCACAAGTGACATATGATCAATTCATTCTAATGAAGGAAGATGAGAAATTCTCCACTGCAGTGCCTTCATGGAAAACATACCCTATTCTGTGGGGAGCCCTTTTTACAGTGGGTCCTGTGACATCCAACCATAGGTGGAGGTTCATGTGCTATGGATATTACTTGAGTAGCTCTCAGATGTGGTCAGAGCCCAGTAACCTTTTAGAGCTCTTGGTCTCAGGTAAGGAAGACATTGTTTTACCTGGAATGATATTACATCTGACACAGGATCCCAGAAAAGGATGTGATGTGTGGTGGGTGAGAGCAAGGGATACTGAACCCAATGTGTGATGCAACTGGATATAAAATGCAGAAATCAGGGTTGATATTAACAGTGGAACCCAAGAGTTTCCGGGAATGTGGAGGTGTTATATTTCCCTCTGCTATTGGAGATCAGCTTAAGTGTCATTTTCAAGTGTGACCTTCTTTGAGAAACTTTCCTAACCAACACAACTCATGTTTTACTTCTTTACAGGGACCCTTCA
Source organism: Tokudaia tokunoshimensis (assembly GCA_036184795.1). NCBI lineage: Eukaryota > Metazoa > Chordata > Mammalia > Rodentia > Muridae > Tokudaia > Tokudaia tokunoshimensis. Next base: position 2,926,885 of record BTHU01000022.1, read on the forward strand.
AAAACCTACACTGTGGGCTCATCCAGGTTCGATGATAAACTCAGGGAGCCCTGTGACCATCTGGTGTGAGGGGGACCACAATACCCAAACATATATGCTACATAGAGAGGGAAGCCTACAATCCTGGGACAGACAGATCCAAAAGGGCCAAAACAATAAAGCAGAATTCACTATCCCGTCTGTGACACATCTGAATGCAGGGCTATATTCCTGTTACTCTTATACCTCTGTTGGGTGGTCAGAGCCCAGTGACATCCTGGAGCTGGTGGTTACAGGTGAGAGCACTCTAGGGAGTCTTAAATTCAGATGTTACTCTCAAGGAAATACTGATCGAACATTATCTCCTACCACAGGCCAGTTATGGAAGACAATGTTGATTGTTTATACTGATTTAATATTTTATATGTATCTTTCCTAGGAGTCTATGATAAACCCACCTTGTTGGGCCTGGAAAACCCTATTGTAAACCTAGGAGCGTTTGTGAATATCTCATGTACATCAAATCAGAGATTTAACTGTTTCATTTTAAAGAATGATGATCATAAAATCTACAGAACTTTTGGCTTACAATATCCATCATCTGGGGTGTCTCTGGCCAGTTTCCAAGTGGGTCCAATAACCTCTGGACAAAGGTGGAGATTCAGATGCTATGGCTATTATACATATAATCCTCAGGTGTGGTCAGAAGCCAGTGACACATTGGAATTCCTGGTCTCAGGTGAGGGAGCCAGAGAGTCTCTGTGGAATAATATTGCACCTAACAGAGTTTCCCAGTTGAGACCCTGGTATGTGAGGTGTCTGTGGAACCAATGCTCCTGAGCAAATTGACACAGCATGTAGACTCTGGCTGTTATCACTCAGTAAATGGGGGAACAGAATAATGAGAATGGAACCTGGGATGGTCAGGTGAGTGATGAGTCTTCCCATGACTTTACCAGTCCTTTGTATATTCAGGGGTAACATCAACAGTCAGCATAGTATGGTTGATCTTTACTCTAAGACTGTGCAACATCCCAACTCTTACTCAGCTACTTCTTTTAAGGGAATCTCCAGAAACCCACCCCTTGGGTTGAGCCAGGTTTTATAATGGAATCAGGGAATACTGGGACCATTTGGTGTAAAGGAACCATGGAACCCCACATATATTTCCTGTATAAAGAAGGAAGCCCAGAATCCTGGCTCCGACAATCTCCAAAGCATCTTGGTAACAAGGTTATGTTCACTATCACATCCATGGAAAAGCATAATGCAGAGCAATATCACTGTTACTGTTACAATTTTGGTGGGTGGTCACAACACAGTGACACACTGGAGCTGGTGATGACAGGTGATAGGACACTTCTAAATCCCTGGGAACTTGCTTTAGGAAAGTTGTATGTTCACTGTGGTGTCTTTTCTTCAAATCCCAGAAAAGCCAGACAATGTTTACAATACATTCCACCTAAGAGACTTTCTATTCCCTTCTAGGAGTGTACTCCAGCAAAGTCACCCTGTCAGCCATTCCTAGCCCTGTGGTGACCTCAGAAAGGCATGTGACCCTTCAGTGTGACTCACAGCAAGCATATAACAGGTTCATGCTAATTACAGAAAAAGAGAAGCTATCCAGTGCTGCATATATTAAGAATACATACCCAAGATCATACCTGGCTGAGTTCACATTGGGTCCCGTGACCCCCAGCCAGAGATGGAGGTTCACTTGCTATGGCTATTACTTGAATAGCTCCCAGCTGTGGTCAGTGCCAAGTAATCATCTAGAGCTCTTCATCTCAGGTAAGAAAACCCTAGTCTTCCTTTTAAATGATATAACCACAGATAAAAGATCCCAGGCAAGGCCCTCATGTATGATGGGCAAGTACGTCATGTCTCCTGAGCCTAATGTCACATAATTTTTGACACAGCTGGACCTATGTGCAAAAGCCTAGGTGGATAATAACAGTGGATATCAAGAGTCCAGGGAAATGTGGGATGCTTGTGTGTCCTTGTGCTGTTGAAAATCAGTTTAAATGTGATTTGCAAATGTGACCTTTGTGCACAAGTCCTAAGATATGTACCTCTTCCTCTGCTTTGTAGGGTACCTTCAAAAACCCACCCTCTGGGTACATTCAGTCTCTGATTCCCTCAGGAAATCCTGCAACCATTTGGTGTGTGGGGACCCTAGGAACCTGGACACAGGTTGTGATACCTAAACAGTGAAGTCCCAAAGCTGGCACAGAAGGACACAAATAGAATACAACAATAAGACATATCCACCATCCCTTCTTTGACAACCGTGAATGCAGGGCAGTACAACACTGTAACTTTTACACTTTGCTGGGTAGACAGAGCCAAGTCACAACCAGGAGCTGGCAGTGGCAGGCGACAATTCACTAAGGGTCACAATCCTTTCCTTTTCCCCAGGAAATACTGTTCCAAAGTTGTTCACCCACATTCCATCTGCTTGAGGCAATGAGGGGATTTTTCTCATTTACATCATTCTTTCCTAGGTGTCCACCATGGCAAACCTACTCTTTCTGCCTTACCCAGTCCTATGGTGACCTCAGGTGGGAATCTGACCCTATATTGTGTCTCATCAAAGATATATGACTGGTTCATTGTGACTGGGCATGATTTGAAGTTCTCCAGGTCCCAAAAGGCACAGTTCACAAACACTGGAATGTGCCAGGCTCTCTTCTCTGATATCTCTGTGGCATCTAGCAAGAAGGGGCCTTTTAGATGTTATGGATACTACCAAAGTACTCCATATATGTGGTCAGAGGCCAGTAACCCTTTGGAGATATATCTTTCAGGTGAGGAAATCTTGTCTTTCATTTAAATGTATTCTGATAGCTCAAAACATTTTGTTATTAAACTTAGCACTCCCAGGAGGTTTCTGGGAAATGAATGGCTGAAGAAAGGTCTTGACTACTATGGATCAAAGCATTAGAGGACATGTCATAGTCATAGCAGGATGAGAAGTTGGATGGATGACTTGTTATCTCTCATTGCTCCAGGGTTGTCAAGGAAACCTTCCCTGATGAGCCAGCAAGGTCCTATCCTGGCCCCTGGAGAGAACCTGACACTCCAGTGTTCCTCTGAGAGCAGTTATGACAGATTTGCTTTATCCAAAGTGGGTAGAAGTGACCTCCCACAGCTTTCTGTCATTCAGTTACAGACTGGACTGTATCATGCCATCTTCACCTTAGGTTCTGTTGATTTCTCTATTGCTGGACAATATAGATGCTATGGTGCATCCAGATTTTCTTCTGAGTGGTCAGCCCCTAGTGTTCCTCAAGACATCCTGGTCACAGGTGAGGAAATGTTATGAATTCAGTAGCGAACCAAATTTGCACAGGCTCAGTTGGGAGGAGATTTTGTATTGTTCATTAAGATGATGATGAAAATCTCAGGGTGAGGTTAATCTTGTCAGAGATCTCAAAGATCTACCTGTTGACCATGTAGTGGGTGAGCGATTGTCTATGAATATATTGACAGATACTGAAATAGAACCTCAGAATTGTGACTGTAGCTCCTCACACATGTTTCTCTCCTCTAGGACATCCTCATATTACCCCCAATCTGTCAGTGCATCCAGGCACCATTGTGGCCTCAGGAGAGAATATAACCCTTCTCTGTCAATCATCAATCCCAATGGACACTTTCTTTCTGTTCAAGGATGGTGCTGCCTATCCTTACCTGCACCAAAGATTAAAATTCCACGATCCACAATATGATGCAGAATTCTTTCTGAATGCTGTGACCCAGGCCCTTGAGGGTATCTATATGTGCTTTGGTTCTCAAAGCTCATCTCCTTACCTGCTGTCACACCCCAGTTTTCCTGTGGAGATCAAAGTCTCAGGTGAGGTGATTCTGTCCTGTGTATGCACAGAAGGTTACTCAGGATTCATACCACAGGAAACTTTTGGCTGGCATAGAAGTAAGTTTGACATAGGAAGGGTCATAAGAAGAGGTTTCATTATTCAGAGATTAAGAAATAAACTGATGTTCTTAAACCAATGACCAATCCACGTTCAACACTGGAATCTAGATGATTCCATGTAGGGAGAGGAAGGTTCTGGAGAGGCTGAATTGTAGATGTAATACTAAAAGGGATGAAAATATTTGGGTGGCCTTCCACACATCATCCTCACAATCTATTTGTCACAGTGTTTTGGTACTCCCAAACCCATTCCAACAAAACTTTTAGATTTTCCTGTCCAGGAAGTTTATTCCATCCAAGAATGCATGTAAACTCTTTGTCTCTGTGAGTCTTCATTCCTGTATCAACCTGAATATTGATCAATGTGTTGGTATGAAGGTTAGACTTTACCATCATTTCTAGAAACCCAGAATCTCAGAGGGTAGGCTTCAATGTGGACATGCTGATGAATGGTGATATTGAGAGGAGCACATAAATGAGAGAAGGCATCAATTCTCCTGATTGTTTTGCTCAACAGTATCAGGTTATGAAATGCCCATGGTGTCTGACCACAGAGATCTAAGCAAGAACTCTGTTGCAGGGAGAGTATATTGACCACGCTATATACGGGGTTGGTGGATTATCTTCTGGAGAGGTTGACATGGAGGAACCACTCTATTGTGTGGTTTTCAGTTTTTACAAGTTGAAATTTGGGACATCTTGCAGAGGCAGCAAGTTCCGTTATTGCTCATATCTGTGTCATCTACTTACAAAGAAAGACTCTAGAACCCACTTTTGCAACAGTCCAATTCTATTTGCTGCTGGGGTGGTGACATTGTCTTGGTGTGTGATGCAAGGGTAAGGAAGAGTATCAAAGATCCTTCTAGTTTATAATGTTTATCTCCAGGGTAGGGAACAAGTTGGGAGGCCAGATACATCGAGATCAATCCTCAGCAACATACATTTCTTTTAGGTGACCTGGAACAGGTAGACTAACTGTAAGTGTTGGGATATAGTTCCATGTTGCATGGCTATCAGATTGAGAGATAGTTTTTATAAATACCCACGATGACCATTCACACAGTATAGCCTCTTTTAAAATGTTTTTTGTTATTTTCTAAGTTTTTTTATTTACATTCCAAATGACTTCCCTTTTCCCGTTTCCTCCCTCCCTGAAAGTCCCATAATCCCTTTTCCCTCCCTCTGTTCCCCATTCAACCACCTCTCGATTCTCTGTCCTGGCATTTCCCTACATCCAGTCTTTCCAGGACTAGGGGTCTCTCCTTTCATCTTCTCGGAAATCTATTGATATGCAAATTGTGTCTAGGGTATTCCTAGATTCTGGATTAATATCCCCTTATCAGTGACTGCATACCATGTGTGTTCTTTTGTGATTGGGTTACTTCATTAAGGATGATACTTTCCAGTTCTGACTATTTGCCTAGGTATTTCGTGAATTCATTGTTTTTATTTGCAGAGTAGTATTCCATTGTGTAAATATACCACATCTTCTGAATCCATTACTCTGTTGAGGGATATCTGGGTTCTTTCCAGCTTCTGACTATTATAAATAAGACGGCTATGAACACAGTGGAGCATGTGTCCTTATTGCATGCATGTAAAGCCTCTGGGTATATGCCCAGGAGTAGAATAGCAGGATCCTCTGGGAGTGTCATGCCCAGTTTTCTGAAAAACAGCCAGACTGCTTTCAAGAGTGGTTGTACCAACTTGCAATCCCACCAGCAGTGGAGGAGTGTTCCTCTTTCTCCACATCCACGCCAACAACTGCTGTCTCCTGTGTTTTTGATCTTAGCCATTCTGTCTTGTGTGAGATGGAATCTCAGGGTTGCTTTGATTTGCATTTCCCTAATGACTAAGGATGTTGAAGATCTCTTTAGGTGCTTCTCAGCCATTAGATATTCTTCAGTTGAGAACTCTTTGTTTAGCTCTGTACCCCATTTTTTAATAGGGTTGCTTGGCTCTCTGGAGTCTAACTTCTTGTGTTCTTAGTATATACTGGATATTAGTCCTCTGTCAGTTGTAGGGTTGGTAAAGATCGTTTCCCAGTTTGTTGGTTGCTGCTTTGTCCTTTTGACAGTGTCCTTTGCCTTACAGAATCTTTGTAATTTTGAGGTCCCATTTGTCAATTCTTGATCTTAGAGAATAAGCTATTGGAGATCTGTTCAGGAAATTCTCCCCTGTGCCCATATGTTCAAGATTCTTCCCTAGTTTCCTTTCTATTAGTTTCAGTGTGTCTGGTTTTATGTGGAGGTCCTTGATGCACTTGGAATTGAGCTTAGTGCAAGGAGATTAGAATGGATTGATTTGCATTTTTCTGCATGTTGACCTGCAGTTAAACCAGCATGATTTGTTGAAAAGACTATCTTTTTTCCAGTGGGTGGTTTTAGCTCCTTTGTCAAAGATCAAGTTACCATAGGAGTGTGGATTCATTTCTGAGTCTTCAATTCTGTTCCATTGATCTACATGCCTGTCACTGTACTAATACCATGCAGTTTTTAACACTATTGCTCTGTAGTACAGCTTGAGGTCTGGGATACTGATTCCCCCAGAAGCTCGTTTACTCTTGAGAAAAGTTTTAGCTTTCCTGGGTTTTCTGTTATTCCAGACGAATTTTTGAATTGCTCTTTCTAATTCTATGAAGAATTGCGTTGGGATTTTGATGTGGATTGCATTCAATCTGTAGCTTGCTTTTGGCAAGATGGTCATTTTTACTATATTAATCCTACCAATCCATGAGCATGGAAGATTTTTCCATATTCTGAGGTCTTCTTCAATTTTTTTCTTCAGAGACTTGAAGTTCTTGTCATACAGATCTTTCACTTTTTTGGTTAGAGTCACACCAAAATACTTTATATTGTTTGTGGCTATCGTGAAGGGTGTATTTTCTCTTATTTCTTTCTCAGCCTGCTTATCCTTTGAGTATAGGAAGGCTACTGACTTGCTTGAGTTGATTTTATATCTGGCCACTTTGCTGAGGTTGCTTATCAGCTGTAGGAGTTCTCTGGTGGATTTCTTTGGGTCGCGTAAGTGTACTATCATATCGTCTGCAAATAGTGATAGTTTGACTTCTTCCTTTCCAATTTGTATCCCTTTGACCTCCTTTTGTTTTCTAATTGCTCTAGCTAGAACTTCAAGTACTATATTGAAAAGATATGGAGAGAGAGGGCAGCCTTGTCTAGTCTCTGATTTTAGTGGGATTGCTTCAAGTTTCTCTCCATTTAGATTGATGTTGGCTACAAGCTTTCTGTAAATTCCTTTTACCATGTTTAGATATGGGCCTCGAAGTCCTGATCTTTCCAAGACCTTTAAAATGAAAGGATGCTGAATTTTGTCAAATGCTTTCTCAGCATCTAATGAAATGACAATGTGTTTTTTTTTTCCTTTGAGATTGTTTTTTTTCCTTTGAAGACTGATGGACTTCCGTATATTGAACCATCCCTGCATCCCTGGGATGAAGCCTACTTGATCATGGTGAATGATCGCTTTGATGTGTTCTTGGATTCAGTTGGCAAGAATTTTATTGAGTATTTTTGCATTGATATTCATAAGAGAGGTTGGCTTGAGATTCTCTTTCTTTGTCAGATCTTTTAAAAATGTTTTTAGTTAGTCTTCTCTTATACATTTTGATGCTGTTTTTCCTTGGTGTACTCCTCCCAGATGTCCTGACCTTCAATCTCAGTTAGATATACTTTTCCACACATATCCACCAGAAAAGAGCAGACCCAAAGTGACATCAGTTGAGCACACAACAACATGGCACAGTAAGATCAGGCGCTAACTCTAACATCAAGTTTAATCAAGGCAACCCAGGAGGAAAAATAGGGTTCTAAGAACAGTCAAAGGAATCAGAGGCAACCCCATTCACTGGTCAGGAGTTCCCCTTCCACAAACACTAAGCAAACAATTATATCATGTATGGGGAGGTCCTAGTGTTGAATCATGCAGGCTCTGTGGTTGCCTCTTTAGCATCAATAGTAGGTTTTTTTCCACAGTCTGTCACTCATAATTTCACTTGTGTCCTAGGACTGGCAAGGTACCAGATGTCTCTGATATGGGTCTCCGTGCCCTTCTTCCTACTGCTCTTTGTCCTCATCCTCTTCTTTTCTCTCAGACTCTGGCATCAGAACAAGCACCGGAAAGGAGGTGAGTAGATTGTGGGAGGCATGTGTCTCAGTGGGCAGTGGGCCCCACTGTGGGATCTCCAAGTAGGGGCTCAGGACACCAGCCCAAGGGAAAGCATAACCTAGGGCAGACAATTCGAAACATTTTTGCAGAATAACAGATCAGAAGATGTAATCTATAATCCTGTGCAATTTTAGGTCTTGTATCTGCATTTCTATCTCTTAGAATATTTGAACACACATACAACGTATGATAAATGTCCCTTCCTTCTGAGATTTTGCTGAGGAAGGAGGCTCCAGCTCCTGACTGAGGCTCTTTCCTCTTTTGTAGTACAGACAATTACTGACTTGCAACATCCTGAAGGAGCTACAGAGCCAAAGAGCATGATTGGTCATCTGCAGAAGAGGTAAAACTCATACCCCAAAACCTTGACACCACATGCCTGACCCATCACACTCACTTGACACTCTCTTGTCTCTTCAGTTCCAGCCTGACTTCTGCCATCCATGAAGAAATCTTGTGTGAGAAAAAAGGGCCTGGGAGGGAGATGTCTGATGTCTCAGCATCACAGTGCTGGTGCACTATCAGGAACTCTGTTTCCTCACTATGTACTGTCACCCTCATAACCTCTTCTATTTCCAATTAGAAAAAGTGCATGGATCTGGTCCTGGGATTCTGCATGGGGGAAACATTTGTGCTTTGTTATTACAGATGCTACAGTGAAGGTTACAAGGCCTGCAGAATGTGTAGAGCTAGACTTACTGGTGAGATTCTTGTTTTTTCACATCACTAAGAACTTATGACCCAGAATACCACAGGAAAAACCTCTGTCCTCCCTTCATTCAACCCTCAGCATCATACAAAGCTGGCTTCTTGTTTATGGATGCACCTTTTTAAATGTAATTTCATTCTTACTTTGTTTACTTGTGACCATATGGCCTCCTACTTTCTGACTCCTAAGTATCTTTCTGATTACTAGCATGCTTCATGGGACTTAGAAGAAAATGTGCCCTGAAGCTATGGGTCAACGGTAAAATGATTTGATTAAATTGGATGTATAAGGCCTCTGTTTTAATTTCTTGGGATAAAACTATCAAGTAAATGAATAAGAAACATTAATAAATGAGAACCATGCTCCTGAGAATATGTGTGCACATGTATGTAAACACTGACCGTGGATAGAAGTCAACATTTAATGTTTTCTTCTATTATTCCAGTTTATCTTCTGAAACAGGGTCAGTGACCCTGGAGATAATTACTTGGAGAGATTGGTGCCATTGAGCTCTAGGCATCTATATCTACCTCACCAGCACTTGAATCCCAGGCATGTGCTTTATTCCTGAGAATTTTTTTTAACATGGTCACTGGGTATTGATTAATGTTTCCTTGTTAATCACTATGCTCATCTCCCCATTTCCTAGATCTTGCTATTGATCACAACCAAAGCAAGCAGATCTCTCTAACTACTGTGGCAAGATTGGGGTGGGGATGACCTATAAGCCAACAAAGAGAGTGGGCAGCACAAAGTGTGTGAGGGAAAAGAATTGTAGTATGAGGGTAGAGGTTGGGTGAGACACAGATGGTCAGTGTGACTTTAAATGGGACTTGAAAGAAGCCTTCTGAGGAAAAGTCTAAGAGGATGATACAACCCTGTGATGAACTGGCATATCTTGGTTCAGGGCATGGTAGGTCCAAGTGTCCTAAGGTAAAGCGTATTTTCTTTCCAAAATCTGGAGGCATTAGAGATGATGTCAAAGTGTCTGGATCACATGTCAGAAATGCAGAAAAGAAATATACAGGTGTTATAAGTATTGAGGAAGCCACAATAAACACAATCAGTGAGGGTTTATTTTGAAATAAATGTCTGAAGTACCACCCTCTTAGCCTGTTGAAGTATGACTAAAGAACTGTTGGGGAACTAAGATCAACTTCATTTGTTCTTTTTTTTCTGTGCTGCAGAGCCATCATAAGGAAGACACCTCCATACACTTGTATTCCCAGGTAAAACCTGCCAGACCCGGAAGGGCACAGACCACCTCTTCTTCCCTGTTGCCAAAGGAATTACAGGACTCAAAACACAGACAGACAAAGAGAGACCAAGTGATAGATGAGCAGGTGGGTCTTCACTTCTCCAGACCCCCAGGTTCCCAGTGGCCAACACAAACCTTCTCCTATTTTTTGCTACTTCAGGCTGATGCATCCCAGGATCTTCATGCTGTGACCTATGCCCAGCTGCACATCCTGACACCAAAACATGCAAATACTCCTCTTTGTAGGAAGAAAATGCTGAGCTGAGACCCTTCTTTGATCTCTACCAGTCCAGAGAGATCTAGAATCTACATTGTGTGGGGGAAGGGAGGACTCAGACCTGTCAGAAAATAAGATCTGCCTCAGGTGCAGTCATTGTGCAATCATAACTTGTGTCTATTGTATTCTGAGTTCTTTAGGGACTCACCTGATTCTGTAGTCTAAGTAATATGCCTGCATATTATACATAGGCTGAATGCTTTTTCAGTAACCAATTCATAGAATGAAACAAGAAAATATGACTGAAGGAAGTTTTGGTTCTGTGGGGTTTTTTTGGTTTTGTTTTTATATTTTTTGAGATTATTGTATAATTACATTTTTCTCTTCTGTCAAAATATGCTCAATGGTTCTTGTCTACTCTCTTCCATATTTTTGGTCTCTTTTTTCATTAATTCTTATCACATGTACATATGAATATGTGTATACAAAGTTTCAAAACCTTTTAATCTTATTATATAATTTTGTCAATTATAACTCAATGAAGCTGAAAATTTAATGATGAAGTAACCATAATTATTATGTAATGAATCTGAAGAATGCAGAACTGATCTGAACTTATAGGAAAAATGGTCCTTGAGTGAAAAGACCTGGGGCAAGAAATAAGAAGATAAAAGCAATAGTTGGTTGAAGAAGTCTTCCATAAGTTTATGCCTTAGGACAAGCAAATTAATTAAGAAATACATTCTCTGATTTGAGCTCCATCTCCAGTAGATGTACCATAGACTGTCCCAGCATCAGACTGGCCTACAGGTCTGATCCTGGACAAGGGAACAGAACTAAATTTCCTTTTGTCCTTTCATCTCTGAAAATCCTCTTAGTAAGATCTCTCTGAAAGTCTTGGGTTGTTTTGCCACTATGGATATAAGCATGAATATATGTACTCACTGATAAGTGGATATTAGACAAAATATTCAGAATATCCATACTAGTCACAGATAGTTAGAAACATAACAAGAAGGAAAGCCCAAGCATGGATACCTGAAACCCACTTAGAAGGGGAACAAAATGATCATGGGAGGCAGAGAGAGGGAAGAAACTGGGTGGGATAAGGGAAGGGGAAGGGGGAAAGGAGGGGCAGAATCAGGTATGGGGAGAGACAGGAGGGACTCCAGAAGGCCAGGAGGATGCATCAAAATATGCAGCAGTGGGGATTAGATGGTAGAGGGAACCTCTAGAAAGTATCAGAAACCTGGGATATGAGAGGCTTCCAGGACTCAACTGGGATAACATTAGCTGAAATGACCAACAGTGGGGAGCCAGAACTGGAAGAGATCACCTCAAGTAGATAGACATAGCCCCCAGTTAAGGCATGGGAACACTTACCCATCTTCAAAATTTTTAACCCAGAATTGTCCCCAACTAAAAGAAATTCAGGGACAAAAATGGAGCAGAGACTGAAAGAAAGGCTACCTAGTGACCAGTTCAACTTGCAATATATCCCATGGATTGGCACCAATCCTGACACTGTTATTGATGCCATGTTGTGCTTGCAAACAGGAGCCAATCATGGCTGTCCTTGGAAAGGCTCTACCAGCAGCTGACTGAGACAGACAATACTTACAGCCAACCATCGGACTAAGGTCAGGACCCCTAAGGACGAGTTAGGGTAAGAATTGTAGGAGCTGAAGGGGATTGTAACCCCATAGGAAGAATAACAGTATCAACTAACCTGAACCCCTCATAGCTCCAAGAGACTAAGCCAAAATCTAAGGTGCATACAGGGGCTGGTTTGTGGCCCTGGGCACATGTGTAGCAGAGGACTGCCTATAAGGCATCAGTGGGAGAGGATGGTCTTAATCCCATGGAAATTTGATGACCCAGGGAAGAGGGATGCTGGTGGGGGTTGAGGTGATGGTGGGTGGATGGACTGGTGGGCAGGTGAGTGAGCACTTTCTCAGAGGGAAGGAAAAGATGAAATGGGGTGAAGAACTCAGGGATGGGGTACTGGAAAGGAGGAAAGCTTTTGAAATGTAATTAAATAAAATAATTTAATAATATTTAAAAAAGAAAGAAAGCTTTGGGTCATTTTGACTTCCTGCCTAGAACCATCTATAAATATATAAAATACCACTGTAAATCAATGACCTCATCATCAGATTGATAACAGAGAAAGAATACTACAGCATATCCTATTTTAGGAATAAGGATGGATGTGGTACAGGAATAAGTAAGAACACAGTCAATCCATTCTAACTAGAAGTCTGAGGCATGAAAGACTCACTTTTCAGCCTTTCCTGTGCTATGTAGAGGTTTCATTCCCAGTCTCAGTGATTGATTGCCTGGCTGACATTCATTGTATTTCTTTCTGAATCATTTTTCAGTTCTGTTGTATATTTATTTTTATGGATTATCTTAGTTATTTACCTACAATATTCAACATGTATATAATGCATTTTGGTTATGCTCTCCTCACAACATTTTCTCAATTACTTTGGTTATTCTTTTTTTTTTCCAGAATACAGCCCCCTACTCCTATTACTCCCTCAAAAATTTCCTTCCCCACAACTATACCCCTTCAGCTATGAGAAGTGGTAGGTCTCACCCTGGTATCAACCTGCCCTGGCAGCTCAAGTCACTGCAGGACTAGGGACATCCTCTTTACTGAAGCAGAAAAAGTTGCCTAGTTAGTAAACAGGACCCAGAGGCAGGCAACCTTGTCAGAGCCAGTTCCCAATACAGTTGTTGGGAGACCAGCAGGAACTCCAATCGCACTTCTGCTAGTTATGTACACAGAGGGGGAGGATTAGATATAGATGTTGTGTGCTGTTTGGTTGTTGATTCAGATTAGTTGTCTCTGTTCTTCTTTTTGTGGAGTCCCTACACCATCCGGATTAATCAATCCTTCCTCCAACTCTTCTGTAAGATTTCCTAACTCTGTTTAATGTTGGCTGTTGGTTTCTTTTTTGGCCAGTCGTTAGTTGGAACCTCTCAGGGGACAGTTATGCTAGGCTCTTGTCTGCAAGCACAACAGAGTATAATTAATTGTGTCTGTGATTGGTTCTTGCCCATGGCATGGACCTATGTTGGCCAGTCATTGCCTGGTTATTCCCTACGTTTAAGCAACATCTTTATCTCTGTGATTCTTGTAAGCAGAACAAATTTTGAGTCGAAAGTTTTGAATGTATGTTGGTGTCTGTATTCTTCCACTTCGAGATCCTTCCCATCTCATCCCATCCCTTTTGCCTCTAAGAGGGTGCTCCCCCACCCACCCACACACTCTTACCTCACCTCTCTATTGTTTGCCTACTCTGGGGCATCAAGCCTCCACAGAACCAAGAGCCTACCCTCCCAATCATCCCAGATAATGCCATCCTCTGCTACATGTATAGCAGGAGCTATGGACTGGCCCATATATACTCTTTGGTAGGTAGTTCAATCCCTGGGAGTCTGAAGGAGCTGGTTAGTTGATATTGTTCTTCCTATGGGGTTACAATCCCTGTCAGCTGCCACCCTCTGCTACATATGCAGCTGGAGCCATGGGTCACTCCATGTGTACTCCTTGATTGGTGGTTTAGTTTCTGGGAACTCTGGGAACTCTGGTTGGTTTATATTGTTGCTATTCCTATGGGATAACTCTTTCACCCCTAACTCTTCCCTTTGGGGTCCCCTTGCTCAGTCCAATGGTTGACTGCAAAAATGCGCATCTGTATTGGTTAGGCACTGGCAGAAACCTCAGGGGGCAGTTTTACCGGGCTCCTGTCAGCGTGCCCTTCTTGGCATCAGCAATAATATCTGGGTTTTGGTGTCTGTATATGTGATAGATCCCCAGGGTTGGAAGTCTCTGGGTGGCCTTTCTTTCAGACTCTGATCCACTTTTGTCCCTGTATTTCCTTTGGACAGGAAGAATCCTCAGTTAAAAATTTTAAGATGGATTGTTATCCCCATCCCTCAACCCAGAAGCCATGCCTATCCACTGGATATGATCTCTAGAGATTCTATCATGCCTTTCTTGAGTATTTTAGTGAATGCCATCCTTATTGGGTCCTGGGAAACTCTTGCTTCCATGGCATCTGTGACTTTACAGTGGCAACCCCCAATTCTGCATGCCCCATTGCTACACACCCCCATTTAACTTCCTGACCTCTGCACTTCTCCTCCCCCATCTCCTCTCACACATAATTCTGCCCCCCTTTACCTCCCCCTGCTCTCTTACCCACAGGTTCATCCTTCCCTCTACTTCCCATCATTATTTTGTTCCCCCTTCTAAATAGGAATGAAGCATCCACACTTTGGTCTTTCTTATTTTTGATATTTTCTAGATTTATCCATTGTTTGCTAATTTCATGGAGTCATTGTATTTAATAGCTGAGTAGTACTCCATTGTAGAAATGTAGCACATTTTCTGTATGCATTTCTCACTTTAGGGACATCTGGGTGTTTCCACCTTTTGCCTATTATAAACAAGGCTGCTGTGAGCATAGTGGAGCATGTGTCCTTACTACATGTTGGAGCATATTCTGGGTATATGCCCAGGAGTGGTATAGCTGGGTTTTGAGTTAGAACTATTTCAAATTCTCTGTGGAACTACCAGACTGATATCTGAAGTGGTTATACAAGTTTGCAATGCCACCTGCAATTGGGGAGTGTTCCTCTTTCTCCACATCCTTGACAGCACCTGCTGTCACCTGAGTTTTTGATCTTAGCCATTCTGACTGCTAAAAGGTAGAATGTTAGGGTCATTTTGATTTGCATTTCTCTGATGATTAAGGATTTTGAACATTTCTTTAGGTACATCCAGGCCATTCAAGATTCCTCAGTTGAGAATTCTCTATTTAGGTCTGTTCCCCATTTTTAATATATTTATTGGTTCTCTGGAGTCTAACTTCTTGAGTTCCTTGTATATATTGGATATTAACCCTCTATCAGAAATGGGGTTGGTAAAGATCTTTTTCCCATTCTGTAGGTTGCCATTATGTTCTATTGACAGTGTACTTTGACTTAAAGAAGGTTTTTTTTTTAATTTACATTCCAAATCACTTCCCCTTTCCCGTTTCCTCCCTCCCCGAAAGTCCCATAAGCCCCCTTCCCTCCCTCTTTTCTCCATTCAACCCCCTCTCGTTACTCTGTCCTGGCGTTCCCCTACATCCAGTCTTTTAAAGAAGGTTTTTAATTTTATGAGATTCCATTTGTCAATATTTGATCTGAGAGCCTGTGCCATTGTTGTTTGGTTCCAAAAAATTTCCCCTGTGCCAATGTCTTCAATGCTCTTTCCCACTTTCTCTTCTAACCGATTCAGTGTGTCTTCTCTTTTTTGGAGGTCTTGGACATGAGCTTTGTACAAGAGAGTGAGAATGCATCAATTTGCATTCATCTAGCTACCAACTGGCACATGAACCAGTATCATTTGTTGAATATGTTGTATTTTAACCTCTGGATGGTTTTTTAACCCCTGGATGTTTATTTGTGTGTACCCAATTCTATTCCATTCATCACCCTGCCTGTCTCTGCACAAATACAATGTACTTTTTATCACTACTGCTCTGTCAGGAATTGTGATTCCCCCTGAAGTTCTTTCATTGTCGAGAATAGTTTTCATTATACTGAATTTTTTTGTTATTTCACATGAATTTGAGATTTGCTCTTTCTAACTCTGTGAAGAATTGTGTTGGAATGTTGATGGGAATTACATTGAATCTGTAGATTGCTTTTGGCAAGATGGTCAATTTTGCTATATTAATCCTGTCAATCCATGAGCATGGGAGATCCTTCCATCTTCTGAGGTCTTCTTCAGTTTCTTTCTTCAGAGACTTGAAGTTCTTGTCATACAGATCTTTCACTTGCTTGGTTAGAGTAACACCAAGTTATTTTGTATTATTTGTTTCTATTGTGAAGGGTGTCATTCCCTAATTTCTTCCTCAGCCAGTTTATCCTTTGAGTAGGTGAAGGCTACTGATTTTTCTGAGTTAATTTTATAACCAGACATTTTGTTGAAGTTGTTTGTCATTTTTATGAGTTCTCTGGTAGAATTTTGGGGTCACTTAAGTATACTATCATATCATAGTGGTATCTTGACTTCTTATTTTCCAATTTGTATCTATTTGTCCTCCAATTGTTTTCTAATTGCTCTAGCTAGAACTTCAGTTACTATATTGAATACATAGGGAGAAAGTGGATAGTCTTGTCTGATCCCTGATCTTAATGGGGTTGCTTCAAGTTTCTCTCTATTTTGACATTAGCTACTGGTTTGCTGTATATAGCTCTTACAATGTTTATGTATTGGCCTTCAATTCCTGGTCTTTCCAAGACTTTTTACATGAAGGGTGTTGTATTTTGTCAAAAGTTTTTCATATCTAATGAGGTGTTCATGTTTTTTTCTTTGTGTTTGTATAGTGGATTATGCTGATGAATTTCCATATATTGAACTATCTCTTTGCCCCTGGGATGAAGCCTACTTGATGATCAAGTAGACTTTTGATGTATTTTTGGATTTGGTTTGCAAGAATTTTGCTGAATAGTTTTGCATCGATATTCATAAGGGAAATTGGTCTGAAAATCTCTTTTCTCTGGGTCTTTGTGTGGCTTGGGTATTAGAGTAATTGTGGCTTCATAGAATGATGTACTGTTCCTTCTGTTTCTACTTTGTGGAATAGTTTGCAAAATATGGTATCAGGTCTTCTTTGAAAGTCTGATAGAATTCTGCAATAAAATCATCTGGACTGGGCTTTTTTTGGGTTGGAGACTTTTAATGACTGCTTCTATTTCTTTAGAGATTATGGGACTGTTTAGTTGGTTTATATGATTCTGATTTAAATTTTATACCTGATATCTGTCTAGAAAATCATCCATTTCATCTAGACTTTCCAGTTCTGTTCAGTATATCCTTTTGTATTAGGATCTGATGATTTTTTGAATTTCCACAGTTTCTGTTATGTCTCCCTTTTCATCTCTTATTTTGTCAATTTGAATACTATCTTTGTGCCCTTTAGGTAGTTTGGCAAAGGTTTTATCTATCTTGTTGATTTTTCTCGAAAAATAGCTACAAATTTGGTGATTGTTTACATAGTCCTCTTTGTTTCTACTTGGTTGATTTCAGTGCCTGAGTTCAATTATTTCTCCCATCTACTCCTCTTAGGTGTATTTGCTTCTTTTTGTTTTATAGCTTTCAGATGTGCTGTTAAGCTATCAGTGTAAGCTCTCTCCAGATTCTTTATGGAGGCACCAAGATATGATTTTTCCTCTTAGCACTGCTTTCGTTATTTTCCATTAGTTTGGGTATGTTGTGCCTTTATGTTTGTTAAATTCTATAATGTCTAATTTCCTTCTTTATTTCTTTCCTGACCAAATTATCATTCAGTAATGAGTTGTTCAGCTTCCATGGGTATGTGGTCTTTTGGGTTCTTTTTTGTTTTTTTTTTATTTGGTTTTTTGTTGTTTGTTTGTTTGTTTTATAGAAGCCTAGCTTCAGTTCATGGTGATCTGATAGGATGTGCTAGATTATTTCAAACTACTATAATTTGAGCCTTGTTTTTTTGTCTGAGTATATGGTCAGTTTGGAGAAGGCACCAAGAGGTGCTGAGAAGACAGCACATTCTTTTGTTTTAGGGTGAAATATTCTGTATATATCTGATAAATCTATTTGGTTTGTAACTTCTGTTAATTTCACTGTGTCTGGTTTCTGTGTTTAGTTTCTGTTTCTGTGATCTATCCATGGTGAGAGTGGGGTCTTGAAATCTTCATTAGTTTTGTATGAGGTTCAATGTGTGCTTTGAACTTTAGTAAGGTTTCTTATACATAACGTGTGTACCTTTGCATTTCTGGCATACATGTTCAGAATTGAGAGTTTATATTGATAGGTTTTTTTTTCCTTTGATGAGTGTGAAGTATACATTATGATCAATTTTGATAACTCTTAGTTGAAAGTCAATTATATTTGATAGTAGAATGGCTACTCCAGGTTCATTTTGGGATCATATGCTTGGAAAATTTTTCCAGCCATTCTCTGTGAGGTAGTGTCTGTCCTTGTCACTGAGATGTGTTTCCTGTATGCAGCAAAATGATGGATGCTGTTTATGTGTCCAGTCTGTTAGTTTATATCTTTTTATTGTGGAATTGAGTCCATTGATGTTAAGACATATTAAGGAAAAGTGATTGTCACTTCCTGTTATTTTTGTTGTTAGAGGTGGAATTATGTTTGTTGGTCTCTCCTTTTCGGTTTGTTGGAAGAAGATTAACTTTTTGCTTTTTCTTGGTTGTAGTTTTCCTTCCTGTGTTTGAGTTTTCCTTCTATTATCCTGTGTAGAGTGGATTTGTGGCAAGGTATTGATTAAATTTGGTTTTGTCATGGACTATCTTAGTTTTCCATCTCTGGTAATTGAGAGTTTTGCTGGGTATAGTAGCCTGGGCTGGCATCTTTGAAATCTTTGTGTCTGTATAACATCTGCTCAAGATCATAAGGATTTCAAATTCCCTGCTGAGAAATATGGTGTAATTCTGATAGTTCTGCCTGTATCTCTTACTTGAACTTTTTCCTTTCACCTTTAATATTCTGTCTTTGTTCTCTGCATTTGGTGTTTTGATTATTATGTAAAGGGAGGAATTTATTTTCTGGTCCAATCTATTTGGCATTCTGTAGTCTTCATGTATGATCTGGGAATTTTCATTCCCTTATCTACCTATTTTTCTTAGGTTTGGTATTTTCATTGTGTCTTGGATTTCCTGGATGTTTTAAGTAAGGTGATTTTTGCATTTTGCATTTTCTTTTTCTGTTCTTTCAATGTATTATTTTTAAAAATTGGATATATTCTTTATTTACATTTCAAATGTTATCACCTTTCCCAGTTTCCCCCCATCCCGGATAGTCCCTATCCCATCCTACCTCCCCCAACTACTATGAGGATGTTCCTCCAGGCATCCGACTCCCACCTCCCAGCCCTCGATTCCCCTACATTGGGGCATCTATTGTGACTTCATAGGACCAAGGACCTCTCCTCCCATTGATGTCTGACAAGGCTGTCCTGTGCTACAGATGCAGCTAGAGCCATGTGTACCCCCTGGTTAGATTGCTTAGTCCCTGGGAGTTCTGGGCAGCCTGGTCGTTTGATATTGTTGCTTTTCATTTGAGGGTGCAAACTCCTTCAACTCCTATAGTCCTTTCTGTAACTTCTCCATCAGGGACCCATGCATTCATTTCAATGGTTGGATGTGAGCATCTGCTTCTGTGTTTGTAAGGCTCTGGCAGGGTAACTCAGGAGACAGCCACATCAGGCTCCTTTCAGCAAGCATTTCTTTGTATATGCAATAGTGTGTGACTTTACCAGGGCATGGGACTTTAGATGGGATTTAGAGATGGGATTTTAGATCAGAATATTGCTGTTTAGGTATTTGGTGCTTTCCATGGCTTCCTGTTTTGGGAGAACTTGGTTCTGGTGATGGCAAGCAGCCTTTATTTCTGTTGCTTATGTTCTGCCTCTTTCCTCTCACCATATGGTTA
Source organism: Tokudaia tokunoshimensis (assembly GCA_036184795.1). NCBI lineage: Eukaryota > Metazoa > Chordata > Mammalia > Rodentia > Muridae > Tokudaia > Tokudaia tokunoshimensis. The sequence continues at coordinate 2,946,660 of BTHU01000022.1, forward strand.
TCTCTGATATTCACTGGTCTTGTCTCTGACTGGAGACTGTTTCTCCTTGAACTCCTGGAGGTCAAGCTGTCTCTTGGTGTGATTGGGTTGTTCAGTGCATAGTACAGCATGTGCTCTGGAGAACAAAACCCATTTATCAATTTATCTATTTTTGATCTTTTGATCTTTCAATTTTTTGAATCTCAGCCATTGGCATTCTGATATCGAAATTGTCTCCTGTAGCAATGCATTCAAAGGTATTTCTCTATCTTTTATGAGACTTAGAGTATATGTTTTATGTTGAGGTCCTTCATGAATTTGGGTTTTGACAGAGTGACAAATATAGATCTAGTTTCATCCTTCTACATATAGACGCCCATTTAGACTAGCACCATTTGTTGAAGATGCCTTCTTTTTTTTTGTTTTCTGTTTCAAGCTTCTTAATCAAAAATCAACTGTTCATAAATGTGTGGGTTTATTTGTGTTTTTTATTTGATTCCATTGATCAACATATTTGTTTTGATTAAAATATCATGCCAAGGAAACTGTCAAAAAGACAAAAGAACAGTCAAAAAATTTGGTACGAGATCTTCTCCAATCCCTATATCTGACAGAGTGCCAATGCCCAAAATATATAAAGAAGTCAAGAAATTAGACACTAAGTACCCAAACAACCTAATTAAAAATTGGATACTCTGTAGCCAGTTCTGAACTCTACCACCACTCTTGTAACAGCCAGAGGAAGCTCCTCTTCCAGGAGCTCTAACATGCCCACAATCATAGGTTCAGAGGTAAGGAATATGTAACATCTGTCCCAACACCACCAAGCATAACTGGGACCAGCAGGACATAGGAACACAGGAAAAGTACCCGACCAGTGGCACAGGTAACTTCCCCTCTGGGCTGGGATACCTTGGGCGGGAAATCTGGAGTCAGATCTGCAACACCCAGAGGAAGCTCCACTCCTAGGCTCTCTAATATGCCCCGGATCACAGGATCACAAATCCCAGGATCCCAGGTGCTTGGTGCTACCAGGATCTCATGGCCCCAGAAGCAGTTTGACTCCCAGGAGCTCTGACACACCCAGGATCCCAGAGTCACAGGATCCCAGAAAACACAGAGACAGCTGGATTCTGGGGAGTTCTGACACAACCAGGATCACAGGAATTTCAGGCTCCAGTCAGATATAGCGAGGGCAGGTAGCACTAGAGATAATCAGATAATGGGAGAACATAAACAGAAACCAAGGTAACTTGGTATCATCAGCACCCAATTTTCCCATTGTAGCAAGTCCTGGATACACCATAACAACAGAAAAGTAAGAAAAGCAAGATTGGGATCTAAAATCACTTTTCATGATAATGATAGAGGTCTTTAAGTAGGACATAAATAACTCCCTTAAAGAAATACAGGAGAACACAGGTAAACAGGCAGAAGTCCTTAAAGAGGAAACACAAAAATTCCTTAAAGAAATATAGGAAAGCACAATCAAACAGGCAAAGGAGATGAATAAAACCATCCAAGATCTAAAATTGGAAATAGAAACAATTAAGAAATAACACAGGGAGACAACCCTGGAGTTAGAAAACCTAGAAAAGAGATCAGGAGTCATAGATGCAAGCATCACCAACAGAATAAAAGAAGTATAAGAGAGAATCTCAGGTGCAGATGATACCACAGAAAGTATTGCCACAACAGTCAACAAAAATGCTAAATGCAAAAAGCTCCTAACCAAAATTATACAGGAAATCCAGTACACAATGAGGAGACCAAACCTAAGGATAATAGGTATAGAACAAAGTGAAGATTCCCAACTTAAAGGAAATTTCCTTAACCCAAAGAAAGCGATGATCATGAACGTACAAGAAGCCTATAGCGCTCTAAAGGGACTGCAGCAGAAAAGAAATTCCTTCTGTCCCATAGTAGTCCAAACACAAAATGCACTAAACAAAGAAAGAATATTAAAAGAAGTAAGGGAAAAATGAAATAACTTATAAAGGCAGACCTATCCGAATTACATCAGACTTCTCGCCAGAAACTGTGAAAGCTAGAAGATCCTGAGCAGATGTCATATGGACCCTCAGAGAACACAAATGCCAACCCAGACTACTATACCCAGCAAAACTCAATTACCATAGATGGAGAAACCAAGATATTACTTGACAGAACCAAATTTACACAATATCTTTCCGCAAAGCCAGACTTTTAAAGGATAATAGATGGAAAACACCAACACAAGGAGGGAAACTACACCCTAGAAAAATCAGGAAGATAATATTTCAACAAACTCAAAAGAATATAGCCACACAAACATAAATCCAACCCTAACAACAAAAATAACAGGAAGTAACAATCACTTTTCGTTAATATCTCTTAACATCAATGGACTCAATTCCCCAATAAAAAGATACATACTAACAGACTGGATATGCAAACAGGACCCTGCATAGGTTGGCATTCATGTGCGTTTCCCAACAAGTGGAGCAGAAATGATCTGTAATCCTGTTGCCTGTCTGTGGAATATGCTTCCCGAATGTAAAGTTAGAATGTAAAGCGAATTTTAAAAAGTACTCCATTCACGACAGTGTTGGACTCCCATGTCATCCTGAAACAAAGGACACTAACAACCTACTTCAAGGGATAGAGCAAGGCTTGAGGTTGAACAGTATTAAGTGTTACCTTCACATCTTAAATGAAGGGTAATGGCATTCCTCCAGGGAGCATGAGTGCCTGGAACATAGAGATAGAATCTGTTGTGTCAGATAAGGAACTTTGTTCAAAAGAGAAATATTGAGAAAGCAGAAGTGAGTTTTAGATAGTGTTAAAGGAGAGGGGTTGACTCTTCTAACAATAAGAAAGTCAGAAAAGGAAATAACAGGCAATGAATAATCCATGCTGGGAGAGGCCTAAGCTTCCTTCAATGGGTCAAGTAGGTCTTGTGAACAATTCCCCCAACCTCCTTCTCCTGTGACCTTCTCTTGTTCTGATCCTATTCACTTTTTAGTCAATCCAGGAAAAGTATGGCTCTCTGTAGGTCTTTCCTCAATCATACTTCTGACATTAACTTCTAAAGCTTTTGTCCTAAGGTATTCCTGTATTCCCATTGTTGTACTCTGGCAGCTGTGCTCCCTGGAAAGTAGGCTCTTCAAATTCTTGAACTACATACCGGTTACTCAGTGTACACCAAGTTTACAGTTTTTGTGAGCTGTCATCTATTCTGAGGGTGAATATGGTGAGTCAGCTCTCGCTAGGTGATTTTTGTTCCTGTAAATAATGGCTTATCCCCATTTCTCTAAATGAAGTCATAAAACTCCATGCTTCCCCTATTTGATCGTTGGTGTTATTTGTATGTTGCTCTGTCATCAGCTCCATGTCTAGCATGAATAGATGATTGCTCACAGCTACCCAGAAATAGTTCTATACAAAGGCTTGACCTACTATTCATGTTGAAATCTGGATTACCTGGGTCATGTGTAGAAAGGAGGGAAATTTAAGGTCACCCCTAAAGCAAGGATATCAAATATATACAGGCATTCTCTTTCTGAGTTACTAATGTAATTCCCTGAGATCCTGATGCATTCTGACTGGAGTATGTAGGTACCAAACTCATTGACCACAGTGAAGTTTTCTTTTCTGTACCCTTCAGCTCCTCTACCAGTATGTGACAAAACAGCATCTTCACCAGTAGATGAGCATGTTACTTGTGGCTGGACTTATCTCTTCTAAAATAATTAGCTAAGGTTATCAGTTTTTTTTGTACTGACACAAAATCACATATTAAATTATAAAGTCAGAAAGTGAACTGATACATATAGAAGGGGGAAATACAGATTGAGTTTGGTTTTTGTTGTTGTTGTTGGAAATTAGGTTTCATTAGATGGAGATCATACCTTGGATTGTCAACGTGAGCTATCTTTACAGGGATGGATACAGTGTGAGTTTCAAGCTGAAACTGATACTTAGATGTCAGAATATGTCTGTTTGTAGAAGTAGGAGTTAATCTATTTTAGTTTTACTGTGAACATCAGAGAGTAAACAGAGCTATCTAAGTACCTATCTGCAAATAGAACACAGGGCATACAGACATACTAAGATTCTTTTGTGGCCCTGACACTAGCACACCCACCATGGTGGAGGAAGTCTCCATGAAGTAATCCTTCATGTCACTATGTCCAGGAAATGTACAGTCCTAGCCTCTTTTCTTAAATGAGAACTTTAATTTTCGGTTCTGTTTTTCAGCTCCAGATTTTGCAAACCTTTGCAATTTAGACCCAATGTATGAGCCATTTGCAAATCATGAGGGCAGACAAGGAACCTTCTGTGATATCATTTACATGACCCAAACTTCTTGTATCCCATGTATTTTATAATAGTCTGAAAGTTAACCAGTCCTGTGCAGCTTGATGTCACAAATAACTCTGAACCCACATCTATGTGAAGAAATGTGGCTAATATTAGACAATCAGAATGATGCAAAGGTTCATAATTTAGATGCTAACAACATTTAACCTGGAATGGTGATTTGAGGATGAAAGACATTATATCAAAATCAATCTTTATAAAACCCAGAAGAATTAATGAACAAATATGGTCAGATCTTGAAAATATCATCCTTAGTGAGGTAACCCAATCACAAAAGAACACACATGGTATGCAGTCATTGATAAGGGGATATTGACCCAGAATCTCGGAATACCCTAGACACAATCCGCATATCAATAGATTTCTAAGAAGATGGAAGGAGAGACCCCTGGTCCTGGAAAGACTGGATGTAGGGGAATGCCAGGACAGAGTAACGAGAGGGGGTTGAATGGAGAAAAGAGGGAGGGAAGGGGGCTTATGGGACTTTCGGGGAGGGAGGAAACGGGAAAGGGGAAGTGATTTGGAATGTAAATTAAAAAAATAAAATAAAATAAATAATAAAAAAAACAAAAAAAAAACCCAAAGCATTAAATGTGATAAGGTTCTTTTTTTTAGGTTCTTATTTTTATTGAATATAAACTTCATTTACATTTCAAATGCTACAACCTTTCCCAGTTTCCCCTTCCCCAAAAACCCCCAACCCCTCCTCCAATCCTCTGCTTCCAGGTATATGCCCCTCCACCCAACCCACTCCCACCTCCCCCCCACCTCAATTTCCCTTTGTTGGGGCATCTATTGAGCATTCAGGCGACCAAGGACCACTCCTCCCACTGATGCCCTACAAGGCATTCCTCTGCAATGTTTTTGGCTGGAACCATGTGTACCACTTGGTTGATGGTTTAGACCCTGGGAGTCTGGGGGCGTCTGAGTGACTGACATTATTGTTCTTCCCATGGGGCTGTAAACCATTTCAGCTCCTCCGGACTGCCCTCCAACTCCTCCTTTGGGGACCCCCATGCCCAGTATAGTGGTTGGCTGCTAACATCTTCCTCTTTATGTGTAAGGCTCTGACAGGGCCCCACCAGAGACAACTGTGTCATGCTCCTTTTGGTATGTGCTTCTTTCTGTCTATAATAGTGTCAGGGTTTGGTGACTGTTTATAAGATGAATCCCCAGGTAGAGCAGACTCTGCGTGGCCTTTCCTTCAGTCTCTGCTCCACACTTTGTCTCCTTTATTGTTCCTGTGAATATTTTGTTCCCTTTCTCAGAGGAACCAAAGAACCCCCACTTCAGTCCTCCTTCTTGACCTTCCAGTGGTCTGTGAATTGTAACTTGTTTATTTTGAGCTTTTGGGCTAACATCCACTTATCAGTGAGTACAAATCATGTGTGTTCTTTTGTGATTGGGTTACCTCGCTCAGGATGAAACTTACTAGTTCCAACCATATGCCTAAGAATTTCATGAATTTGTTGTTTTTAATAGCTGAATAGTACTCCATTGTGTATATATACCACAATAATTCTGTATCCATTCCTCTGTTGAAGGACATCTGGTTCTTTCCAGCTTCTAGCTAGTATAAATAAGGCTGAGATGAACATAGTCAAGCAAGTGCCTTATTGCATGTTGGAACATCTTCTGGGTATATGCCCAGGGATGGTATAGCTGGGTTGTCAGGTGGTACTATGACTAATTTTCTGTGGAACCACCAAACTGATTTCCAGAGTGGTTTTACCAGCTTGCAATCCCACCAACAAAGGAGAAGTGTTCTTCTTTCCCCACATCCTCTCCAACATCTGCTGTCCCCTGAGTTTTTCATCTTAGCCGTTTTGACTGGTGTGAGGTAGAATCTCAGGGTTGTTTTGATTTGCATTTCCCCAATATCTAAGGATGTTGAACATTTCTTTAGGTGCTTCAGAGCCATTTGAGTTTCCTCAGTTGAGAATTCCCTGTTTAGCTCTGTATCCCATTTTTTAATAGGGTTATTTGACTCTCTGGAATCTAACTTCTTAAGATTTTGTATACATTGGATATTAGCCCTCTATCATATGTAGGATTAGTAAAGATCTTTTTCCCAATTTGTTGGTTGCTGTTTTGTCCGATTGACAGTGTCCTTTGCCTTACAGAAGCTTTGCAGTTTTATGAGGTTCCATTTGTCAATTCTTGTTCTTAGAGCATAAGCCATTGATGTTCTATTCAGGAAATTTTCCCCTGTGCCCATCCATGTGTTCATGATTCTTCCCCACTTTCTCCTCTATAAGCTTCAGTGTGTCTGGTTTTATGTGTAGGTTCTTGATCCACCTGGACTTGAGCTTTGCACAAGGAGATAAGAATGGGTCGATTTGCATTTTCCTGCATGCTGACCTCCAGTTGATCCAGCACCAATTGTTAAAAATGCTGTCTTTTTTCCACTGGATGATTTTAGCTCCTTTGTCAAATATCTAGTGAGTGTAGGTGTATGGGTTCTTTCCTGGCTCTTCAATTGTATTCCATTGATCTTCTTGCCTGTCTCCATGCCAATACCAAACAGTTTTTATCACTATTGCTCTGTAGTGAAGCTTGAGGTCAGGGATGGTGATTTCCCCCAGGAGATCTTTTGTTGTGGAGAACAGTTTTTGCTATCCTGGGTTTTTTGTTATTCCAGATGAATTTGAGAATTGCTCTTTTTAGATCTATGAAGAATTGATTTGGGATTTTGATAGGGATTGCATTGAATCTATAGATTGCTTTCAGCAAAAGATGGCTGTTTTTATTATATTAACCCTACCAATTCATGAGCATGGGAGATCTTTCCATCTTCTGAGATCTTCTTCGAGTTCTTTCTTCAGAAGCTTGAAGTTCTTGTCATACCAATCTTTGACTTGGTTCATTAGAGTCACACCAAGGTACGTAATATTATTCGTGACCATTGTGAAGGGTTTAATTTCCATAATTTCTTTCTCAACTTGTTTATCCTTTGAACAGAGGAAGGCTGCTGACTTGTTTGAGTTAATTTTATAACCATCCACTTTGCTGAAGTTGTTTATCAGCTTTAGGGGTTCTCAGGTGGAAGTTTTGGGGTTGCTTAGGTATATGATCATATCATCTACAAGTAGTGATATTTTGACTTCTTCCTTTCCAATTTGCATACATTTGACATCCTTTTGTTGTCTGATTGCCCTGGCTAGGACTTTAAGTACTATAATGAATAGATAGGGAGAGAATGGGCAGCCTTGTCTGGTTCCCGATTTTAGTGGGAATGTTTCAAGTTTCACTCTGTTTAACTTGATATTGGCTACTGATTTGCAGTATATTTCTTTTACTATGTTTCGGTATGGGCCTTGGATTCCCGATCCCTCTAGGTCTTTTATCATGAAGTGATGCTGGATTTTGTCAAAAGCCTTTTCAGCATTTAATGAAATGACCATGTGGTCTTTTCCCTTGAGTTTGTTTATGTAGTGGATTACATTGATGGATTTCCATATATGAACCATCCCTGCATTCCTGGGATGAAGCCTACCCGATTGTGGTGAATTATAGTTTTGATGCATTCTTGGATTTGGTTGGCCAGAATTTTATTGAGTATTTTTGCATCGATATTCATGAGGGAGATTGGTCTGAAGTTCTTCTTCCTTGTTTCATCTTTGTTTGGTTTAGGTATAAGTATTATTGTGGCTTCATAGAATGAGTTGGGTAGTATTCCTTGAGTTTCGATTTCATGGAATAATTTGAAGAGTATCTGTATTAGCTCTTCTTTGATTGATAGAATTTCCCACTAAACCATCTGGCTCTGGGCTCTTTTCTGATGGGAGACTATTAACGACTGTTTCTATTTCCTCCGGATTTATGGGACTATTTAGATCTTTTATCTGGTCCTGTTTGAACGTTGGCACCTGGTATGTTTCTAGAAAGCTGTCCATTTGGTCCAGGTTTTCAAACTTTGTTGAGTATAAGTTCTTGTAGCAGGATCTGATGATGTTTTGAATTTCCACAGTTTCTGTTGTTATGTCTCTCTTTTCATTTCTGGTTTTATTAATTTGAGTAGTGCCTCTGTGCCCTCTGGTTAGTCTGGCTAAGGATTTATCTATCTCATTGATTTTCTCAAAGAACCAGCTCCTGGTTTTGCTGATTCTTTGTACAGTTCTTTTTGCTTCTATTCTGTTGATTTTGGCTCTGTGTTTGATTATTTCTTGCCGTCTACTCCTCTTGGGTGTTTTTGCTTCTGTTTATTCTAGAGCTTTCAGGTGCCCTGTCAAGCTGGTAGTGTAAGTTCTCTCCATTTTCTTTTTGGAGGCACTCAGCTATGAGCTTTCCTCTTAGCACTGCTTTCATTGTGTCCCATAAGTTTTGGTATGATATGTCTTCATTTTCATTAAATTCTAAAAAGTCTTTAATTTCTTTCTTCCTTGACCAAGCTATCATTGAGAAGAGCATTGTTCAAAGTCCATGTGCATGTGTGTTTTCCTTTGTTTTTGTTTGAACTCTAGACCAGCCTTAGGCCCTGGTGATCTGGTAAGTTGCATAGAATAATTTCAATATTTCTGTATCTGTTGAGGCCTGTTTTGTGACCAATTATATGGTCAATTTTGGAGAAGGTGCCATGAGGTTCCAAGAAGAAGGTATATTCTTTTACTTTAGGGTGGAATGTTCTATAAATATCTGTTAGATCCATTTGGTCCATAACTTCAGTTAGTTTCACTGTGTCTGTTTGGTTTCTGTTTCCATGTTTTGTCCATTGTTGAGAGTGGGATGTTGAAGTCTCCCACTACTACTGTTTGGGGTACAATATGTGCTTTGAGATTTAATAAAGTTTCTTTTATGAATGTGGGTGTCCTTGATTTCGGAGAATAAATGCTCAGAATTAAGAGTTCATCTTGGTGGACTTTTCCTTTGACCAATATGAAGTGTTCCTACTTATCTTTTTTGACAACTTTTGGTTGAAAGTCAATTTTATCTGATATAAGAATGGCTACTCCAGCTTGGTTCTTGGTACCATTTGCTTGCAAAATTGTTTTCCAACCTTTGGCTCTGAAGTAGTGACTGCCTTTGTTCCTTAGGTGGGTTTCTTGTATGCAGCAAAATGCTGGGTCCTGCTTACATTTCCAGTCTGTTAGTTTATGTCTTTTTATTGGGAATTGAGACCATTGTTGTTAAGAGATATTAAGGAAATGTGATTGTTGCTTACTGTTATCTTCTTTGTTAAAGGTGAAATTCTGTTTGTATAGTTATCTTCTATTGGGTTTGTTGAAAGTTTACTTTATTGCTTTTTCTACGTTGTGGTTTCCCGCCTTGTGTTTGTATTTTCCACCCATTTTCCTTTGTAGAGCTGGATTTATGGAAAGATATTTTGTAACTTTGCTTTTATCTTGGAACGTCTTGTCTTCTCCATCTATGGTAATTGAAAATTTTGCTGTGTATATCAGTCTGGGCTGACATTTATGTTCTCTTGGAGTCTGTATGACATCTGCCCAGGATTTTCTAGCTTTCATAGTTTCTGAGAAGTCTGGTGTAATTCTGATACATCTGCCTTTATATGTTACTTGACCTTTTTCCCTTACTGCTTTTAATATTCTTTCTTTGTTTAGTGCATTTGGTATTTTGATTATTATGTGATGGGAGGACTTTCTGCTCTGGTCCAGTCTGTTTGGAACTCTATAGGCTTTTAGTATGTTCACGGGCATCTCTTTCTTTAGGTTAGGGAAATTTTCTTCCATAATTTTGTTGAAGATGTTTACTGGCCCTTTAAGATGTAAATCCTCGCTCTCTTCTATACCTATAATCCTATGATTGGGTCTTCTTATTATGTCCTGGATTTCCTGGATGCTTTGGGTTACCAGCATTTTGCATTTTGTATTTTTTTGACTGTTGAGTCAATGTTTTCTATGGAATCTTCAGCATCCGAGATTCTTTCTTCTATCTCGTGTATTCTATTGTTGATGCTTTCATCTATGACTCTTAAATTCTTTCCAAAGTTTTCTATCTCCTGTGACGTCTCACTTTGCTATTTCTTTATAGTTTCTAGTTCCATTTTTAGATCTTGGATAGTTTTGTTCTGTTCCTTCACTTGTTTGTTTGTGTTTTCCTGAAATTCTTTAAGGGATTTTTATGTTTCCTTTTTGAGGGCTTCCATTTGTTGACCCATGTTCTCCTGTGTTTCTTTTAGAGATTTTTGTGATTCCTCTTTAAGGGCTTCTGCATGTTGACCCATGTTCTCCCATAGTTCCCTATGGGATTTTTGTGTTGTCTCTTTAAGCGTTTCTACCAGTTGACCCATATTCTCTTGCATTTCTTTAAGAGATTTTTGTGATTCTTCTTTAAGGGCTTCTGCCCGTTGACTCATGTTCTCATTCTTTCTTTAAGGGAGTTATTTACTTCCGTTTTGAATTTCTCTTACAGCATCATGACATGTGATTTTAAATCCAGTTCTTGCTTTTCTGAGGTGATAGAGTATCCTGGATTTGCTGTTGTGGGAGAACTGGGTTCTGATGGTGCCATGTTGCCTTGGTTTCTGTTGGTAATGATTGCCTTTGTCCATCTAGTTATCTCCAGTGTTACCTGGTGTTGCTGTCTCTGACTGTGACTTCTCTGTCCTTCAGGCCTGTGTATCTGTACTCCTGGAATTCCCTTTCTTTCAAATGTCCTGCATCCAACTTGTTTTCCAGAAAGTATCATGAAATGGGGTCTGCCCTGTGGCAGACTTGGCAAGGGTTGAATGTCCTGCAAACTTGTTTCTCTCTCTCTCTCTCTCTCTCTCTCTCTTTTGGTTTTTCGAGACAGGGTTTCTCTGTATAGCCTCGGCTATCCTGGAACTCACTTTGTAGACCAGACTGGCCTCGAACTCAGAAATTCACCTGCCTCTGCCTCCCAAGTGCTGGGATTAAAGGCATGAGCCACCACCACCCAGCAAACTTGTTTCTCAAATGCTCTGCTGCTGCTAGATCTCAGGAAATGCGGGCTTCCCCCATGCAGGCCTGGCACAGGCTGAATGCACTGTGGCTGCTGGATCTTGAATACCCACTACTGTTGGAACACGAATGCCCTGCTGATGCTGGATCTCAAATGCCTCGCTGCTGCTGGATCTCTAGAAAGAGAAATGGGGTCTTCTCCCGTGGCAGACCTAGCACAGGTCTACCACATCAGACCGAACAGGACCGAAGCAGCAAAATAGGGAGGGGTAGAGGAGAGAGAAGGGGCCTGGTGATCCAGAGGGAAGGTGGGTTTAGATGGTTGCTGGGTAGTGGGTTCCCGCCTGTGGCTCTGGGCTTCCAGAGGTGTGACTGTTTCTTACGGAGTACCCCGCTTCTGCTGGATCTCTAGAAAGCACCAGGAAATGGGGTCTTCCCCCATGGCAGACCTAGCACAGGTCTACCACGTCAGACCGAACAGGACAGGCAGCAAAGGAGGGTGACCCCCCATTCTTATAACCCTGCTATATCTTGGTGACACATGACGATTGGTAAGGAGAATTATTTCCTGAGAGGAAAGCCACTTTACAACCGTGCCTTAGCCTATCAGTGTGTTTCAGCAGCTCAGTAACTCATTTGTACTTAGAGGACCTACTCAGACTTTATTGCAAACACTCATGGATTACTCTCTTGCAGGACTAATTCTGGACCCCAGGAACCCTATGTTGGTAGGTGAGTGTCTTCCCAGGTGATACGCATTGTATATATTCAGTGAGAATCGAAGGTTACCCCTGCTGCTGGGGATGCAAAACAAGTCTTGAGCCAGGAAGTTAGTATCTGAAGGTGATGTGTTCATACCTATCTGCTGATTTCTTTTCAGAGGCTTTATTTAAACCCACACTCAGGGTGGTGTGAAACAATGTGGTAAAGACAGGGAACCAGGGAACCATCTTCTGTGGTCTTACAGGCCACAAAATACCATCTCCATAAAGAAGGAAGTTCACATAATCCGATACCAACAACCAGTCTAGAAACTGAGAATAAGGACACGAACTCTATCTCCTCGATTCAATATCACAGTGTAGGTCGAGATTGGTGTTCCCACATATGCCACTTCATGACATCAGAAGAAAAAAATGATATCATGGTGCTGGTGGTGACAGGTGAGAAAATGCTTCCCATACCCTGGATCTTCTTGAGCAAAGGAATATGTTCACTGTGGACTCCCTTTCTCAAATATGAGAAGAGTGGAACAATGCTTCCCATATGAGTCCACTTAACTGGCTTGTCTTCTTGTTTTGGAGTTTATCCCAAAAAGTCACATTGTCAGTCTTTCCCTGTTCTGTTGTGACTTCAGAGGTAAATGTGAGTCTTCAGTGTGCAACACAAGAGATATATGACCGTTTCATTCTGATGGAGGAATATGAAAAGTTCTCCAAACTGATTCCTCCCAGAATAAATACATTCCAGTATTCCAGGCCATGTTCACAGTGGTGGGTCCTGTTACCCCCAAGCAGAGGTGGCTGTTTACATGCTATGGATATTACCCGAGTATCACCCAGGTCAGAGGTAAGTAGCAACCTTGAATTCTTGGTCTCAGGTAAAGAAGGCCTAACATTTTATTTGAACTGACACAAGATTCCAGGGAAGGACAAGATGGTGAGTAATTGAGAGCCAAGGCTACTGAACCCAGTGTCACAGGATATGTGATACTTCTGGACATTCAGTGAAGACATCAGAGTTGATATTTTAACAATGTAACCTAATATTCCAGGGAAACATGGAGACTATATGTTCTTCTGCCATTGTAGATTAGCTTGTCATTTTCTTTCTTTTTTTTTAAGGCATGTGCAACAAATTTTATAGAGTAGGAGTAAAACTCAATATTCACTTTTTAAAAGCTGTAAGTTTAACAGAAGAAAAATATTTCAATAAAAAATGTATCAAGGCTATGAACAGGCATGTTCAACTGTGACCCTCTTTGAGCAACTATCTTAACACACACCTCTTGTTCATTTACATTTTTGCAGAGACCTTTCACAAACCCACATTCTCAGCTCATCCAGGTTCCATAATAACCTCAAGGAGCTCTGTGCTCATCTGGTATTAGGGGAAACACAAAACCCCAACATATGTGCCACATAGAGAGGTAAGCCCAGAATCCTGGGACAGACAGACCACAAAAGTAAGGCAAAGTTCATCATCCCATCTGTTGCACAATGCAATGCAGAGCTATATTAATGTTACATTTTGATACCCTGGTTGGTGATACCCTGTGATACCTTGGACCTAGGGGATACCTTTAGAGTCTTCTATGGAATCTGAGATCCAAATATTTCTCTCATGAAACTGCTGATCTTACTATATTTCTTATCATAGGTTAACCATGGGGGACAATGTTGACTATTTATGACAATTTAATATTCCATATGTACCTTTTCTAGATGTCTATGAAAAACTCACCTTTTGACCCTGAAAAATACTATTGTAAAATTAGGAATGCTTTTGACCATCTCATGTATTTCAAATCAGAGATTTACTGGTTCATTTTAAGGAATAGTGATCAGAAAATCTACAGATCCACTGGCTCACACTACTATATACTGGGATGTTTCTGTCTGGGTCCCAAGTTTGTCCAATAACTTCTGTCCAATGTTGGATATTCAGATTCTAGGGCTATTAAACAAGTAATCCTCAGGTGTGGCCAGAAGTCAATGATGCCTTGAAATTCCTGGTCTTAGCAGAGGAAGTCTGAGAATCTCTGTTGAGTAACATTGAACCTGATGCAAGTTCACAGTGGAGATCATGTTGTGTACTGTTTGAGGACCTGAGGCTCCTGAGCCAATTGATACAGCCTACAGATTTCAGTAAATTGGGGTGTGGGCAGAATTGTGACAATGGAACCAAGGAGGGTAAGGAGAATGATTAGTCACTTACTTTCTTGAAGGCTCTCCCAGAAACCAAACTTGTGGGCTGAGCTTGGTTCTGTGATCCCCTCAGGGACAATTTTGTGTGAGAACGCTATGAAAACCCCAATACATTCTGTATCAAGATGGAATCCCTGGCACTTCATGTCTCCATGATGATCTCCCACTGTGGGAGGGAGTTACTGAGAGAGTGGCAGTGAGTGGGATGTGATAAAACAAAACAAACATTAAATAATGAAAAGAAGGAATCCCAGAGTTATTGGACATACAAACTCAAAAGCAACCTGGTAGCAAGGCCATGTTCACAATTGTATGCATAGAAAAGAATAACATGGGGCAATATCACTGTTACTGTTAGAATTATGCTGGATGGTCATATCACAGTGACACATTGGAGCCGGGGGTGACAGGTGAGAAGAGATTTCCTCAAGCCAAGAACTTCCTTGAGGAAAAGAGTATGTTCATGTTGATGTCTCCTCTTCAAATTCCAGAAAAGGGGTCAATGTTTACTATATGATGCCATTTAACAGGCTTCCTTTTATCTCCTAAGTGTTTATCCCAACAACATCTTCCTGTCAGCCACTTCCTGCTCAGTGGTGACCTCAGGATGGCGTGTGACCCTTCAGAGAAACTCACGATAGGTATATGTCAGGCTCATGTTCATGAAAAGAAAGAGAAGTTCTTCAAGGCTACATTTATGCAGAATATATGTACTGGGCATCCTGGTCTCACTTCACATTGGATCTGGTGACCACCAATGAGAGATGGAGGTTCACACTCTGGCTATTACTTGAGTAGCTTCTATCTGTGGTCAGTGCCATGTGATCACACATTACTCCTGGACTCAGGTGAGAAATACCTAGCATTTGATTTGAAAGATGTCACCACTGGCACAGGATCCCAGGAAATGACCTGATGTGTCGTGGGTGAGAAAGCCAGGCCTCTTGAACATAATATATAAGAATGCATGATAAAGCTGGATTATGCACAGAAACCTGGGTGGAAAACAATAGTGGATATCAAGCATTAAGGAGAAAATTGTGTCTTTGCGTGTCCTTCTGCAATTGTCAATCAGCTTAAGTGTCATTTGTAAGTCTGAAATTTGTCCAACTGTCCAAGTGATGCACCACTTCTCCTTTGCAGGGAAACATCATAAACCCACCATCAGGGTTTACTCAAGCTCGGTGATCTCCTCAGAAATTCCTGTAATCTGTCGGTGTGTGGAGGCCCTAGGATCCCATAAGTATGTGATACCTAAACAAGGAAACCCAGAATATGGGACAGAGGGTCACAAATAGGACACAGCAGTAAGACAAATTTACCATCCCTTCTTAGACAAGGCTGAATGCAGTGTGATATAATTGCTACTCTTACAACTTTGCTCCATACAGAGCACATTGTGGTAGTGACAGTTCACTAAGGGTCACAATACTCTTCCAAAGTTGTTCAGCCTGAGCCCTCTGCTGGAGGCAGTGAGGGCTTTGTTCCATTTAACAGCCTGCATCTTCCTCTCCTACATGTCCACCATGGCAAACCTACTCTTTCTGACTTTACCAGTCCTGTGGTGACCTCAGGTGGGAATGTGATGCTCCAGTATGTCTCATCACAACAGTATGATTGATTCATTCTGACTGGGAAAGATCTGAAGTTCTCCAAGTCCCAAGGGCAAAGTCAATTCACAGTGGGCAGTCACAGGCTCTGTTCACCAAGATCTCTCTCTGTGGCATATAGTAAGAGCAGGTCCTTTAGATATAATGGATACTATAGAAGTATTCCACACATGTGGACAGAGGTCATTAAAGGAAAAATAAGAAAATGGAGATGATGATCGTACTCTTAAAATTTACAAATGCATTACATGTCCATTTTATATTACCTTTCTAAGTTTGAAAAATAATAATTGCTGAATAATCAGACTGAATACTTCTGAATATATTTTCTTTTCTGAAATATTTGTGTGAAATATTTTAGATCCTGTAGTAGATGGTCATAAATACCTCAGTACAATTTGAGAATTGTGAAGACATCAAACACCCATATGCTGATAGCTTGGGCTCCAGGATGAAAATCTTCTAACAGTGTGAAAATTTAAGTGGGAGGACCATACGTGAGGTTTGTGAACATGATATGTATAAATTTGGCAATGACATGTAAGTTCACTTCTTATTTTTCTCTAATTACTACAGCATGGACAAGATTCTTATGTCAACACTACCAAAATCATTTATGACAACGCCAAAGAACTGCAGCCAAATGTTATTGGTAGTGGAAGTCTGTAATCTGAGCTAATAACTAAGAGGTAGAAGTGATAGAATCCGACCATACGGGAAAGAATAAGTAACAAAGAAGACTATGACCAAAAAGATGTTTACAAGTCCCTCCCAACCACCACAGTAAGTCCTGGATACCCCAACACACCAGAAAAGCAAGAGTTGGATTTAAAGTCTCATGTCACAATGCTGTTAGAGGACATCAAGAAGGACATAAATAACTCCCTTAAAGAAATTCCCTGGGCAGATAATTTATTCCTGAGCAAAAAGAATAAAATTTAGCATAGCTCTGTCTTTGAGTTGCACAGCAGAGGTGAAAAACACGGGTTGGAAGGTATATATGAGGGCATTTCAGTCTTCAGTTCTATGACATCATCCATGCCCCTGGATATTGAGGCCCCCAGGAGAATGTGTTGTTGGTCAATGCGTACACATGACCTTGTGTTGGGTCTTTGTGTGGTTTAGGTATCAGAGTAATTGTGGCTTCATAGAACGAATTGGGCAGTTTTCTTTCTGTTTCTATTTTGTGGAATAGTTTGAAGAGTATTGATATTAGGTATTCTTTGAAGATCTGATAGAACTCTGCATTCAACCCATTTGGTCCTTGGTTTTTTGGTTGGGAGACTATTAATAACTGAATCTATTTATTTTGGGGTTATGTGGCTGTTTAGATGGTTTATCAGATCATGATTTAACTTTCCTACCTGCTATCTGTGTAGCAAATCATCCATTTCTTCCAGGTTTTCCAGTTTTGTTGAGTACAGGCTTTTGTAGTTAGACCTGATTATTTTTTGAATTTCCTTGGTTTCTGCTTTTATATTTTCCTTTTCATTTCTGACTTTGTTAACTTGGACACTGCTTTTGTGACCTCTGGTTAGTCTGGCTAAGGGTTTATCTATCCTGTTGCTTTTCTCAAAGAACAAGATCCTGGTTTTGTTGATTTTTTGAGTTTGATTATTTCCCAACATCTACTCCTCTTGGGTGCATTTGCTTCTTTCTGTTCTGGAGCTTTCAGGAGTGCTATCAAGATGCTAGTGTATGCTGTCTATAGTTTCTTTTTTGGAGGCACTCAGAGCTATGAGTTTTCCAATTAGCACTGCTTTCATTGTGGCCCATAAGTTCGGTTATGATGTGCTTTCATTTTTATTAAATTCTAGAGTCTTTGATTTCTTTATTTCTTCCCTGACTAGGTTATCATTAAATAGAGCCTTGTTCAGCTAACATGTGTATGTGAGCTTTCTATTGTTTTTGTTCTTATTGAAGATCAGCCTTAGTCTGTGGTGATCTGATGGAAGGCATGGGATTATGTCAATCTTCGTATATCTGTTGAGACTTGTTTTGTGACCAAATATGGGGTCAGTTTTGGAGAAGGTACCATGAGGTGTTCAGAAAAGAGTATATTCTTTTGTTTTAGGATGTTCTATAGAAAACTGTTAAATTTATTTAGTCCATATCTTCTGTTACTTTCACTTTATCTCTGTTTAGTTTCTGTTTAAATGGCATGCCCAATGATAAGAATGGGGTGTTGAAGTCTTCCACTATTATTGTGGGGTTCAATATGTGTTTTGTGCTTTAATAGAGTTTCTTTTATGAATGTGGGTACCCTTGCATTTTGGGGATAGATGTTCAGAATTGAGACTTGGTGGATTTTCCCTTTGATGAAAACAGAGTATCCTTCCTCATCTCACTTGATATCTTTGTTTGAAAGTCTATTGGATGGCATCTCCAGCTTGTTTCTTGGGACCATTTTCTTAGAAGACCTTTTCCCAAACTTTTACTTTGAGGTAGTTTCTGTCTTTGTTATTAAGGTGTGTTTCTTTATGCAATAAAATGCAGGATCCTCTTTGTGTATCCAGTCTGTTAGTTTATGTCTTTTTATTGGTGATTTGAGTTCATTATTATTGAAAGATATTAAAGACAGATGACTGTAGGTTCCTGTTATGTTTGTTGATGTAGGTGGCTCTCTCCTTTTGCCTTTGTTGGAGGTGATTAATATTGTGTTTTTTCTTTAGTGTAGGTACCCTCATTGTGTTGGAGTTTTCATTCCAGAATCCTCTGTAGAGCTGGATTGGTAGATAGATATTGTTTGAATTTGTCTTGTCCAAGAATACTTTAGTTTCTCCATCTATATTGATTAAAAGTTTTGCTGGGTGTAGTAGCCTGTACTGGAATTTGTGTTCTCTTAAAGTCTGCATGACCTCTGACGGGGCTCTTCTGTAGAGAAATCTGGTGTAATTCTTATAGGGCTATCTTTCTATGGTACTTGGCCATTTTCCCATGAAGATTTTAATATTCTTTCTTTGTTTTCGTGCATTTAGTTTTCTGATTATTATGTGACAAGAGGATTTTCTTTTCTTGTCCAATTTATTTGTTGTTCTATAGGCTTCTTGTACATTTATGCAATCTCTTTCTTTAGGGTGGGGAAGTTTTCTTCTATGATTTGGTTGAAGATGTTTTTGGGTTCTTTGAGCTGGGAATCTTCACTTTCCTCTATCCCTATTATTCTTAGATTTGGTCTTTTTATTTTGTCCTGAATTTCCTGGATGTTTTGGGTTAGGAGTTTCTTATGTTTAGAATTTGCATTGAGAGTTGTATCAATCTCTTCTAAGGTATTTTCTACACCTGAGATTCTCTCTTCTATCTCTTGTTTCCTGTTGGTGATGATTCCATCTTTTTTGACCTTTTGCCTAGGTTTCCCATTTCCAGGCTTGCCTCCATTTGTGTTTTTTTCATTGTTTCTACTTCCACATTTAGGCCCTAGATGACTTCATTTAATTCCTTCACATGTTTGTATTTTCCTGTATTACTTTATGGGATTTATTTGATTCCTCTTTAATTGCTTTTCTCTCTTTAGTTTTCCTGTATTTCTGTCAGTGAGTTATTTATATCCTTGTTAAAGGACTCTATTATCTTCATGATATATTTGTTTATGTCAGCTTCCTGATTTTCAGGTTTTTTGGTGTATTCAACGCTTTCTGTGGTGGGAGAACTGGGTTCTCATGCTGCCCACATATATTGGCTTCTGTTGCTAATGGTCTTATGCTTTCCTCTTGCAATGTGAGATTTGCTGGTTTGAGTGTCTCTGTCTTGGAGTCTGTCTCTTTTGTCCCTGGGTTGCTTCAGGTCTTCTGTTAGCCCTGTGGCAGACCCCCTGTGGAGTCTTCTGATTTGGGGATCTTCAGAGGGACAGATATGCTAGTGATTTGTTGCCCTGGGAGTGAATTTTCTGGGAGGCCTTCTGGGAGGCATTTAGACTGTGGTCTCTTCAGAGGAGTAAGAAAGCTGTTGCCCTGTTTGTAGCTGTTCTGCAGGGAGGTATATGGGCTGTGGGTCCTGTTTCCCTGTGTGCATCAGAACTCCATGGAGGCTTTCAGACTATTGGGTCAGTTGCCCAGTTGTATGGTTTACAGAGGAATTCCTAGGATGTCTTCAGGAGGAATGGACTAGCTGGCAATTTTGCCTAAGAGAAGGTGCAGGCCAGAAGGAGAATGGAATTTGAGGGGCAGGGGTTTTAGGGAGGTGATTGGTCCAAGCCCAATGGACTCGCAGATATGGTTTTGGGCCTTTGGGAGTGTTCTTACCAGTTTCCCTGGGAAAAGACCTACTGGGATGCCTTCAGGCTGTGGTATCTTCAGGGGGGCAGACTAGCTGGCAATCTGTCTTGGCTGGAAAGGGAGTAGAATCTTGCATATAGTGTTGGTCACTCGGAATGAGTATTTCAATCGCCATCCATTTATCATTAGGTTTATCTTTTTCTCCACTCTTTCATGATGAGATGTAATGGGAGAGAGCTGGTGATTTTGTCTCACATTTGAGGAAAATGCAGAAAATTTATTTCTTGGTTTCTTTTATATCTTCAGAATTCCAAAAATACATTCTGAAATTCACTTATATCAATGCTGACAGATGTATCTTATTTAGTATGGAGAGACACAGATTGTGTTGGGAACATAGTATTTGATTGAAAGTTAAGATTTATCATGTCCTTAAACGATCTGGCTACTTTTTCTTTATTAGTTGGATAAAAACATGTCTTCTGTGAATTTTAATGTTTTGGTTTTCATTACGTCCATTAACTATAGATTATCAGTTCTGGAGACTACATAACCACTATATTTTTATATACCTCCATGTAATATAGAGGCAAATGGAGAATGGTGATTGTTGATATTCTAGTTATAGATGCTGAACTGAGTCTATATGTACTCCAGTAGTCCAAAAATAATTAAAACCACACTGGTTTGTGTAATTCAGTGAGAGGAACAAAGATTATAATACCCCAACATAAGTCAGTACCGATAAAAACAGATAAACAATGTCAACCAAGTGTGCAATGGTGAACTAATGATTGCAATTGTTATTACACAACCAAATTATGGGTGGAAGGCTACTTACATGAACTTGGGAAAGTTTTAAAAATCTATGCTACTAACAAAACCCTCTAAGTCCTTTACTTTTATTTATTTGCTTCAAGAATTAATAATAGCTGCATGAGGCCTAATATTGTGAAACGACACACCTTCCATAATAAAGTACATATATGGCCAGTCCACAAAAACATGTGTTGACATTACAGCTACTGAAACAGAAAAGGATAAACAGCATCATTCTTTCATGGCATCCTTAGAGGATAGATTTCTTCAATACACAGGTTTCCTCAGGACTTGGTGCTACTATTATCTCTCTGGGATAATAGGAGCCAGTCACCAAAGTTCAGGTGGAAGAATTGGAAATTACAATACAAAAACTGAACAATAAATCCAAAGGTGCCTTCATTTTCCATGTCCAAAATCTAAACATAAAACTCTAGAATCAGAAAATACATTAAAAATCTTGGAGGAGGACCTCAGAGGGTGTCAGCAGTTAAAGTAAGGGCATTATTTGGCAAAGAATGGGATCCTATAACTTGGGATGGGGATGTGTGGGAAGACCTTGTTGAAACTGAGAATTTTGAATCCAAGAATTTGCCCCACCTGAGGAAGTAGTACCCTCAGCTCCACCTCTTGAAATAATACCTTCTCCGTATGATGAAATTAATCCCTCATTGCCTGATAAACCAGCAGTGACTTTTGCTGAAGAAAATGCCAGACAAGACAATACTTATGTTTCTCGGGGCCCAACAATTGTTTCTTCTAGACCTATAACCAGATCCAAGATATTCCATGATAAAACCAAATTTACACAATATCTGTCTACAAATCCAACCCTACAAAGGATAATACATGGAAAATACCAACACAAGGAGGGAAAGTACACCCTAGAAAAAGCAAGAAAGTAATCTCCTTCCAACAAACCCAAAAGAAGATATCCACACAAACATAAAAATAACATCAATAATAACAGGAAGCAACAATCACCATTCCTTAATATCTCGTAACATAAACTGACTCAATTCCCTAATAAAAAGACATAGACTAACTGAAATATTTTTCATGTAAATATTCAATTTTATCAGAAAATGTTTATAATTCCCCTCTTTCAATTAATTTTGTATTTTTTATGTCTACCGTTTTATTTGCATTATTTTTCATGATAATCTTCAATTTTAACCTGTTTTTCTATATATTTCTTCAATTTTATCAGAAATATTTTCCATGTAAGTCATCAACTCTACCAGAATATATTTATAATTCCACTTTCAATCAACTTTGGAATAACTTTATTCCTACCATTATTATATCTGTATAAAAATTTCCATAATAATCTTCACTTTTAACATGTTTTCTATACATCTCTTTTATTTTATCAAAAATATTTTCCACATAAATCTTCAATTTTACCATAAAATGTTTTTATTTCCCTTTTCAATAAGAGAACATGCTTTTCATAAAGAAGAAGAAGAAGAAGAAGAAGAAGAAGAAGAAGAAGAAGAAGAAGAAGAAGAAGAAGAAGAAGAAGCCAATGAATACTGTACATATCTACATAGGACCAGGCCCTAACTGGAAATTCAAAATTCATTGGATCAACTGAATCTCTCCATATTGTACACCCATAATCCTTTGGGTTTTCATTCAAATGCATGAATTAAGACGTGGTAGGGAGTTACAAAGTTACTCACCCTGCATCAATCTGGTCCTTCTTCATAATGATGAGAACTGCAGCTGCCTTTAACTTGAGTTAGTCTGTGATCTAGCTGTTGCCTACCCTGTTTCACTCTATGCTGTACACAGGACACTGCTCCTCCTATTCTGGTCTGAGGGCAGAAGACATGCTCCACATGCAAATCCTTTCCCTGTTACTGCAGTGCACAGTTCATTCCATGACTCTAATTAGTAATTTTAAAACTCTTGTGGTACTAACCCATACTTTAAACATTTAGAAACTTTAATCAAGAGGAAAGAAAGGTCATTGCCCTAGGGAGCAACAGACTGGGATCAGGGACACTTGGAACAACATAACTTGTGTCAGAAATATGTTTCTAAATGGCTGGAAATCCAGTTGTTCTCGAATTGGTATGCCTTCCCAGGGAGGAAATCATTCAACACACAATTCAAAAATTGATTAACAAAAAAAACTCTGTGAAAATAGCATGTATTTAGTTTTAGTTAATGCTGAAAGAGGAGCCAAGCTAGAAGAGATATTGCATTCCACATATTTTGTTATCCTTAACTCTTTTTTAGGTTCTCACTTCAGGTTATAATGTGAACAATTTAAGGATAGACTGAACAGTACTGCTGATATAGCCATCCACTTGGGAAGAAGGGAGACTTACATAGCAGAGATATTCCAGAATTATTTCTTAAGTATATAAGTGTCCTGAAACAGCAGGTCATTCTGCAGTGACAGAATCCTAAGTACATTGACAATATATTTATATACATAATATAAATAAAAAGTTATTTTATTTTTCCCTACCCTTCTCCCTCTTGATCTGGCCTAAAGGTTGGTTGGTTTGTTTGCTTGTTTGTTTGCTTTTATTATATGTAAGTACACTATAGTTGTCTTCAGAAACACCATAAAAGAGCATCAGAACTCATTACAGAGGGTTGAGGGCCACCATGTAGTTTCTGAGATTTGAATATAGGAACTCCAGAAGAGCAGTCAGTGCTCTCAACCACTGAGCCATCCCTCCAGCCCATTAAAAATTTATTTTAACAAAAATATTACTTTAAAAAATAGCAGCTTGTATATTACCCACAGGGGAAAATAGAATGACATGGGAGACTGCCATGAAGTCAGCAGAAACAAACATACAATGGGACAAAGGAAGAATCTAAACAAAAAATGCTGCTGAAGAAGAACACAAGTAATATCACCAACATTACTACCCATGCTCACAGTGGTTTATGACTGGTAGCATCAGCCTTATGTGATAGAAACCACTGGATTCTCAGGATCAGAGAAAACCCCCCTCCAAAGGCCCTGGCCCCAGACCATTACCAAATCTCCCAAAAGTATGCCTGGTTTTAGAGAAGGAGCTCTTTTTCTTTGTTTCTTTGTCAATACCTCATGGCCTTAGGGAAAGGCCCAAGGCCTAGGCCCGAGGCTGTTACAGACTCAGCCAAGAATGCTGCTGAGTTTGACAGGGAGCTACTCATTCTCCATTCATGAAGGCCTCAGTGATAGCCTTGATTGATCAGGACAGTCCTCACCACAACAGTGTTTTTCCTTTCCAAATGGTGTCACCAGATGTCTTGCCCACGTAGCAGAACTATGCTTTTTCAAGAAGAAATATGGTCCATTGTGGCACACCAGGCCTTAGTGTTGCTTGTGAGACTGCAATAATTCATTGAGCAGCCTGTTAAAGGGCTGACCTTTGATCTGGGGATGGACCAAGTAGCTGTTTGTTAATCAGGATTGTCTGATTTTAATGATCTGGAGGGATATTTCCAGACAATCCTGATGAACAACCATGTGTATCCTAGCATCCTAATCTCTAACATGTTTGGTTAGCATACTACTCATCTGTGGGTGTTTTAGAGGCACTCCCTCAACTAAATTTTACTAGGTGCAACTTAATATTTCCTAAGCATTGGAAAATCCTTTATATCATTGACTCTACTCTTCTTATCCCAGCTTAAATTTGGAGAGCTACCCAGCCCATGAGATGGGGTTTACAACTGCCACAAAATTAACTCCAAATGGATCTTAAATGTCCAGGGCACAATGTCTAGAAGATACCAGAAAAACCGGGCCTCTCTGAATTTGGCATCCTGCTAAGGATGTTTCCACATGCAACCCTTACTACAAATGGTTTGTGTAGATGCACCTTCCATAATGAAGTTCATCAGGTGCCACCAAGGTGTACGTCTCGTGGCTAAGACCACATGGAACCTCACATGTAGCCGCCAGCAGCTACATGCAAACCGGTGACCTGTAAAAGATACTTAGGGATGTGTGGGGAGGATGACGAAAAGAACATGAACCAAGACAACACAGCTGTTCAAAGTCCACCTTTACTTAGAGTAAAAAGGAAATATAAGCTTTGGGGGCATGACCCTCCCTCCCAAAGCTGTGAGTCTTGTCAGCAGGTCTCTGCCAGGCTGAGAGATGTTGATATAACAGCTCTCAGGAAGATGTTAATTCCACAGGGTCTGCTACTCTGCAGGAGATGGCAGCTGACCCCCTTTCGCAGGAAGCTGCAGCTCCTTTGAAGACAAAGGCTTGTTCCAGGAGCTCTGCCAGCTCTGCCAGGTGGGGGGAGGTGAGGCTGGAATTCCTCAGCTTGGAGTAGGTGAAGGCAGGCAGCTGAATTATGGCTAAGGCTATATGGTACTTCAATGACTCTCTACATCTCCCCCTTCATTATTAGTTTAAACAAGTGGATAGTAATCCATCCATGACTGTGGGCCTTTACCCAGGGAGTGGGAACAGAGGTCTAATTCCCCTCATGGAGAACAAATAATTGTTTCCACCTTTTAGATGGCTCTTGGTGTCTTTTGGAGGGGAGGGGCATAGCCTTAGATCAGTGGGACATCCCCACAGAGTGTAAGGTCTGAAGACTGACACCAACCCCTTTGCAAATCAGGCTTGCTCCCCAGGGACTCAGAACCGGATAATTAAATCCTCCCTGTACAATGCTTTGCTGTGCAACTCTCCTGATGCCCATGTCAGCTCGTAAGCAGACACACATATATCTGCGTTCTATGTGGCTCCATGAAGGAGATCCACTTGTATAGGCTTTGATTCCAGAGTCAAGTAGTTGCCAAAATGCCTTATTAGTCTTTTAACAGACACGCCTGTTTCCAATTCAGGTGAGCCAGGATGGAGACAATCTGCTTAAAATACAAGACAAAGAGTTAAGAAAGAAACAATGTTCAGTTGCAAATTAGCTTGTCTCTGGAAGGTCCAAGGTATTCAATTGTAAATCAGTAGCTCTTAAAACACAAAGCTAAATTTCCCAGGGTGAGGGATGTGGCTTTGAAAATCAACAGAGACCTTTTTTTTGGAATAGTCAACTACTACTTACTGGAAGACACAGGGTCTGTGTCTAGTTGACGAACCAGTCTTTCTGGCAGCCATCGGGCGCTGTCTTCTTACTGTGAAAAAACGCAAACAGATCCTCTTCCCCATATTAAAACAGGGTCTGGACCCTTCCATGTATTAGTTAAAGGGTCTAGCCACTTAACCATAGCATATGAATTAGAAGTGGCTGGGTGCCAGTGTTGACCTGCTGCAGAATGACCTTTAACGTCAGTTTGCAAGAAATTTAAAACAAATAAGACAAAGGCGAGATGTGCTTTTGGTGATCTTGAAGGGTATAATTCTCCCTTCTTTGTTTTAAAAAGCCAATTTTTAATAGTGCGATGTGCACGTTCAACAATTCCTTGGCCCATTGGGTTATAAGGAATTCCAGTTTTATGTTCAATACCAAATTCTTTACAGAATGATAAAAAGTTGTTGCCAGTGTAAGCTGGCCCATTATCTGTCTTAATGACTTTAGGTAATCCCATAGTATTAAAAGCTTGTAAGCAATGATCGATTACATTTCTTGAAGCCTCTTCCATATGTAGGGAAGCAAAAAGGAATCCTGAACACGTATCAATACAAACGTGAATAAACTTTAAATTTTCCAAATTCTGCATAGTGAGTTACATCCATTTGCCAAATATGATTGGGCATAAGGCCACATGGATTAACTCCTAAATGAGGAACTGGGTATAATTAGGGCACTGTTTCACAATCATTCTTGCTTGCTCCTTAGTGATCTCATGTTGGAGCCTTAAGGTGTGGCTAGAAAGCTGGAATTTATTATGGTCTCTTCTAGCCAATTCAACAGGATCTGAGATTAAAACCTCTCCTATAAGAGCTCTATCAATATGATCATTTCCTGCAACTAAAGGTCTGGGAAGACCAGAGTGAGCTCGTATATGGCCAATATAAAAGGGATTTTTTCTAACAAGAATGAAGTTTTGTAATTGTGAAAATAAGGATCCTGCTGGCATATTAAAATTAAATGTGCCACACATCTCTAATAAAGGAAGAGATTCAGCAATGTACAAACTATCGGTAAAAAGATTAAAAGCACAATTTACAGATTGAAACACATTTGATACTGCTATCAATTCTGCTAACTGAGCTGAGAGCCCAGGTGTCTCTATGACCACCTGTTGATTATTCATGAGGTATCCTGATCTTCCTTTGGAGGAGCCATCCGTGAAATTCACAAGAGCATTATGCAATGACTATAAAGATGTCATAGTAGGAAATACAACCTTATGCACATTTAAAAACTTTATCAACTTATCTTGAGGATAATGGTTATCTATAATTCCTCCAAATCCTATTTGAGCGAGCAACCAGTCTGTACTATGCTGCTTCAGCCAAGTATCTTGATCTACATTAAAAGGCTGAACAATGATATCTGGTTCTTTGCCAAAATAAGTCAGTACCTGCTTCCTCCCAAGTATAATCATCTGGGCTACTGCTTCATAATATGGTAGGATATTACGTTTAGGTGACACCCTCGAGTGAATCCACATAAAAGGAGCCTTTTGCCACAATAATCCTGTAGGCGTATGAGTTGTATTAAAAATCAACAGATGTAAAGGCAAAGAATAATCTATATAGGTAACAAATTGATTTTCAATAGCTCTTTCTACCTGTTGTAAGGCCTGCAGTCCTTCTGGGGTTAAAGATATAGGGGATGTAGGATCAGCATTCCCTTTTAGAATATCAAATAAAGGTCTTAATTCTCCTGTAGTAAGCTTTAAATAAGGGCAAGGCCAATTAATATCACCTAACAACTTTTGAAAATCATTTAAGGTCTTTAAACTGTCTCTGCAAATAATTATCTTCTGGGAAAAAACAGCTTGATCTGTAAGTCTGAAACTCAAATAATTATAAGGGTCTTAGGTTTGCATCTTCTCTGGAGCTATTTGCAGTCCTTTTTCAGCTAAAGCCTGTTGTAAATCTTTATAACATAAGATAAGAGCACATCTTATGTGATTAGCATTGCCTTCATACTGACCTTCTCCCAGCAGCATATCAGTATCCCATTCTGGGTTACCTACCTGAGCATTTACCCCAGCAGTTCTCTTACTAGCTTCACACCATTTAGAACTCCAAAGTAAAAGAAAAATCTTCTCCTGTCAAAGTAGCCTTACATAGAATCTTCCAATCTTGTGGAGTTAAATTTGACTCCATCACAGTATCCATTAAAGCTTGTGTAAAAAGAGTCATAGGACCATACTGTGACACGGCTGTTTTTAATTCTTTTATTACCTTGAACTCCAAGGTCTGATATTGTCTAATTCTATTCTGTTCATCCATGATCTCAATGACAGGGAAGGCTAGCATGTCAGATGTATCCTGTCCTTCCCCGCGAGCCTGATTCACAGCTCTTTCTAGCGGGGACTGGAGCGTCTCAGAATCATTGCTCCTTCCTGCACTTGATACCTTTTTTAGCTCCTGTAACTCATTAGTCAATTTCTGCAGCTTAATTTCAAACTCCAATTTATGTAACTGCATTTCCATCTGGGTATCATCTTGTGCAATAAAGACCATAGGCAGAGCAGAAGGTGCAATAGGAGGCCAATCCTCACTATGTTATTTGGCAGCTCCCTCCTCTAGATGAGCTTTCTTTTTTAATGTTAGCTCATCAGTACTAACTTTATATCTTTCTAATTTAGGGTTGAGATGACCCTTTTATGACGGAGTCCTCTCTGGCAGGCATCCTTCTTGAGATTCCTCAAGATCTCCCTGTATACTATCTGATGCCTGTGAAATCTTTTCATTAATAGCATTCTTTATAAGCATCCAGAGGCAGAGAGTAGTATTTCCTGCCTTGGTGGCTCTTAGCACTTTTCCAATTTTTTTCCCAGGTTCTCTCATCTAAAGTTCTTTTTTCTTGGAACCATGGGCAACAATGATCTATCTGATCTAAAAATTGTACTAACCGTTGCTCTTCAAACCCGATTCCTTTCACCTGAAGCAGCTCTTGAAGGCTGCTGACAAATGCCTGCTTAGAAGTTTCCTGCCCCTTTTCCACTGTCTACCCCTAAGCGAGTCCAGTGCTGGGTCAACACTGTCCCACTTAGCCTGTATCCTTTTCTGCATCTACAACCACAACTTCAACAAGATGAAATGTTACACTAGTGCTAGTATTTAACTCCTGTAGTTGCTCACCATGCCGGATACCATCTTCTTCCATTTTCTGCGAAGCTTTGCCAAAGGCAGGGTCACGTCGGTATCTTCCTCTTTCGAGCCACCACGTTCGGGGTGCCACCTGTAGCTGCCTGCAGCTACATGCGAACCGGTGACCTGTAAAAGATACTTAGGGATGTATGGGGAGGACGACGAAAATAACATGGACCAAGACAACACTGCTGTTCGAAGTCCACCTTTACTTAGAGTAAAAAGGAAATGTAAGCTTTGGGGGCATGACCCTCCCTCCCAAAACTGTGATGCTTGTCAGCAGGTCTCTGCTAGGCTGAGAGATGTTGACATAACAGCTCTCAGGAAGATGTTAATTCCACAGGGTCTGCTACTCTGCAGGAGATGGCAGCTGACCCCCTTTCACAGGAAGCTGCAGCTCCTTTGAAGACAAAGGCTTGTTCCAGGAGCTCTGCCAGCTCCGCCAGGTGGGGGGAGGTGAGGCTGGAATTCCTCAGCTTGGAGTAGGTGAAGGCAGGCAGCTGAATTATGGCTAAGGCTATATGGCACTTCAGTGACTCTCTACACTCACAGATGGCTGCTAGTTCCCACTCCGTCAAGGGGAGGGCCCACCACCCGAACTCCTGCTTCTCAGACCACCTCTACTTCAGGTTAGGGGCAGTTGTCCCACGCTCACCATATTGTAATTTAGTAGCTCAGCCTGTCCGCAATCTCCTAAGGAACTCAGCAGCAGACGTCAAAGCACGTCACTCACACCAACCACTCAAGGCTGCTCAGCAATGGAGCTGAACTTGCAGCTCAGACCAAAGCGACCTGAAGAACTCCCCTCTTCTGATTGGAAGGTCTTCCTGGAGGCCCTGATTGGCCACTGAATTTTAACTGACAGGATCGCCTCCCTTAGGGTTACAGTGTGCTGAACCTGCAGCTTGGAGGAAAGTACCTGGAAGAACCCTCCTCTTCTCCTGATTGGAGGGTCTTCTTGGAGGCCCTGATTGGCCAGTGAATCTTGACTGACATGAGCACCTTCCTTAGTGTTAGAGTGCACTGAAGGCACACAGTAAAGGGTTTCCTGGCCCAGGATTCTAGTGCAGAAGCTGACCCTTTTCAGATCTGCAAGATTTTTGTTTCACTATCACCTGTGCCTGTCCACCAATAACCTGTCTTCCATCTCCCTGCAGGGATTTCTTCCTTCCCCTTCTCCTGGTCCTGCTGCTGTTGCTTCTGCTGCTCCGTTTCCTCCTCCTCCTACTCCTCCTTCTTTAATAAAGAAGTATTCCCAGTACACTCCATTATTCACTTTGGAGGAGAGTGAACTACATGACCCACGGGCAGAAGGCCTCCAAGGATATTAACAATTAAAAAGAGATTTTAGGACACAAAATAGGATATTTGTTTTTGTTATTTCACACTGATGTCAGGAGAACCAGAATTATATTCACCTGATATGTATTATAAATGGTCTGAAAATTGCTGAAAAAAGATCCTAGTCTCAGATAGTATGCAAAAACAGAAGACAGTTATTCTTCAGAAACAACCAGCATGTGATTGTCAACCATTCTTTGAAATGGCGACCCAATAGAAAGGCATGCAGAACTTTTTATAGGGAACAGGAGGAACTCTTGAGAAGAATTATGCCTGATTTTTTTATAAATCATCAACGCATAAATTTAAACTATTTTAATTCTTTCTAATTAAGGCTTTCTTTACCATATACTGAAACCCACCTCTGATGACACACGTGTAGCCATATGTGGAACAGGTTGTGTGAAGATATCGGAGATTGGCTCCTATTAAATACACCCCTGCTGTCTCACTGTCTTCCAACCACAAGCAATATTGTTTTGCTTTTTCAAGGCATCTCTTAACAATCACACAAGAACTAGGGAAGAATTTGCTCCTTTTTCTATAGATGGTAAAACCCAGGCTCACAGAGATAAGTAGTATCTAATTATACTTCAGTGTAAGTGTTCGTCTTATTCATCCTATAACTCTAATGACCAGGTATGGTGATATATATCTAGATATCTAGAAATTACATATATTGATATGTAATTTTCCTTTTCTCTGACCAGTCAAAGCTCAGCCTAGAAGAGCTGCATCACTCTCTTCCATACACCTGGTGTAGAAACAATTCGAAATTACAAAAGACGAGCCAGTCTGGATTTCTATTCTAAACAGAAAAATAGGAAGGTAAAATAGGAGGAAGACGTGCTGTCTAACAATGCTCCATAGTGATTGGCATCCATTCCCTGCTTTTCTACCAGGGTTGTTTGGAGTCTCATATGTAGCAGTTGAATATTAGCTGCAGTTTTCCTGATGTCAGTGTAAAATCAGAGAAATAATCATCACATTTTGTGTCCTAAAATTTTTCTTTAATTGTTAATATCCTTGGAACCTATAGTTCACTCTGCTCCAAGTTGAATAATGTGCTGTGCAAAGTATGGATCTTGATTCTTTAGAGGAAGAGGGGGCAGAGTGAGGAGGAGCAGGACTGTCGAAGGTGGCATCCATGGAGGAGTAGAAAGAAGAAGTTCCTGCTGAGCTCTGGGAGACAGAAAGATAGACTATTGGAGGACAAGACTGAAACAAAAGTCTTGCAGATCTGAAAAGGGTCAGCTCCTGGACTAGAAACCTGCTTAGAATGCTGTGTACCTTCAATGCACCCTAACCCCAAGGGAGGTGGTCATGTTAATCAAGATTTACTAGTCAATCAGGGCCTCCAGGTAGGCTCTCCAATAGAGGTAGAGGAGTGTTCTTCTGGGTGCTGTGTTCCCTGCTGTTGGTTCATCTCCTTTGCTGAGCAGGCTTGAATGATTGGTTTGATGTGTTTTGATCTCTGCTGCCAGAGAACTGCTAGGGATCTAGAAAGTGGCAACATGGTGAGCACCTGACCACTGCCCATAACCTGGAGTAGCGGGCTAAGCAGCCATAGTTGGGTGGTGGGATGGGGGGGGACAAGTCCTGGAGTTTCTTGGTTTCTCTTGATGCAGCAGAGGGGGAAGTGTGTCTGTGGGGTGCATGACTTGGTCTTCAGAGATATTTAGGGTTGGTGTTTAGTGTTAAGTCATTTACCTATCAAGTCTAAGTGGCTTTGCAGCTATAGCTGACCTGACAGAGTTCCTCTGAGGCCAGGCTGGAAGCTGCAATCTCTGGTATTTAGCACCTTATCTTAAAACCATAGGGGCATGAGTAGCCTTTGTTCTATCTCCGCAGAAACCAGGCTGCTCTAAATTCCAGCCTGCTAGTTGAAGTCACAAGAATCAAAGTGGAACAATTTTAAATGTGACTTTAATCTTTTTTCCATGTTCTAAAAAGTTTCCTATGAAAGTTCTCTAAGAAAGGGAATCGGGTAATTAAGTAAAGGACTAATTTTTAGAATGTTTCCCTCTTGTCCAGCTGCCTTTCACTTGTTAGGCTTGGGGGAAGATGGAGCAGTAAACTTCTCTTAAACCAGGAGAAGTCACCCTCACAGAAGGAAAGACTTTTACACACGCAAATATGGGTAAACTCACATAAATTCATATACAAATTTGCACACGTTTGGGAGGTTAGTTTGATACAATGCAGATTGAATTTCCAACTAGAGGCGACTCCTTTGCAGATATGTCCAATCCACTTGCATGCACAGTTGCTTCAGCTCAGAGGACTGAGAAGCATGACATTAGTTTCAGTTGTGTGTTAGGTTACATCTCTCTGCAGCTAACATTGCACGCAGGGGCGAGGTCAAACTATCTTATGCCATTGTCTCTGACAGGGAATGGACTGCACTTTTTCAAAATCATTCTCCTTTACCAATAACCAGACCAATGCCAAAGGACTTCTCAACTCTCTCGTCTATAGAAGATTGTGGTGCTAGAAATACTTGCTCAAAGGCACATGACTAGATACATACTGCTATCTATTGTACTTTTAATATGTATTATACATTGTAGAGTATTGCTTAGGGAATCAAAGTCAGCTGGGCATCTAAATCAGACCCTGTCTCAAACAAAGGAAATATTCAGAATTGTATTTGTGATAGGCTAGCAGATTCCAGTTTTTCTTTCTTTTACCAATTAATCTTAACGTTAAAATTCGAATCCAAGTTAAAAGTCACCTTTTTTTTTTGACTTCTTCTTTATTTGTAATCTTGTGATTTCCACATCATAAATGGTTTCCAAAGTTCCTGGTATGTTCTAATAACTGGGTGACAGTGAACTATGTTACTAACTGAAAAAGGTTCTACTTTTGTAAGCACATGCTATGTACCTAGCCCTTGATCGTGACTATAAAAGTACTCCCCTGATCTTTAATAAATCGATTTCTTTTATTTATTCAGTTTACATTCTGCTCACTGCCCTCCTCCTAGTTAACCTCTCCCATAATTCTTCCCCCAGTTCCCCTTCCCCTTCTCCTCTGAGTCGATGAGCCACATTGAATTACCTAGATCTTCTATTTGGTAGGACTAGTGGAGTATCTTGGTTTCACAGTAAGTTCATTTTTTTATTCAGATTCTTGATTGCCTGGTGTGTAGGCCCAAAAAACGGCTAGTCAGACTTTTATCAATCATCTAAAATTGATTACGTCACTGTTCATTCCTAATATTAAGTACTGTCCAAGCAGTGAAGTTATCAACTTCCATTTTTCCTGTCCCTTCCTGGTCTGTGACTACCCCACTTTCAACGTTCTTGGAATCAAGGGCATTGAAACTCTATGCTGTGTGTCTTCCGCACACTCTAACCCCAAGGAAGGTGCTCATGTCACTCAAGAATTACTGGCCAATCCGGGCATCCAGGCAGGCCAATCAGAAGAATAGGAGGGTTCTTCCCAGTGCTTACTGACATGCTGGAGGTTCAGCTCTATGATATGACTGCTGCCCCTAACCTCATAGAGCAGGAGGATGAGCAGTTGAAGCTGGGGTAGTGGGTACTTCCCTTGGTTGTGTGGGAACCAGTGGCCAGACGAGACCACCTGTTGGGTTCTTTGTGGTCCCAGACACTCGATGTACTTGTCCGTGGCATCTGGGAGCTGCATCTGCACATAGCACTTGGTCTTGTGTATAGAAATACCCTTGGTAGGTTGCCGAATTCGGAGAAGCCAGCCTAGATTCTCTGGTATGTTCTAGAAGTCGTGCCCTTGACATTTAACATTAAATGCAAGATCCATTTGGAGTTTGTAAATCCTATCTCACGCTCTGGGTAGCACTCCAATATTAAGCTGTGATGAGAAGAGCAGAATCAATGATGTAAGGGATTGTTCAATGCTTAGGAAATAGTAAGTCACACCACAAAGAATTTACATGAGGGAGGATTGCCTCTAAAACACATTACAGGTAAGTAGTATGCTAACCTGGCCTCTTAGAGATTGGGGTGCTAGGATACACGTTTGTTCCCCAGGATTGTCCAGAAATGTCTCGTAGACCATAACAAAGGAGACAACCCTGACTAACAACCAGCAACTAGGCCCATTCCCAGATCAAAGACCAGGTCTCTAAGAAACTATCAAGCTTTCAGGCTTTCCCTAAGACCATGAGGTATTATTGGTAAAAACGCAGAGCACTATTTCTAAAACCAGGCATCTGATTGGGAGTGCTGGTAAAGGTCTGGGGCCAGGCTCTTTGGAGAGGAGTTTCTTCAGATCCTGAGAATGCAGCACTTCTTACCTCATAGAGCTTATTTGTATCAGGCCCAGGACCACAGTAGGCATGATCAGTCGTTTTGGTGACATACCCTGTGTTTCACTTGAGCAGCATTCCTCCTTAGTTTGTCCAAGTCTATGGTAGTTTCTTTTATTTTTTTCAAGATTTATTTATTTATTTTTAATTTTTTAATGTATTTTTTATTCATATGAGTACACTGTAGCTGTCTTCAGACACACCAGAAGAGGACATCGTATCCCAATACAGATGGTTGTGAGCCACCATGTGGTTGCTGGGAATTGAACTCAGGACCTCTTGAAGAGTAGTCAATGCTCTTAAACTCTGAGCTATCTCTCCAGCCCCTATGGTAGTTTCTTAGTGAAAGTATCACTTTTATTTCCATTTTCCCCCTATAAGTAGTATAAGTGCTACTATTCTTTTTTAAATATTTATTTTATGCATATGAGTACACGGTAGCTGTACTGGTGGTTGTGAGCCATCATGTGGTTGAGCCATCTCTCCAGTTCAAGTGCAACTATTCTCAAGAAGATTACTAAGCATAAGCATAAGCTCCTGATCACCCTAACACAGATTTTAAGCTTTCTACCTTCCACTTTTCCTATCTTTGTTTCCTCTGAGACTTTCCACTTAGAACTCTTTTATTGCAGAATGACCTGCTGTTTCAGGACACTGGTATACTTAAAAAATAATTCTGGGGCTGGAGAGATGTCTCCGTGATTAAGAGCACCGACTGCTCTTCCGAGGGTCCTGAGTTCAAATTCCAGCAACCACATGGTGCCTCACAACCATCCATACCAAGATCTGACGCCCTCTTCTGGAGTGTCTGAAGACAGTTACAGTGTACTTACACATAATAAATAAATAAGTAAATAAATAAATAAATAAATAAATCTTTTTTAAAAAAGCAAATAATTCTGGAATATCTTTGCTATGTAAATCTCCCATCTGCCTAAGTGGCTAGATCAGCAGTAGTCTCCAGTCCATCTGTAAATTATTGACAGTATAACCTGAGGTGAGAACCTAAAAG
Source organism: Tokudaia tokunoshimensis (assembly GCA_036184795.1). NCBI lineage: Eukaryota > Metazoa > Chordata > Mammalia > Rodentia > Muridae > Tokudaia > Tokudaia tokunoshimensis. The sequence goes on from BTHU01000022.1 coordinate 2,982,299, forward strand.
AGAAACAAGGATGACAGCATGTGTGGAATGCAAAATCTCTTCTAGCCTGGCTCCTCTCTTAGCATTAAGCAGAGCTAGGTGAATGCCATTTTTACAGATTTTTTTTACTTAACCTTTTAATTGTGTGTTGAGTGACACCTCCCCCCAACCCAGAGGAAGTTATATTAATTCTAGAAGAGCTGTATCTTTAGCCTATTAGAAAAATGTTTCTGACACAAGCTATATGTTGCCTCACAAGGCCCTGATCCCACAATCTGTTGCTTCCCAGGGCACTGACCTTGCTTTCATCTTAATTAAAGTTTCCAATTTTTTTTTCAAGATAGAGTTTCTCTGTATAGCTTTGGCTGTCCTGGAACTCTTTCTGTAGACCAAGATGGCCTCCAACTCATATATCCACCTGCCGCTACTTTCCAAGTACTGGGATTAAAGGAATGTGCCCATTGCCTGGCAAATTTCCAAATTCTTAAGTTAAAGGGCAATGTCACAACAGAGTTTTAAAATGAACTGTCTATTGAAGTAACAAGGAAAGGATTTGCATGTGGAGCTTGGCTTCTGCACTCAGAACAGAATAGGAGGAACAGTGTCCTATGTACAGTGCAGAGTGAAGCAGGGTGGAAATAGCTAGATCACAGACTAACTCAAGCTTAAGGCTCACTGTTGTGAAGAAGGGCCTGACTGAGTTAGGACGGGTGATTTTGTAATTTCCTAGCATGTGTTAATTCTTGCATTTTAATGTAAACACAAGATTGGAGGCTGTACAATATGGAGAGATTAGGTTGATCCAATGATTATTGAATTTCCAGTTAGGTATTGTCTTATGATGATATGTGCAGTACTAATTGACATACTTAAGTTAGCTCAGATATTTAAGACACAGGCCATTGGCTGTAGCTATGTGTGTCAGGTTATAGGACTTAGCAGGTACCAGTCCACATAAGGGCAAGGTCAAAACGTATCTTATTAATACCATTCCCTCTGCCAAGGAATGGCCTGCTCTTTTTCAATGTTTTATTTAACCTTTCAATTTTGTATTATGTGACCCCCAGCCTAGGGGAAAGCATATTTCTAGAAGAGTTGCATCTTCAGGTTATTAGAAAAATGGACTTTCTCTTCATGACCTGAAAGGACTGCCTCTCTTCATTTCTTGGAAAATCTGTTTTCCAGTCTTATACTCATCAGTGTTGGACTTTTACTACTTAAGTGACTAATATGGTTAACAAGTTGGTTGCACTTTCTTAAACTTTCTCACATATTATTGTCTCTCTCTCCTAACTGCTTAAGTTGTCAGCATTGTAGAGCCTACAAACATCTGAAGGAGTATCAATTGAGGGCCTCTCATGATCAGAATGACTGTTTGCTAACTTTGTGAGATGTTGTCTTGACTTACAATTGATATGGGAAGGCTCTTCCTCTGAGTGTGAAAGAATCCCTAAGAAAGTGGTCCTGGGCTGGATGAGTGAGTGAGCTGAGCATGAGACAGTGACCAAGCAAGAGAGCAAGTCATGAAACAATGTTTGCTCATGGTTTCTGCTCTTATTTTCTAGCTTGAGTTTCTATCCTAAGCTCCCAAAATGGAGGAATGTGGTCTGACAGAATCAACCAAATAAGTCTGTTTGTTGCTTGAGACACTTTTGGTTTGATGATTTAATCATAACACTTCTAACAAACAAGTTAGAAAAATAAAATGGTAAACAAAAAGTGATTTTTGGACAGAACCTGGGAATGCTGTCTTTTGGAGGAATATAGAAAATTTCCTTTAGATGGCAAAAGGCATGGAAAGATATGTTCATCTTCATTAGCTGTCCTCCAGGAAGATTGGTGTGTTAAGAGTAATGCCAACAAAGGCAATCAACGTCATAGGATTCTAGTGGAAAATAGACTTCATGAAAAGGTAAGATAGAGGTCTTTGTGTTCTATTCTGGCCCAAAATCTTTTTCAATATGCCCATGCCCTGGGATATTGAGTTCTGAACAATTGAAAAGCAAGGGGCTAACTTTTTTAGATGGAATAATAAACCTTTAGGATGGTTATTACAAGTGACTCATTCAGGACAACAGTGAAGAAACTCAAGAAGTAGGGTAGAAATGAAAGCAAATTTTTGGGTTATACAGAAAAACAGCTCCAGGTAGTTTCAGATGACCCTGAAGTGCTGAAACAGGACCGTGAATTGAAATACGAAAAGATTAAAGAGAAGGTCCTTGCTATTGACATGAAATCTGAGAGGTTGCCATAAGAATAACACTTCTCCTCTAACCTTATAATTAATGGAAGGAATAGGCAAAGTGATTCCTAGTTCCAGTAATCAACTTCATATAAAACCTGCTACAACTGTGGTCCAACTATGTTGGGGTCCATCCCAATTGAGAAGCCAAACTCAGCAGGACCACCCATGTTGTGTGGGTTCTAGAAACAAGAATGATGCAAAATTCAAGGTCAAGGATCGTTGGTCTGTGGTTTCAGTTCAGTACTGTTCCAGCCATCTGTGTTTGGAAGGGTCAGAACCCCAATGAACAGACTGGGTGAGTTCATTGCTTGAAGCTATGAGGATGAAGCCTCAGTTGCATTTTCAGACCATAGGATGTTCAGATACACAACATATGAGACATATGCCATGGAGAGCTACTTATCCAGAGTGTGGTAGTAACCAAAACAAGAGATGTATGAGAAGCTGCCCCTTAAAATTGAAGCCACATGTTTCTGAGACAGAGCACTAGAGTTTGGTGGTTGTCCTGCTACCTTCTTGCCTTGCTCCAATCTTCCTTATGTACCCATTCATGTCTATTGGAATAGGAAGGGATATTCTGTGCCATTGTATGTTGTCAAGATATCACATGTTCCCTGATTTTAGAAGGTGTGCCAGTCCAAAGATTGCCTTGAGTGTCAAAAGAAACTTTGGACATTTTAACAGTGTATGGGCTGTTGCAGACTTTAAGGATCCTTGAAATTAGAGTAAATGCAGTTTCATCAAGGAATGACCATGAGCCTATAATGACCATGGCCAGAGCATCGTTGGTTGCAACAAAGAGCTTCCAGATAGCATGTTGTCTTTAAACACTTGGTGGCTTTCCAAGGGGAGAATATGGAAACCTTTGTAGAAGAAGCTCTTCAGGATGCAATTCCTTATTGAGATGGGATTTGAGGGTCTATAGACTTAATCCATTTCTTCCTCTTTCTCTCTCTCCTGTTTTGGCTGCAACTCATCTTTCAGCTTCCTTCTCATGTTGTCATGCCTTCACCATAATAGACTCTATTCAAGATACAGTAGAAGCATTTGCTTTTCTGTTCTAAGGCATTTATTTTTATTTTTATTTTTTTATTAATCATTCCCTTCATTTACATCCCAAATGATATCCCCCTTCCAGGTTACCCCTCCACAACACTCCCATCCTATCTGCCCTCTCCCTCCTCCCCTTTGCTTCTATAAGAGTGCTACCCCACCTACCCATGCACTCAGACTACTAAGCACTATTGATCTGTATGGTTCTATCATCTTGATATCTGTAAGTTTTCATTTTTCAGGAAAGTCTATATCCTATTCAAAGGGCTGAGAAATGACAGAGGTGAACCTCATCATTAAGTTTCCTTCTAATATGACTTGGTAGTTACAATAGAATTTCAGTGTCAGGAAATAAGTGAGATAGGCACTGGAATTATGTGAACACATTGTCAATGAAGTATACATGTCCAATGTTGTCTCTGTCATGCTTTCTTTTGTTCACGTGTATGAGATACTCTAGAATTCTGTGACTTATGAGGATGTGCATGTGAATTTCACTCAGGAAGAGTGTGCTTTGCTGGATCCTTCCCAAAAGAAACTCTACAAAGATGTCATGCTAGAGACCTACAGGAACCTCAATGCTATAGGTAAGACTGTGAATTCCCTTTCCCTTTTTAAAAGTAGAGAAAACTGCTTCTTTCTTATTGATACTCTTTTGTAATTTCAATTGAGATGGAGGAAGAATGAGGTGAATAAATAATTCCTGACTCTAAGGTTCGCTCAAGACAGTAATTTACATTTTACATCATTTCTAATAATGTATCATACATTTCCTGTAACTCTATTTTAGGCTTTAACTGGGAAGATCAAAATATTGAAGAACATTGTCAAATTTCTAGAAGATATGGAAGGTAATTTTCACATGCAAGCTGATACACATATGCCTCAGGAGAAATTTTACTGTGTCTTGAAAGAATTAATGAAAAGCAACAGTGTAAATAAGGACAGATTTAAGTGTGATGGTGATTGTTACATAACAAACCTTTGTGCCTCAATCTCCTGTATCTGATTTGCTTTTGCAAGGTATTCCTTTAAGACAGAGAACATGGAAACAATGCCTTAGCATATATCATGATTTGAAACATAGCCTTATTAGAGTTACACTGTACCACTGGCAATGTTAATTCTTATATTGTAAAAGCTATACTCATTGAATAGTTGACAAATATATGTCCAAAAGCTTCTAATGTGCAAATAGTCTATAGTAAAGCTAGTATTACTCATATATTAGTAGTGACATTACTAAGTTTATTTAGACGGGCAGCTTATGGGAGGTAAGAAGGATGTTGTCTGGTAACCTTAATCCCTATATCACATGTCTATGAAGAAGAAAATGTCAAACTGTCTTAACATAATGTTCAAACCTTTTATTTGTTATTCTTCCTTTCATAGGTATATCATATGTCATAATGGGTATAAGCCATGAATACATAAGGGATATTCAAAGAAGCAATATATAGCTCTCTCTCTATCCCAGAATATTCTCTTGAGTACTAGGAATGTGGAATGCTTCTATTTCTCCTGGTTCACTTTGCAAATATAGTATGACCCACAGTATAGGGAAAATTTTGAATGCAGTCAGTGTGTTAAAGCTCTCTGTTCTTCTAGCTTTCTTCAAATATGTAAAAACCTTTTATAAAAAAGGAATATATAAAACAGAGATGTTTACCAAATGTTCTTGCCATCACAGGTATCTCTGAAGATGAAAAAACAACCCATAATGAAGGGGAACAGCATGAATGTAAACATAGTGAAAAAAACCTTAACATCGGATTCCTCTTTACATTTAGACAAAGTGTAAAACTCATCAGTGTAATGAATGTGGTAAAGCTTTCACATGTGCTAATTATCTTCACAGGCATGAAAGAAGTCTGAGTGCAGAGAAACCCTCTGTATATACTCAGTGTGGTAAAGCTTTCTCTTTACATGGTCAAAGTCATGCTCAAAGGCATGAAAGGATTCATGTAGAAAAGAAATCCCAGGGAGTTATTAAACATTTTGAAGCCTTTGCAAATTCCACTAGTCTCCAAATATGTAAAAGAACACAAACCAGAGAGAAACGCTATGAATGTAATCAATGTGGTAAAGTCTTTGGAAGAAACAGTAATCTTAGAAAGCATGAAAAAATTCATAGTAGAAAGAAATGCTATGAATGTAATCAATGTGGTAAAGCCTTTGCAAATCCAGGTCGTCTTAAAAGTCATGAGAGAATTAATACTGGAGACAGACCCTATGAATGTAATCAATCTGATAAAGACTGTACGGGTAACAGTGATCTCCTACAACATAAAAGAGCACATACTGAAGAGAAACCCTATGTATGTAAGCAGTGTGGTAAAGCCTTTTTATGAGAGTATAGTCTCAGAACCTATGAAAGAACACATACTGGAGAGAAAACACATGAACGTAACCAATGTGGGAGAGCCTTATCACATCCCACCACTCTTGATAGGCATAAAAGAGTACATAGTTGAGAGAAGCCCTACAAATGTAATCAATGCGATAAAGACTTTGCAAGTCACACTGCTCTCCTACAACATAAAAGAACACAAACTAAAGAGAAACACTATGAATGTAAACAATGTGGCAAAACTTTTGCAAAACCCTGTCATCTCCCAATGCTTAAAATAACTCATTCTGGAGAGAAACATTCTCAATGTAACCAATGTGGGAAAGACTTCTTATATCCCACTTTTCTACACAGACATGAAAGAATACACAGTGGAGAGAAGCCCTATGAATGTAACCAATGTTATAAAGCCTTTCAAGAACACAGTTGTCTTAGAAGGCATGAGAGAATACATACTGGAGAGAAACCCTAAAAATGTAATGTGTGGCAAAGCCTATTCCCAGCATACTAGTCTCCAAATTCATACAAGAACATATACTGGAGAGAAACCCTTCAGATGAAATTAATGTGAAAAAGCCTTTTCCCACCTGTGTAGTCTCCAAATCCATAAAAGAATGCATACTGGAAAGAAACTTTACAAATGTAGTCAGTCTGATAAAGTCTTTTTACAATGCAGTATTCTCTGAATGCATAAAGGAATACATACTGGAGAGAAACCCTACAAAGGTAATGAATGTGAGAAAGCCTTTTTACAATACCTTCATCTCCAAGTGCATAAAACCACACATACTGGAGAGAAACTCTATGAATGTGATAAATGTGGAAAGTCTTTGCATGTCACAGTCATTTTCAAAAGCATAAAAAATTCATACTAGCTGGACAGTGGTGGCACACACCTTTAATCCCAGCACTTGGGAGGCAGAGGCAGGTGGATTTCTGAGTTCGAGGTCAGCCTGGTCTACAGAGTGAGTACCAGGACAGCCAGGACTACACAGAAAAACCCTGTCTCAAGAAAAACAAAAACAAAAACAAAAACAAAAAGAAAAAACAAAAAAAATGTATTCACACTGAAGAGAAAGCCCATCAATCTATATAATATAGTGTAGGTGAACAAGGAGCTACATGATTTGACGTTTCCCCTGCTGGGTTTTGGTCTTACTTTCTTCTCTTCATTCTTTGTTATGCCTGATTCTTTTGGGAATAGGATTGTTTATTCTTTGGCATTGTATGTTTAAACATACAGTTTTTACATTCTATGAGTTGAAGAAGGAAGTGGTGATTAAATAAGAACAGCTTCCATAGAGTCATGCGTTTAATACTTATTTTCCAGTTGGTGGATCATACAGTATTTTATAGATCCATCCTGGAATGATGCAGTTTGGATGTGTCTCCGAAAGCCAAACTCTAAATAAATAAGAATGCTGAGGAATGGAAAGTGCCTGCCAATTTTAAAGCAAATTGCTTGGCAGATGTCTTGCGGTCTTTGGCCTATGACGTAAGGCAAAGTATTCTTTGATGGCCATGAACTGCATCACTGTAAAGATGAAATGGTTCTGTCCCCTCCTGACTTGGGTAGGAGCCCTCCCCCACCGCCGCCGCCCATCAAAGTATGGTATGGTTCAGCCTGCAAAGAGTATAGAGAAGGATCTAGAGACTACTTTTATGGCAATTGGAACTTTGAGAGCTTTCTCAGTAGTTTCTCTCTCTTGGTGAAAGAGCTTCATGCATAAATCTCTGGTAAAAGATCACAGGACACAGGAGAAACAAGATTTGAGGAAAGGGAGTGAAGCAGCCTTCATGAGTTTGGATGAGCTCAAGGAAAAAGTAGAGAAGCTAGGTAAATGACACAGATAGAAAATATTTCTAAACAGCTAGCAATCTGGTTTTAGAATCAAGTTTATAAATAAATATTTTGTACATAGTTAAGAAAACAAAGTTACCTCACTAGGCTGGCAGCCTACCTCACCTAAGCTCCAGCTTCATGTTCCAGAATTGGGAATAAATATAAGATCAATTTAAATAGATAAATATTACAGAAATTGAAATAATATACTATAATTCAAATGTATAAACATAAATGTTAAATAAAAAATAGTAGAGAGATGGTTTAGCAGTTATGAAAATTGGATGTTCTTATAGAGGACATAGGTTCGTTTTACAGACACCACATGGTAGTTGACCAGCCGCTGTATTGCTAGTCCTATGGGATACAATACTCTTTTTCTGACTGCCATAGATACTATGCACAGACAAGCTCAGGCAAAACCCTCATAGGGATATGATTAAAAATAATGCTTAAAAAGGGAATTCTCTGCAGTGGTGTCACAGCCTTGAGACAGAGAGCAGTCAGGGCGAGGTAAAATGCACTCCTTTCTGTTCCTGCATGGAAGCAGCTGTGGTCTTCCTCTGAACTGAATTCTCAGCAGGGAAAACAGCCTTATTCTCCACATAGAATAGCTCAGCAGAGTTGTTCGTGTAGGAACAGTAACCAGAGAGCTGTGAGGTGTCTTTTCCTTGACATATTCTCTATTTGTTTCCTGTGTCCTTTGTAAGTGAAAGAATTGTGGCATTGATAGATCTTTTAAATCTATCTTTTAGATGATTCATTATGGTCTAAAAGATAAGATTTTCCCTGTAAATCTCCACCTGTTTCAGTGACTACACTTTCAGTCTCCTGTCCCTATAGAAATGGTTAAAAGTATAATGGAAGGCTTGAACCTAAAAGAAAGAGACTTATGTGAAATACAAGAATCTCTTCTAGGCTGAGCCCTCTTTTAGCATTAGTCAGAACTGAACGAGTGATTTTTTTTGACCCTGGATAAGATGTTTATTTTAGACTACCTGTTCCTCCAGTCTTTTAGAAAAGTATTTCTAACTAAAGCTTTCCTATATTGACTTAGGTAGCCTTGATTTCACTCTGTTACTCCCCATGACAGTGACTTTACAGTACCATTGATTAAATCAACTAAAGTCCTAAGTTAAAGGACTATACCTCCACTGAGTTCAAAAATTGCCCATTTGAGACATGTAGTCAAGTGTTCATTGTAATGAGAGGAAGATGTTTGCATGAGGTCCAAAGTTTCTACCTACAGACCATAAGGAAGAGGGAGAGTTTATTGTGTACACTGATGGGGAAGCAGGTATGCAATCAGCTGCTGACATCACTGTGACAAAAAGACCTGATTATGGCGTTGAGGGTGACTTTGTAATATTCCAGCATATATTAATTCATGTTGTATGAATGAAGACAGACCAGATTGATCACCATACAATTTGTGAATGTTAGTTGTGAGGGTGAATTTTCAATTAGCAGTTAGAACACTGTCCTATGGAGATTTATGCAATCCTTATTTCCATAGTTAAGTCAGCTCAGAATTTGGAAATATAGGCCACTTACTGCAGCTGTGTGTCAGGTTACAGGACTAAGTTTGTAAAAGTCTTCATAGAGACAAGGCCAAATAGTATCTTATGAATGCCCTTCCCTGTACCAGGAATTGGACTGCTCCTTTTCAAAATATAGCTTGTGGCTTTTTTTTAAATTAGATTTGTGAAAAGTCCATTACTAGCTTCACTTTTAAAATGTGATTTTCCTTAAGTGCAGCACTTGCTCTGATTGCTTACTTTTTTTTAATTCTCCAATGTTTCCCAGTCATTAAGAATTTCTTCATTATTTAACAAGGACTGTCTATTTATTTATTTTTTCTATTTAGAACAATGTCTCCTGAAGGTCAGGCTGGCTCATGCTATGTAATTTAGAATTGCTATGAGCAAACAATCCTGCTTCTCTGGCAGGTGCATAGAGGACAGTGCTGAACCTCTTCTAGGCTGGGCCTTAACTACTCAGTGAGGAGGAAAGTCACATATATATATATATGTATTTTATATTGTATATATTGTATACATTCACAGAGTGAGCCATGCTAACACTGTTGTTCATGGAGAGGACCTTTGGTAATACAGATGTTTGTTTGGTTTTTTCTCAAGTTCCCACTTGGAAATATGTGCTGGCTAATAACAGTGCCAAACTCAAAGGCCTAGTTTTTCCTGTATCTTCTTAAAATTCTGCCCTTCACAGTTAACATTTAGGTGTAAGATCCATTTGCAGTTAATTTTGTGGAGGTGGTAAATAGTATCTCATATGCTGGGTATCACTCCACTACTAAGCTCTGATGTAGAAGAGTAGAATCTGATATAAAGGATTTACCAATGGTTAGGAGATAATAAGTCACACCAAGTAGAATTTAGATGGGGCAGGACTGCCTCTAAAACATCCCACAGAGAAGTACATTAACCTGGCTTGGTAGAGATTAGGATACTAAGATACACCTGTTTGTTCACCAAGATTGTCCAGAAATATGGCTCCAGACCATAACAAAGGAGAATACTCTGATTATGAATCAGCCTCTAGGCCCATTCCCATATCAAAGATCAGGCTTCTAACACCCTGCACAGTGCAGCATTATGGCAGTCACAGCCAACACTAACTCCCAGTATGCCACAAAGGTCCAGTACTCTTGAGAAAAGCATAGTTCTGGCACATGGGTTAGACATTTGGTGATGCCATTTGAAAAAGGAAAAGGAGTGTTGTATTCAGAACTGGCCTGATCGAGGAAGTCTTACCCTGAGGTCCTCATGTATAAAAAATGGCCTAATTCTGTCTCAAACCTAGCAACATGCTTGGCAGAGACAATAACAGCCTGGGTCTTAGGCTTTGGATCCTTTTCCTTTTTTTAAGAAATAACTTGTTTTATTTAAAGATTTGTTTATTATTATATTTAAGTACAATGTAGCTGTCTTCATATGCAATAAAGAGGGCATCAGATCTCACTACAGATGACTGTGAGCCAACATGTGGTTGCTGGAATTTGAACTCAGGATCTTTGGAAGAAGTCAGTACTCTTAATCGCTGAGCCATCTCTCCAGCCCTTTGGATCCTTTTCCTAAGGCCAGGGGGTATTGATTAAAAAAAATAGCACTGGGCTCTTTCTCTAAACCCAGGCATATACTTGGGAGAACTGGTATGGTCTGGGCCGGGGCCTTTGGAGAGGGGTGGCTTCTGATCCTGAGAATCCAAAACTTCATACAGCATGGGGCTGAGGTTATCAGTCCAAGGCCACTGTAGGCTTGGTCAGTAATGTTGGTGAAATACCCTGTGTTCCCGTGGACCAGGACCAGCCAGAATGCTAGGAAAAGTTCTCCTCCCTGCCTCTCTCAACGAAGTGAAGATGAGCTCAGACTAAGAAGAAGGTGCAAGACCAACAAAGCTTTGCAAAGGTAGCTATGCCAGTGCTCTGTCACTGTTCCTAGAGTCCTATTTGGACTCCCTTCAAACATCACCTGTCCTCCCATCGGTCTTGACTCAGCAAAACAAAACGTGAGTCTGCATCAGCAAAACACCACAGGAGTCTGCATCACCTGACATCCAGAAATTTCCACTTCGACAGGTAGTCTTTGAAATCATGAGAAAAGGCCACACTGCAGAGAAAATCTATAAATATAGTTACTGTGGTAAATGTTTACACTTCATGGTCTCTTTACAAAGGATTAAACGTTTGAGAGTGTACTCAGTCTGTTAAAGCCTTTGCGTATCACGGAAATCTTTGAAGACCTGAGAGAAGTGATTCTGAAGGAAGTCTACGACTACAAAGCATTTGGTATGATCTTTAGCTAGCTCACTTATGTTAAGTTACACACAACTGTAATTTCTTGAGAAAAACTCTGAGAAGTGTCAAAAGTGTTCTAAAGTGTCTTGTTTGTCAACATATTTTAATAAAATTAATGTTAAAATGTTTATTATAAGGGACTTTTAAAAACATTAAATACCTCACATGTGTATCCAAAGTATCATCTTCAGCTATCTTGTTCAAATATAATAAAGTAGGATAATCAGCAAGCAAGTGTCTATCTTACAATATAGTTGATGTGCTATGGATATGAATGTATTATTTGATGATCCATGCTTCCTCATATCCCAATTAATTATCCATTTAGCATTTCACGTACTACTTTCAATGGGAATTATCTGTAAATGCTAGATTATGTAAGAGCAATGATATTTATTTTTTTCTGCTGTGTGTGTGTGTGTGTGTGTGTGTGTGTAATGCTATTGTGGGTTTTAGGCCACTTAGACTGGAAGACACCTTTGTAGGGTCTACATTTAGCCATCTTTATACTGTGATCAAGGTCAGGTTGCTAGCCTTGCACACCACAATTGTTTTACACTAAGCCTTCTTGCTGTTTCTCAAAAAAGATTTGGTGAAAGATTACATCAGTAAAATACTCTCCTATTTTCAGAACACAAACAGACTGTCACCTAAGGATAATAAGTCTTATTTGCAAATGAAAATTATATGCTGTTGTCTTTTTTTTATGCAATGTGTTAGTTTATTCTTGGAGTAAACACTTCTTCCTAACATTTTTCTCAGAACCCCAAATGAATGGCAGAGAATTGTCTCTATGGGTAAAGTCAGTTGCTCACGAGCCTGATAACTTGAGTTTGATCTCTGAGAAACCCAGATTACTTATACAAATTTTTCTCTCATTTCTACAAATAGGCCCTGGCATATACATGCTCATGCACCAGCACTTACATAAATAAGTTTTAATCCCAAATAACAGACACTTGGAGCCTAATGACTCCTTGGGTTTTATCTCTAGACCTCACCTAGTGGATGTAAATAACAGATATTTGTAAGGTGTTCTCTCACTACAAGCTACACACCATGGCACAGCTGTATATACACATAGTTCAAATATTTTTGAATGGATGAAATTAACAAACTAAACAAAATCACCCAATTATTGAAAACATATGAAATGATTTACAGTTTAAATTACTATTATCCAGTTTAAGTAAATGCTACTGTTCATCAGAACCAGGAAGGCTCTGTTTTAAATCTTGCTTTATCCTTCAGTTGTCTGATTCAAATATAATTCATTTTTGAAAATTTCACCTGGAATTAGAGGTGCAAGCCAGATATCCTTGCACATTGGAGATAGTAGCAGGCCAATCTCTCTAAGTCTGAGGCAAGCTTGGGACACGTAGTGAATTCCTAGACAGCCATGGCTATTTAGAGGTATTCTGTCATTAAAAAAAATTCTGAAAAGTTAGAGCATGTCTCAAATGATAGAAAATTTCCAAATATAATCTAATAGGTCTCTGAATACATTTGGCATCAACGTGAGCCTACAAGGACACATGTCAGTTAATGTAATTCATGCTTCCATGAAGGAGAGAAAAGGAACATGCAAACATAAAGATTGACTTGCCTGAATAGGATTGTATTCTACCTCCTTGATGCTTGCACAACATTCAGTAAGGAGTCCGGAGTGGTTGTGACTCTGAATGACATCAAGTTTGTTGTCTGAGGAACCTGAACCTCAAACAGAAGTCACCTTAGAGTGTATGTACAAATGCTATGTTAATCAGGCATTTACAAAAGTACCATGGATTGTAGATGAACTACTAGGGAGGAATCTTTGAATGTCAAAGGTAGAGGAAGAAAAGCCCAGAGTGCAATGCTTGGGGTGTACCTGAGAACCAGCTGGCTCCTATTGTACTCTCTGTATCCACTCAGCTGTGGGTTGTCAGCTCCCTCCTGGTCTTCCACTCTTTTTTCTTAGCAGCTACCTGTAGCTGTCAGTGACAGCACACTGGAGGTCCCATTTGACAGTCTTCCACCGTTCCTTTAATATCCCCAGTCCCCAACAAGTCATCACTGTAACATGCCTGCATGGTAGAAATTGTATACTCTAACTGAACATTCATATCTAAAGATGCATTCATATCTATTTTTTGGCTAACATCAAGTGGAACAGTGGATTCCATTCAATTAGAAGTTCCCTGGAATCTCAGCTGGAAACAGATTGAGTTTTCCAGATGAGAAGTTCTCTGGTAAATAAATGTTTAGACATTATCTCAATATTTTACAGGAGAGAAAGGAGCTAAAAAAAATCAGGAAGGCATTTACAGATTGGAAAATAGTCATTATATGGATTGGCTATATTACTAAGTTGGGTGTATAAAAACATGCTAGGTCTCCAAGAATGGATTAGTTACCTTATACTTTCATCAGTGTTTTATTTTTAAGAATAGTCTCACTATGAACTTCTAGGTAGCCTGGAATTCATTATATGGATTAGGCTGTGTTAAGACATTGGAAATTAAGCACTCATTCTAACTTAAGTAGCAGAAAAAGGCTCCCATCAAATGCAGCCCTCCTGCCTCACTGTTTTCTGACTGTGAGCAATATCGTTTTCCTTTTTCATGGCATATTTTTTTACTCACCAAAAGACTAAGGCAGAGTTTGCTTTTTCTTCTATAGATAGTGAAACCGAGGCTCACAAAGGTAGGTCCTATCAGAATATACATAAATGTAACTGCTTACTCGTGTAAATGCCTTACTCATCCTGTAATTCTACTGACCCATTACATGATGAAGAGGCAGTCACCTAAACCAGGCTTGGTGATACAGCTTCATGGTGCTTAGACAGTGGAAACAGCACTTTTAAATTTTAAAGGCAGCCAAGGTCAGAGTGGTCAGTGGGGTATGGTGGAAGGGCCAGAGACCCAAGGCAGCCTGTGAGTGATTGGCTCAGGACAATATGTATATTTCCCCTGCAGCTTCAGGGCCATGACACCTGTAATGTTAGCAGAGGTGTTCAGCACGCCAAGTGTTCTATTCGTGATAAAGTTTCCTGTCCTAGATAGCCTAGGTTACTTCAGGGTCAGAATCCTTGTGAATGGGATTCTCATCCTCAGGCAGAGATGAGCTCACCAATGGCACTTCCAATGCAAAATGTTCATCCCTGAAAGCATGTAACATAATCAACAGAAATGGACACTGCCAGAGTCCAGCGTGGTCTTGGTAGGGACAGCTTGACATGATTCCTGCTCCTGGGACAGGACCAGAAGGCTAGGGCATCTAGGAGTGTCAGTGGCTACTGTGGTGAAAGGCTTGTTAATCTGGAAAGAAAAGGTGTGGCTAATTTCTCATCAAAATGGTAAATGCTAGGAATGTCAAGACAGACTTTAAGACTGTGGGAAAGAACTTTAAAAGCATGAGTTTGAAAATATATAACTTCTCAACTATAAAAAAATATAAGAATTCAATTTAAATTATTTAAGGTGCTTCATAGATTTAAAGGAACACAGGCAGCTGTACTATGAGCCAACTAATCAGAAAGATACAATGACAGGCAAACACAAAAGCAGACAGACTCCTGAGTTTAAAGTCATCCAGGGACAGAGATAATTTATGTCCAGGTGTGGTCAGTGTGATGGTTTCTATGTGGTCACCCCAGGGAGTGGCCCTGTTGGAGTAGGTGTGTCATTGTGGGTGTGGGCCTTAAGGCCCTCCTCCTAGATGCCTGGAAGCCACTATTCTTTTAGCAGCCTTCACATAGAACTCTCAACTCTGTCTGAATCATGCCTGTCTAGATGCTGCCCTGCTCCCACCTTGATGATGAGGTGTTTTACAAAGAACTGCCTTTGACTTTTCAGATGTCTTTATCCTGGTCTACTGCTGGCAGTCCCTGTCACGGTATGCTGTCCCCCGCAGATAAGTGTCCTGAATGGCCTATTTTTGGATCCACACACTACACAATAAGAAACTGGATGCAGGGCAGTGGTGGTGGATGCCTTTAATCCCAGCACTTGGGAGGCAGGCAGAGGCAAGTGGATTTCTGAGCTCATGGCCAGCCTGGTCTACAGACTGAGTTCCAGGACAGCCAGGGCCATACAGAGAAGCCCTGTCTCAAAAAACCAACCAACCAAACAAACAAACAAAAAGGATCTGGGTAAAATATTGAACTTATCATGATACCAAATTACTGTAGTTACACTAGTTCTACCAAATAGAAGATCATAAGTAATATGATGTGGCCCTGCCTAACAAAACATTTTTTTTTGTCGAGTGTTAACATGATCCTCCTGAGAGAATAGGTGTGAGTAATACTTGGTGTGTTCTAATATAAATCCCTCGTCTCTGGAGCATATTCCCATAAAGCCCGTTTTAACTTTTAAAATAATATTTTGCGATTCTACTTATGATATTTCCACCACCTCTCTTCTGACTTCAAACCCTCCATAGACCCCTTGTTGTTTTCTGATGCATCAGCTCCCTTTTGCTTGAACGAAAGTTACTGTTTCAAAGTGACCTATGTTTGACTGCAGGACTTCCTAGCTATGAAGGAAATCAGTGGCTGAACTGGACTAGACATGTGAAATAGAACGTACACACAAGGTACTCTGTCCCTTGATTGGAAAAGAAAATGTGCTCTGGGAGACTGGAAGAATTTCTTGATGACTACAAACTTCCTAGACTAGGGCCCTGTCTGCCCCTGTTGTGGAAGCTCAGGGCTGTGTTGTCTGAGTCATTTGATCTCTTCTCATCCAGTAGGAGTGCTACTAGAGTCTTGAGGCTCAGGACTGTGATGAACTCTGGGAAGACCTAACCATTAGAAGCAATATTAGGAGGTTCCATTGTGGGATCCTGCTGGGACTCAGCTCAGATGCAGCACTAGTGAGCTATGAGGTAGACCACAAGCAATACCATGCTGCATGTGCCAGCCACTGTTTAGGACAGTAAATCCCATGACCAGGAGGAGCAGGTTGACTGAACTATCATAATCTGATCTGCTGGGACTGGGATGGATTGTGAGCAGACTATGGTTCCGATCATACATGTGGTGACCTGAGCAGAGGCCCTGGGCCCCTGAGCCTTCCTGAGTTTGGATTTCCCTAGTGGGGGTGGGGGAGGCTCTGCAGTCCTGGCAGTGGAAAGCTGTGGTGCTCACAAAATCACTATCCAGTGTACACACTGAGACATTGCTTTGTGGATACAGTGGAAAGATAGTTTTGGAAAATGAATTTCTGGTTTCTAGGAGTTCTGAACATGGCATTCCACACATAGTTTTGTGTGATAAATTTGACAAATAGTTTAGAAACTGATAGTAGGTGACAGGATCATACTTGGAAGAAAGATCAGTAGTAGCTGGAGAGTAAGAAATATAACAGAGTAGGGTCCAGTTTGAGTCATTATTGAGGGTGTTGAGAAGTCTATGTTCTTTTAATTTTTATACACATAAAAACCATAGGTAACTTTAGTTAAGTTCACGTTTTGCCTTACAGTTTTGCCTTTCCTTAGGTTTTTGGTGAAAGCTTTTCTAAAGTTAGGTATTGTTTTTTTTGTATTCCAAAGGCTGTCCCACCTACTGGTTTCCCCTCTCCCCTTTCTATCAGGTTCTCATCATAGAGTGTGCCCCCAGCCTGGGTATCCTCCCACCCCACCGTTGCTCATCAAGACTTCCTCAGATTAGGTGCATCAGATACCACGTTCGGGCTACAGGTTTAGGGACAGCATCTGCTGCTGGGGGTGTAGCTGACTTTTGGGGGTTACAGCTCAGGTGCGTGGGACACAACATTGGATGAGGGCCAAAAGACTGATGACCTCTGGCCTTGTAACTTTCTCCATTTGTACTGGATGCAATCAACTGATGGCTTCTAGAGACTTAATACTCTCTTGTTCATATTGTGAATGACTATGGCTGGCTTATTTTCTCTATCTCACTGTGCATTATTTTTACTTTATAAAACTGTGTTTTATTATCCCAGGTTTGGCTTTGGGTAATGTGTCTGTTTGAGTCAGCTGCTGGGTAGAGCCTTTCAGAGGGCAGTTAAGCTAGGCTCTTGTCTACAGTGTAACAGAGTATCAAAAATAATCTCAGAGATTGGTACTTACCCACAAGATTTGTTTCATTGGGCCAGTTATTGGTTAGCCATTCCTTCAGTCTCTGCTCCATCTCCCCGTCCAATTGCAGAAACCATGGAGGGACTTTTCTAAATCTAGCTGTAGAGCAGAATTAGAAAAAAAAATTTAAAAAAGACTCCCAGGTTTTTTAAGAGCATTCCTCTTGCCCGCCCCTCCCCTCGCCTGCTTGGGCGGAGAGTGTGGCGGGCGGGCAGGAGGCGGGAAACGTTGACTCCGCCTTGGCCGCCGGTGCCCCTCCTCCAGTTCCAGCCACTGCTGACGTCACTGCCACGGACTCCTAGGCCCAGTCCGCCTGAAGCCCCACCAGCTTCACCAGGTGTCCTCGGCTGCCTGGCCTCACCCGCATCATCCGCCCGCTCGTCCATTTCCCGTCCGCCGTCTCGCCGCCGCCCCTCCGCCGCCAACACGACGACCTGTTCCGGTTGGGAGAAAGCTCAGAATCTGAAGGTGCAGCACCAGCTCATCCTGTCCAAACTGCCGATGGAGGAGGACAAGTACTACTCCGACTGCGAGGTCAAAGGTCCCGAAGGGCTTCTTGGAATATTGGTGTGTTTATTTGCATCAGATGTGCTAGAAATCATAGAAATCTTGGGGTTCATATATCCAGGGTCAAGTCAGTCAACCTAGACCAATGGACACCAGTACAGATACAGTGCATGCAAATATGGGAAATATTAAGGCAAGACTACAATCTTAGAAGCCAATCTTACAGAGAACTTTCGAAGATCTCAGATCAAGCAGTAGAGTTTTTCATCGGAGATAAATATGAAAAGAAAAAACACTATGATAAAAATGTCATAGCTGTCACAAATAAAGAAGGGGGCGGGGACGAGGAAAAGAGAGAAAAGGAGCCAGGAAAGCCCGCCAAGCCACTATCAACTGAAAAGGTGCCGAAGAAAGAAGATCAACAACTAGAGCCTAAGAAAAGCACCAGCCCAACAAATGCTGCCGAGCCCACTGTTGATCTTCTAGGACTTGATGGTCCAGCTGAGGCACCAGTGACCAAGGGAAGCACCACCACAGTGCCACCCCGGAATGATGATCTGGACATCTTAGGACCAATGATTTCTAATCCTTTACCTGCAACTGTCACGCCCCCAGCTCAGGGGACTGCTCCATCCCTGCAGCTGCGATGCTGTCGACCTTTGTATCTGGGGATCTGGATCTGTTTACTGAGCAAACTACAAAGTCAGAAGAAGTAGCAAAGAAACGCCTCTCCAAAGACTCCATCTTATCTCTGTATGGTACAGGAGCACAGCAAAGCACTCCTGGTGTGTTTATGGGACCCACAGATACACCGTTTACCTCACAAGCACCGACTGCATTTCAAGGTTTTCCTTCCATGGGTGTCCCAGTGCCTGCAACTCCTGGTCTTATAGGAACTATGATGGGGCAGAATACAGGCGTGATGGTGGGCATGCCCGTGCACAATGAGTTCATGGGAAATGCACACACTGGAGTGATGCCACTTCCCCAGAATGTTGTTGGCCCCCAGGGAGGAGTGGTGGGACACACGGGTGCACCACAGAGTGAGTTCGGCCTGCTACAATCCCAGGAGCCTCAGTGGAACCTCTCACAGATGAATCAGCAGATGGCTGTCACGAACCTCAGTAGTGCAAACCCTACTGCAGGTTTTGGCCAGCCCAGCAGCTCGACAGCAGGGTGGTCTGTGGAAGTAAAAAGCTGTAACAGAGTGTCATCCAGAACTGACCCCGACATTCCTCGATACAAAGGCATCTAGTTCCCATTTATTCATGCACATACTATTTTTTCTTTCCCCCTTTGGTCACATTAACAATTACCTGATTGACCATGTTGGTCTGTGCTGATTAAATTTGATGTGAAAGCAGGTGGAGAAGCCATCTTGTGTGGAGGGCAGCTTTGCTCATATTCCCCATGATGTCAAAGCCACTTTAAGAAGCTGCTCAGTTAACTTGCATAATCAGTTTTATTCTCAAAATTATAGCTCTAACGTTTGCATATAAGGGAAGTATTTATCATGTTAGTAATACCTCTAACAGTACAAACCCCACCCCCCAATTAGCAAGTAATCCCGTAGGAAGGTACTGTAGGATCAAATGTTTAATCATATAAATAGAACGTAAATGTATCACTGAGCACTGTTTTCGAGTGTACCATATCCTTTTATTCATCTCTCACTTCCACTGTGCTGTTGTTATGATGTGCTTAAGAGGGAATGTGGTTAGTGAATGGAGATAAACCTGGATGCTACTGAAAAACTCAATGAAGTTTTCAGAATTCAAATTTCCATGGCCTCTTGTAGCGTGGACCTCTTCTCATGTACATAGTGCTAATATGAAGACCTTTTCTGTATATGCACACAGGGTAACTAAAACAAAGCCAATTTTAATCCTTGAAGGTGTATCCTGGTTTATGACAGTAATCGTCTTTACATTTTAGGGTGCCTAGTATTGACAAAATGTTATTTCCCTATATTAAACATATGAATCCATAAAAAAAAAACCAAAACCTTCTGCTTTATTTCTACCCAGACCAATATCAAATTACTTTTCATGTCTCTTTTTTATAGATGATTATCACACTATCAATAGTGTTCCAAATGCACGGGATAAATATATATTGCTACTCATTTCAGATTCCATAGAAGATCTCACATGGGTTTCAATGAGCTCAAGAGAAAAGTAGACTAGCTAGGTAAAAGGACAAAGATTGAAGGAGATTTCAGAGCAGCTAGCAGTTTAGTTGGAGATTCAAGCTTGTAAATAGATATTTGCATATAGTTAAAAAGATGAAGTTAGCTCACTTGGCTAGCATGTTTTTAACAAACATCCCACCTCATTTGTCATTATTGAAAATACATATAAGAAAAATGGAAAAAGGTAAAGGTTACAGACTGGTATATTTCAAATGTATAAGAACCAATTTTAAATGAAAATATGCTAAATACAGAGATGGCTTAGTTATGAGCATTGGATGTTATTGCAGATGACGACACAGGTTGCATTTCCAGAAACCACAAGGTATTAATCCACCTGCTGTAACTACAATCAAAGGGATCTATTTACCTCTATTGACCATTGCAGGTACTGCAGACAGACAAGTACAAGAGAAACATTCATATACATGAAATAAAATTAAAATACTAAAAACGGAATCTTCTACAGAGATGTCACAGACTTGAGACACACAGCATTCAGGACTAGGTAAAATACTCTTCTTTCTGGTTCTACAGAGAAGCACCTGTGGTTTTCCTCTGACCAACCTTGGTCAGTAAGAAAAGCAAGCAGTCTTATTCTGAGGTTAGAAAAGCTCAGCAGACATGTTCATGTAAGAACAGTAACCAAAGTGCTGTTAGGTGATGCTTCCTTGATATATTCTGTATTTCTGTTCTCTGACCTTTGTGTTTGGGAAAGTTGTGGCATGGATACCTCTTTTAAATCTATCTTGTAGGTCATACATTATGGACTAAAAGATAGTTTTACTCTAAAACCCCACTTGCCTCAGTAACTAAACTTGCAAGGTCCTGGCTCCATTTAAATTGTTCAAAGCATAACCTGGGACCTGAACCTAAAAGAGACTTATGGATGACACAACATGTGGAACTCACACTGTGTCCTAGGCTGGCTCTTCTTTGGGCATTAGGCTGAGATGAATAAGTGTTCTCTGCCTGGGAAAGAGGTTAATTCCACACTACCTGTACCTCCAGGCTTTAAATAATGTTTCTGAGACAAGTTTTCCTATGTTGAGTCAGGTAGCATTCATTCCACTCTGTTATTTCCCAGAGCAATGACATTGTTCTCCTATTGACTAATCCAACTAAATACTTAAGTTTAAATCTCAACCTCCTCTGGGTTTTGAAATTACATGTTGAGTCATGTATGTAATCAACTTCTGTGCAGTTTTAGAAACAGGATTTGCCTTAGGAGCACAGCTTCTGCATTCACAACAGAATAGGAGGAAGTTTACTGTGTACCCTACTGGGGGAAACAGGGTAGGATATCAGCTGCTGGAGTCACCATTATGCAAAAAACCTGTCAGGGAGGTGACTTTATAATTTTACATCATGTATTAATGCATGTTCTGTGATGAAGACAGACTAGATTGATGGGTATTTGATTTGTGAATGTCAGTTAAGCCAATGAGTATTCAATTTGCACTTAGGGTACTGTTCTATGGATATATGTGCAATCTTCATTGACATTAAGTCAGCTTAGTAATGTGAAAATCAGGCCATTGGATGTAGTTGTGTGTTTCAAGTTACAGGTGTCAGCAGTTAACAGTCCTCATAGAGGCAAGTTCAAGTAGTGTTTGATTAATGCTATTCCTGCTAAGAGGAAATAAGCTGCTAGTTTTGAGTGTCAGTAAAGACTATGAGGTTTTTCAATTATATTTATGTTTGAAAAAATCAATTGTCATGCAGTGGTGGCACACGCCTTCAATCCCAGCACTTGGGAGGCAGAGGCAGACAGATTTCTGAATTCACGGCCAATTTGGTCTATAGAGTGAGTTCCAGGACAGACAGGACTATACAGAGAAACCCTTATCTCAAAAAAAAAATCAATTATTGGTTCCCTTTTCAATGTGATTTCTTTCAATACAGCACAGCTCTGATCTCTTATTATTTGCCATTCTGTGATGTTTCCCAGGAATAAGAATTTCTTTCCATTTTTCACAAGTGCAGCTTAGGACAAGGTCTGCTGAAGCCTAGGCTGGCTCATGCTATGTACTTGAGAATTGCTTTGAATATCTAATCCTGTCCCTAAGGCCACATGATGGGAAGACAGTCCTGCATCTCTTCCAGGCTAGGCTTTGAAGGTGAAAGTTTTTCTGCATTGGCAGTACTTGGAATTAGCAATGAGAAGAGAGGTAATCAATTTCACATGGTCAACAATCACCTTCACTGACCATTACTCTGGACGCAGAAAAGACAATCATGAGTCTGGATAAATAACTGAACTTATTGTCAACTGTAATTGACACTCGTTCAAGTAGTTCAAATTACTGTGTTAATACAAGTTAAGTTACCTAAAACTGAAACACGTGGGCATTGTGCAATTGTTCTTTATGATTTGCAACATTTAATATGGAAAATCCCTTCTTTATTCTGGAGCTTTTGAACTGACAGGAACAGCCTTTAATCTAGGCCACAGCTTCTGGTGGCAGCCTACATATGTAAAGGATATTGAAGATGGTAGCTCCTTCTATTTATCTGCTTACCACACTCTGGTTAGCAAGATTAGTTTATTTTTTATGGCATGACAGGCTCCTTCTTTGGAATTGTTACATGCTGGAGATCAGCTGAGACACACAGGCAGTATTGTATTCTTCAAATTGCCATTGGTGAGCAGTCATTGTTTTACTAGTTGGACCAGATTCTGTGAGCCATTCTTTATATCCACTTTCTGCATAGATAGAGATATCCATGTTATCAATTCTGTTCGTCTGGAAAACCTTTACTAATACAGATTTGTTTTTCACCTTTTCTTTTTTTTTAAAGGTTTATTTATTTATTATACGTAAGTACATTGTAGCTGTATTCAGACACTCCACAAGAGGAGGTCAGATCTCATTTCGGATGGTTGTGAGCCACCATGTATTTGCTGGGATTTGAACTCAGGACGTTGGGAAGAGCAGTCAGTGCTCTCAGCCGATGAGCCATCTCTCCAGCCCCTCACCTTTTCACTTAGTCAGATGGGCTGGCTAACAATAGTGCTCCCTAGTGATTGGCATCCATTTCGTGCTTTTCTCCGAGGGTTGTCTGGAGAATCATATTGAAATGGCAAAATAAACTCCATTTGTTTCTATTTGAGGACAAGTCTGGATTTCAAAAGGGCCACAAGATACCAGCTTCAGGGATACACCATAAATCCCAAAAGTAAGTCATAAGACTCCAGGTCTAGGAACAGACCATAAAATCCAGAAGAAGCTGGCAGAACCCTGTCCCAGAGACCAGACTGGGGATAACCACGGAAATGGGGAAATATCTCAGAATGGGCCATCCGGGCTGGGCAGCCCGATTTCATCATATGATGAAGAGTCATGACCTAGGAATGCAGACCACTGACAACCTGCGACCCCCAAGCACCCACCAATGAAATTTGAGATTACCCTTCCTTCTAGAGAACTCCATCTGTTTTCCTATAAGGAGGTTTGCCTGCCTTTGTCTGGGGTCGCCATTTCAAAGTATGTTGGTTGCTTCTGCAGAATAAGTGCTTTTTGCTTTTGCATACTATGCGATCTGGGGTCTTCAGTGATTTTTTTTTTTGAACCCTTACAATATGCAGTAGGTATACATTAGCTGCAGTATTCCTGAGATCAGTGTAAAATCATGGAAAAAAAAATGTCACATTTTGTATTTTAAAATCTTTCTTTAATTGTTAATATGCATGGAACGATTCTGCCTGTGGGTCATATGATTCACTCTAATCCAAGTTGAATAATGAACTGTGCAAGCTATCCATCTTGATTCTAGGAGGAGGAGGAGAAGCAGAGGAGGGTAGGAAGAAGAAGACAAGGAGGAGGGGGAGGAGGAGGAGGAAGAAATGCAGAGGAAGATTAGGAAGAGGAGGGAGAAGATATTCGTGCTGAGTGCTGGTGGAAAGAAAGATAGGCTATTGGAGGACGGGCAAACATGCTACTGAAAGGAAGACCTTGCAGATCTGAAAAGTGCCAAGCCCTGGACTGATTTCCTGGGGCAGGAAACCCTATGCCAGTTGCCTTTAGGGCACTCTAACTCTAAGCTCAGTGCTCTTGTCGCTCAAGATTCACTGGCCAATCAGGGCCTCCAGCAAAACCATCCAATCAGAAGAAGAGGCGGCCTCTTCTGGGTGTTTGTTTCCTGTTGAAGATTCAGAAGACTTGCGGAGCAGGCTGCAGTGATTGTTGGGATTTGCTGAGTGCTTTTGCAGAGTGCTGGCGAGCTAAGTCTCATCATGGTGAGCCTGGGACCACTGCCCCTAACCTGAAGGAGCAGTGGTCTGAGAAGCAGGAGTCTTAGTACTGGGCCGTCCCGTGTTGGGTGGAAACTAGCAACCACCTGTGAGGTTCCCCGTAGTCTTAGCCACTAGATGTACTCAGTGGTGGCATGTGGATAACTTCATTATGGGAGCTGCATCTGCACAACCCATTTGGAGCAAGGGCTTGCGTGTAGAAACATCCTTAGCAAGATGTCAAATTCGGAGAGGCCTCGTTCGTCTGGAATCTTCTAGACATTGTTTTCCTGGCCACTTAAGATCCATTTGGAGTTAATTTTGTGGCAGTTTTAAACCCCGTCTCACAAGCTGGGTAGCACTCCAAATTTAAGTTGTAATAAGAGTAGAATCGCTGATGTAAAGGATTTTCCAATGATAAGTCACACCCAATAGAATTTAGCTGAGGGAAGGACTACCTCTAAAATACCCAGAGGTAAATAGTGTGTCAACCAAGCATCTGAGAGATGGATGCTAGGATACACATGTTTGTTCATCAGGATTGTGGGGAAATAGGCTCCAGATCATAACAAAAGAGACAACCTTGATTAACAAATAAGCCCATCGCCAGATCAAAGACCAGCCGTTTAACAAGGTGCTCAATGGTATTGCAGGCTCACAACCAACACTAAGGCCTGGTATGCCTTAAAGGGCCATTTTACTTCTTGAAAAAGCATAGTTCTGTCACATGGGCAAGACATCTGATGACACCGTTTGGAAAGGAAAAACACTGTTGTGGTGAGGGCTGTTCTGATGAAGCAAGGCTATCCCTTAGGCCTTCATGGATGGAGAATGAGTAGCCCCCTCTCAAACTCAGCAACATACCTGGCTGAGCCTGTCATATCCTGCGGCCTATGCCTTGGGCCTTTCCCTAAGGCCATGAGGTATTGACAAACAAAGAAAGAAAAAGAGCTCCTTCTCTAAACCAGGCATTTCCTTGGGAGAGCTGGTATTGTTCTGAGGCCAGGACCTTTGGAGAGGGCTTGTCTCTCATCCTGAGAATCCAACAGTTTTACTGCAGGGCTGATGCCGTCAGTCACACACTTCTGTAGGCATGGCAGTAATGTTGATGAGATAATCTCTGTTCTCCTTGAGCAGCATTGCTTGATTAGATTCCTCTTTAGTTTGTCCCATTGTGTGGTAGTTTCTGCTGACTTCATGAAATTCTCTCATTTCTTTCCTTTTTCCCCTGTAGGTAGTATACAAACGGCTATTCTTCAGAAGATTCCTAACCATAAGCCTTAGCTCCTTGCTACCTCACCCCAGCTTTTATGGTTTCTACCTTTTACTTTTCCTATCTTTTGCCTCTTCTAAGACCTCCCATTTAGAACTCTGCCAGTGCAGAGTGACTCACTGTTTCAGGACACTGGTATACTTAAGAAGTAATTCTGGAATATCTTTGCTATGTAAATCTCCCTTGTGCCTAAACGGCTGGCTAGATCAGCAGTAGCGTTCAGTCCATCCTTAAATTGTTCACATTATACCCTGGGGTGAGAACCTAAAAAAGAGTTAAGGATAACAGCATAAATGGAATGCAAAATCTCTCCTAGGTTGGCTCCTCTTTTAGCATTATCAAAAGCTATATACATGTTAATTTCACAGAGGTCTTTTTCCTTTTTTTTTTTATTTTTTTTCTTATTTCATTTTTTACACTCCAGATTTTATTCCCCTCTCGGCCCACCTTCTAAGTGTTCCACATTCCATACCTTTTCCCCATCCCCCTGTCTCCAAGAGGATGCCACACACACCTCTAAATTCCCTGGGTCCTCCAGTCTCTTGAGAGTTAGGTGCATCTTCTCTGAATGAACCCAGACCCCACAGTCCTCTGCTGTATATGTGTTGGGGACCTCATATCAGCTGGTGTATGTTTCCTGGTTGGTGATCCAGTGTCTGAGAGATTTCAGGGATTCAGGTTAATTGAGACTGCTGGTCCTCCTACAGGGTCACCCTCCTCCTCAGCTCCTTCCAATTTTTCTCTGATTCAACCACATGGGTCAGCAGCTTCTGTCCATTGGTTAGGTGCAAATATCTGCATCTGACTCTTTCAACTGCTTGTTGGGTCTTTCAGAGGGCAGTCATGATAGGTCCCTTTTTGTAAGTATTTCATAGTGTCAGGCCTTGGGGGCTCCCCTTGAGTTGGATCCCACCCTGGGCCTGTTGCTGGACCTTCTTTTCCTCAGGCTCTTCTCCTGTCTTGCAGTTCTTTCAGACAGGAACAATTATGGGTCAGAGTTTTGACTGTGGGATAGCAACCCCATCCCTCACTTGATGCCGTATCTTTCTGCTGGAGGTGAGCTCTTCAAGTTCTCTCTCCCTAATGTAGGGTGTTTCATCTAAGGTCCCTCCCTTTGAGTCCTTAGAGTCTCTAACCTACCAGGTCTCTGGTACATTCTGGAGGGTCCCCATAACCTCCTACCTCCCGATGTTACCTGTTTCCATTCTTTCTGCTGGCCCTCAGGGCTTCAGTCCTTTTTACCCCACACAATACCAAATCATGTTTCCTTCCACACCTTTCCTCCTGCCCTCCCACTCTACCCCCTTCCCCATTCCCTCCCAGATCCTTCCCTCCCATATCCTTCCCTCCCATTGTGATTGCTTTCTTCTCCCTCCAAGTGGGACTGAGGCGTCCTCACTTGGGCCCTTCAGCTTGGTGAGATTGTTGACTTTTGTGAACTGTATCTTGGGTATTCTGTCCTTTTTTTTTTGGTTAAAATCCACTTATTAGTGAGTACATACATACATCCTTTGGGTCTGAGTTACCTCACTCAGGAAGATATTTTCTAGTTCCATCCATTTGCCTGCAAAACTCAGAATGTCCTCATTCTTAATACCTGAGTAGTATTCCATTGTACAAATGAACCACATTTTCTGTTTCCATTCTTCTGTTGTGGGACATCTGGGTTGTTTACAGCTTCTGGCTATCACAAATAAGGCCACTATGAACATAGTGGAACATGTGCCCCTGTGGCATGGTGTATCATCTCTTGGGTATATTCCCAAGAGTGGTATTGCTGAGTCCTCAGGTAGTACTATGTCCTATTTTCTGAGGACCCTCCAGATTGATTTCCAGAGTGGTTGTACCAGTTTGCAATCCCACCAGCAACGAAGGAGTGTTCCTCTCTCTCCACATTCTTGCCAACATGTGTTGTCATCTGAGGTTTGATCTTAGCCATTCAGATTGGTGTAAGGTTGAATCTCGGGGTTGCTTTGATT
This sequence comes from Tokudaia tokunoshimensis, assembly GCA_036184795.1. Taxonomy (NCBI): domain Eukaryota; kingdom Metazoa; phylum Chordata; class Mammalia; order Rodentia; family Muridae; genus Tokudaia; species Tokudaia tokunoshimensis. The sequence continues at coordinate 3,009,860 of BTHU01000022.1, forward strand.
TGCATTTCTTTGATCACTAAAGACTTTGAACATTTCTTTAGGTGCTTCTAAGCTATTCAGAGATTCCTCTGTTGTGAATTCTTGGTTTAGTTCTATACCCCATTTTCTGATTGAATTGTTTGGGTATTTTTTTGGTGGTTAGCTTCTCAAGCTCCTTATATTTTTGATATTAGCCTTCTATCAGATGTGGGGTTAGTGAAGGTTTTTTTCCCAATCTGTAGGTTGCCAATTTATCTTATTGATTATGTCCTTTGCCTTAGAGAAGCTTTCCAGTTTCATGAGGTTCCATTTATCAATTCTTGATCGTAGATCATGAGCCATTGGAGTTCTGTTTAGGAAATTTTCCCCCTGTGCTAATGAGTTCAAGACTCTTTCCCACTTTCTCTTCTATTAGATTCAGTGTATCTGGTTTTATGTTGAGGTCCTTGATCCACTTGGAGTTGAACTTTGTGCAGGGTGACAAATATGGGTCTATTTCCATTTTTCTACATACAGACAGCCAGTTAAACCAGCACCATTTATTGGAGATGCTTTCGTTTTTCCATTGTATATTTTTTGCTTCTTTGTCGAATATCAAGTGTGAGTAAGTGTGTGGTTTTATTTCTGGATTCAGTTCAGTTCCATTGATAAACCTGTCTGTATCTGTACCAATACCATGCAGTTTTTATCCCTATTGCTCTGTAGTAGTACTTGAGGTCAGGGATGGTAATTCTCCCAGCTATTCTTTTATAGTTAAGAATTGTTTTCGATATTCTGGGTTTTTTTGTTTTGTTTTGTTTTTGTTTGTTTTGGGTTTTTTTTACCTTTCCAGATGAATTTGAGAATTGCTTTTTCCATGTCTTTGGAGAATTGTTTTGGGATTTTGATGGGGATTGCATTGAATCTATACATTGCCTTTGGCTGAATGACCATTTTTACTATATTAATTCTGCCAATCCATGAGCATGGGAGATCTCTCCATTTTCTGAGATCTTCTTGGATTTCTTTCTGGAGAGACTTGAAGTTATTGTCATATAGATCTTTCATTTGTTTGGTTAGAATTATCCAAAGATACTTTATATTATCTGTGGCTCTTGTGAAGGGAGTTGTTTACTTAATTTCTTTCTCAGCCTGTTTATCCTTTGTATAAAGGAAGGTTACTGATTTATTTGAGTTAATTTTATATCTGGCCACTTTACTAAAATTCTTTATCAGCTAGAGAAGTTCTCTGATAGAATTTTTGGGGTCGCTTATGTATACTATCATATCATCTGCAAATAGTAATACCTTTATTTCTTTGCCAATTTATATCCCCTTGATCTCTTTTTGTTGACTTACTGTTCTAGCTAACACTTCAGGTACTATATTGAATAGGTATGGCGGGAGTGGACATCCTTGTCCCCAATTTCAATGGAATTGCTTCAAGTATGTCTCCATTTAATTTGACATTGGCCGTTGGTTTGCAGTAAATTGCTTTTATTATGGTTAGTTTTGGGCATTGAAGTCCTGATTTCTCCACTACTTTTAACATGAAGGGGTGTTGTATTTTGTCAAATGCTTTCTCTGCATCTAAAGAGATGATCATGTGTTTTTTTTCTTTGAGTTTGTTTATATAGTGGATTACATTAATAGATTTTTATATATTAATCCAACCTGGCATCCCTGGGATGAAGCCTACTTGATCGTGGTAAATGATGGTTTTGATGTGTTCTTGGATTCGGTTTGCAAATATTTAATTGAGCATTTTTGCATCAATATTCATAAGTGAGATTGGTCTGAAGTTCTCTTTTTTGTTTGAGTCCTTGTGTGGTTTAGGTATCAGAGTAATTGCGGATTCATAGAACAAGTTGGGTAGTGTTCCTTCTCTTTCTGTTTTATGGAATATTTTGAGGAAAATTGGTATCAGGTCTTCTTTGGAGGTCTGGTAGAATTCTGTATTAAATCCATCTGGCCCTGGGTTCTATTGGGGAGGTTTTTAATGACTTCTATTTCCTGGTGCAATATGGGTCTGATTAGACAGTTTACCTGCTCTTGACTTTTGGTATGTGGGATCTGTCTAGAAAACCATCCATTTCATCTAGATTTTCCAGTTTTGTTGAGTATAGGCTTTTATAGTAGGATATGATGATTTTTTTTGAATTTCCTCAGTTTCTGTTATGTCTCCCTTTTCATTTCTGATTTTGTTAATTTGGATACTGTCTCTCAGCCCTTTAGTTAGTTTGATAAACTTACTGTCTTGTTTATTCTCTCAAAGAACCAGATTCTGGTTTTGTTAATTCTTTGTATTTTTTTCTTTGCTTCTATTTGGTTGATTTTGGCCCTGAGTTTGACTATTTCCTGCCTTCTACTCTTCTTGGGTGAGTTTGCCTTTTTTTTTTTTTGTTTAGAGCTCTCAGGTGTTCTCTTAAGTTGTCAGTGTAAGATCTCTCCAGTTTCTTTACTAGGGCACTTAGTGCTATGAACTTTCCTCTTAGCACGGCTTTCATTGTGTTCCATATGTTTGGGTATGATGTGTCCATATTTTCATTAAGTTCCAGAAAGTCTTTAACTTCTTCCTTCCTTCCTTCCTTCCTTCCTTCCTTCCTTCCTTCCTTCCTTCCTTTCTTTCTTTCTTTCTTTCTTTCTTTCTTTCTTTCTTTCTTTCTTTCTTTCTTTCTAGACCAAGTTATCACTGAGTAAAGAGTTTTTCAGTTTCCACATGTATGTTGGCTTTCTGGAGTTCTTGCTGTTATTAAAGACCAGCCTTAGGCCATGGTGATCTGACAGGATGCATGGTATTATTTCTATCTTCTTTTATCAGTTGAGGGTTGTTTTCTGACCAATTATATGGTGGATTTTGGAGAAGATACCATGAGGTGCTGAGAAGAAAGTATATTCTTTTGTTAAAGGGTGAACTATTCTGTAGATACCTGTTAAATCCATTTGGTTCATAACCTCTCTTATTTTCACTGTGCCTCTGTTTAGTTTCTGATTCAATGACCTGTTCACTGGTGAGAGTTGGATGTTGAAGTCTCCCACTATTAATGTGTGGAGTTCAATGTGTGTTTTCAGCTTCAATAAAGTTTCTTTTATGAATGTGGGTGCTCTTGCATTTAGGGCATAGATGTTCAGAATTGAGACTTATCTCTTGGTGGATTTTCCTCTTGATGGATATGAAGTGTCCTTCTTCATCATGCTTGATAACTTTTAGTTGAAAGTCTACTTTATTGGATATTAGGATGGCAACTCCTGCTTGTTTCCTGGTATCATTTGCTTGGAAGACCTTTTTCTATCCTTTTACTCTGAGATAGTGATTGTCTTTGTTATTGATGTGTGTTTCTTGTATGCAGCAAAATGCTGGATCTTGTTTGCCTATACAGTCTGATAGTTTACATTTTATAGGTGAGTTGAGTCCATTAATATTGAGAAATATAAAAGAGAGATGACTGTTGGTTCCTAATATGTTTGTTTTTGTAGGAGGCTCTATGAGCTTGTGATTGTCTCCTCCTGGCTTTGCTGTGAGATGCTTAATATATTGTCCTTTCTTTTTTGCAGGTACCTTCCTTGTGTTGGAATTTTTCTTCAAGGATCCTCCATAGGGTTGGATTGATAGATAGATACTGTTTGAATTTGGTTTTGTCCTAGAATATTGTGGTTACTCTATCTAGGTTGATTGAGAGGTCTGCTGGGTATAGTAGCCTGGCCTGGCATTTGTGTTCTCTTAGAGTCAGCATGACCTCTGACCAGGCTCTTCTGTGTGCAGCAGAACTCCAGAGAGGCTTTCAGTCTGTTGGGACAGTTTCCCTACATGCCACAGAGCCCCCAGGAGGTCTTCAGACCCTCAGTGGTGTTGGTTGCGCAGTTGCCCTATGTACAGAGTAACTCCTGGGATGACTTCAAGCTGTAGTGTCTTCAAAGGAGCAAACAGCCTGGCAATCTGTTGCTCAGTTGCCCTGTGTGCAGGGCATCTCCTGGAATGCCTCAGGAAGTAGTGTCTTCAGGGGAGAGACTGGCTAGCAGTCTGTCCCAGCAGAAAGGACAGGGCAGAAGGGGAGTGGTATTTGGTGGGTGGGAGTTTGTGGCTTGATGGGAACTGAGTCCTCTGGACTCAGCGGCAGCCGTGGGACTTTGGGAGGTTTCTTATCAAATGCTCTGAGTGTAGTGGATCTTCTGGAATGCCTCAGGATACAGTGTCTTCAGGGGAGCAGACTGGCTAGCATTCTGTCCCAGCAGAAAGGACTGCGCAAAGTGAGATTTTTTTTCTTAATTAATCTTTGAATTGTGTGTTGAGTGATTCCCTCTCTGGGAAGGCATACCAATTATAGAACAGCTGTATTTTCAGCCTTTTACCAACATATTTCTGACACAAGATTTGTTGCCTCACAGGGTTTTGATCCCAGCCTGTTGCTCCCTAGGGCAATGGCCTTGCTTTCCTCTTGATTAAACTTTCTAAAGAGCAGTACCACAGCAGAGTTTTAAAATTACTCATTTGAGTCATGCAATGAACTGTGCATTGCAGTAACAGGGAAAGGATTTGCATGTGAAGCATGACTTCTGCACTCAGACCAGAATAGGAGGAACAGTGTCCTGTGTACAGTTCAGGGTGTAACAGGGTAGGCAATAGCTTGATCATAGACAGTTATAGGCAGTCAGCTGCAGTTCTCACCATTATGAAGAAGGACCTGATTGATGCAGGGTAGTTAATTTTGTAATTTCCTAGCATGTGTTAATTTGTACATTTTAATATAAACACACAAGATTGGTGGGTATACAGTTTGGGTAGATTAGGTTGAACCAATGAATATTGAATTTCCAGTTAAAAACTGTCTTATGTGGATATGTGCAGTCCTCACTGACATAGTTAGTCAACTCAGATTTTTGAGACACAGGCCACTTATTAGCTGCAGCTGTGTGTGTCAGATTACAGGACTCACCAACTACCAGTCCACATAGGGGCAAGATTAAAAAAATATTATATTAATGCCATTGCCTCTACCAGGTAGTGGCTTACTCTTTATCAGAGTCAATATACCTGTGTGTTATATATCTTCTCCAAAAGTCCATTGTTGACATTACTTTATAAATTTCATTTTTTAAAGAATCATAGCCTAATCTGTTACTTGTTCCAATTCTCCAACATTTCCTGAATATTAATATTTTCAATTTTTTCCCAATTGTTTTGATTACTTGTCTCTATTCATAGCAGTATCTTCCGTAGCTCATGCTTGACTTATCCTATTTAGTTGAGAATTACTTTGAACAGTCAATCCCTGCCACCCAGTTCCTGGAAGATAGTCCTGCAACACCTTCCAGGATGTGCCATGACTGGTCAGTGGGAAGGAAAAAAGACCAGTGCACTAGTGTTTCCTGAGGTTTCTGTCCTTTTGAGGTCAATTACAAATAAAGAGCTTTTGTAAAAATTGACTTCACTGACAACATTGTGTGGAAGGGTGGATCTCTGAAGACCTGTCCTGTGAGAGTTACTTGATCCCTAAAGTTCCAGTAGGGGAGATGCTACGTTCCGGAGGCCTAGCTGGGTGGTCCAAGCTAATGAGAGACATGGGCAGGGCTAGCAGTCAGAAGCACCAGGTAGAGACAGCATGCAGGTTCTTCTAGGATTCTCCTCAGCCACACCCATTTGAGCTCTGAGAGAGGCCACAGACCTACCATGGAGAAGGTAAGGATAACTGACTCCAGACCAGGAAGAGCCCATCAGAGTCCAATCTGCTGGAACTATAATAGACTGTGAGCCACACTGTTCTGTTCATACAGGTGTTGATCTGGGTAGAGACACATGGCTTTCTTTCCTCCTTGAAAGTAGATTCCTCAGAGAGGCTCTGAAGTTCTCACCATTGGATGCTGTGGGGCTGACACTATCACTATCCAGTGTGTACACAGAGGCTTTTGGTGTGCAGTTCGAGGACATTTAGGGAAACATGAGGTCTGTTTGGTAGAAGATTTAAATGTTCTATTCCAAAATTCAGTTGCATTGAATAAATTTTACAAATGGTTTAGGAACTGGCTAAATGGAGGTGCTTATCACCCATCAACCTTACTTAGACTCCTTTTTACTTTCTAGTACTACCAGTCTCAATGGCATGATTCAGACAAGTTCAATTCCATAGTACAAAGAGAGTTTCTGTGATACAGAGGTGTTTGTTGTGTGCATGGTGTTGTGTTGTGGATTGGGCAGAGTCTACATTTTATTTCATAAGTCATGTGACAGGAAGCAGACATTAAATTATTCTTCCACTTTGTTGAAGGCATCAGAGAGGCTGGGTTCGACTGAGACCCCTATGGTCCATGAGGAGTTATAAAGCCATAGCCCACCTTTCTGGTTACTTCCATTTTCAAAGAGAGCTCTATAGAATGGAGACTTTCTATTTGGAAAAATATCTGAAGTAGGTGGAGGTGGAAGTGCAGAAATGTAGCAATTTTGTGGTCACTTTCAGTTATTTTTTCTGGGAGTTTTGAGTCTATTTTTCTTCTAAACAAATACAATCATAGTTAACATTGTTGAAATTCAAATTTTCCTGGCTGAGATTCCTCATAGATTTTGATGAAGACTTGAATATATTTGGGTCTTTTATTCCTGGCTTCTTCTCTATACACAACAGGTATGGACAAGGGCAGTGGAAGATGCAGCAGTAGGGTTAACCCTCATTATCGGGTCTCAGATGACAGTCACTGGGGATGGTTCCCATGCCTCTACCCTGGTCCTATAACATCTACATACTGAGTTTCAGGTTCCCAGGATTAAGTTATTCACTTTTTTATTAACTTACATTTTTGCTGTTGTTAATCTGTGAAAGTCTTCTCTTTTACTGTGTGAAAAGACTCTGTGACCTGGGCAGGTCACTCAGGAAGCATTTTGCTTGGGGTGACCTGAGTTCAGATACCAATACCCTTGTTAACTACCGTCTACTGCAGAGCCAGAGGATCTGACAACCTCTTCTCTGGTGTGTCATTTGCACATACATGGAATACATTCTCCCTCTCACATAAAATCATACCCATGAACATAAGGACAGACATGTCTTCAGAAGTGCTAATATTTTATAATGCAATTTAAGCAAATCAAGCTAAGTTTGTGTGTATAATAGAAATCATACAGTATTTTTAAAATCTGTTATTTTGTAATTTTTAAAGTTTCCATTTCATAAATGTGATACACACTTAATATTTAATCATCAATCATGGTGCTGGAGAGATGGCTCAGAGATTAAGAGCACTGACTGCTCTTCCAGAGGTCCTGAGTTCAATTCCCAGCAACTACATGGTGGGATCTGATGCCCTCTTATGGTGTATCTAAGACACCTCTAGTGTACTCATATACACAAAATAAATAAATAAATCTTTAAAAAATCATTAATTATAGGAAACAACATGGATTCTAAGTGATCCTAATAGATATCCTCTTTTCTTAACATAAAAGAAAGATTTTTTAGTAATCAACCCTACTTCTTCCAGATTTGAAGTACCAGAATGCTTAATCTGTTCAATTTTTTAGATTAGCTTCCACTCTCAATCCATCTTGTATTATTGTCAAAGGAGAGACCCAGAATGAACAGGATGAGTGTTGGCCAATGATTTTGTAATTTTTATTCTGATTGCAGTCTTACAGTTCTTATTTAAATGACCATGCCATCTTCACAGGTCTGTTTTTGTGTTTCCTTTCTCCAGTGCTGCCATCTGTGATGTATGATTCATTAATTATAATCTAACTATATTTATATTATATTATAATCTCTAGGAAATGATAGACCTTCATCTCTTTTTGTCTTCCACTATTCTACTATATTATAAGTTCATTAAGCTTTGTTAGTTTGGGAACTTTCTGTGGATAAACAGTTTTAGTTTTCTCTTCATGACCTGAAAAGGTTGTCTGTCCTCATTTCTTAGAAAATTTGTGTTTTCCAGTCCTTGCAATTGTCAGTGTTTGGATTTTTAATCCTTAAGTGGCTGTATGTGGGTTCTTAAAATTTTTTCTTATATTATTATCTTTGACTCCTAATTTACTTAAATTGTCAGCATTTCAGAGCCTATAATCATTTGAGGGAACTACAATTGAGAGGGTAGTCAGAATGGCTGTTTGCTAACTTTGTAAGAGATTGTGGTGATTGACAATTGACTAGGGAAGACTCCTCTACTGAGTGTGGAAGAATCCCTAAGGAAGTGGGCCTGGGCTGGATGAGCTAGCTAGCTGAGGATGAGACAGTGACCAATCAGGAGAGCAAGCTAGGAAACAATGTTTGCCCATGGATTTTTTTTTTATATTTGAACTTGAGTTTCTATCATAAGCTTCCCAAATAATGGAGTGAGTTTGTTTTTTTTTAAATTGGATATTTTATGTATTTACATTTCAAATGTTATGCCCTTTCCCAGTTTCCCCTCCAGAACCCCTCTCACCCATACCCCCTCCCCTGTTTCTATGAGAGTGCTCCCCTCCCACCTACCCACTCCCCTCACAGCTCTGGCATTCCCCTACACTGGAGAATGGAGCCTTCACATGACCAAGGGCTTTTCCTCCTATTAATGCCAGACAATTCCATCCTCTGCTACATATGGTACCAGAGCCATGGGTTCCTCCATGTGTGCTCTTTGGTTGGTGGTTTAGTCTCTGGGGGTTCTGGGGGGTCTGGTTGGTTGATATTGTTTTTCCTATGGATTTGCAAACCCCTTCAGCTCCTTCAGTCCTTTCTCTAACTCCTCGATTGGGGTCCCTGTGCTCACTTCAGTGGTTGGCTGTCATCATCTGCCTCTGTATTTATCAGGCTCTTTCAGAGCCTCTCACGAGACAGCTATAACAAGCTCCTGTCAGCAAGCACTTCTTGGCATCCTCTATAGTGTCTGGGTTTGGTGTCTGTATATGGATGGATCACCAGGTGGGACAGTCCCTGGGTGGTCTTTCCCTCAGTCTCTGTTCCATACTTTGTCCCCTTCTTCCTTTAGACAGGAGCCATTCTGGGTTAAGAATTAGGAGATAAGTGGGTGGCCCCATCCCCCAACCGGGGACCTTGCCTAACCTCTGGATATGATCTCTGTTGGTTCCTGGGAGCCATTTGCTTTCCTGGCATTTGGGACTTGCTGGTAGCTAACCCCAGTTCTCCTTTCCCCATTGCTACACACCTCTGTTCAAGTTCCTGACCCTCTGCAAATCATCTGTCTATCCTCTCATACTTATTCCTGCCCCCTTTTTTCCCCCACCACCTCCTTTCTTCTTCCCAAGTTCCTCCACTCTCTACCTCCCATTAGTATTTTATGTTCCCTTCTAGAAGGACTGATGCATCCACAGTTTGGTTTATCTTGTTGAGCTTCATATGGTTTGTGAATTGTATCTTGAGTATTCTGAGCTTTTGGGCTAATATCCACTTATCAGCGAGTGCATACCATGTGTGTTCTTTTGTGACTGGGTTATCTCACTCAGAATGATATTGTCTAATTCCATCCATTTGCCTAATAATTTCATGAAGTCATTGTTTTTAATAGCTGAGTGGTACTCCATTGTGTTAATGTACAATATTTTCTGTATCTATCCCTCTATTGAAGGGTATCTGGTATCTGGGTTCTTTCCAGCTTCTGTCTATTATAAATAAGGATGCTAAGAACATAATGGAGCATGTGTCCTTGTTTGTTTCATTTTGTTTTTAAATTTATGTATTATTATATGTAAGTACACTGTAGCTGTCTTTAGACATACCAGAAGACGGCGTCATATCTCATTATGGATGATGGTTGTGAGCCACCATGTGGTTGCTGGGATTTGAACTCGGGACCTTTGGAAGAGCAGTTAGTGCTCTTAACTACTGAGCCATCTCTGCAACCAAGCACGTGTCCTTGTTTTATGTTAGCTCATCATTTGGGTATATGACTAGGAGTGGCATAGCTGGGTCCTCAGGTAGTATTATGTCCAATTTTCTGAGGAACCTCGAGACTGATTTCTATAGTGGTTGTTCCAGCTTGCAATCCCACTAACCGTGGAGGTACATTCCTCTTTCTCCACATCCTCGACAGCATCTACTGTCACCTGACTTTCTGACAGATGTGAGATGGAATCTCAGGGTTGTTTTGATTTGCATTTCCCTGTTGACTAAGGATGTTGAATGTTTCTTGAAATGCTTCTCCGACATTTGATATTCCTCAGTTGAGAATTCTTTGTTTAGCTCTGTTCCCCATTTTTTAATAGGGCTATTTGGTACTCTGGAGTCTAATTTCTTGAGTTCTTTATACATTGAATATTTGCACTCTATCAGATGTAGAGTTGTTAAAGATCTTTATTCAGTCTGTTGACTACCGTTTTGTCCTATTGATAGTGTCCTTTGTCTTACAGAAGCTTTGCAGTTTTCTGAGGTCACATTTGTTCATTCTTGGTCTTAGAGCATAAGTCATTGGCATTCTGTTCAGGAAGTTTTTTCCTGTACTTATGTGTTTGAGGCTCTTCCCCACTTTCTCTTCTATTAGTTTCAGCTTATATGGTTTAAAGTGGAGGTTCTTGATCCACTTGGACTTGAGCTTTGTAAAAGGAGATAAGAACAGATCGATGTGCATTCTTATACCTGCCAACTATCAGTCGAAGCAGCACCATTTGTTGAAAATGCTGTCTTTTTTCCACTGGACTGTTTTTGCTTCTTTGTCAAAGATCATGTGACCATAGGTATGTGGGTTCATTTCTGGGTCTTCACTGATCCACTATATAAACAAACTGAAAGTTAACAACCACATGATCATCTCATTAGATGCTGAGAAAGCACTTGATAAAATTCAACATCCCTTTATGGTAAAAGTCTTGGAAAGATCAGGATTTAAGGCCCATACCTAAACATAGTAAAAGTAATATTGAGCAAACCCGTACCCAACATCAAACTAAATGGAGGCAAACATGAAGCAATCCCACTAAAAGCAGGGATCAGAGAAGGCTGCCCACTCTCTTCAAACCTATTCAATATAGTACTCAAGATCCTAGCTAGAGCCATTAGACAACAAAAGGAGGTCAAAGGGATACGAACTGGAAAGGTAGAATTCAAGCTATCAGTATTTTCAGATGATATGATAGTATACTTAAGGGACACCCAGAATTCCACAAGAGAAATCTTAAGTCTGATAAACAACTTCAGCAAAGTGGCTGGATATAAAATTAAATCAGTAGCCTTTGTCTACTCAAAGGACAAACAGGCTGAGATAGAGATTAGGGAAATGTCACCCTTCACAATAGTCACAAACAATATAAAATACCTTGGTGTGACACTAACCACGCAAGTGAAAGATCTGTAGGACAAGAACTTCAAATCTCTGAAGAAAAATCGAAGAAGACCTTAGAAGATAGAAATATCTACCATGCTTGTGGATTGGCAGGATTAATATAGTAAAAATGACCATCTTGCTAAAAGCAATATGCAGACTCAATGCAGTCCCCATCAAAATTCCTACTCAGTTCTTTATAGAGTAAGGAAGAATAATTTGCAAATTCATTTGAATAACAAAAGTCTCAGGATCCTCAAAACTGTTCTCAACAATAAAAGAACTTCTGGGGAAATCACCACATCTGACCTCAAGCTATACTACAGAGCAATAGTGGTAAAACTCCCTTGTATTTGTACAATGGCAGGCAGGTTTATCAATGGAATGAGGCTTCTCAGTACCAGCCAAATAAACTTGTTTGTTATTTGAGACACTTGGCTTTAGAATTGAATCAGAACAGTTCTAACTTGCAAGTTAGAAAAATAAAATGGTTAAGTAAAAGGGAATTTGCTGCTGGACAGAACCAAGGAATGTTGTCATTTGCACTTATGTTGAAAATATAGGATCTTTAGATGGCAAAAGGCATTGAAATCTAAATTTATCTTAATTAACTGTCCTCATAGTACCTGGAAAATTGGCCTGTTAACAGTAATGCATACAAAGGAAATCAATGTAATAGTATTTCAATGGGAAAGAGACTTAATGAAAAATTGAGCTATAGGTTATTTGTGTGATATTTTGGCCTCAAATCCTTCTAGTTTTGCCCATGCTCTGGGATATTGAGTAGGGCAGGATTAAAAATAAGGGGCTGATTACCTAGATTGAATAATAAATCTTTAGGACAGTTATTACTAGTGACTTCAGAAGAAGAGTGAAATAACTCAAAAAGTGGGGTAGAAATGAAAGCAAATTTGTGGGTTATAGAGAACAATAGCAGGTAGTTTCAGATGACCCTCAAGTGCTGAAACAAAAGTTTGAATTTAAATGCAAGGAGATTATCAACATTAAAGAAAGTTCTTTTCTATGGACTTGAAATCTTAGAAGTTGCCATAAGAATACCACTCTTTCCTGCTAACTCTTCAATTAATGGTGTGAGTAGGCAAAGTTATTCCTAGTCCCAGGAAACAACTTCATGAAAAACCTGCTACAACTGTGGCCCACCTACAGTGGGGTCCATCCCAACTTAGAAGCCACACTCAGCATCTTTACGTCTTTAGGGTTCTGGAAACAAGGATGATGCAGAATTTAAGATCAAGGATGCTTGGTCTGTGGTTTCAGTTCGACACTGTTCCAGCCATCCCTGTTCCTAAGCATCAGAGCCCCAGTGACAAGCCTGGGTGACTTCATTGCTGGAAGCTCTGAGGATGAATCCTCAATTGCATTTTCTGAACTCAGGATGTTGAGACACACAACATATGAGACATTTGCTATGGAGAGTTGCATATAGAGTGGAAGTTACCAAACCAACTGATGTCTGAGAAGCTGCCCCTTAAAATCGAAGCCACATGTGTCTGAGACACAGCCACAGGACTTGCTCTTTGTCATGCTGGCTATCTTGCCTTGCTCCGTCTACTGACTATGCCCACTCTAGTCTGTTGGAATGGGAATGGCATTCCGTGCCATTTTTTGTTATAAAAATATATAAATTGTTTTCAGACTTTAGAAGATATGACAGTACAAAGATTGCCTTGTGTATTTTGAGTATCAAAAGTGGCATTGTACATATGAACAGTGTATATGCTGTTGCAGATTTTAAGGATACTTGAAGTTAGATTAAATGCATTTTTATCATGGAATGACCATGATCCTATAGTGATCAAGGTCAGAGATAATTAGGAGTGTCAAAGAGCTTCCAGATAGTATGTTGTCTTTAAACTCTTGTCTCTTCTTAGTGTCCTTCTTTTTTGAGAATATGGAGGCTTTTGTAGAAGAAACCCTATTAGATCAATAATTGATTGAGATGGGGTTTGAGTGTCTATAGATTTAAACCATTTCCTCTTCTTTCTGTTTATTCTGTTGTGAATGAAATTCATCCTTCAGCTTCCTTCTCATATCCTTCCTTCCTGACATACCTTCCCCATAGTAGACTCTGATCTGACATTGCTTAAGATTCAGTAGAAATAATAGCTATTTAGTCGTAAGTTATTTTGCTTAACTAATGTTTTCATATTTTAAAATTTTGTTTTCTGTTTTTGAAGACAGCTTTTGTCTGTGGCCCTACATGTCCTCAAAGTAGGCCTGTATGCCAGACAGGCCTTGAACGTAGAGATCAAATTGATTCTGACTTCAAGTGTTGGGATGGAATGTGGGCCAACTAGCCTGGCCTCTTTTTTTTCTTTTCTTTTCATTTCTTTTCTTTTTCTTTTTTTATAATTGACAGATGGGCTTATAATGTAGGTGTTGTTATATGGCAAGCATATGCTTTTGTCCTGAGGTTCACTTACCTCTTGATTTGTGAAATTCCATAGGCATTTTCATTCTATTTCCCAGCATAGTATGTACTCATTGCATTAATATCACATCTTGATTTTTCAAATTTTGGATGCATTATCATTTTATTTCTTATGATGGCACTATTGATGATGATTATACAGCCGACCCTTCTCAGTCATTGGATGGCAGATGCTGACCTTTCTACCTGCTGTTTTTGTTGTGACTTATGTTAGGAAGACTATGAGTCTTTTGCCTGTATGCATGAATATATCTGGGCACCTCATATGTGCCCAGTCCTCACAGTAGTCAGAAGATGGCCTGAGACATCCTGAAAGTGGAATAATGGATAGCTGTGTGCCCTCTGTAAATAAATGGAATTGAGCGCACTTATTTGTAGGACCAGCAGGAGCTCTTCATGTAGCATGTAAGCTTTTAATTACCGCTTCTTAAGCTCCCATCAGGCAGACTCCTGGCCCCCAACCTTACTTCACTTGGATCTGCAGTTGAAAGTCACACACACACACACATTAATATTTTTACCCAGTCTTGTGGCTCAGTGACTGGGCTTTTCAAGCCTCCCACAACTAGTGTGCCCTTTCCTTTACTCCTTGGTCAACACTCCCAATCTGCTCTCAGCTTAGTTGCCCAGTTACCTTCTCCTTGTTCAACACCCTAACTCTGCTCTCAACTTAGTTGTATTTCGAACCTCCTACCTGGGGAAGTGGTCAATGACAAACTCCACTAGGGATCTCACATGGCTGGTGATTCTCCCTCCAAAGCATGGTGAATCTCTCTTTCCTTCTCCATGCCTCTCTTTCCTCTCCTTCAGGAACCTGGCAGCCCCACCTCTTCCACCCATCCATTGGTTGCTGGCAAGTATATTGATCGATCAAGAACCAGTTAGAGACAAGGACCTTCAAAGTTTACAGACAGATTCCCAATAAGAGCATTAGAACCGTGCCCTACACTTCACTGCTGAGCTATCTTTCTTGCCCTAAATTGTTTACATGTAATTAACATTAACATTACTAATATTTTCTCATGTCCAAGTGCAAATGTTTATATATTCCCTTTTGGTAATATCTATTAATGCTATAGTTTGAGCCGATGCAACTCAGGTTTCAGGAAGATGACTAAAGAACTGGATTGTATGTATCACTCTCTAAAGAATTTAAGTAAAGGGCTGGATAAATGGCTCAGTGGTTAAGAGCACTGACTACTTTCAAAAGTCCTGAGTTCAATTCCCAGCAACCACATGGTGGCTCACAACTATCTGTAATGGGAACTGAAGCCCTCTTCTGGTGTGTCTGAAGAAATCTAAAGTGTTCTCATCATATACAAAGAATAAATAAATAAAATCTTTTTTTAAAAAGTAAGAATTTAAATAAAAAACTATGAGTTTTTTCTATGTTTCCAGTTCGGTTGGTTAATTCTGGCAGGGGATACAGGGTCTTACTATATACCTTTGTCTGTCCTAGAATACATTGTATACATCACACGGGAGTCCGACTCAATGTGATACTTCTGCCTGTCTTTCCTGACTGCAGTGTTAAAGGCATAAGCCCATAGACTCAGAATTCTTATTGATTTTTATATATAGTAATTGTTAATATTAAAATAATATTTTGATATGTGGTAAGCACTATTGTTCTTGTAGAACTTGTCTCTTTTTACATGAACTGATATTTATTTAGAAAGGCTACATCCTATTCAAAAGACTGAGAAATGACAGGGCTGACTGGGCTAGAGAGATGGATCAGCATTTAGGAGCACTTACTGCTCTTGCAGAGGTCCCATGTTCAATACGCAGCAACCACCTGGTAGCTAACAACCATTTGTAATGGGGATCTGATGCCCTCTTCTGGTGTCTCTGAAGACAGCTACAATGTATTTATATATAATAAGTAAATAAATCTTTAAAAAATCATTTGCTTCTAATATGAATTGGTAGTTAATAGTAGAACTTCAGTGTCATTTAATAAGTGCGGCAAGCCCCAGAATTATATGAACACGTTGTCTATGAAGAATATATGCCCAATGTTGTCACTATTGTGCTTTGATTTGTACATGTTTATGGGATACTCTCTAGAATGCAGTGAATTATGAGGACTTACATATATACTTCACTCAAGAGGAATGGGCTTTGCTGGATCCTTCTCAGAAGAAGCTCTACAAAGATGTCATGCTGGAGACCTACAGAAACCTCAATGCTATAGGTAAAATTGTGAATTTTCTTTCCTGTATTAGAATTCAAGAAAATAGTTTCTTTTGATGGATTTCTGTAGTTTCAAATAAGATAAATGAAGAATTTTGTGAATAAATCATGCATAACTCTAAGGTTCACTGAAGATAGTAACTTACATTTTGCAAAATTTCTATACATTCATTTTCTGTTTTAGGCTTTAATTGGGAAGACCAAAATATTGAAAAACATTGTCAAGAATATAGAAGACACAGAAGGTAATTTTCATGTGCAAGCTCATACAAATCTGCCTCTGAAGAAATTTTAATGTGTGCTAAAATTTTAAAGAAAAGCAATAGTCTAAAGAAGCACATTTACATGTACTAATGATTGTTACATTCTAACAATACCTCAATGTCCTGTATCTGATTTGATTTTGGAAGACATTCCTTTCAGAAATAGGACATGGAAATTATGCCTTAGTATGTGTCACCATTTGAAACATAACACTATTAGAGCTACACTGTTCAACTGACAATCCATTTCTACTAATTTTGTAAAACCTATACACATTGAATAGTTGATAAATATATGTCCAGAAGCTTCTAAGAAGCAATAATCTATAGTTAATCTAGTGTTACACATTTTTTAGTAGTGATATTGCTAAGTTCATTTAGTGCTAAGTTTATTGACACGGGCAGTTTATGAGTCGTAAGTATGAGGTTGTGCAGTAACCTTAATCCCTATATCATATCACATGTCTGTGAAGAACAATAAGTTGAACCTTGTGAATACAAAGTTCAAATATTTTATTTGTTAGTCTTCCTTTCATAAGTTTATAATATATCAGAGATATTAAAGGAATCTCTCTCTCTCTCTCTCTCTCTCTCTCTCTCTCTCTCTCTCTCTCTCTCTCTCTCTCTCTCTCTCTCTGTCCTTGTCCCTGTCCCTGTCCCTGTCCCTGTCTGTCTATCTAATAACTATTAGAAGATATATAGTAGGTTGCAGTTATAGAGTAAACTTTTTGAATATAATGCAAGTTAACAATTAATTGCTTTTCCAACTTCATTGGCAACACATCAGCAACCTCATTTTGTAGAACATTCTCTTGACTACTGGCAATATAGAAATGCTTCTGTTTTTCCTAGTTCACTTTGCAAATGTAGTATGACCCACAGTATACTAAATACTATGGAATACAAGTAGTGTGTTAAGGCTCTGGATTCCTCCACTTTTCTTCAAGTATGGGAAAAAAAATTTTATAGAAAAAGAATATGTAAAACTTTGCCATGTAGTAAATGCTCATACCATCTCACGTATCTTTGATGATGAAAAACAACGCCTAATGAAGGGAAACAGCATGAATGTAAAGAAAGTGATAAAGTCTTAGGGTCTAATGCTTCCTTATATTTAGACAAATAGTAATATTAAGTCATACAGACAAAAGTATTCATCACTGTGTTAAAGCTTTCACATGTGCCAATTATCTTCTCAGGCATGAAAGAAGTCAGAGTGCAGAGAAACCCTCTGAATATAGTCAATGTGGTAAAGCCTTTGCTTTACATGCTCGCAGTCATGCTCAAAGGCATGAAAGGATTCATACAGAAAAGAACCCCTATGAAGTTTTTCAGTGTGTCGAAGCCTTTGCACCTTATACAAGTGTCCAAATAAATAACAGAACTCAAGCTGGACAGAAACACTATGAATGTAATCAATGTGGTAAAGCTTTTGCAAAACACAGTCATCTTAAAAGGCATGAAAGAATTCATACTGGAGAGAAACCCTATGAATGTACTCAATGTGGTAAAACATTTCCACAGTACAATAATCTCCTACAACATAAAAGAATACATACTGAAGAGAAACCCTACAAATGTAATCAATGTGATAAAGCCTTTTCACAACGTAGGATTCTACAAAAGCATAAAAGATCTCATACTGAAGAAAAACCCTACAAATGTAATCAATGTATTAAAGCTTTTTCATATCCTAGTCATCTCCAAATTCATAAAAGAACACATACAGGAGAGAAGCCCTACAAATGTAATCAGTGTGACAAAGCCTTTTCCCAACATCATAGCCTCCAAATACATAAAAGAATACATACTGGAGAGAAACCCTACAAATGTAATCAATGTGATAAAGCCTTTTCACAACATGGTAACCTCCAGTTGCATAGAAGAATTCATAGTGGAGAGAAACCCTACAAATGTAATCAATGTGATAAAGCCTTTTCACAACATGGTAACCTCAAGTTGCATAGAAGAATTCATACTGGAGAGAAATCCTACAAATGCAATCAATGTGATAAAGCCTTTTCACAACGTAGGATTCTACAAAAGCATAAAAGATCTCATACTGAAGAGAAACTCTACAAATGTAATCAATGTATTAAAGCCTTTTCACATCCCAGTCATCTCCAAATTCATAAAAGAACACATACAGGAGAGAAGCCCTACAAATGTAATCAATGTGACAAAGCCTTTTCCCAACATCATAGCCTCCAAATACATAAAAGAATGCATACTGGAGAGAAACCCTACAAATGTAATCAATGTGTTAAAGTCTTTTCACAACATGGTAACCTCAAGGTGCATAGAAGAATTCATAGTGGAGAGAAACCCTACAAATGTAATCAATGTAATAAAGCCTTTTCACAACACCATAGCCTCCAGACACATACAAGAATTCATACTGGAGAGAAACCTTACAAATGTAATCTATGTGACAAAGCCTTTTCCAAACATTATAATCTACAAACTCATAAAAGAATACATACTGGAGAGAAACCTTACAAATGTAATCAGTGTGAGAAAGCTTTTACCCACAATTATAATCTGAAACTTCATAAAAGAAGACATACTGGAGAGAAACCTTTCAAGTGTAATCAGTGTGAGAAAGGCTTTTCAAAACATAATCATCTCCAAAAACATAAAAGAATACATACTGGAGAGGAAACCTGCAAAGATAATGAATGAGAAAGCCTTTTTTTTTTAACAATGCCATCATTTCTGCATGTATAAATGGACATACGGAAATGAAAGACAGTGAACGTGATCATAGTCTTAATCCTAATGAACATGTTTGTATTCGCAAGAAACCTTTTGAATATAAGCAGTGTGATAAAGCCTATGCCCAGCAAGTTATCTTCTAATGCAGTGAGGAGCACATATTGGAGAGAGAGATGGAGAGGGGGGTGGCAGGGGAGACCTTATAAATGTATACAATGTGGTAAACCTTTGGATATCACAGTCATCTTTGAACACATAAAAGAGCACATAATATATCAGAATACATAAAAGAACATACTGGAGAGAGAACCCCTGTGTGAGTAATGTGGTAAGGCCTTTGCAGATGACATTGATCTCATAATGTATAAAGCAACACAGACTTGTACAAAAGCTCATGGAAATAAGCATTGTGGTAAAGCTTGTGTGTGTACTAGTCATTTTTTCTTAAGAAAAATCCATGCTGCAGGGAAATCCTATGAATGTAGTCAAGGTGGTAAAATTTTGTACTTCACAGGATCTGTATACAAGAGTAAACCCTTTAGCCTCTACTAGATCTGTTAAAGTTTAAATGTCACAGTAATCTTTCAGGACCTTGAACTCATAATTAAGGCAATCTATGACTCTGATGGACTTTGTATGATCTTTAGCCCACCCACTTACATTAAGTTACACAAAATTATCCATTCTTCAGAAAAACTCTAGCAAGTGTCAACCATCGACTTAAGTATGATGATGTCTCTATTTTGTTTATACCTATAAACTGATAGGGACAAAAACCCTGTGAACCTCACTGATCAGGTAACTGGTTTAGAATTCACAGTTCACTTATGTCCATGAAATAACTCATTCAGGTATGAAACTTTATTGCTGCATATTAGTACCTATTTTGTTGCTGTGATAACATGTCTAAGGTATTGAAGAAAAATGTAATCCCAAACCAGGGTTTCTACCCCACCTGTGGCCCTTTATTTTCCAGATAAAACCACCTTTATATTTGTACTAAGCCGTAATCAGCACAAAAGATTGGCTGATATCTTGATCCAAGGAACATTGAAT
The DNA here is from genome assembly GCA_036184795.1 of Tokudaia tokunoshimensis. NCBI lineage: Eukaryota > Metazoa > Chordata > Mammalia > Rodentia > Muridae > Tokudaia > Tokudaia tokunoshimensis. Next base: position 3,029,738 of record BTHU01000022.1, read on the forward strand.
TTACAAGAAGTGGGCAGGCTTTTACAGATACCTCCTGTCCACTTTCACACTTAATTCATTTCAGAGGGGTGAAAAACAGGCCGTTGGTTTTAGCTGTCTGTGTTTGTTTACATATCTCAGAAGCTAACATTATACCTAGGGGCAAGATTAAACAGTACCTTCTTAATGCCATTCTCTCTGCAGGGAATTGGTATTTTTCAAAGTCAGTATGGACTTTGTAGGTTTTTCTCAGTGTCTTTTTTAAGAGTCAATAGTTGGGGCTGTAGAGATGGCTCAGTGGTTAAGAGCACTGACTGCTCTTCCATAGGTCCTGAGTTCAATTCCCAGCAACCACATAGTGGCTCATAACCATCTGTAATGGGATCCAATGCACTCTTCTTTTTCACTTTAAACCCCTCTCTTCCCACCACCCTATTGCAGCTCCTTTCCATATTCCTCCCTTCCCCTTCTCTTTTGAGAAGGAGGAACCATGCCTTGTATGATCCACCATCCCAATGTCCCATCAAACTTCTTATCCCTGACACATTATTCTCTGCAGGACTAGGTACATCCTCACACTGAGTCCTGACATGACAGCCCAGTTAGGGAAATGGGATCCACAGATAGGCATCTAATTCAGTGAAATTCACTACTCTAGTTTTTGGGGAACTCACATGAAGTCCAAGCTGCACATATGCTACATATATGAGAAGGGGCCTAGGTCAAGTTCATGCTCACACTTTGGCTGGTTTTTCAGTCTCTGAGAGTCATCAAGGTTCCAGGATAGTAGGTTCTGTTATTCTTTCTGTGGATTCCATATCATCTTTGGATCCCCTCAATCCTTCCCTGAAATCTTTCATAAAATTCTCCAAGCTCTGTCTAATGCTTGACTGTTTGTCTCTGCATCTGTTTCTGTTAGCTGTTTATTGTAGCCTCTCAGAAGCCTGTTATGCTAGTATCCTGTCTGCAAGCATAACACGAGAGTATGAAGGATTGGCCCTTAACCATGGGATGGGTCTTAATTTGGGCCACTCATGAGTTGGTCATTCCCTCTTTTTCTATTCTATCCTTCTCCCAGTTTGTCTTGTACACAGGACAGATTTTAGGTGGAAAGTTTTGTGTGTAGGGTACTGTCCTTATTTCTCTACTGGGAGACCTATTTGGCTACAGGAAGTGGCCAATTCATGATCAATACCTTCTATTGCCATGAGTTTTAGCTAGAGCCATGCAGTAGTCATCCTGGGGGCTCCTCCTTTCCCAGGTTCCTGGCAGGACCTAGAGTTGCCTTCCCTACACCACCAGTTTCCATTCTCTCCTCTGCTTCCCCTGAACCTGCCCCCCAGCTTCCTTCCCCATTTCTTCTCATACTCAGTCCCCTTCCACTATCCACCTCTGAAATCTTATGAGAAAAAGTCAACCAGCCTTCCTTGGGCCATCTTCATTATTTGGGTTCTTTGGGTCTGTGGATTTTAGCATGGTTATCCTATATAATGTCCGCTTCTAAGTCAGTACATACCATTCATGTACTTTTGGGTTTGAGTTACTTCAGTCAGGATGACGTTTTCTCATTCCATCCATTTTCCTGCTTGATGTCCTTATTTTTTAATGCCTGAGTAGTCCCTGTGTAATTGAATGACGTTTTCTTTACCCATGCTTCAGTTGAGGACCATCCAAGTTTTTTTCCAATTTCTTCCTATTAAAAATAAAGCTACTATGAACATAGTTGAGCAAGTTACCTGGTGGGATGGGAAGCATCTTTTGGGTATATGCCCAGTAGTAATATAGCTGGATCTTGTGGTAGAACTATTCCCAGATTTCGTAAAAATGATTTCCAAAGTGGTTCTGCAAGGTTGAATACCTACCAGCCATAGAAAAGTGTTTCTCTGACTCCATGTTCTCTCCTGCATGTACAATTTCTTATATTTCTGATATTAGCAATTGTAGTAGGTGTAAGATTGAACCTCATAGTTGTATTGATTTGAATTTCCCTGATGACTAAAACCTTTGAACATTTCTTTATGTATTCCCAGGTCATTCACGATTTCTCTGTTGAGAATTCTATGTTTAGCTCTGTATCCTATATTTGAATTGGGATATTTGGGTTGTTGGTGTCTAACCTCTTTGAGTTCTTCAGAAATCTTGAATTTTATCCCTCTGTGGGATGAAGGGTTGGTGAAGATTCTGTCCCAATGTGTAGGCGGCTGTTTTGTCCCTTTCCTTACAAAAGTTTTGCAGTTTCATGAAGTCCCATTTATCAGTTGCTCATCTTAGTGCCTGAACCATGGCTATTCTTGTCCGGAAATGGTCTCCTTGACCGCTTTCTCTTTTATGAGATATGGTGTATCCGATATTATGTTCAGGTCCTTGATTCAATCTGACCAGTGTTTTGTGTAGGGTAATGAATATGGATCTATTTGCATTCTTATACATGTAGCTAGCCAGTTTGACTAGCAACATTTCTTAAAGGTGATTTCATCTTTTTCTTTTGTATGATTTTGTTTTCTGTTTAAAAAATCAAGTGTGCATAGTTGTGGATTGGTCACTTTGTCTGCTTCTGTACCAACACCATGCAGTTTCTCTCACTCTTGCTCTGTAGGAGCTTGAGGTCAGGGCGGTGCTTTTCCTACAGAAGTTTGTGTTCAGAATTGTTTTCACTGTCCTGGGTTTTTGTTTTTCTTTATGAAGTTGAGTGTTTCTTTTGAATGTCTGTTAAAATTGTGTTGGAATTTTCATGGGAACTTCACAGAAGTTGTAGATTGCTTTTGGTAAGATGTCCATTTTCACTCTGTTAATCCTACCTATTCATAAGTATGGGAGGTCTTTCCATCTTCTGATATCATCTTTAGTTTTTTGCTTCAGGAATGTGAACTTCTTTTCATACAGATCTTTCACTTGGTTGGTTAGAGTTCCTCCATGATGTTTGGTAATATTCATGGATATTGTCAAGGGTATTGGCTTTCTGAATTTTTCTTAGGATATTTATAGTTCGTATGGTTGAGGACTATTGATTTATTTGAGTTAATTTGTTCCTGTCACTTTGGTGAAGATGTTTATCTGCTGTAGGAATTCTCTGAAAGAATTTTAGGCATCAGATATTTATACCATTATATCATCTCATTGGGAAGAGTGACACTTGACTTATTCCTTTCCGACTTGTGTCTTCCAGATCTCCTTTGTTGTCTTATTGTGCTAGCTAGTACCTCAAGTACTATATTGATAGATACAGAGTAGAGATCTTTGTCTTATGCCTGATTTCAGTGGCATTTCTTTAAGTTTTTCTCCATTTAATTTGATGTTGGCTATTGGATCCCTGCATATTGCCTTTATTGTGTTTAGGTACGTACACTATATCCCGGATCTCCTCAAGAATTTTGACATAAAGTGGCCTTTGATTTTTCAAAGGCAATATCAGCATCTAATGATATTGTCATGTGATTCATTTTTACCAGTTTATTTATATGGTGGATTATGTTGATGGATTTTTCATATATTGAACCATCCCAGAATCCCTGGAATGAAGCCTACTTGATCATGTTGAATGATGTTTCATGTGTTCTTAGATTAGAGGTTTTTTGGGCTTGTTGTGCCTTCGTTTTCACTGAATTCTAGAAAGACTTTAATTTCTTTCCTTATTTCTAACCTGACCTAGTGATCAGAGCACAAAGAATATTTAGTTTTCATAGCTTGTAGGCTATCATTCTGTTCATGTAGAGAACTTTACCTAGTACAGCTGTATGTTTTTCACCTTCCTACTGAGGAAGATGTGCTTGCTAACATGAGTGCTTCTTAGTGATTTTCATCGGCTTCCTGCTTTTCTCCCACTGTTGTCTCGAGTCTCTTGGTAACAGGTGTCTACTAGTTACAGTGATCCTGATACCAGTGTGAAACCCCAGAAATAAGGATGATATTTTTATCCTAAAATCTCTCTTTAATTGGTAATCTCCTTGGAACAATTCTGCCTGTGAATTTGATAGGTCACTCTGCTGTGGGCTGAATAATGAACTGTGCAAGCTATCCACCTTGATTCCAGGAGTAATAAGAGGAAATGCCTGTTGAGTCTAGAAAGATAGCCTATTGAAGGACAGGCACAAGTGCTACTGAAACACAATTCTTTGTGGATCTGGAAAGGGTCACCTGCTGGTAGAATCCTGGGCCCTGAAACTCTATGCTTTGTGCCTTCAGCACACTCAAACCTTAAGAGAGGTGCTCATGTCACTCAAGAATCTAATGTTTATAACCATGATCTATATTTGGCCATATTTCATATTGAACCTTCTCACTGAGACTGAAGTAAGATTAGGTGAAATATTTCATCAGAAAACACTGTCTTCTTTTCAGACTGTAAACATATTGTCAGATAAAGATTGAGGGAAACCTCAAGGCTGTCATCAAGGGAACCTGGACCGCAAACAGAAGTTACTCTAAAAGTGTAGGAGTTTGCCATTTATAAGGAGACATGGGATATGAATGAACTGGTGTGTGTGGGGGGGTGAGCTTTGGATGTAAAATAAGTGGAAGAAAAGGCCCTCCAGAGTGCAATGTTTGGGGTGTACCTTAAAACCAGCTTCCTTATATTGTAATCTCTGTGTGCACTCAACTGTCCTGGGTCACCCCTGGTGAATTCTTCCCCTCTTTTTTTTCTTGCCAACTACACAGTTCTGTCAGTGTCAACACTGTGCATACCCCACATGGCAGTGTCCAATTAGACCTTAAAGCCCCTCAGTCCCCATCCCATCCCTGTAATCTGCCTGCCTGGTAGGCATTGGATAGTCTACAGAGACATTCACATCTCTCCCTTTGATTATGGTCTAGTATAATAGTGGACCCCATGAACTTTTAATTTCCCTTGGAATCTCATTCTCCAAAGTTGCTGAATCCTCTAGATAAGGGCCATTCCACTTGCAAATTTACTTCAGCTCAGAGGGTTGAGAAACAGGCCATTGATTTTAGCTGCATGTGTTAAGTTACATATCTCAGCAGCTAACATTACTCATAGGGGTGAGTTAAAACCCTATCTTCTTAATAGCTTTCTCTATGCCAGGGAATGACCTGTTGTTTTTGAAAATTGGTGCAGATATGTGGGAGGTTTTCAGTAATGTTGATTACTCTCTCTCTCTCTCTTTTTTTTTTTTTTTTTTTTTTTTGGTTTTTCAGGACAGGGTATTGACGGTGCCCATGCCGCCATGGTACCAAGTATCAGGCGGAGGCCTGGGGGATTAACAAAAAACACAGACTTGGGTCATTCTGGTGAGGAGCATGCCAAAGCTTTACTGAGGGACCAACAATATATACTAGAGGCCGGGCGAAAAACAACAGGAAAAAAACAATCATAACCATAGGTCAGGCACCTGGCAAGTCCCTACCACACCGGGCGGGAAGACAGAAATCAAGCTAATCCACAGGATGCTCTGCTCTCAGGAAACCTGGGCAAACAGCTCAGCTGGGGGCGTTGAGCTAAGCTCACCGATGCCCAACAGGGTTTCTCTGTGTACCCCTGCCTATCCTGAAACACACTCTGTAGACCTGGCTGACCTTGAACTCAGGAATCTGCCTTCCTCTGCCTCCCAAGTGCTGGCATTAAAGGTGTGCGCCACCACTGCCCAGCCATGTTTATCTCTTTAAAGTCAATACTTGAGTTCAGATTTTAAATGTGGCTTCCTTTACATGAACCTCTGCTATTGTCTCTTAATTGTATTCATTCTCCAATACTTCCCAGTAATTAAAAATTTCTTTTCATTTTTTTTTATTTTCTAAGTTTTTTTATTTACATTCCAAATCATTTCCCCTTTCCCATTTCCTCCCTCCCCGAAAGTCCCATAAGCCCCCTTCCCTCCCTCTTTTCCCCATTCAACCCCCTCTTGCTTCTCTGTCCTGGTGTTCCCGTACATCCAGTCTTTCCAGGACCAGGGGTCTCTCCTTCCATCTTCTTGGACATCTATTGATATGCGAATTGTGTCTAGGGTATTCCGAGATTCTGGGTTAATATCCCCTTATCAGTGACTGCATACCATGTGTGTTCTTTTGTGATTGGGTTACCTCACTAAGGATGATATTTTCAAGTTCTGACCATTTTCCTAGGAATTTCGTGAATGCATTGTTTTTAATTGCAGAGTAGTATTCCATTGTGTAAATATACCACATCTTCTGAATCCATTCCTCCGTTGAGGGACATTTGGGTTCTCTCCAGATTCGGGCTATTATAAATAAGGCTGCTATGAACATAGTGGAGCATGTGTCCTTATTGCATGCAGGTAAAGTCTCTGGGTATAAGCCAGGAGTGGTATAGCCAGATTGTCCGGGAGTGTCATGCCCAGTTTTCTGAGGAACCACCAGACTGCTTTCCAGAGTGGTTGTACCAGCTTGCAATCCCACCAGCAGTGGAGGAGTGTTCCTCTTTCTCCACATCCTCGCCAACAACTGCTGTCTCCTGTGTTTTTGATCTTAGCCATTCTGACTGGTGTGAGATGGAATCTTCTCAGCCATTAGATATTCTTCAGGTTGAAAACTCTTTGTTTAGCTCTGTACCCCATTTTTAATAGGGTTACTTGGCTCTGTGGAGTCTAACTTCTTGAGTTCTTTGTATATATTGGATATTAGCATTTTGTCAGATGTAGGGTTGGTAAAGATCATTTCCCAGTTAGTTGGTTGCCGCTCTGTGATTGATTGTTTTTGTTAAGATCACTGTCTCCTGTATGACAGAGTGATTTATACTCTGTAATTTAGAATTAATTTGGACTTCCAATCCTTCCTCTGCTGCCACATGCTGGAAAGTCAGTCCTGCAACTCTCTCAGCATGGGCCTTGACTATTCATTGAAAGGAAAAATAGACCAATGAATGATTGTCATCCAATTTGTTTTGTTTCGGGACTGTCAAATGAAGCTGCATCTGTGCAAGACTTTAATTCTGACTTCAATAACTTTGAAATTTATGTAGTCACATCCAGGAAAGGAACGGGACAAAAGAAGTTGATAATACTTTAACAGTACTTAAGATGAGCACTGAGGTAATCAATTTTAAATGATTGATAAGTGTCCTTCTGGCTAATTTTTGGGTCTAACTACTGGCATTCAAGAATTTGGATAAAAACCTAAACTTATTGAAATATCGAGTTTCTGTCCTACCACAAGTCCTACCAAAAAAGCATATCTAGGAAATGATTGTGTTCCTGTCTAATAAAACAGGTTTTTTTTTCAAGTTTTAAGATGATCCCAATGAGAGAATAGGTTTAAGTAATACTTGGTGTCCTTTAATACAAATCCGTCCCCTATGGAGCACATAATCATCAAGCCCATTTCAACTTTTAAAGCTATGTTTTGCCATTATACTTATGACATTTCCACCATCTCTCTTTTGTCTCTAAATCCCTCCACGGACAACTCATTGTTTTTCATCTAAGGGTATTTTTGCTTGGACAACAGTTACTGCTTGAATGTGACCTATGTTTGCCTGCAGGACTTCCCATCTATGAAGCAAAGTGATGGCTGAACTGACTGTAGAGGTTCAATAGAATGTGCACATGATGTTCCCTGTTCCTTGATTGAAGAAGTAGACTGAAGAACTTCTTCATAACTACACATTTCCCAGATTAGGTCCCTGTCTACCACTATTGTGGAAGTTCAGAGCATAGGCCTGTGCTATCTGAGTCTTTTGATTTCTTCTCATCCAATAGCAGACCTGCTATTGTCCTGAGTCCCTGCTCGGTGGCCATAGAGAGTGATGAACTCTAGAAAGAGCTAACAATCAGTAGCAGCAGTAGGAGGTACCTTGTGGTATCCTTCTAAGATTCTCCTCTAAGCAGCTCTACAAGCAATACTATGCTGTGTGTGATATCCACTGTTTAGCATGGTAAATTCTATGACCACGAAGAGCAGGTTGGCTGAGCTATCAGAATCTGATCTGCTGGGACTGTGAAGGATTGTAAGCAAGACTATAGATATATTTATATATGTGGTGACCCGGACAGAGGAAAACTATCCCACTAGTATGATTTAACTGAGAAAACAAAGGGAGTGAATCTAAAACATGGTCCAGAATTAAACTATGAATCTGACTGTGGCAGGGGATTGTGGATTAGTAGATAGAAAAAACTCTGATCATGGTATGTTAGGATTTTTGACAAATAGCAACTTAAGTCAGTTAAAAGCTTGTTTTCTAGTTTCTTTCCCTTGAAACCATAGACTACAATATACATTTGATTCTTTATATCACATGATGTCATTGCTGACTCAAAGAGTAACTCAAACAAATTTGTTTTGTTCCCCTGTAGGATAGAAGTATCTTTTTATAGCATTAATTTTCGAGTCTATGTGACAACACACACATAAAAGCTCTCATTTATGGAAATACCCAAGAAAATGCCATATGTAACAAATGTGACAGCTCATATGTAACTATTTAGACCTTAGGTTTTTGTGGAACTATAGTTATAGATCTTTGTGAGCTGCCAGGGAAATGCTAGGAATGAAGTCTGGTTCTACAGTCAGTGCTCTTAAAAACTGAAAGAGCTCTCCAGCCCCCCTGACCCACTTTTAATAAAGTAAAATACAAAACCATACACAAAGTATTTGTGGCAAGAGGAGCAGCTTTGAAAAGAGCTGTAAGCATGTAATGTAATTGGCCTAAAAGTGAGACTTTGTGTGCTTAAGTGATGGAGTTGGAAGAGTAGGAACAACTAAATACTTTGTAGTCTAGGCAATTGCATCATAATCTCAAGAAGCTGAACAATGAGCTTCGTGATTTCATATTTTCCTGCTGCATTAGGTCTTGCTTTGGTCTGTTCCATCTTCAATATGCTTTGACTCTTTGTGGAATAATATTGTTTATTCTTAGCATTGTATGTTGGAATCATAACAGTCTTATTGTAAATCACAGAAGAGTGTGGTTGCATAAGAGGCAGGATTCCCTCACTAAGAGTTGAAGCAAGATGTGGTGTTTCAATGGAAATGTAACCAATTGCTCCTACGTTGAATACTTATATTCCAGTACCTGGAAATCTTTGGGAGGAGTAGGGAAAAAGTCTAGGATAATCATTCTGGGGAGTTTGGGTAACATCTACCTGTATATCAAAGGTAGGGGAGGTTTGTCACCACAAATAGCTGCTGCAATCTGCTCACTAAGTAACTAAAACAATCCACTTGCAGCTTTTGGATTCAATGCATGCATTTTATCTACTTCTCAGAGAAGAGGGCCCATCTTATTTCATTCATGATTTGTGGATGATTTGTGCTCCCCAAGTCCTATTGCTTATTAAAGAGTGGACTCTCTGGAGTTTAACTTCTTGAGTTCTTTGTATATCTTGGATATTAGCCCTCTGTCGGATGTAAGGTTGGTAAAGATCATTTCCCAGTTAGTTGGTTGCCGCTTTGTCTTTTTGACGGTGTCTTTTGCCTTGCAAAAACTTTGTAATTTAATGAGGTCCCATTTGTCTATTCTTGATCTTAGAGTATAAGCTATTGGAGTTCTGTTCAGGAAATTCTCCCCTGTGCCCATATGTTCAAGGTTCTTCCCTAGTTTCCCTTCTATTAGTTTCAGTGTGTCTGGTTTTATGTGGAGATCTTTGATCCACTTAGAATTGATGGAAGGAGAGACCCCTGGTCCTGGAAAGACTGGATGTAGGGGAACGCCAGGACAGAGTAATGAGAGGGGGTTGAACGGAGAAAAGAGGGAGGGAAGGGGGCTTATGGGACTTTCGGGGAGGGAGGAAACGGGAAAGGGGAAGTGATTTGGAATGTAAATTAAAAAAATAAAATTAAATTAAATTAAAAAAAAAAGAGTGGACTCTCCCTCAACTATGAGAATTAGCCCCAGGCAATGAGTTCCCTATGTGGCTTATTGATGAAACTTGGGCAGTCCTTCAACAATATACACACTGCTAATAAAATGCTGTCAGCAAGTTTTACTCCTGTATTTGACTACATAGTCACATATATGTAACAAGGAAGAAATTGGCAGGGAAGAATTTAGGATAGAGAGGAGGGAAGTAAGGGGATAAATTGTTGAAGGATATTTAAATATGGTTCATAGAAAACCTAATTGCTAGGGAAATATCCAAGCTTTGGAAGACATTGCCTTTTTATATACAGCTAGATATATCCTGAAAAGATTTACTTTGAGTGTGCCTCTGAAAGGGAAAGCCTAAATAGAAGAGAATGCTAAAGAATGGAAAGTTCCTGCCTATTGAAAGGCAAATTGCTTGGGAGGGGTCTTGTGATCTTTGTTGGATGAATTGAGGCAAAGTCAGCTGGCTGGCTCTGAGGAACTCTACAATAAAGTTAAAAAGTTTTGGCCCCTACAGACTTGGATTGGATCCTTCCTCTACTACCATCACCACCACCACCATGAACTGATGTGTTATAGCCTGCGAAAGGTGTATTGAGGAAGGTAGAGCCTTCTTTTATAGCAATTAGACATTTGAGAGCTCTCCTGGTGGGTGGGCACACTCTTAAAGAAGAAAGGTAAGAAATAGCAGGACACAAATGAAAAAGGATTTGAGGAAAGAGCACATATGTTTTAATGAGATCGAGAAAGGTAGACTAGCTCGGTAAAGGGCATAAATAGGAGATTTCTGATCATCTTGCAGTTTAGTTGTACATTCAAGCTTGTAAATAGATATTTTGCATATAGTTAAGAAAATGAAGTTAGCTCACTAGGCTAGCATGTTGTTATCAAATCTCCCACCTCATTTGTCATTATTGGGAACATATACTAGAAAAATGTAAAAAGGTAAAGTCTACAGAAAGTGATAAATTATATTTTAATTCAAATGTATAAAAAATAATTTTAAATTAAAATATATTAAATATAGTGATGACTTAGTTATGAACACTGGATATTTTTACAGATGACACAGGTTGCATTCCCCTAAACTCTGTGGCATTAAACTAGCTGCCTTAACTGCAATCCCAAAAGATCTAATGCCCTCTTCTGGCCATTACCGGTACTGGACACAAACAAGTCCCAGGAAAACACTCATAGACATAGGATAAATATAAAGTATAAAAAATGGATTCTTCTATACAGATGCCACAGCCTTGAGACAGACAGCTTTCAGGATGAAGTAAAATGCACTTCAGTTCAAATTACTGTAGTTCATTACCCAAAACTGAAACAGGTTGGCACTGAGAGGGCTTTTTATTATTTGCAACATTTAACATGGGAAAACTCTTGTTCTTTTTTTTTTAAGATTTATTTATTTATTATATGTAAGTACACTGTAGCTGTCTTCAGACACCCCAGAAGAGGGCATCCAACCTCATTACATATGGTTGTGAGCCGCCATATTGTTGCTGATATTTGAACTCAGGACTTTCGGAAGAGCAGTCAGCTCAGCACTCTTAACCACTGAGCCATGTCTCCTGCCCCAGGAAAACCCGTCTTTAATCTGGAGCTTTTGGATTGACAGGAAAAATCTTTAATATAGGCCACAGCTTTTGGTGGCAGCCTATATTTATAAAGGATATTGAAGACAGTATTCCATTTCTTTTTGTGCTTGCCATACTCTGACAAGAGAGATCGTTTTCTTTTTCTAGCATTAGAGGCTCCTTCTTTGGAATTATGGCATATGTGGAAGACCAGCTGAGACATACAGGCACTACTGCATTCTTCAACTTTCCATTTGTATAGTGTCATTGTTTTCCTAGGTGTTCTACGTTCTGTGAGCCATTCTTTATATCCACTTTCTGCATACATAGAGAGATCCATGCTATCGGTTCTGTTCATCTGGAAAACCTTTACTAATACAGATTTGCTTATTAACCTTTCCACTGAGGAAGATGTGCTGGCTAACAACAGTGCTCCATAGGGATTGGCATCCATCTCCTGCTTTTCTCCCAGGGTTGTCTGGAGAATCATATTGAAAGGGCAAAATAAACCCCATTTGTCTCTATTTAAGACCCCATTGGCCTCCATTTGGAGGACCAGGCCTGATTTCAAAAAGACCTAAAGGCACTATCTCTAGGAATAAACCATAAGTTCTTAATCCATAAGAACTAAATCATAAAACACCAGCTCTAGCAACAGGCCATAAAATCCAGACAAGATCATTAATCTCCCTCCCAGACAATAGAAGAGGGATAACTACAAGATATCTCAGAATCGGCCATCATGCTGGACAGTCCTATTTCTTCGTATGGTTAAGCATCCCTAACTTAAGAATTCAAGCCACTGACAACCTGTGACCCCCTAGCACCCACCAATAAAATTTTAGATCACCTAATTTTTCTAGAGAGTTCCACCTATTTCTAATAAGAAGGTCTGCGTGCCTTTCTCTGGGGTCACCATTTCAAAGAATGGTTGCCAATGACATGATGGTTCTTTCTGTAGAATAACTGCTTCTTGTTTTTGCATGCTTTCTAAGTCTAGGATATTTTTTTCAGTGATTTTTGGACTATTATAATACATAGCGGGTGAATAGAATTCCGGTTCTTCTGACAGCACTGTGAAATCACAAAAACAAATATCCTATTTTGTGTCCTAAAATCTCTTTTCAATTGTTAATATCCTTGGAAGCCTCCTGCCTGTGGGTCATGTAATTCACTCTTCTCTAAGGCGAATAATGGATGATACAGGAATACCTCTATTAAAGAAGGAGGAGGAAAATAGAAAGAGGAGGAAGAGAAGGAAGAGGAGGAAGAGGAGGAGGAGGAGGAGGAGGAGGAGGAGGAAATGGAGCAGCAGAAGCAACAGCAGCGGACCAGGAGAAGGGGAAGGAAGAAATCCCTGCAGGGAGATGGAAGACAGAAACATAGGTTATTGGAGGACAGGCACAGGTGATAGTGAAACAAAAATCTTGCAGATCTGAAAAGGGTCAGCTTCTGGACTAGAATCCTTTCAGCCATTTAGAAACATATATCTGACACAAGTTATGTTGTTGAAAGTGTCCCTGATCCAAGTCTGTTGCTCCTCAAGGAAATTACCTTGCTTTCCTCTTTATTAAAGTTTCCAAATTCTTAAAGTATGGATTAGTATCACAAGAGAGTTTTAAAATTACCCATTAGAGTCATGGAATGAACTGTGCATTGCAGTAACAGGGAAAGGATTTGCATGTGGAGCATGGCTTCTGCCCTCAGACCACAGTAGGAGGAACTGTGTCCTGTGTACAGTGCAGAGTGAAACAGGGTAGGCAACAGCTAGATCATAGACTAACTCAAGTTAAAGGCAGTCAGCTGCAGTCTCACCATTACAAAGAAAGATCTGATTCATGCAGGTTGGGTGACTTGGTAATTTCCTACCATGTGTCAATTCATGCATTTGAATGAAAACACAAAAGATTGTGGATATACAGTATGGAGAGATTCAGTTAATCCATTGAATTTTGAATTTCTAGCTAGGGCATGATCCTATGTAGATATGTGCAGTGCTCATTGGCATACTTAAGTCAGCTCAGATATTTGAGTCACAGGCTGTGTGTCATATTACAGGACTCTGTTCCTAACAGTTCACATAGGGGCAAGTTCAAAACTCATCTTTTTTCTTTTTTCTTTTTTTAAAGAATTATTTATTATATGTAAGTACACTGAAGCTGTCTTCAGACACTCCAGAAGAGGGCATCAAATCTCATTACTGATGGTTGTGAGCCACCGTGTGGTTGCTGGGATTTGAACTCAGGACCTCTGGAAGAGCAGTCTTAACCACTCTTAACCACTGAGCCATCTCTCCAGACCCATCTTTTTTCTTAAATTTATTTTTATTTATATGAGTACACTGTAGCTATCTTCAGACACACATGAGAAGAGTGCATTGGATCCCATTACAGATGGTTATGAGCCACCATGTGATTGCTGGGAATTGAACTCAGGAACTCTGGAAGTGCAGTTAGTGTTATTAACCACTGAGCCACCTCTCCAGTCCCAAAACTTATCTTATTAATGCCATTCCCTCTGCCTTGTTGAAAGTCAATATACCTATGTGTTATGTAAATATATATATATTTATATATACATGTATACACATATATGTTATTACTTATATAAGTTTTTAAAGAATTACTCCTTAGGTAGTGGCCTTGTTCTTGATACTTATGTGCAGTAGTGAACTCTGTCCGTCAGCCTCGAGCCTGCGGCCTTGAGACCGAGCACCAGGCCTACAATAAAGTTGCAGAGTTCTGATGGAGAGATATTTGAAGTTGATGTAGAAATTGCCAAACAATCTGTGATCATCAAGACCATGCTGGAAGATTTGGGAATGGATGATGAGGGAGATGATGATCCTGTTCCTTTACCAAATGTTAATGCAGCAATTCCAAAAAAGGTCATTCAGTGGTGCACCCACCACAAGGATGACCCTCCTCCTCCTGAGGATGATGAGAACAAAGAGAAGCGGACAGATGATATTCCTGTTTGGGACCAAGAATTCCTGAAGGTTGACCAAGGAACACTTTTTGAACTTATTCTGGCTGAAAACTACTTAGACATCAAAGGTTTGCTTGATGTCACATGCAAGACTGTGGCCAATATGATTAAGGCAAAAACTCCTGAGGAGATTCATAAAACCTTCAATATCAAAAATGACTTTACTGAAGAGGAGGAGGCCCAGGTATGCAAAGAGAACCAGTGGTGTGAAGAGAAGTGAACTGCTGTGCCTGTCACTGTGTAACACTAGAAGGGTTGTTCCAAAAGCTAGTTGCACTGCTCTGTTTATAATTGTTAATATTAGAGATCAGTAGACAAACACAGCCTTGTCCTCACTGAATGTGTAGTTCCAGTCCAGATCAGACCTGTGGCTGAGTTTCTTCTATGAGCAGAAGTTTCCTTCCCCCCACCCCCCATTACTCTGAATAAAACCGAACTATGGGTTCTTTGCAGAAAGTGGCATTTTGGGCTTTCCCTCTCTCTGTAAAGTGATTTCTGCCGCTAGTTCATTGTCCAGTTAACTTCATTGAGCCTTTCAAAGTTGGCATTGTAAATAAATCAACTTAGGAGAAGTATGCTGAAATAGAATTAACAAAACATGATATTTGTTCATGAATTGGAAACTGGAACAAGGCAACTTGAAGTTAACCATGTGGACCTTGTGGATGTCTTCCGATCCCTTATGCTGCTGGTAAGCTCCTGTGTAGCTGGACTCGCTCTCATAATTGGATCTGAGGCCTTGTTTTGTCCATTCCCCCCCTTTTTTTGAAATTTTAATCTTCTCAGCTTTGAATATGTTGCCTAGAGATTTTAGTTTACTACCCAGTTTGTGGTTTGGGAGGGGGAGACTGTAACTCAACAATTTGTTAGCTGTTCAATTAAAAAATACACTTACTTCAAAAAAAAAAGAATTATTCCTTAATTCCTTATTTGTTTAAATTCTCCATTGTTTCGTGTTCATTAAGAATTTCATTTCTTTTTCCCAATTTCTTTGATTATTAGTCTCTGTTCCTAGCAATATCTTCTATAGCTCATGCTTGCCTTATTCTATTTAATTGAGAATTACTTTGAATACATGGTCTTGCCTATGCCACAGTTTGTGTAAAATAGTCCTGCCAAGCCTTACAGTTCGAGCCCTGGCTCGTCAGTGGGAAGAAAAAAGACCAGAGCATGAGTGTTTTCTGAGGTCTCTGTCCTTTTGAGGGTAATAACAAATAAATAGCAACCTGTGCAAGAATTGACTTCACTGACAACCTTTGAAGCTCGCATAATCACAACATAAGAAGGGGGAGGAAGGAACCTTAGAGCTTTCCTGTGTGACAGTAGTTAGCTTTGGCATGAGTGGTCATGGAATACTTTTAGATGATCACTAAACATCAAAACTGCCCAGTTTTTCAGGGTTCTTAGCAAGGGCATTCTACAATCTGAATATGGAACTGAATATATATTTAGATAACAAATGACTAGTTACCGTAATTCAATCAATTCAGAATAACTTTCAAACAAGTGTGACTGTGCCTAAGCAGAATGTCATTTTTCCTGCGTGAAAATGCCAAAACTGAGAGAAAAGGGTGAGTAATACTTTCCAGACCCTAGTGCAGATGTTTAGACCTGGAGACAACTGGACCATAATGCCAGTTTCAACTGTTTACAATAATTTCTGCGTTTATACTTAAATCATTTAAACCTTTTCCTTTCTTCCTACTGTCGAGTCTCCAACCCTGGGACAACTGCTTGAGGTGCCTATTTAATAACCCAATCAAACCTGGCTGCCAGGTTCTCCCTTATCTCACAGTTACTACCTCTTACAGAGTGTTGCTGGCATACCCCAATATCTAGCTCAGGGGGTGTTGGGTGCCCTTTTCTCCGTTGCCCTTCCTCATACAATGCGAGCTTGCGGTTACCTGCTCCTGTTGATCTATCATTTACCCTTCTGTTCTCTTGGTCTGGCTCTGACCTCTATTCCCTCTCCTCTGATGGTTCAGGGACATGTCTACTCTGGCCTCAGATTTCCCTGCTTCTGGCTGTGCTCTCCTTTTTATCTATAGTAAACTTTCTACTTGTTCATGCTTAGGAAATCATGTCGTTCTTTGTATTGCTTTTCTTTTTCATTCTCCTCACTTTACCCCCAGCTTCCTTGCAAGTTTGTCGAACCTTTGTGCTTTAATTGTTGTCACAGAGTGAACTTGACTGAAGTTTAGGGACAGGACTTCCCAGACATGGCTGCACTGGACATTCAGTGTGCAATGAAATGTGCACACAATGGACCTTGTTACCTGGAAGATTAACAGATGCCCTACAAAACTGGAGGCTTCTACAAAAATACAAATTTACCAGACTAGGGCTCTGTTGGACCTTAAGGTGGAAAAACGGAAGGCCTATTTTTTCTAAGTTATTTGATCACTAAAGCTCTAGTAGGGGAGCTGCTACAGTCCTGAGGCCTAGCTGGGTAGTCCAAGGTAATGAGGGACATGAGTAGACCTAGCAGTCAGAAGCACCAGTGGGAGATAACCTGCAGGTCCTTCTAGGATTCTTCTGAGACCCAGGATTCTCTAAGGGTTACCACAGTCCTACCATGGTGAGGGTGAGGACCACTGACCCCAGACCAGGAAGAGCACATTGGTGGAACTATCAGAGTCCAATTTTGTGGAACTAGCATTGACTGTGAGCCACACTGTTGTGTTGGTACATGTGTTGATCTGAGCAGTGACTTTGACTTTCTTTCCTCCCTGAGAGTGGATTTCTTGAGAAGGAGAGGCTCTGCAGTTCTGGCTTTGGAAGCTGTGGTGCTGATAATATCACTATCAAGCATGCACACACAGTCTTTTGATGTGTAAGTGCTTAAAAACAGGTAGAATGGAGGTGCTGATGTTACTTCAAACTTACTAAATTAGAATCCTTTTGACTTTCTCTTAACACTGGTGCTGATGGCATGATTCAGGCAAATTCAATTCCATGGTACAAAGAGTGTTTCTGGGATACAGAGATGTTTGAGGTGTGCATGGTATTGTGTGTGGAAAGGTCAGATTCTACATCTTGTGCCATAAGTCATGTGACATGAAGCAGACATTAAATTATTTTTCAACTTTGTTTTATGAGTAGGCATCAGAAGGGTTGGGTTGGACTGAGACCACAAGGGCCCATGAGGGGTTATAAAGCCATAGCCCACCTTTCCGATCACTTCACTTTCAGAGATAGCTCTAGAGAATGGGGCCTTTCTGTCTGGAGGAAAGATCAGAAGTAGGTAGAGTAGTAGAAATAAAACTACTTAGGGTTTACTTTAAGTTACTTTTCTTGGAGTTGTGAAGTCTATTTTATTTCTAAACAAATATAATCATAGTTGACACTGTTGAAATACTAATTTTCCTTGGCTGATTTCTTCATGCTTTTGATAAAGACTTGAATATATTTGGACCTTTTATTCTTGGCTTTTTCTTTGCACACAGAAGGTATGGACAAGGGCGGTGGAAGATGCAACACTAGGGCTAACCATCATTATTGGGTCTCAGTTACTAGGAATGGGCCACATGCCTATATCCTGGCCCCATAACTAACATCTAAATACTGAGCCTAGGTTCCCAGGGTTAATTTATTCATCACTTTATTTAGGTTTTTGTAGTTGTTAATCTGTGAGACTCATTTCCTTTATTGAATGAAAAGTACTCTGTGAGCTGAGCAGGTCACTCAGGCAGAATTTTTTTGGGGTGACCTGGGTTCAGATATCAAGACCCATGTTAACTACCTGCTACTCCAGATCCAGAGGATCTCACACCTTCTTCTCTGTTGTGTCACTTGCACACACATGGAAAATATTCTATCTCACGCATAAAATCATACACATGAACACTGCCACAAACATCTTTTCAAAAGTGCTTATATCTCATAATACAATTAAAGCAAAGAAGTTTATGCATGTAATAGAAATCATACACTATTTTTTTAAAAAAAATTTGTTATTTTGTATTGTTAATCTTTCTATTTTGTAAATGTTATACACACTTAGATCTACCCATCAATTATAGGAAACAACATGGTTTTTAAATTGTCCTAATCAATATCCATTTTTCTTGATATAATAAGATATTTCTAGTGATCAACCCTATTTCTTCCAAATTTGAATTATCAGAATGCTTAATCTCTTCAATGTGTTGATAGATCCTCCACTCCCACTCCATCTCACATTATTGTCTCTATTTTGTTTGTACCTGTAAACTCATAGGGATAAAAGTGCTATGAATTTAACTGGTTTAGATTTCACAGTTCGCTTTATGTCCATGAAATAACTCATTTGGGTGCGAAACTCTCGGTGTTTTAGTGCCTTTTCTGTTGCTGTGATAAAACATTTTAGGTATTGCAGAAAATTTAATCCCAAACCAGGTTTGTACCTTACCTTTGATCATTTATTTTCCAGGTAAAAGACACACAGCCTTTATATTTATAATAAGCTTTTCATCAGCCCAAGAGCTTGGCAGGTATCTATGCTCTATGATATTATGTCTATTTCCCAGCCAACAATTTCATCAAAGAATTTGCCTTGCTTCATCTAGGCTATGCTTAACTTGAATTAGTCATCCAACATGGCCATTATTTTATTATTGACCTAAACTAAGGCTGCTTTTCCTCTATCAATTTTTGTATCCTTCTTATGGTTTTTCTCTAGTCTCAAGTTCTGTATCCCTAAACCCTGTCTATGTCTCTTCTGCCCAGCTATTGATTGTTGCCATCTTTATCCACAAATTGGAAATAACTTGAGAGCAAGGTCACATAGCTTCACTTGTGTCTATGTGTGGACTTTCTCTTCTCTGGGGGATACAAGGATTTAGAGTAATACACGTAGTTCTCTTCCACTATCCACCACTGAAAGGGTATGAGAAAAATCCAACCAGCCTTCCTTGGGCCCTCTTCATTATTTGGGTTCTTTGGGTCTGTGGATTTTTGCATGGTTGTCCTACAATTTATCTGAAATATCCACTTATAAGTCAGTACATACGATTCATGTACTTTTGGGTCTGGGTTACCCCAGATATTTTCTTTTTCTTTCTTTCTTTTTTTTTTTTTTGGTGTTTTGGTTTTTTTGAGACAGGTTTTATCTGTATAGCCCTTGCTGTCCTGGAACTCACTCTGTAGACCACTCTGCCCTCAAATTCAGAAATCCACCTCCCTCTGCCTCTCAAGTGCTGGGATTAAAGGCGTGGCCCACCACTGCCTGGTGACATTTTCCTACTCCATCCATTAACCTGCATGATGTCCTTATTTTAATGCCTGAGTGTTCCTTATGTAATTGAATGACATTTCCTATAGCCATTCTTCAGTTGAGGGGCATAAAAGTTTTCTCTAGTTTCCTATCTATTATGAATAAAACTGCTCTTAACATAGTTGAGCAATTGTCCTAGTGAGAAGTGGGAGCATTTTGAGGGTATATGCCCAGGAATGATACAGTTGGGTTTTGAGGTAGAACCATTCCAAGTTTTCTTGGAAACTGAAAAAATGATTTGCAAAGTGGTCCTACAAGTTTGTACAACCACCAGCAATAGAGGAGTGTTTCCCTGGCTGCACATTCTCTTTAGCATGTGCTATTTTTTGAGTTTTGATGTTTGCAGTTCCAATGGATGGAAGATTGATCCTCATATTTGTTTTGGTTTGAATTTCCCTGATGACTAATGACTTTGAATATTTCTTTAAGTATTCATTGGTCATTCACAATTCCTTTGTTGAGAATTCTCTAATTAGCACTGTACCCTATACTTTTATTAGGATATTTGACTTGTTGGTGTCTAACCTCTTGAGTTCTTTAGAAATTTTTAATATTAACCCTCTCTCAGATGAAGGACTAGTGAAGATTCTGTCCCATTCTGTAGGCTGCTGTTTTGTCCTATTGACAGTGTCCTTTGCCTTCAGAAGTTTTACAATTTCATGAAGTCCCATTTATCAATGCTGCTTTAGTGCCTAAACCATTGCTGTTCTCATCAGGAAATTATCTCCTTGACCACTTTCTCTTCAATGAGAGATAGTGTGTCTGATGTTATGTTAACGTCCTTGATACAATAAGACTAGCATTTTCTGCAGGGTGATAGATATGGATCTGTTAGCATACTTCTACATTTAGATATCCAGTTTGGTTAGCAATATTTGTTGAAGATGATGTCATCTTTTTCTATTGTATAGTTTTGTTTTCTGTTTCAAAATTCAAGTGTGCATAGTTGTGGATTGGTAATCTTTTCTGTTTCTGTACCAACACCATGCAGTTTCTCTCACTCTTGCTCTGTAGGAGCTTGAGGTCAGGGCGGTGCTTTTCCTACAGAAGTTTGTGTTCAGAATTGTTTTCACTATCCTGGGTTTTTTGCCCTTTATGAAGTTGAGTGTTTCTCCTTGAAAGTCTGTAAAAAATTGTGTTGGAATTTTCATGGGAATTGCATAGAAGGTGTAGATTGTTTTTGGTAAGACTTCCATTTTCACACTGTTAATCCTACCTATTCATAAATATGGGAGGTCTTTCCATCTTCTGATATCTTCTTCAGTTTCTTGCTTCAGGGACTTGATGATCTTGTCATGCAGATCTTTCACTTGTTTGGTTAGATTTAAACCAAGATATTTTATATTATTTGTGGAAATTGAGAAGGAAATTATGCAAAATGTTGTTTACCTGACTTCTTTCACAGCATGTTTATAGTTTGTATAAATGAGGACTAGTGATATCTTTGAGTTAATTTGTTTCCAGTCACTTTGGTGAAGGTATTTATTAACTATATATTTCTCTGGAAGAATTTTAGGCATCAGATATTTATACCATTATATCATCTGGGAGGACTGACACTTGACTTCTCCCTTTCCCATTTGTATCTCCTTGATCTCCCTTGTTGTCTTATTGTGCTAGTCAGTACTTCAAGTACTATATTGCATAGGTACAGTTTAGAGATTTTTGCATTATCCCTGATTTCAGTGGAAATTCTTCAAGTTTCTCTACATTTAATTTGATGGTGACTACTGGCATGCTGCATATTGCCTTTATTTTGTTTAGGTATCGACGCTATGTCCCACATCTCCTCAATAATTTTGATATAAAGTGGCATTTTATTTTTCAAAGGCTCTTCCAGCATCTAATGTTATGACCATGCAGTTCTTTTTTTTTTTACCAGTTTGTTTATATAGTGGATTGTGTTCATGGATTTTCATATATTGATCCATCCCTGCATCCCTGGAATGAAGGCTATGGTGAATGATGTTCTATGTTCTTGGATTAGAGGGTTATTTTTTGGTTTGTTGTGCCTTCATTTACATTGAATTCTAGAACATCTTTAATTTATTTATTTATTTCTTCCCTGATCCAGTGATCAGAGCACAAGAATATTGAGTTTGAGTGAGTTTGTAGGCTATCTGTTCTGTTAATGTAGAGAACTTTACCTAGTATGACTGTGTGTTTTTCACCTTCCTACTGAGGAATATGTGCTAGCTAAAAAAAGTGCTCCATTGTGATTTTCATCTGTTTCCTTCTTTTCTCCCAGAGTTTGCTGGAGTGTCTAAGTAGCAGGTGTATAGTAGTTGCAATTACCCTGATACCAATGTGTTGTCACAGAAACAAATATCATATTTTATATCCTAAAATCTCTAATTGTTAACCTCCTTACGACAGTTCTGTCTGAGAATTTGATAGTTCACCCTGCTGCAAGTTGAATAATCGACTGTGCAAACTATCCACCTTGATTCCAGGAGGAAGAAGAGCAAATGCCTGCTGAGTGCTAGTGTAGAGAGTCATTAAAGTGCCATATAGCCTTAGCCATGATTCAGCTGCCTGCATTCTTTACCTACTCCAAGCTGAGGAATTCCAGCCATACCTCTCCCCCACCTGGCGGAGCTGGCAGAGCTCTGGGAACAAGCCTTTGTCTTCAAAGGAGCTGCAGCTTCCTGCGAAAGGGTGCCAGCCGCCATCTCCTGCAGAGTAGCAGACCCTGTGGAATTAACATCTTCCTGAGAGCTGTTATGTTAACATCTTTCAGCTGGGCAGAGACCTGCTGACAAGCATCACAGCTTTGGGAGGGAGGGTCACGCCCCCAAAGCTTATATTTTCTGTTTACCCTAAGTAAAGGTAGACTTTGAACAGCTGTGTTGTCTTGGTCCATGTTCTTTTTGTTGTCCCCCCACACATCCCTAAGTATCTTTTACAGGTCACCAGTTCGCATGTAGCTGCAGGCGGCTACATGCTAGTAGACAGAAAGATAGGCTATGGAAGGACAGGCACAAGGGCTACTGAATCAGAAATCTTTGTGGATCTGAGAAGTGTTGGTCTATTCTTGGTAGAATCCTGGGCCCTGAAACTATGGTGTGTGACTTCAGCACACTCTACCCACAAGGGAAGTGCTCATGACACTCAAGTATCTAATGTGTTATACCCAAATTAATCTGTTCCTAGAGATGTAATCATGTAGAATAATCAGCAATCAACTATAAATCTCACAGCATAGCTTGAAGTGATACCATATAGAGATGTATATATAATTTGACAATTTATGCTCCTTCATATCCCCATTAGATATCCATTTTGCACTTCATCTTGAATTACTTACTTCTGATAGAATTATCTAGAGATGCTAGATTATGGAAGAGCAATGAAATGTATATTATTTATTTGTTTTGTTTTGTGTTGTATGTGTGTAGTGGGATAATGGGCTTTCAGGCCCCCACAGATATGTGGAGACTGGAAGACAACTTTGTGTGATCTACATTTGGCTATCATTATATGGGATCAATGTCAATTTGCCAACCTTGCACACCAGAGGTGTTTCATACTGACCCTTCTTACTGATCCTCAGATAAGATT
Source organism: Tokudaia tokunoshimensis (assembly GCA_036184795.1). NCBI lineage: Eukaryota > Metazoa > Chordata > Mammalia > Rodentia > Muridae > Tokudaia > Tokudaia tokunoshimensis. Next base: position 3,052,881 of record BTHU01000022.1, read on the forward strand.
AGGTGAAACAAACATTTCACCCTGGAACACAATCTTCTTTTTATATTATAAACATATCATATATGGATGAAGGGAAACAGTATAATTTGATAATAAATTTTATCTGCAACAGAAAATGATGTATTGCTAAAATATTTTAAAATTTATAATTTTTAAAAATATGTTATTTCATTCTTAGGTGGAAACCCTTCTTTAGAACACTTTCTCAGAGCCACAAATGAATGCCAGACAACTCAGTGGGCACAGCTGGTTGCTTCTAAACCTGATGACCTGGTCTATCACTCATAGACCCATATTATCTTCAATGTTCTTCTTATTTCTATTCTTAGGTTCTGGGTTATGCATGTCACACACCAGCAGTATATAAAAGTGTTAAACAAAATATGAAACACTGATGTCACTTGCAGTCAAATGCCTCCTTGGGTTTCATCTCTAGAACTCACAAAGTTGATGTAGATAATAGACACCTGTAAGGTGTTTTCTCACTGTTCCCTACAGCCATGGGACAGGAGTATATCCACAAACACAGTCGAAATATTTTTACATGGAGGAAATTAATAAACAAAGAAAATAACCCAATTTTTGAGAAGATATGAAATAATTTGACCCAGGCTCCTGGTTCATCCTGGATGCTTGTGGCTTAGGCTCTGGCCCAAGTTTCTCAGGCCCTAAATTCATCTTGGTGGCTTGTGTCAGCTGGTGTTCTGCAATTTGAATGCTGAACAAGGATGAGGCCAGCGGGAAGACTTGCTCAGGATAGGAAAAGGTGCCTCAGCTGGGAAGGCTGGTTTCCTGGATGAGGGGGTATGCCTGCAGGAATTTGACCCCCTACTCCAGCCTCACAGGGTTGATGAGCTTTGGGGCCATCTTCCCAGTGTACATGAGGTAGAGCAGATAGCTGAAGATGTCAGGCTGTATGTCGGTGGGCTTCAGAAGGACACATTCACTGAAAGAAAAGTAGAGAGCTGTGAGGAAACACCAGCCTCCGACAGAACACCTCAGACACTGGAAAACAAAGGACCACACTGACTGAGTTTAGTCACAGACCCAATTCAGAGCTCAGCAAAACAAGTAAGTGTCTCTTCATGAATTTTATCCATTTCATTCTTGTAAAAAAATGTGGTCCAAGTTGGCCTTGAACTGACAGAGCTCTCCTGCTGCATGCCTCTGCTTCTCAAGAGTTGAGTTTAAAGAAGGAAAGGCATAAACGCTAAAGTGGCACTAACTGGACTACTGGAAAATGCTGCATTTCAGAGAAGACAATTCTAAAAGCTATGCAGCACTCAACTGAAATGAAATCAACAAAGGATTAGAGCAGCAGAAGTGACAAAATAACCACCCTTTTACATCACCTCCAGGTCTGGCTCAGGTTGAACTGCTGGTGTGTGGTGTCGAACTCAGACTCCTGTACTTTAACTGTAATGAATTTCTAAAGACTAATGTGTTCCATGCCATTTTCACCACTATGTCACCCTCCACCGAGTGCTAATGTTTGCTCCCTTACCACCTTCTTCCCTCTTCCCCCTCACCCTCTGATGGTTCTCTATCACCTTAGTTTGCCTTCTGCTTTTAAATCACATGCTGTGTGTGTGTGTATGTGTGTGTGTGTGTGTGTGTGTGTGTGTATGCAAAAGCACGTCTGCCTGTCTGCATGTCTTTGTAAGTATTTGGAGGTCAGATGACAGTGCAGGTCTTCTCCCCCCCCCCCCGCCCCGCCCCAGGTTACTTGGCTTATCAGACTTGGCAGCACATGCCCTCTACCTGCTGAGCCATGTACTTTTACTCATTTTTTTTTGAAAAAATATCATTATCCAGGGTCATTTGGAAAATATGGGCTCAATGAATTATGAGAGTTCCCCAATGCTAACACACTGGAAAAATAAGATCAGTATCATTAGTGAAAACTGTTTCAACCATATGGAAGCTTGACAGACCCATGGGGATTCACAAGGACTGGAGATTCTTATATACACATTTCAGGGACTGAGAAATCAAAATAACCATCTAGTCTGTCTCAGCACACTCACACATTTGAAAATCAGTTTGAGATGATTCTACACTTTTCCTGGTGCTAGGCCTATAATTGTGCACATACTTTAAAGGAACAGGACATAAAATTTTGTTTTTGTTTTTGCTTTTTGAGACAGCGTCTGTCTACATAACCCTAGCTTTCCTGGAACTCACTGCTATTGTGTAAACCTTGAACTCACAAGAATACTGTGATTGTGTGTGCCATCACACTTGTCAAAGGTTTTGAAAAATAAAGAAATGTGTAAGTACTTAGCCAGATATAATAAAATGTTAAAAAATGAAATAATTTGCCAGTTTCAAATTGTTATTATAAAATGTCAGTAGGTATTACTGAACATCAAAACCATGATGTTTACCATTTAATTCTTATGTTGTCATTCTTTCTTTGATTCAAAGGTAAGACACTGAAAAAAATGTCAGCTGGGCTTAGAGGTACATACCTGTTATCCCAGGATATTTGGGACGGTGCTAGAGCAGTCTCTGTGAGTTTTAGGCCAAGGTGGTGTACATAGTGAGTTCTTGGTCAGTCATAATTTATAGTGACATTCTGTCTCAAAAAAAATCTAAACAGAAAGAGCATGCCTCATTTTATTGAAATTTTCCTAATAAAATCTGTCTGGTTTTTGGACTCATTTAGCAGCAGTAGGAGCCTACAACACTGCATGTCAGGTATACCTCTAATGTAATTTTTTAATGTTTTTTATTAGATATATTCTTTATTTACATTTCAAATGTTCCCTTTCCCGGTTCTCTTCCCCGCCCCAAAAACCCTCTAACCTATCCCCCCTCCCCCTGCTCACCAATACACCCACTCCAGCTTCCCTGTCCTGTCATTCCCCTATACCGGAGAATCGAGCCTTCGCAGGACTAAGGGCTTCTCCTTCCTTTGATGTCCAACAAGGCCATTCTCTGCTACAAATGCAGCTGAAGCCATGGGTCCCTCCATGTGTAGTTTTTAGTTGGTGGTTAAGTCCCTGGGAGCTCGGGGGTACTGGGTGGTTCATATTGTTGTTCCTGCTATGGGGTTGCCAACCCCTTCAGCTCCTTGGGTTCTTTCTCAGCTCCTTGAGTCCTTTCTCTAGCTCCTCCATTGGGGACTCTGTGCTCAGTTCAATGATTGCAGTATAGTCTGACCCAGAAGTAACCTAGGCTCTCTTGGACAGGTAACATTATCAAGGATAGAAAATTTGGAGTGGCAAGTGCCTCAGCTAATACTTACTGGTGTCGTTACTCTGAACTTCTGGAGCTGCAGAGAAGACAATGTATATTGACCTGAGTCAATCACAGTCGGCCTTGGCTCTCTGGGCCTAGCACCATACCCAGTTGACCACTTTGACCTTGGATGACTTTGAAATCTGAAAACTGCTGTCTCCTCTTGCCAAACATCATGACTATAGACCTGTGCCACCATGTCTGGCTTCGTTGGCTTCCACTTCATTTAGTGAGTCATTAGATTTACAGCATGATCAAGATGTGAAGTTCCCACATATACATTTCATAATGACTTAACACTCTTAAGTCTGGGTTTCACCATCTGTAGAGTAAGGACAGAACTCTGACCTAGTCCTTCGGTGTGTTATAACAGACATTATGATAAATAAGAACAACATTGTTCTCAATTTGAAGAAAGATTGTAAAGCAGGAGGGCTGCATTTGATGGAAGACTTCTTCTGTTAGTAGAGTTAGGACAAGAGCCTGTGTCCAGGCTACTCTAATCAGCTAGGCTCAGTCACTCATCCTCATTAAGCTAATTAAAAGAACTGAGCTATCTAGCTGTGACACGACCATCTATAATGCAGGCACTCTTTGGCAAGGTGGACAGATTTCTCTGATGTACTAGCACAGCCTAGTCTATATACTGAGATTCCAGATAAGCCAAACATCAATACTGAGACTATTCTTTAAAATAAGACAAGAAAAAGGAGGGAAAAAACACTCCACAAATTATTAATGAAAATTAAAAACATTAACATTGTTCCAGTGTGACTAATGTGGAACTGTGATGAATAAGGTAACTAATCCATCCTTGTGGTCCTAATATGTTCATATAGAAGGCAATTATATGCATAAATGTAAATTGACCAATCCCTATAGATTTTCTCATCTGTAAATCCCTTTCTTGGTTTCAGCTCCCTTATGTCCTGTATTGTATTAGTATGATGATGATGAGTAAATATTTATTCAGCAGAAATGGTCTCATCTGGAGGAATGAGAGTTTTGCCAGAATAAGACTCCAGTTGAAATTCTAATTTCACAAGGTCTACCGTATCTCTAGATGTTACCCAAAAGGAAAGATACAAATGTCTCTTTAGACTATCCAATTCCTACCAGGAAAGCAGGTAACAAGTATAAGTTGGTGAATGAGTACTTTTAAGGTCCAATTGGAGTCTGCCATATGGTGCCTGCAGGATGCTATCACTGACAACTCCATGTAGTTTCCAAGAAATAAAAGAGTGGAAGACCTGGATGATGCCTACCCACCACAGCTGAGTGGTTACAGAGAGTACAGTAGGAGCTGGCTGGTTCTCAGGTACACCTAAAACACTGTACTCTGACCTTTTCACCCTCTTCCTTTCATATCTAATGCCCCCTTCCTAATAGTTCATCCATACCCCATGGCTCTTTGCAAATGCCTGATTTCCCCAGTCTCAAAGTGACTTCTGTTTGAGGTTAGGGTTCCTCTGACAACACATAGACAATCACTACTCAGAACTCCTAACTGAATGATTGGCTGGCATGAGGGAAGCAGAACATGGTTCCATTCAGACAGGTCAGTATTCATGTCGGCAAGTTCTTTTCTCTCCTTACAGAGAAGCATAAATTACAGTATAGTACAACTTGTATCTGTCAATCTGGCTACAATGCTGCCACAGAAGTCCAGAGTCCAGTCAAATCATATTAAGAAAACTTCTATAATGTGAGACATGCTCTTATTTCTAGGAATTTATTTTGAGAGAGAATATCTCTACATAACATAGATGTCCAGAATCTCAGTGTGTGAAACAAGCTGGCCTCAAACTCAGAGAGATTGGCATGAAACTGTGCTCAGGGTGCCAGGATCATCAGCAGGCACCTCTCAGCCTGTGTTTCAAATGATTTATCTCTGAATAGAAGAATGTAAGGATAAGGAAGAATCAAAAAGGAACCATCATGGTTTTGATGAACAGTAATATTTATTGAATTTTTTAATAATGACTTAGCCTGGCAAATCATTTCATATTTTCTCAATAATTAAGATGTTTGCTTCGTTAATCTCCTCCATTTAAACTTGTGTGAAGTGTGTTTGTGGGTTATGCCTGTGCCATGGTGATAATGTGACAGTGACTGAACACCTTACAGGCATCTATAACCTACTTCCACTATGAGAGTTCTAGAAATAAAACCCAAGAAGCATTTGGCTACAAGTGACCTGATTGTTCCTTATTTGGGTTTACAAATAATTTATGTAACTGCTGATGCATCAGCACCTATATATGTCAGGGCCTGAGTGTAGACATAAGAGAACATTTTGTGGATAATGTGGGTTTCTCAGAGACTCAGCTCAGGTCATCAGGCTTAGAAGTAACCAAATTTACACAACGAACCAATTTTCTGGCATTCATTTGTGGTTCTGATATAAGTATAATGAAGAAGTGTTTCCTCCTAAGAATGAACTAACACATTCCAAAAAGATAGCAATTTATCAGTTTCATTTGCAAATGGATTTATTATTCAACTTGTTGTGTTTTCCTCCATCCTTAGATGACAATGTGTTTACAATCTGAAAAGAAGACAGTATTTACTGATGTGATGTCTCACCAAATCTTATCTGAGCATCAGTGAGAAGGATCAGTGAGAAACATCTATGGTGTTCAAGGCTGGCAAGTGACCTTGATCACCAAGTAAAGATGTCCAAAAGTAGAATCCAAAAAATTCTTTCAGTCTCCACATATCTGTAGTAGCTTAAAACCCATCCATTACAAACACAAACAACAGAAAAAATTAAAATGAATTTCATTGATCTTACATATCTCTAGATAATTCCCTTAGAAGGCAGTACTTCTACATTTAAGTGTCAAATGAATAACTACTGGGGACATGAAGAAGTATGAATCATGAAATAGTATATAAGTATCCATAGTATATCAAGAAATATTGTGAGATATATATTTGATTGTTGATTATCCTATGTCATGACATCTCTACAGTATTCATGAAAATGATGCTTTGGGTATAAACATGAGGTGTTTAATGTTTTTTATATTTCCTTCCATTAAGGATTTTAACATTAGTATTATTAAAATGTTTTGACAATACAGGACATTTTAGAGGTGCACCGTCTACCCTTGGATTGTACTTGGGTTGCTGACACATGAGAATCAAGACTTAAAACATAACCCTAACTAATAACTGTCACCCAAGCCAGGTTGGATAACAAACAACAACATCTCAAAGGGATTTGTGAAAATATGAAAAACAAAACAAGGAACAGAGGCCCAACTCCCATTCTTAGGTGCCCTTTCTTGAAAAGTGTGATCACACATGGCCTGGTATTTAAATAAACAATGGACCATTAGATGTTGGGCATTGCATTCTATTCAGTGTAGCAGAAATCTACCCATCACCAAATAATGTACAGTAGAAGATGAACAGAAGCTACAGAAGGAATGCAAGAACAGCATAAGGACCTTCTGTAAGTTGATTTCCTACACACACAACAAACATCCAAACCTACTCCCAGTCAGAATGTCAGAATATAAACTATCACTACAATTGTTGATTTCTTCCAAAACATTTGAGTAATTTAATAAATAATTTACCTCTTTCAAGGTTATGAGGAAGAAGAGATGGAAAAAAGTTATTTTCTTGAAATTGAAGATAATGGTGATGTGTCCATTGTTTATCCAATTATTTACATGGATGGGTTTTTGCCTTGTATGAGTTTTTTTCCTATTTCTTGACATCAAGATGATATAAAAAGGACTTTGAAATATTTATAGGGTGTCTTTGTCAGGGTTTCTATTAGTGTAGAAAATATGACCAAGAAGCAAGTTGTGGAGGAAAGGGTTGATTCATCTTACACTACCACATTGCTGTTCATCACCAAAGGAAGTCAGGACAGGACCTCACACAGGGCAGGAACCTGGAGGAGCTGATTTAGAGACCATAGAAGAATGCTGCTTACTGGCTTGCTTCTCTGCCTTGCTCAGCTTGCTTTCTTATTGAACCCAGGACCACTAGGCCAGGGATGGCACAAACCACAGTGCCTCCCCCTTTGATCACTAATTAAGAAAATATTGTCCAGCTGAATCTCATGGTGGCATCTCCTCAACTGAGGCTCCTTTCTCTGTGATAACTCCAGCTTGTGTCAAGTTGACTCACAAAACTGGCCAAGTAGTGCACAGGGCTAGAGACATGGACAAACAATTAAGATAATTCATTCCCAGGGACAAGTTCAGGTGTTCAACAACATTTGGTAATTCCTACAACTAGAAGATCTAACAGTTTAATTTTCTTGGAAATTAGCATGCACATGCATATAATCAAAATCATAGAGACCTCTCACAAATTAGCACAAGTAGTAAAACAAATAAAATTTTCTTCATGAATGTTCTTCTTGTATAAATATTCATTCCAATAACCCAGAGATTGAAGCATCTGAAGGCTTACCCACAGAATTTTTCTTCATCATGAATTGGCTCAAGTTACAAGAAGCAAGCATGTAGGCTTGTAGTCAGGGAAACCAATCCTTCTCCACTCAGTTGGTGTTATCATTTAGGGAGATTTAGGAAATGCTGTTCTGCTGGCAGAAAGATGTCACATTGGGAGGGGGAGATTTGAGATTTTTCCATTCTCACACCATTTCTAGTTCCCACACTTTCTTTAATGCTACAGGCTGAGGATGTGAGCTTTGAACACCCTCCTTTATCTGCCATGTTTAACACTTGCTGCCATGACACTTTTATGATGATCCCATATCCCTCTCTATCTGTAAGTCAAATGAAAGGCTTCTGTAAGTTGCCTGAAAAATTTTGTTTTATCACAGCAACAGAAAAGGCACTAACACACAGCCATTAGTGAGTTTTTGTCATGTAATAGAAGGGATTTGTGAAATCTAAACCAGTTGCCAATACCTTACAGTTAAAGTTCTTAGGGTTTTTGTCCATGTGAAATTGCAGGTAGAAAAAACATAAACATAATTATATTTGATCAGACTGTTCACACTTGTCAAGAGATTTTCTCAAGAATAAATAAGCCTACGTAAATTAATGGGAGCAGGTTGGTTAAAGACCACTGAGTTATGGAAAGTCTTTAACCTATTGTAAACATGCTAAATGTTTTACTCTTGTATAAAGATACCAGGAAGGGCAAAAATTTATCACACAACCTACATGTATAGTTTTTCTCTGCAGTATGGCTTTTTCTCATGACACTGAAAACCACCAGTACATGCATAGGCTTTACCGCAGCATTCATAAAGTTTCTTACCAGAATGTGTTATTTTGTGTATTAGAGGATAACTGTGACATGCAAAAGCCTTACCATATTGAAAGGTTTTCTCTCCAGTATATCTTCTTCATATACTCAGAGATTACTATGGCATGCAAAGTCTTCCCTCTGTTGAATACATTCGCAGGATTTCTGTCACCTGTGTGTTATCTCATATGTTCTGGAATATTTGTGAAAAACCCTTATTATATTTATAACATTTGTAGTGTTTCTATCTCCTATGTGCACTTTTTTGTATTCAAAGGTGACTGTGATATTCAAAAGTTTACCACATTGAGTATATTCATAAGGTGCCTCTCCAGTGCTCCTTTCTGCATTCTGAGATATCAATGCTGGGCAAAGCCTTTTCACACTTTTATTTTTCAGAGGGTGTCTTGACAATATGCATATTTCCTTGAGAATGAAAACTATGGGGATTCATAGATACTTCACCACATTAAATATATTCATAGGCTTTTTTTTACATTATGAATCCTTTTATGCCTTTGAAGACAACTATGACATGCAAAGGTTTTACCACATTGAATACATTCATAGGGTTTCTCTCCTGTATGTGTTCTTTTATGCATTCTGAGATGACTGTGTTGTGAAAAGGCCTTATCACATTGATTACATTTGTAAGGTTTCTCTCCAGTATGAGTTCTTTTATGCATTCTGAGATGACTGTGTTGTGAAAAGGCTTTATCACATCGATTACATTTGTAGGGTTTCTCTCCAGTATGAATTCCTTCATGCATTTGAAGGCTCCTGTGATATGAGAAGGTTTTGCCACATTGGTTACATTCATATGGTTTCTCTCCAGTATGTGTTCTTTCATGCATTAGGAGATTATAGTGCTCTGAAAAGGTTATACCACATTGGTAACATTCATAGGGTTTCTCTCCACTATGTGTTCTATGTCTTAGGAGACCAGTGTGATTTGTAAAGGCTTTATCACATTGATTACATTTGTAGGGTTTCTCTCCAGTATGAATTTTTCATGCCTTTGAAGACTCCTGTGATATGGAAAGGATTGCCCACATTGGTTACATTTATATGGTTTCTCTCCAGTATGAATAATTTCATGCCTTTGATGATGACTGTGATTTGAAAAGGCTTTACCACATTGATTACATTCATAGGGTTTATCCCTAGTATGAATTCTTTCATGGCTTTTAAGATGACTGTGATTTGCAAAGGCTTTACCACATTGATTGCATAAATAGGGATTCTGGAGAGTTTGTGTTCTTTTATGTATTTGGAGACTACTGTGATGTGCAAAGACTTCAACATATTGAATAACTTCATAGGATCTATTTTCAATATGAATGCTTTCATGCCTTTGACCATGACAGTGATATGCAAAGGCTTTACACTAAGGATATTCAGAGGCTTTCTCTCTAGTATGACTTCTTTCATGCCTGTGAAGAAAATTAGCACATGTGAAAGCTTTACCATGCATTACACTGATGAAACTTTCAATCAATATGCTATAATTTTACAATCTGTCTAAATGTAGAAAGGAATCAGCACTTAAGGTTTTATCACTTTCTTTAAATTGATGGGGTTCCCTTTCATTATGGGTAGTTTTTTATCTTCAAAGATACTTGTGATTGTAAGAACACGTATTACGTGGCTCAGATTTATGCATCCTTTTTTAAATAGATTTATTTATTATATATGAGTACACTGCAGCTGTCTTCAGACACACCAGAAGAGGATATCAGATATCATTACAGATGGTTGTAAGTCACCATGTGGTTGCTGGGATTTGAACTCAGTACCTCTGGAAGAGCAGTCAGAGCTCTTAACCGCTGAGCCATCTCTCCAGCCCCCATCTAAACTATCCCATATACGTTATTTTTTTAAAGCATGGAAGTGATATCATTGGACATGCATACTCCATTGACAGTATGTTCATATAATTCTGGTTCTTCCCCCACTCATTTCCTGACACAGAAGTTTTAATGAAACTACCAAGTTATTTTAGAAGGAATCTAAACAATGAGGTTCATCCGTCATTTCCATGCCCTTTGAATGGGATATAACCTCGGAAGGCAAATGCCCATTAACAGACATAAAGAGAAGGGGCAAGCAATCAAATCAATAATACTTAGCACACATCAGAGAAATTATAAGGAAAATTACTAATTACAAAAATAATCAGCAGGCTGCGCGGTGGTGGCACACGCCTTTAATCCCAGCACTTGGGAGGCAGAGGCAGGAGGATTTCTGAGTTTCAGGCCAGCCTGGTCTACAAAGTGAGGTCCAGGACAGTCAGGACTACACAGAGAAACCCTGTCTCGAAAAACCAAAAAAAAAAAAAAAAAAATCAGCAAGGTGGATCTAATGGCTCAGAACCTTCATTCCTGCATTTAGGAGACAGAGGCAGAAGTATCTCATTTAGTTGGATTGCAGCATGGTGTATGCAGTGAATTGTAGGACACCCAAAAGTACATATTAAGATCCTGTCTCCCCTGCAAGAATCAAGCACACAAACCAAAATTATAGAAAGAATTCAGAGATTTTTACTTAAGTTCTTAAGAGAATGATATATCCACTCCAGTTCTGTATACATGTTCTAGAAACCTGAGGTATCTCAGTTCAAACTGTTACAGTAATAAGATATTACCAAAAGGGTGTTTTAAACAGTTACAAGGGAACAGATGTAAACATTAGCAATGTTAATGGTGATCTTTTAGAAACCACTTAGGACAGGAGAGATCGCTCAGCAGTGAAGAGCTCTTACAGGTCCTTCAAACAACTGAGCTCAGTGTCCTGTAAATACGTAGGGCTCATAACTATCCATTATTCCAATTTCAGGAGGTCTGAGGCCATCTTCTGACTATTGTGAGGATCAGGCACACATGAGGTGTGTAGTCATGCACACAGGCAAAATACTCTGTCTTTTGTACATAAATTCAAAACAAACAAATTACATAGGTGAAGTGTCATAAAACTGCATTCCAATGATCAGAAGTTTCAATCAGTGATAATTTCATGAATATGTGCCATACTGGAAAATAGAATGATATTCTCAAGCAAATTTCAAAAATCAAGATGTCGATGAAGCTCACTCAACACAACAGCACATGTTTGACATGTTATAAAAAATAACCCCAGTGGCCAAGTAGTTGGGAGCGCCAGGGTCAGAGACAGACAGGCATAATATCGCTTCAGTCTCAGGCAGCTTGTGTGTAACCTGCTCCAAGAGCTGGGCAGATCTGCAGTAACCAGCGTGCCAGCTCTGCTGTGGGACTTCTGCCTTACAGAGGGACCCCCCGTACTGGGCGGGAGCCTACCAGCTTCCCTTTGGTGATCTCTGTTCCTGGATCGACTGCACTGAGGAGACAGGTACCCAGGTTCACCCCAATATAACATCTCTTGGGACACGGCCTGTTGGGGCTTTCATCTGCTCCCAAGAGCTGGGCAGGTCTGCAGTAATCGACGAGCCAGCCCTGCTGTGGGACTTCTGCCCTGCAGAGGGACGCCCCCTCGCCCCCCGGGAGAGATCACACACCCCTGCACAGGGCAGGAGCCTACCAGCCTCCCTTTGGTGACCTCTGCTCAGGGAATCCACTACGCTGAGCCTTTGGATGTGCAGGGACTCCCCAATATAACACACTTGGGGCAAGGCACATCAGGGCTCCAAAGTCACTCAGGAGCAGGGCAGGCCCCAGAAATCGGTGCCAGGAGAATCCCGGTAATCCAGGGGGGCCAGAAATAGCTTTGCAGGCTCACAGGAGGTCCAACCAACAGTCAGTGACAGCAGGACCAACTAACACCAGAGGTAACCAGATGGCAAAAGGCAAATGTAGGAATGTTACTAACAGAAATCAAAGTAATATGGCACCATCCGAACGCAACTCTCCAACAGCAGCAAGTCCTGGATACCCCACCACACCTGAAAGACAAGATCTGTATTTAAAATCACTTCTCATGATGCTATTAGAGGATCACAAGAAGGACACAAATAAATCTAATAAAGAATTACAGGAGACCATGAATCAATGGTTAGAAGCCCTTACAAAGGAAACACAAAAATCGCTTAGAGAAATGCAGGAGAACACGGATCAACAGATGGAGGCCCACAAGGAGGAAACACAAAAATCGCTTAAAGAAATGAATCAACGGGTAGATGCACTTTCAAAGGAATCGGAAAAATTGCATAAAGAAATGCAGAAGAATATGGGTCAACAGATGGATGCCCATAGGGAGGCAACACAAAAAGTGCTTAAAGAAATGCAGGAGACGATGGATCAACAGATGGAAGCCCATGAGGAGGAAACACAAAAATCGCTTAGAGAAATACAGGAGAACGTGGGTCAATAGGCAGAAATCCTGAAAGAGGAACTGCAAAAATACCTTAAAGAAATACAGGAAAATACAAACAAAAAAGTGAAGGACCTCAGCAAATCCATCCAGGATCTAAAAAAGGAAGTAGAAACAACTAGGAAATCACAAAGGGAGACAACTTTAGAGATAGAAAACCTTGGGAAGAAATCAGGAGTCCTAGATGCAAACATCAACAATGGAATAAAAGAGATGGAAGAAAGAATCTCAGGTGCTGAAGATACCATAGAAAGCATCGACTCAACAGTTAAAGAAAATGCAAAATGCAAAAAACGTGTAACCCAAAACATCCATGAAATCCAGGACACAATGAGAAGACCAAACCCAAGGATTATAGATATAGATGAGAGTGAAGATTTGCAACTTAAAGGGCCAGTAAACATCTTCAACAAAATTATGGAGGAAAACTTCCCTAACCTAAAGAGAGAGATGCCGATGAACGTACAAGAAGCCTACAGAACTCCAAACAGACTGGACCAGAACAGAAATACCTCACGTCACATAATAATCAAAACATCAAATGTATTAAACAAAGAAAGAATATTAAAAGCAGTAAGAGAAAAGGGCCAAGTAACATACAAAGGAAGACCTATCCGAATCACATCAGACTTCTCATCAGAGACTATGAAAGCCAGAAGATCCTGGGCAGATCTCATGTAGACACTAAGAGAGCACAAATGCCAGCCTAGACTACTATACCCAGCAAAACTCTCAATCACCATAGATGGAGAGACCAAGATATTCCATGATAAAACCAAATTTTCACAATATCTTTCCACAAATCCAGCCCAGCAAAGGATAATAGGTGGAAACCGCCAATACAGGGAGAGAAACAACACCCTGGAAAAAATGAGATAATAACCTTCTTGTATCAAACCCAAAAGTAGATAACCACTCAAACATAAAGATAGTGTCAAGAATAGGAGGTGGCAATAATCACTATTCCTTAATCTCTCTTAATATCAATGGTCTCAATTCCCCAATAAAAAGACATAGACTAACAGACTGAATATGTAAACAGGACCCAGCATTTTGCTGCATGCAGGAAATGCACCTCAGTGTCAAAGACAAACACTACCTCAGAGTAGAAGGCTGGAAAACAATTTTACAAGCAAATGGTCCCAAGAAACGAGCTGCAGTAGCCATCCTAATATCAGATAAAATTGTCTTTCAACCTAAAGTCATCAAAAAAGACACAAAGGATACTACATACTGATCAAGGGAAAAATCCACCAAGAAGAACTCTTAATTCTGAATATCTATGCTCCAAATGCAAGGGCACCCTCATTCGTAAAAGAAACTTTACTAAAGCTCAAAGCATACATCGCACCTTACACAATAATAGTGGGTGACTTCAACACCCCACTCTCTGAAATGGATCGTTCAGGAAAGCAGAAACTAAACAGGGACACAATGAATCTAATTGAAGCCTTGGACCAAATGGAACTAACAGATATATATAGAACATTTAATCCTAGAGCAAAAGAATACACCTTCTTCTCAGCACCTCATGGTACATTCTTCAAAATCGACCATAAAATTGGTCACAAAACAGACCTCAACAGATATAAGAAGATCGAACTAATGTCATGCCTCCTATCAGATCACTATGGAATAAGGGTGGTCTTCAATGGCAACAAAAACAACAGAAAACCCACATACACATGGAGGCTGAACAATGCACTACTCAGTGATAACTTGGTAAAGGTGGAAATAAAGAAAGAAATCAAAGACTTTTTGAAATTTAATGAAAATGAAGGCACAACATACCCTAATTTATGGGACACAATGAAAGCAGTGCTAAAAGGAAAATTCATAGCCCTGAGTGCCGCCAAAAAGAAACGGGAGACAGCATACACTAGCAGCTTAATGGCACACCTGAAAGCCCTGGAACAAAAAGAAGCAAATACACCCAAGAGGAGTAGAAGGCAGGAAAATATTCAAACTCAGTGATGAAATCAATCAAGTAGAAACAAATAAAACCATATAAAGAATAAACAAAACGAGGAGTTGGTTCTTTGAGAAAATCAACAAGATAGATAAGCCCTTAGCCAGACCAACCAGAGGGCACAGAGACAGTATCCAAATTAATAAAATCAGAAACGAAATGGGAGAGATAACAACAGAAACTGAGGAAATTCAAAAAATCATCAGATCCTACTACAAAAGCCTGTATTCAACCCAACTAGAAAATCTCAAGGAAATGGACAATTTCCTTGACAGATACCAAATACCAAAATCAAATCAGGATCAAATAGACCTTCTAAACCGTCCTTTAACCCCTGAAGAAATAGAAGTTGTCATTGGAAGTCTTCCAACCAAAAAAAGCACAGGTCCAGATGGTTTTAGTGCAGAGTTCTATCAGACCTTCAAAGAAGACCTAACACCAATACTCTTCAAACTATTCCACAAAATAGAAACAGAAGGAACACTACCCAACTCGTTCTATGAAGCCACAATTATGCTAATACCAAAAGCACACAAAGATCCGACAAAGAAAGAGAATCTCAGGCCAATCTCTCTTATGAATATTGATGCAAAAATACTCAATAACATTCTTGCCAACTGAATCCAAGAACACATCAAAATGATCATTCACCATGATCAAGTAGGCTTCATCCCAGGGATGCAGGGTTGGTTCAATATAAGGAAATCCATCAATATAATCCACTATATAAACAATCTCAAAGAAAAAAACCACATGGTCATCTCATTAGATGCTGAGAAAGCATTTGATAAAATTCAGCATCCTTTCATGCTAAAGGTCTTGGAAAGATCAGGAATTCGAGGCCCATATCTAAACATAGTAAAAGCAATTTACAGCAAACCGGTAGCCAACATCAATCTAAATGGAGAGAAACTTGAAGCAATCCTGCTAAAATCAGGGACTAGACAAGGCTGCCCTCTATCTCCATATCTTTTCAATATAGTACTTGAAGTTCTAGCTAGAGCAATTAGACAACAAAAGGAGGTCAAAGGGATACAAATTGGAAAGGAAGAAGTCAAACTATCACTATTTGCAGACAATATGATAGTATACTTAAGCGACCCAAAGAACTCCACCAGAGAACTCCTACAGCTGTTAAACGACTTCAGCAAAGTGGCCGGACATAAAATCAACTCAAGCAAGTCAGAAGCCTTCCTATACTCAAAGGATAAGCAGGCTGAGAAAGAAGTAAGAGAAATGATACCCTTCATGATAGCCACAAACCATATAAAGTATCTTGGTTTGACTCTAACCAAACAAGTGAAAGATCTGTATGACAAGAACTTCAAGTCTCTGAAGAAAGAAATTGAAGAAGACCTCAGAAGATGGAAAAATCTGCCATGCTCATGGATTGGCAGGATTAATATAGTAAAAATGACCATCTTTCCAAAAGCAATATACAGATTCAATGCAATCCCCATCAAAATCCCAACTCAATTCTTCATAGAGTTAGAAAGAGCAATTCAAAAATTCACCTGGAATAACAGAAAACCCAGGATAGCTAAAACTATTTTCAAGAGTAAAAGAACCTCTGGGGGAATCAGTATCCCAGACCTCAAGCTGTACTACAGAGCAATAGTGTTCAAAACCGCATGGTATTGGTACAGTGACATGCATGTAGATCAATGGAACAGAATTGAAGACCCAGAAATGAATCCACACTCCTATGGTCACTTGATCTTTGACAAAGGAGCTAAAACCATCCAGTGGAAAAAAGATAGCCTTTTCAACAAATGGTGCTGGCTCAACTGTAGGTCAACATGCAGAAGAATGCAAATTGACCCATTCTTATCTCCTTGCACTAAGCTCAATTCCAAGTGGTTCAAGGACCTCCACATAAAACCAGACACACTGAAACTAATAGAAAGGAAACTAAGGAAGAACCTTGAACATATGGGCACAGGGGAGAATTTCCTGAATAGAACAAAGCGGCAAACAACTAACTTGGAAATGATCTTTACCAACCCTACATCCGACAGAGGGCTAATATCCAATATATACAAGGAACTCAAGAAGTTAAACTCCAGAGAGGCAAGTAACCCTATTAAAAAATGGGGTACAGAGCTAAACAAAAAGAGTTCTCACCTGAAGAATATCTAATGGCTGAGAAGCACCTAAAGAGATGTTCATCATTCTTAGTCATTGGGGAAATGCAAATCAAAACAACCCTGAGATTCCATCTCATACCAGTCAGAATGGCTAAGATCAAAAACACAGGAGACAGCAGTTGTTGGCGAGGATGTGGAGAAAGAGGAACACTCCTCCACTGCTGTTGGGATTGTAAGCTGGTACAACCACTCTGGAAAGCAGTCTGGCGGTTCCTCAGAAAACTGGGAATGACACTGTCGGAAGATCTGGCTATACCACTCCTGGGCATTTACCCAGTGGCTTTACCTGCATGCAATAAGGACACATGCTCCACTATGTTCATAGCAGCCTTATTTATAATAGCCAGAAGCTGGAAAGAACCCAGATGTCCCTCAACGGAGGAATGGATTCAGATGTGGTATATTTACACAATGGAATACTACTTTGCAATTAAAAACAATGAATTCACGAAATTCCTATGTAAATGGTCAGAACTTGAAAATATCATCCTTAGTGAGGTAACCCAATCACAAAAGAACACACATGGTATGTTGTCACTGATAAGGGGATATTAACCCAGAATCTCGGAATACTCTAGACACAATTTGCATATCAATAGATTTCCAAGAAGATGGAAGGAGAGACCCCTGGTCCTGGAAAGACTGGATGTAGGGGAATGCCAGGACAGAGAAGGGAGAGGGGGTTGAATGGGGAAAAGAGGGAGGGAAGGGGGCTTATAGGACTTTTGGGGAGGGAGGAAACAGGAAAGGGGAAATGATTTTGTATGTAAATAAAAAAAAAAACCCTAAAAAAAATAACCCCTACATTCCAGGTCCATCAGCCAATAATATAAAACCAGAAAGAGCCAAGCATTAGCCTTATCCACAGGTCTACTTTTAGATCAGCCAATCTACACAGAGAAATACTGTCTTTAAAACCAAAAGCAAAATAATTTAAACATATAATAATATTAGGCTAGCAAAATAGTTTAGTACCGAATTGCCTCCACTGTATCTTTTTTTTCTTTTTTCTCTTTTATTTTCTATGTTCTTTACATTCCAAATGATTTCTGTATCTTATGTGATTTATGAAGAGAGTCTATTGTGGTGAAGGCATGGCAGCATGAGAAGGAGGTTGAAGGATCAGTTTCAACCACAACAGAGTAGACTCAAAGAACAGGAAATGGGTTTTATCTATAGACATTCAATTCCCATCCTGAGAAGGAACTGCATCTAGAAATCCTTCTACAAAAGTTTCCATATTCTCCCCAAGGAATGTCACCAAGTAGAAACAAATGTTTAAAAACATCATCATATCTGGGAGCTTTCTGATTCAACTAACTGCATAGTGACCCTGTTGACAATAGGCTCAGATTCATTCCATGATGAAAATGGATATAGTTCAACTTCAATGATCCTCAATTTCTGCAACAATCACTATACTCTTCAAATATCCAAAGTTTCTTTTCATATTCAAGGTAATATGTATAAGTTAGACTGATACAAATTGTAAAGTCATAGAACAAGTTATATTTTCATAACATGTAATGACAGAGAATATTCCTTCCTTTTACAATAGACAAGAATATGCTCATAGGGAAGATTGTAGCAAGGCAAGTAACTCAGAAGGAGAAACACCAACCAAATCCTGTGACTCTGTCTCAGACACACACAGCTCCAATTGTAAAGGGCTTAGATGACCCTGTCCCTACAATTTCTCATACATCTCTGTTTGCTTAGTTCCACTCCCTATATGCAGCTGTCCAAAGCAGATGCCTCATACCTTGTTAATCTCAACATCTTGTGATCGAAGTATGAAACTGAAGCTTGATCTTCAGGGCTTCAGACAATGAACTCTCACACTCTCTTAATTGGGGATCTGACTCTGCCAAACAGATGACTAGAACAGTGCTGAACTGAAATCACAGACCAAACATCCATGACCTTAGATTTTTGTATCACTCTTGTTTCTAGGACCAGTACAACATGGGTGATCCTGCCAAGTTTAGCTTCTAAATTGGGATGGACTCCATCATGCTTGGACCACAGTTGTAGCAGGCTTCATATAAAGTTGCTCCCTGGAACTAGGAATCATTTTGCTTACTGCTTCCACTAATTGAAAGGTTAGCAGCACACAAATTATGGCATCTTCTTAAGCTTTCTTTTTTTTTTTTTCCTTTTCAACTTTTTATTTTTATTTATTTATTTTTTTTATTTTCTAAGTTGTTTTTTTTATTTACATTCCAAATCATTTCCCCTTTCCTGTTTCCTCCCTCCCCGAAAGTCCCATAAGCCCCCTTCCCTCCCTCTTTTCTCCATTCAACCCCCTTTCAATTCAGATTAAAGACCTTCACTTTAAGGGCCTTTACTGTACCCACCAATGAAGTTTTAGATTACTTAACCTTTCCTTTTAATTTCCTATAAAAACTTGTGTGCCTTCACCTGGGGTCACCATTTTGACAAATGGTTGAGCCATGCATGCTGGTAATTTTTGCCCAATAAAAAATCTTTGCCATTTCATACTATTTGAATCTGGGGTCTTCCTTCAGGGTTTCTTGTACCCTACCAATAAAAGCACTTTTGAAAACAAGTCTATTCTCATTTTCATGTGTATATTTGTTTTTGAGCTAGAGAAGGTCTTCCATGTGTATACAGGTGATGCACCAGAGAAGAGGGAGTCAGATCACCAGAATGTAGACTAGCAGGTTGCTATGAGTTGCCCAGGATGGGTATTGGTATCTGAACTAACAGAAGGAATGAACAAGTATTTTAAATAAAGCTGAAAAACAAACAGTTGAAACAAACAAAAAAACTGTTCAAGACTTAAAAATAGTAATAGGAGCAATTAAAAATAAATGAACAGTGGCCAGAGAGATGGCTCGGTGTTTAAAAGGTCCTGATTTCAAATCCCCACAACCATATGGTAGCTCACAACCACTCATAATGAGATCTGATGCCCTCTTCTAGGGTGTCTAAAGACAGCTATAGTGCACTTACATATATAAATAAATAAATATTAATAAAAAAGAGGAAATAAAAAATCCCTTAAAGAAACACATGAAAACACAAACAAACAATTAGAGAAAATAATAAATATCTCCAGGAATGTCAAGAAAGCACAAACAAACAGAAGAAATGGACAAATATTTTAAATAAAGCTGAAAAAACAAACAGTTGAAGCAAACAAAAAAAAAGTTCAAGACTTACAAATAGTAATAGGAGCAATTAAAAATAAATAAACAGGGGCCAGAGAGATGGCTCAGTGTTTAAGAGGTCCTGAGTTCAGTTCCCAGCAACCATATGGTGGATCACAACCATCTGTAATGGGATCTGATGCCCTCTTCTGATGTGTCTGAAGATAGCAATGCTGTACTCATTTACATAAAATAAATAAATAAATCTTTAAAAAATAAAAATAAAAGTTTCAAAGAAAAAAAGTAAGATAAAAACAGACCTATTAGAATTAGATCTGTTTTCTCAATGGAGACTCTAGAAGCCATTAGGACTTGGACAATGTGCTGCAAACTCTAAGAAACCAGAATCCACACCAGATTACTATACCCAGAAAACATTGAAAAAATCATGAATATAGAAAATAAGACACTACATGATAAAATCAAATTTAACAATATCTATCTACAAATAAAACCATACAAAAGCTACTAGAAGGAAAACTCCAATTCAAGGAGGCTAGAAAAATACATAAAAACACAGTAAATAATCTTACATATTAGAAAATTCCAAAAGGGAATTACACACACACACACACACACACACACACACACACACACACACACAGGCCACTACTTGCATGACCACAAATAAAATTTAAATAACAGTTATTAGCAACCATTGCTCATTGCTATCTTCCAGTATCAAAGGCCCTAGCACCCCCCAAAAAAGACACAAATTAACAGAACAGAAGTTAGAACAGGATCCATCTTTCTACTGCCTACAAAAATACAGTTCAACATCAACGATAGACATTACCTCAAAATAAAGGGCTGGAACAACTTATTCTAAGCAAATGGACATAAGAAAAAAGCTGGTATAGCTAGTTCAACATCTACCAAAATAGACATCAACAAATCTTAATCAAAAGAGATATGGAAGTATACTATACATTCACATACATAGTATTGTCTCAATTGGTAGAACTTACAAATGTTAAATCAACATAATATAGCCAACATAAATAGACCTACAGCACCTAGTTAAATGGAAGAATTCATAACAAGACCCAAAACCAAAAAAGCCCAGTGACGGTTGATTTTAGCACAGAATTCAACCAGATTTTCAAAAAAGACTTACTGTCAATACTGCTTGAAGTATTCTACAAAGTAGAAACAAAATGAACCTTACACAATTTGTTTTATAAATCCAAAATTAACCATGATACCCAAAGCATATGAAGACAACAAAAAAGACCAGTTTTCTCCATGAACAAAGATGAATTACCATATAAATAACCTGACAAGCTAGGAAGTGGTGGCACATGCCTTTAATCCCAGCACTTGGGAGGCAGAGGCAGGCAGATTCCTGAGTTCAAGGCCAGCCTGGTCTACAGAGTGAGTTCCATGAGAGCCAGGACTACACAGAGAAACACTGTCTCTAAAAACCAAAATAGATAAATAAATAAATAAATAAATAAATAAATAAATAACCTGACAGAAATAAACCACAAAACCATCTCATTAAACACCAAATAAGCCTATATCAAAATCTAACACTGCTTCATGATTAAAGTCTTAGAGAGAGTAGGGATACAAGGGACTAATCTAAATATAATACAATAAGTTGACAACAATTCTATAGCCAACATTAAATTAAATGCAGAGAAAAACATGAAGCAATTTCACTAGAATCATAAACACGACAAAAATGTCTACTCTATCCATGTATATATATATATATGAATATATATATATACTGAATATATATATTCAGTATACTACTTTTAAGTTCTAGCCAGACCAATAGGACAACTGAAAGTGATAAAGGGGATATAATTTGGAAAGGAAGAAGTCGAAGTATCCTAATTGGAGGATGACATGATATTATACGTAAATGACAAAAAAATTCTACTAATCCCCTACAGTTTCAAGAAAGTGGCTGGATACAAGATTAATTCAAATAAAATCAGTAGCCCTCCTATATACCTTCTATGAAAAATGACAAACAGATTGAGAAAGAAATCAGGAATACAACACCATTCGCGATAACCTCAAATAATATAAAATATTGTAGAATAAAAAAAAAAAACAAAACAAGTGATTCCTCCTCTACAGCTCCAGCACCATAGCCATCATGAATGACACAGTAACCATCCTGACCAGGAAGTTCATGACAAAAAATCTGCTTCAGAGGAAAGAGATGGTCATTGATGTCCTTCATCCTGGGAAGGCAACAGTACCAAAGATAGAAATTTGGGAAAAGCTGGCCAAAATGTACAAAACCACACCAGACGTCATCTTTGTATTTGGATTCAGAACTCACTTCGGTGGTGTCAAGACAACTGGCTTTGGCATGATCTGTGATTCTTTAGAATATACAAAGAAGAATGAGCCTAAACACAGACTTGCAAGGCATGGCCTTTATGAGAAGAAAAATACCTCCTGAAAACAGCGAAAGGAACTCAAGAACAGAATGAAGAAGGTCAGCGGACTGCAAAGGCCAAAGTTGGTGCTGGCAAAAAGCCAAAGGATTTGCTGTGATGTGATGTTCTGCTGTGATGTGCAGATTTCTGAGAGGATAAATAAATTAAATAAATAAATAATAAAAGCTTCTATGTGAAAAAAAAAGTGAAAAAGCAATCTACAGATTCAGCACAATCTCCATTAAAATTCCAGAAGAATAAGTTTACAGACCTTGAATGGACAATCCCAGCTTCATAGGGAGTTACAAAAGCCAAGATACCTAAAATACACTAATACCTAAAATAATATTCTAGAAATAAGTTCAGTTCTTTACTCAAATTCTAAATTGCCCTGGTGAATAAATGGCCAGTTTGAACTTTTAGTGATCATCTAAAATTGATTACCTCACTACTCATTGCCAATGCAACTACTATGAAAGCAGGAGAGCCCTCAACTTCCTTCCTCCCCATTCCATGTGTTGTGAATAAGCCAGCTTCAAAGGTTGTCCATGAGGCCAATTCTTACACAGGCTCCTCTTTATTTGTAATTATCCCCAAAAGGACAGAGACCTCAGAAAACATTGGTCTTTTTAACTTTCCACTGACTAGTCAGGGCATGGCCTAGAAGGTGTTGCAGGACTACCTTCCAGGAACTGGGAGGCAGAGGCAAGATTTCGTGTGCAAGGTAAATATATAGGATGAGGCAAGCCTGAGCTACAGAAGATATTGCTATGAACAAGAGAAATAATCAAAGCACTTGGGAAAGCGAAATGAGATTCTTATTGATCAGGAAATCTTGGAGAATTGGAACAAGGGATTAAGCAGTGTTTCTTTAAAACATGAAATGTAAAAAGTAATACCAACAATGGGCTTTTGGGGAGATAAATATAATTGTAAAAATGCACAGGTGTATTGACTTTGAAAAAGAGCAGGCCATTCCCTGGCAGAGTTAATAGCATTAATAGGACACTTTATGACCTTGCGCCTTTGTGGACTGTTAGCTATTGAGTTCTGTAACCAATACACAGCTGCACCCAATTTTCTGTATCTCAAATATAAGAGCTGACTTAAGTTTGTCAATGAGGACTGTACAGATCTACATAAGACCATACCCCAACTGGAAATTCAATATTCATAGGATCAACTGAATCTCTTCAAATTGTATGCCCACCAATCTTGTGTGTTTTCATTCAAACACGTGAATTAATGGTACGGAATTACAAAATCACTCACTCTGCATCAATCAGGTCCCTCTTCTTAATGGGGAGAACTGCAGCTGACTGCCTTTAACTTGAGTAAGTCTGTGATCTATTGCCTACCCTGTTCACTCTGCACTGTACACAGGACACTGTTCCTCCTATTCTGGTCTGAGGGCAGAAGCCATGCTCCACATGCAAATCCTTTCCCTGTTCCTGCAATACACAGTTCATTCCATGACTCTAATGGGTAATTTTAAAACTCTCTTGTGATATTGCCCTTTAAGAATTTAGAAATTTTAGATACAAACTAAATAAATAAGAATCAGTGAGTTGGGAGCAGCGCCACAGAGAGAGTGCAGAGTGCACTCTGCCATCTTTGCTCCAGTGGCCAGGAAGTTGGGACAGCCAGGCTCTGAGACAGACAGGCTTAATATCGCTTGGGTCTCGGGCGGATTGTGTGTATGCGGCTCCCAAGTGCTGGGCTGATCTGCAGTAACCAGCGCGCCAGCTCTGTTGTGGGTCTTCTGCCTGGCAGAGGGACCCCGCACTGGGCGGGAGCCTACCAGCTTTCCTTCCGCGACCTCTGTTCCTGCAGACTGCACTGAAGAGACAGGTACCCAGGCTCTCTACCAATATAACATCACTTGGGACACGGCCTGTTGGGGCTTCCGTCTGCGCCCAAGAACGGGACAGCGCTGTGGTCGTCTGGGTGCCAGATCTGCAGACCATCGCCTATGCAGGGTGAGCAGCGCCACGGAGAGGGTGCAGAGTGCACTCCGCCATCTTTGCTCCAGTGGCCGGGAAGTTGGGACTGCCAGGCTCTGAGACAGACAGGCATAATATCGCTTGGGTCTCGGGCGGATTGTGTGTACATGCTCCCAAGAGCTGGGCAGATCTGCAGTAACCAGCATGCTAGCTCTGCTGTGGGACTTCTGCCTGGCAGAGGGATGCCCCCTCCCCACCCACTCTAGGAGAGATCACACACCCCTGCACAGGGCAGGAGCCTACCAGCCTCCCTTTGGCGACCTCTGCTCCAGGAATCCACTACGCTGAGCCTTTGGATGTGCAAGGACTCCCCAATATAACATCACTTGGGGCAAGGCACATCAGGACTCCAAAGTCACTCAGGAGCAGGGCAGGCCCCAGAAATCTGTGCCAGGGGAATCCTGGTAAACCGGGGGGGGGGGGGGAGGGCAGAAATAGCTTTGCAGACTCACAGGAGGTCCAACCAACAGCCAGTGACAGCAGGACCAACTAACATCAGAGGTATCCAGATGGCCAAAGGCAAACGTAGGAATGTTACTAACAGAAATCAAAGTAATGTGGGACCATCCGAACCCAACTCTCCAACAGCAGCAAGTCCTGGATACCCCACCACACCCGAAAGACAAGATCTGGATTTAAAATCACTTCTCATGATGCTATTAGAGGATCACAAGAAGGACACAAATAAATCTAATAAAGAATTACAGGAGACCATGAATCAACGGTTAGAAGCCCTTACAAAGGAAACACAAAAATCGCTTAGAGAAATTCAGGAGAACATGGATCAAAAGATGGAGGTGCACAAGGAGACAACACAAAAATCGCTTAACGAGATGAATCAACGGGTAGATGCATTCACAAAGGAATCACAAAAATTGCATAAACAAATGCAGAAGAATATGGGTCAACAGATGTATAACCATAAGGAGGCAATACAAAAATTGCTTAAAGAAATGAAACAACGGTTAGATGCCCTTACAAAGGAAACACGAGAACTGCTTAAAGAAATGCAGGAGACGACGGATCAACAGTTGGATTCCCATGAGGAGGAAACACAAAAATCGCTCAGAGAAATGCAGGAGAACGTGGGTCAACAGGCAGAAATCCTGAAAGAGGTAATGCAAAAATACCTTAAAGAAATACAGGAAAATACAAACAAACAAGTGAAGGATCTCAGCAAATCCATCCAGGAACCAGAAAAGGAAGTAGAAACAACTAAGAAATCACAAAGGGAGACAACTTTGGAGATAGAAAACCTTGGGAAGAAATCAGGAGTCATAGATGCAATCATAAACAATAGAATACAAGAGATGGAAGAAAGAATCTCAGGTGCTGAAGATTCCATAGAAAGCATCGACTCAACAGTCAAAGAAAATGCAAAATGCAAAAAACGTGTAACCCAAAACATCCAGGAAATACAGAACACAATGAGAAGACCAAACCTAAGGATTATAGGTATAGATGAGAGTGAAGATTTGCAACTTAAAGGGCCAGTAAACATCTTCAACAAAATTATGGAGGAAAACTTCCCTAACCTAAAGAGAGAGATGTCCATGAACATACAAGAAGCCTACAGAACTCCAAACAGACTGGACCAGAACAGAAATACCTCACGTCACATAATAATCAAAACACCAAATGTTCTAAACAAAGAAAGAATACTAAAAGCAGTAAGAGAAAAGGGCCAAGTAACATACAAAGGAAGACCTATCCGTATCACATCAGACTTCTCACCAGAGACTATGAAAGTCAGAAGATCCTGGGCAGATCTCATGCAGACACTAAGAGAGCACAAATGCCAGCCTAGACTACTATACCCAGCAAAACTCTCAATCATTATAGATGGAGAGACCAAGATATTCCATGATAAAACCAAATTTTCACAATATCTTTCCACAAATCCAGCCCTGCAACGGATAAGAGGTGGAAACCTCCAATACAGGGAGAGAAACAACACCCTGGAAAAAATGAGATAATAACCTTCTTGAATCAAACCCAAAAGTAGATAACCACTCAAACATAAAGATAGTGTCAAGAATGGCAGACGGCAATAACCACTATGACTTAATCTCTCTTAATATCAATGGTCTCAATTCCCCAATTAAAAGACATAGACTAGCAGACTGGATACGTAAACAGGACCCAGCATTTTGCTGCATGCAGGAAACGCACCTCAGTGTCAAAGACAAACACTACCTCAGAGTAAAAGGCTGGAAAACAATTTTGCAAGCAAATGGCCCCAAGAAACGAGGTGGAGTAGCCATCCTAATATCGGATAAAATTGATTTTCAACCTAAAGTCATCAAAAAAGACACAGAAGGACACTACATACTGATCAAGGGAAAAATCCACCATCAAGAACTCTCAATTCTGAATATCTATGCTCCAAATGCAAGGGTACCCTCATTCGTAAAAGAAACTTTACTAAAACTCAAAGCACACATTGCACCACACACAATAATAGTGGGTGACTTCAACACCCCGCTCTCTGAAATGGATCGTCCAGGAAAGCAGAAACTAAACAGGGACACAATGAATCTAATTGAAGCCTTGGACCAAATGGAACTAACAGATATATATAGAACATTTCATCCTAGAGCTAAAGAATACACCTTCTTCTCAGCACCTCATGGTACCTTCTCCAAAACTGACCATATAATTGGTCACAAATCAGAACTCAACAGATATAAGAAGATAGAACTAATCCCATGCCTCCTATCAGATCACTATGGAATAAGGGTGGTCTTCAATGGCAACAAAAACAAAAGAAAACCCACGTACACATGGAGGCTGAACAATGCTCTACTCAATGATAACTTGGTCAAGGTGGAAATAAAGAAAGAAATCAAAGACTTTTTGAAACTTAATGAAAATGAAGGCACAACATACCCTAATTTATGGGACACAATGAAAGCAGTGCTAAGAGGAAAATTCATAGCCCTGAGTGCCGCCAAAAAGAAACGGGAGACAGCATACACTAACAGCTTAATGGCACACCTGAAAGCCCTGGAACAAAAAGAAGCAAATACACCAAAGAGTAGTAGAAGGCAGGAAATCATCAAACTCAAGGCTGAAATCAATCAAGTAGAAACAAATAAAACCATACAAAGAATCAACAAAATGAGGAGTTTGTTCTTTGAGAAAATCAACAAGATAGATAAGCCCTTAGCCAGACTAACCAGAGGGAACAGAGATAGTATCCAAATTAATAAAATCAGAAATGAAAAGGGAGAGATAACAACAGAAACTGAGGAAATTCAAAAAATCATCAGATCCTACTACAAAAACCTGTATTCAACACAACTAGAAAATCTTGAGGAAATGGACAATTTCCTTGACAGATACCAAATACCAAAATCAAATCAGGATCAAATAGACCTTCTAAACCGTCCTTTAACCCCTGAAGAAATAGAAGTTGTCATTGGAAGTCTTCCAACCAAAAAAAGCACAGGTCCAGATGGTTTTAGTGCAGAGTTCTATCAGACCTTCAAAGAAGACCTAACACCAATACTCTTCAAACTGTTCCACAAAATAGAAACAGAAGGAACAGTACCCAACTCGTTCTATGAAGCCACAATTACACTAATACCAAAAGCACACAAAGATCCGACAAAGAAAGAGAATCTCAGGTCAATCTCTCTTATGAATATCGATGCAAAAATACTCAATAAAATTCTTGCCAACCGAATCCAAGAACACATCAAAACGATCATTCACTACGATCAAGTAGGCTTCATCCCAGGGATGCAGGGATGGTTCAATATAAGGAAATCCATCAATGTAATCCACTATATAAACAATCTCAAAGAAAAAAACCACATGGTCATCTCATTAGATGCTGAGAAAACATTTGACAAAATTCAGCATCCTTTCATGCTAAAGGTCTTGGAAAGATCAGGAATTCAAGGCCCATATCTAAACATAGTAAAAGCAATTTACAGCAAACCGGTAGCCAGCATCAATCTAAATGGAGAGAAACTTGAAGCAATCCTGCTAAAATCAGGGACTAGACAAGGCTGCCCTCTCTCTCCATATCTTTTCAATATAGTACTTGAAGTTCTAGCTAGAGCAATTAGACAACAAAAAGAGATCAAAGGTATACAAATTGGAAAGGAAGAAGTCAAACTATCACTATTTGCAGACGATATGATAGTATACTTAAGCGACCCAAAGAACTCCACCAGAGAACTCCTACAGCTGTTAAACGACTTCAGCAAAGTGGCCGGACATAAAATCAACTCAAGCAAGTCAGAAGCCTTCCTATTCTCAAAGGATAAGCAGGCTGAAAAAGAAGTAAGAGAAATGATATCCTTCACGATAGCCACAAACCATATAAAGTATCTTGGCGTGACTCTAACCAAACAAGTGAAAGATCTGTATGACAAGAACTTCAAGTCTCTGAAGAAAGAAACTGAAGAAGACCTCAGAAGATGGAAAAAATCTGCCATGCTCATGGATTGGCAGGATTAATATAGTAAAAATGACCATCTTACCAAAAGTAATATACAGATTCAATGCAATCCCCATCAAAATCCCAACTCAATTCTTCATAGAATTAGAAAGAGCAATTCAAAAATTTATCTGGAATAACAGAAAACCCAGAATAGCTAAAACTATTCTCAAGAGTAAAAGAACCTCTGGAGGAATCAGTATCCCGGACCTCAACTGTACTACAGAGCAATAGTGTTAAAAACCGCATGGTATTGGTACAGTGACAGGCATGTAGATCAATGGAACAGAATTGAAGACCCAGAAATGAATCCACCCTCCTATGGTCACTTGATCTTTGACAAAGGAGCTAAAACCATCCAGTGGAAAAAAGATAGCCTTTTCAACAAATGGTGCTGACTCAGCTGGAGGTCAACATGCAGAAGAATGCAAATTGACCCATCCTTATCTCCTTGCACTAAGCTCAATTCCAAGTGGATCAAGGATCTCCACATAGAACCAGACACACTGAAACTAATAGAAGGGAAACTAGGGAAGAACCTTGAACATATGGGCACAGGGGAGAATTTCCTGAACAGAACTCCAATAGCTTATGCTCTAAGATTAAGAATAGACAAATGGGACCTCATTAAATTACAAAGTTTTTGCAAGGTAAAAGACACTGTCAAAAAGACAAAGCGGCAACCAACTAACTGGGAAATGATCTTTACCAACCTTACATCGGACAGAGGGCTAATATCCAATATATACAAAGAACTCAAGAAGTTAAACTCCAGAGAGGCAAGTAACCCTATTAAAAAATGGGGTACAGAGCTAAACGAAGAGTTCTCACCTGAAGAATATCTAATGGCTGAGAAGCACCTAAAGAGATGTTCATCATCCTTAGTCATTAGGGAAATGCAAATCAAAACAACCCTGAGATTCCATCTCACACCAGTCAGGATGGCTAAGATCAAAAACACAGGAGACAGCAGTTGTTGGTGAGGATGTGGAGAAAGAAGAACACTCCTCCACTGCTGGTGGAATTGCAAGCTGGTACAACCACTCTGGAAAGCAGTCTGGCAGTTCCTCAGAAAACTGGGAATGACACTCCCGGAAGTTCCGGCTATACCACTCCTGGGCATATACCCAGAGGCTTTACCTGCATGCAATAAGGACACATGCTCCACTATGTTCATAGCAGCCTTATTTATAATAGCCTGAATCTGGAAAGAACCCAGATGTCCCTCAACAGAAGAATGAATTCAGAAGATGTGGTATATTTACACAATGGAATACTACTCTGCAATTAAAAACAATGAATTCACGAAATTCCTAGGCAAATGGTCAGAACTTGAAAATATCATCCTTAGTGAGGTAACCCAATCACAAAAGAATACACATGGTATGCAGTCACTGATAAGGGGATATTAACCCAGAATCTCGGCATACCCTAGACACAATTCGCATATCAATAGACTTCTAAGAAGATGGAAGGAGAGACCCCTGGTCTTGGAAAGATTGGATGTAGGGGAAAGCAAGGACAGAGAAAGGAGAGGGGGTTGAATGGGGAAAAGAGGGAGGGAAGGGGGCTTATGGGACTTTCGGGGAGGGAGGCAACGGGAAAGGGGAAATGATTTGGAATGTAAATTAAAAAAAAAGAAAAAAATAAAATAAATAAAAGAATCAGTGAGTTGTCTATAATAGGAATAATGACTAATAAAACTAGGATGAAATCATTTATATATTTAGTTGTAATTTTGAAATATGTTGATATTTTTAAAGGACCTACAAAGGTTATATTCATGTCATTAAACAGCATATTTTCCAGTATGTAAAGTACTTGGTAAGAAAAAACTGTATTAATACCTTGGAATTGTTTATATAATCCTTACTAATAGCAGGATAGTATTAATAAATTTTAGTGTTTATGTAAAACTACATAAGTTACAACTGTTAGAATTCATTAGGAGACAAGAACTGATGTCATTCGTTTTTGTTGTAGCTCTGACAACAAAATCCCATCAGAATTTAGTATTAAAGAACAAATTTGTTTACAGCCTAATAAAAAAAAGAATTTAGAAAGTTTAATCAGGAGGAAAACAAGTTAATTCTCCTGGGAAGCAACAGATTTTGGGATCAGGGTCCTGTGAGGTAACATAGCTTTTGTCCCAAACATTTTTGAAGGACTGGAGACTACTGCTGGTTCATCCTCTTAGGCAGATGGGAGATTTACATAGCAAAGATATTCCAGAACTATTTCTTAAGTACACCAGTGCCTGGAACAGCAGGTCATTCAGGATTAAAAGAGTCCTAAGTGGAAGGTCTCAGATAATGCAAAGATAGAAAAAGTAGAAGGCAGAAAGCAGAAAACCTGTGGTGGGGTGGCCAGGAGCTAAGGCTTATGCTAAGTAAGTTTTTTAGAATAGCAGCATTTGGCACACACCTTTAATCCCAGGACTTGGCAGGTAGAGGCAGGCAGATTTCTGAGTTCAAGGCCAGCCTGGTCTATACAGAGTGAGTTTCAGGACAACCTGGGCTATACAGAGAAAGCCTGTCTCAAAAAACCAAATCTAAAACCAAACAAAAAAACAAACGATAGCAGCATTTATACTACTGGAGTGGGGGGAGGGAGAAGAAATGGGAGACTTTCATAAAGAAACTAACATATAATGGAACAAACTAAGGAGGAATCTAATCAAACAGTACTGGGAAGGAAAACACAGGATATCTCACCAACTTTGCTGGGCATGCCTACAGTGGTTTTGGAACTGATAAAATAAGTGCCATGTGGTTGGAAGTGCTGGATTCTCGGAATCTGAAGCAACTCCCTTCCAAACCAACACTACCAATCATATGCCTGCTTTTAGAAAAGGAGCTCTGTGTTTTTACAAATAGCTCATGGTCTTAGGGAAAGCCTGCAAGCTTGGTAGCTTTTTAGAGACCAGGGGCCTAGGGGCTGGTTGTTAAGCTGGTTGTTAATCAGGGTTGTCTCCTTTGTTTTGATCTGGAGCCACATTTCTGGACAGTTCTGGTGAACAAATGTGTATTCTAGCATCCCAATCTCTAAGAGGCCTGGTTAGCATACTACTTACCTGTAACGTGTTTTAGAGGCAATCCTCCTTCAGGTAAATTCTTTGTGCTGTGACTTACTTTTTCTTTCTTTCTTTCTTTCTTTCTTTCTTTCTTTCTTTCTTTCTTTCTTTCTTTCTTTCTTTCTTTTTTTTTTTTGAGACAGGGTTTCTCTGTGTAGCCCTGGCTGTCCTGGAACTCACTCTGTAGACCAGGCTGGCCTCGAACTCAGAAATCTGCCTGCCTCTGCCTCCCAAGTGCTGGGATTAAAGGCGTGCACCACCACTGCCCGGCTGACTTACTATTTTCTAAGCACTGAAAAATCCCTTCATTACCAATTCTACTCTTCTCATCACAGCTTAATATTGGAGTGCTATCCAGCACGTGAGATCGTGTTTACAACCGCCACAAAATTAACTCCAAATGGATCTTACATTTAACGTTAAATGTCAAGGGCACAACTTGTGGAACATACCAGAGAATGTAGCCTTCTCCTGATTCATCATCCTGGCAAGGATATTTCTACACACAAGACCAAGTGCTATGTGTGGATGAAGCTCCAATAATGAAGTTATTCAGATGCTACTGCAGAGCAAATTGAGTGTCTGTGACCACAAGAAACCCCAGAAGTGACTGCATCTGGCCACTGGTTCCCACCCAGCACAGGGTAGGGTCCACCACCACAGCTACCGCCCTCTGGTCCATCTACTTAGAGCAATCATGTGCTCACCATGTTGTGACTCAGGAGCCTGCACAGCAACAGAGATCAGTGCACATCAAGCCAACAATTCCAGCCTACTCAGCAATGGGCCTGAACTGGACACAAAGCACCCAGAAAAACCCTCCTCTTCTCCTGTTAGGACCCCTGCCTGGGTGCCCTGATTGGCCAGTGACATTTGAGTGACATGAGCATTGTCCTCAGGGTTAGGGTGTGTTGAAGACACACACCATAGAGATTCATTGCTCTGGACTCTTCCAGATTCAAAAAGATTTGTATTTCAGTAGCACTTGTGCCTGTCCTCCATAGTCTGACTTTCTGTCTTCTAGTAGTCAGTAGGCATTTCCTCTTCTTCCTCCTGGAATCAAGGTGGATAGCTTGAACAGCCCATTATTCAACCTGAAGCCGAGTGAACTATCAAATCCACAGGCAGAACTGTTCTAACAATTAAAGAGAGATTTCAGGACACAGAATATATTTGTTTTTGTGACTTCACACTGGTATCATGAGAACTGCAACTACTCTTTACCTGCTACTTATGAGACTCTAAACAAACCTGGGAGAAAAGAGGGAAACAGATGAAAATCACTCTGTAGTAATATTGTTGGCCAGCCCATCTTGATCAGTGTGAAGAAACTCAGATGTACTAGTTAAAATTCTCTATATGAGTAGTAATCATATCATGGATTTCTCTGTGTATGCAAAAAAGTATATATAAAAATGGCTCACAGAATGTGGTCCAACTGGTCAAACAATGGTTATAAAGCAATGTAAACTTGAGGAATCCAGTAGTGGTTCAGTCCTTGTGCCTGGATGTCACAGCTTGTCTTCAATATATATCAGTATTCCAAGAAGGAACCTCTTATGCCAGAAAAAAATAAAATGATTTTGCTAGCCAGAATAGGACAAGCAGAGAAGAGAAAACCCACCATGTTCAATGCCCTTTCAATATGTAGGCTGCAAGCAGAACCTGTGGCCTAAATTAAAGTTGAGTCTTACCAACTCAAAAGATCTAGACTAAAGAAGAGTTTTCCCATTACCCAAACTGTAAATATGAATAATCCCTTACATTACCCATCTGTGTGGCTTTTATTTAACTGAAGTAGTGTAATTACAGTAATATGAAGGATTCAAACTAACGGAAACTACAGTTGAAAATAAGTTCAGTTCTTTATCCCGATTCTTGGTTGCCTGGTCTGTGGACCTGAGAAATGGCCAGTCAAGGTAATTATCAATCATGTAAAATTGATAACCTCACTACTCATTGTTGCTGTCAGGTACTGCCAAAGCTCAAAAGCTTGCACCCTCCTTCTTACCCTTTCTTTCGGTGCTGTGACCATGCATGCCTTAATATTGGTCAGTGACCTTAACACTTACATAGGACCTTCTTCATTTGTAAGTCCCCAGTAAAAGCCAGAGAAGTTGGAGAACATTCATTTACTGATCTAATTTTCCTTCTTACTGATACCCAAAGCCTATCCTGGAAATGTTGCTGGATATCTTCCCAGGACATGGCAATAGAGGCAGGATTGGATGTTCAACACAATTCTCAATTAGATGGCTTGAGCCAGGTGTACTATGGGATACATTGTTCTAAACATAAATAATAAACAGCACTTGTGAAAAAATAAAAAGGAATTTTTAATGACTGCGAAACTTTGGAGAATGTAAACAAGTAAAAGATTAGAGCAGTGCTGCATTAAAGAAAATCAAATTGAAAAAGAGATACCAATGACTGACTTTTTACAAAAATAAAATAATTGAAAAACTGCAAGCTGTTCAAAAATCTCCTCTCTTTGCTCTTTTACCTAGCTAGTCTACATTTCTCTTGAATTTATCCAAACCCATGTGGGCTCCATTGCTCTCTTTCCTCAAATCCTATTTCTGTGTCCTGCTATTTCTTACCCTCTGCTTTCATGATGCTATTCTAAGCCACGAGTAGAGATAGAGTACAAAAAGAATCCCCCCCCCAGGAGAGCCCTCAAAGGTCCAATTGCTATAAAAGAAGACTCTAACCCCCCTACTACACCTTTGGCAGACTGAAGTAAGTCATTGGCATGGTGTGTGTGTATGTGTGTGTGTGTGGGGGGGGGGTGTTACCGTAAGCTAAATCAGTAGCAGGGGAGAATAATTTATTTTCACAATCGGGCATGTCAAGGCCATCCAGATAACTTTGCCACTGGATATAGAGCAAGGAGCACAAGACCTCTCCAAAGCAATTTGCCTAAAATAAGCAGGAACTTTCCATTCTTTAGCATTCTTACCTATTGAGACTTCGGCTTTCAGAGGCACACCCAACTACATCTTTTTAAGACTCAAGTAACTGCATCTGGCAAAGGCAGTGTCTTTATAAGCTTGTATATTTTGCTACCAATTAGGTTTTCTATAAACCATAATCTAATATCCTACAATTTACCCACTTCATTGAAATTTCTTAATCCTAAATATTCCCCCACTTATTTCCTCCTTCTTATATATGTGTGAATATGACTGCTCAAGTATATGAATAAAACTTGAGTGCATTTATACTGGTTGTTTGTATAGGGTACCAGGACTGATCCTGTTGCATATTCTGAATGGCCAAATAGGGCAATCTTTCTTGCCTGTAGCTCCTTCTACCATTTGCAGAAGAGTTCAACTTTTTAATAAGCAATAGGATTTTGGGAGCACGTATCATCCATAGATCACTGGGAAAATGAGGGTGGCGAGGGGATAGGGAGGGGCTTTGGGGGGAGCAGTTCAGGGTCACAAGTGAGGAGGGGCAGAGAGTATGGCCAGATAAGCATGAGAATGAATGGAAATCTGCAACCAACTAGAAGTGGGGAGGCAACATCTCAAGGAATAGAGAAAGGCCTGAGATAAGGGAGGTTTCCATGAATCAATTGGAGTGTCCTTGCTGTGACTCATAGCATTGTGGATATGGAGCCTGGAAAGACTGCCTCCTGGAACCATAGTAGAGAGATAAATAATCCAATCCACCCACAAAACTTTCCACCTAAAATTTATCCTGTCTAATGAAATGCATGGTTTGGGGTTGGAGCAGGGACTGAGGGAATCGCCAACCAATAAACTAGCCAAGCTTGAGATCCATCCCGTGTTCAAGCATCCGTCCCTATTAATGATACTCTGTTATGTTTGCAGAAAGGAGTTTATCATGGCTGTCCTCTGAGACTCCACCCACTGACTCTTGCAGAGGCTTGCACCCACAGCCAAACAGTGGATGGAGCTTGAGGACACTTATGGAAGAATAGGAGGAAAGAATGCAGTCTGTAAAGGAATAGGAACTCCACAGGAAGACCCACAGAATCAACTAACCTGGAACCTTGTGGATCTCTGAGATTGAACCATCACCCAAAACATACGTGAGATGGACCGAGACTTCCCAGCAAGTATGTAACCGATGTGCAGTTTGGTCTTCATGTGGGTCCTGAATAAATGGAGTGGGAGCTATTCCAAAAGCTGTTGCCTCTAAGTGGGAAATGTTCAAGCTGGGATGCCTTGTCTGGCCTCGGAGGGAAAGATAGTGGCTAGGTTCCCAGAGACTTGAAGTGGCTGGGTAGGGGGATATACCTGGAGGCCCCCACTGGTTTAGAGAAGAAGGGGAGGGGGAAATAGGGGAAGGGTTATGGGAGAGGGTTACTGGGAGGAGGGCAGTGAGCAGGAATGAAAGTTAATAAGTAAAAAACTTAATTTATTTATTAAAAAATACTAAGAGTGTTTTTATAGTCAAGCTTAAGGCCTAGGTACAGAGCATGTGATTATAAAAGTAGAATCTTTTTTTCCAAAGACTTATTTTATGTATATGAATACACTGTCACTCTCTTCAGACACACCAGAAGAGGGGATCAGATCTCATTACAGATGGTTCTGAGCCAGCATGTGGTTGCTGGGAATTGAATTCAGGACCTCTGGAAGGGCAGCCAGTGTTCTTAACCACTGAGCCAACTCTCCAGCCCCAAAAGTAGAATCTTTGTCAGTTATTAACTTAGTTAACTACCACCCAGTTATCAGAACATACCAGGAATCCTGGAAACCATTTATGATGTGGAAATCACAAGTTTATAGATGAAGAACAAGTCAACAATAAAGGTGACTTTTAACTTGGAATCAAATTTTAACATTATGATTAATTTGTAAAAGGAGAAAACCTGGAATCTGCCAGCCTATCACAAGTACAATTTTTATTATTTCCTTTGTTTTAGACAGAGTCTCATTTAGAATTCTGGCTGACTTTGATTCCCTAAGCACACTATAATGTATAATACATATTAAAAGTATAATAGGTAACAGTATATATTTAATTATGTGCTTCTGGACAAACATTCCTAGCAGTAGAATATTCCATAGAAGAGGGAGCTGAGAATTCATTGATGTTGGTCTCCTTAGCGGTAAAGGAAAATGTTCTTACAGGATTGCTTCTTCATGGCTGCCTAGAGTGGTCAGTCTTGGGATCATTCCAACCCTCAGAGGAACTGGACTGATGCTAACTGCTCTAGAGATAGATGTAGAAGAAAATCTGGTTTCTGTTGTTGGAAGGGGAGATTTTCTGTGTTCTGATCCTTCACACAACCCTTCTGTATAGTTAACTTTCAGTGATGTCTTAAAATATACCATAGCCAAGACAAATTATAATTGAAAGCATTAAATTGGAGTTCCCTTGAAGCCAGAGATGAAGGTGAGACCTCGGGCAACAGAGGTGGTGGCCACAGCCTCAGCTGCACAGTTTCAGCCTCCTCCTTGCAGCGGCTGTGAGGACCAAAGTGGAGCCAGACCCGACAGGACAGGGTTCACGCACCCCAGGCCTGAGACAGTAGCTACTACCTGCACCTTATAGCCACCATGGCAACATCATTAGAAAAAGTATTGCTTATTGTGAAGAAGGCTTGTCAGAAGAAGCAAAAGAATTGCTTGGGCACCTGAAGGCAAAGACAGATTTACAATCAGTCATATGTATGGAGATATTAAATGCCAGAAAATCAGTCCAGAGGAAAAGCTATAATACAACTTCAGTTGGACCTGCATGCAGAGGACACAACAAACATCCATTTGTCCAAGGAAAGCACAGCAGTGAAAGAGTGGGATGCAGTGAAGGACCTCCTCCAGCAGCTGCTGCCCAAGTTCAAACGGAAAGCTAATAAAGAACTGGCGGAGAAGAACATAATTCTCCAAGAAGATCCTGTTTTATTCCAACTCTATAAAGACTTTGTTGTGAGCCAACTGATCAGTGCTGAGGAATTCTGGACCAATCGTTTAAATGTGAATGCAACAGTAAGTTCTACATCCAGTCACAAGCAGGATGTTGGCATTTCTGCAGCATTTCTGGCTGATGTCCAGCATCAAAGAGGTGACCATAATTGTATGAGATATAATTTAACTTCTGATATCATTGAATCTACATTTAGGACCTATCCCGCAGTAAAAATGAAATATGCAGAAACTGTATCACATAACATGACAAAATATCAGTTCTGGACATAATGAATGGTTGTGAGCCATGATGTGGTTGCAGGGATTTTACTCAGGACTGTCAGAAGAGCAGTCACTGCTCTTAACCCCTGATCTATCTCTCCAGCCTGAGAATGCACTTTTAAATAAAACAACAAAAATGAGTAAGAAAGAACAAAGGAAATGATTATTGAAAACTGAAGACAGATTAACATATTTGTTCAGTGTGACTAATTTGGAACAGAGAATTTTAACCCTTTTCAAAGTCCTTAACTGAATTTTAGCTCCTTTCTCTCCTGAAAAGTATTCAGTTAAAGAGTAAATACTTTTTATGCAGAGAAGTCCTTTTCTAGAGTATTCAGTAATTTTTGAAAATGAGATTCCAAGGGAAATTAAAAGTTCATGGGGACCACTATCATAATAGACCACAATCAAAGGGAGATATGTGAATGTCTCTTTAGACTATCCAATGCCTACCAGGCAGGCAGGTTACAGGGAAGGTGGAGTGGGGACTGAGGGACTTTGAGGTCTAGTTGTAGACTGCCATGTGAGGTGTGCACTGTGCTGTCACTGACAGATCTGTGTAGTTGACAAGAAAAAAAACAGGGGAAGAATTGGACAGGAATGACCCACCACATCTGAGTGGATACAGAGAGTCCAATAGAAGGCAGCTGATGTTCAGGCACACTTCCAAACATTGTGCTCCAGAGGGCCTTTTCTTCCTCTTCCTTTTACACTCAAAGCCCCACTCCTCCACACACAATAGTTCATCCATATTCCATAGTACTTTATAAATGCCTGACTTGCATAGTTTTAGAGTGATTTATATTTGAGGTCAAAGGTCCCTCGATAACAGACTTGATGTTTCCCCAAATCTTTATATGACAATATGGTAACAGTCTGAAAAGAAGACTGTTTTCTGATGAAATATTTTATCTGTTATTTGATCATAAGTGAGAAGGCTCAATGTGAAATGCCTCTGGTTAGCATGAATGGCAAAATGACCTTGATCACCATATAAAGATGGCCAAATATAAATCACACAAATATAACTGTATATCTATATATCTATATATATATATATATGTGTGTGTGTGTGTGTACACCCATTTAGTTATTTCATGGACTTAAAGTGAACTGTAAAATATAAACCAGTTACCTTTTCAATGAAATTCAGATGGCTTTGGTCCCTATGAGCTTACAGGTATGAACAAAATAAAGACATCATATTTGAGCAGATAGTTGAAACTTGCTAGAGTTTTCCTCAAAAACGAATAATTTTGTGCAAATTAATGTAGCGGGTTGGCTAAAGACTGTACCAAGTCCATCAGAGTCATAGACTGCCTTAATTATGGGTTCCTGTAGGCCCTGAAAGATTACTTTAAGCAAAGTTTAACAGATTTAGTACATGCTAAAGGTTTTGCTCTTGTATACAGATACTGTGAAGTACAAAATTTTGCCACATTGACTACATTTATAGGGTTTCCCTGCAGCCTGGATTTTTCTCAAGAAAAACTGACTGGTACACAAACAAGCTTTGACACATTGCTTCTTTTCATGAAATTTCTTACAATTGATAAATGTCACCTGCAAAGGCCTTACCAAATTATTCAAACAGGGCTTTTCTCACCAGTGTGTTCTTTTATGTATTCTGAGATGTGATCTTTTACGTGTTCAAAGATGACTGTAACATCGAAAGGTTTACCACATGTGGACATTTATAAGGTTTTTCTCTCTCTTTCTCTCTGTCTGTCTCTTTCTCCAGTATGTGCTCCTTGCTGCATTAGAAGATAACTTGCTGGTCATAGGCTTTATCACATTGCTTATCTTCAGATGGTTTTGTCCCAGCACAAGTATGTTCATGACAATTAAGACTATGATTATATTCCTAGGTTTTCTCTTCAGAATGTTCATTTATATATTCAGAAATGATGGCATTGTAATGAAGGCTTCCTCACATCCATTACCTTTGTAGTTTTTTTCTCCAGTATATATTCTTTTATGCTTTTGGAGATGACCATGTTTTGAAAGTGCTTTCTTGTAGGAGACTGCTAGAGTCAGACATGTCTTTCTCAGGCCTGAGCGGTCAAGGTG
Organism: Tokudaia tokunoshimensis; assembly: GCA_036184795.1. NCBI lineage: Eukaryota > Metazoa > Chordata > Mammalia > Rodentia > Muridae > Tokudaia > Tokudaia tokunoshimensis. The sequence goes on from BTHU01000022.1 coordinate 3,093,163, forward strand.
AGGGCATTAGTCATGGAAAGTGGTCTGGTCTGTCTAGAACTGTTCATGCTGACTTTACCCTGAGCTCTTGATGAGACAGTGTGCTGATGTATACTTTAGATTAGATTCTGTGTAAAGGTCAGGTTGTTTATCTTTGCTGGTTGCTTACAACATCCTCTTTTGTTTCTGCTGCCAAATGCTTTACCATATAACAGCTATGTGAACCTGCATTAAATGAGACTTGATCAGAATCCTGTCTTGTCTCCATTTCTCGTATCTCTTGCTCCTAGATCCTCACTCCACCTCTCAGGAACCTCTTTGAGAATCTGCTGGTAGGTTCACTTTCTCACACTGATTCAGTTTGTAAGGTTTCTCTCCATTATGCCTTCTTTTATGAATTTGTAGGTTATATATGTTGGGAAAAGGCTTTGTCACATAGAGTACATTTGTATAATTTCTCTCCAGTATGAATTCTTTTATGCTTTTGTAGAATACTATGCTGTGAAAAGGTTTTATCACATTCATTACATTTGAAGGGTTTATCTCCAGTATGTGTTTATGACTTTGGAGACAAAAATGTTGGGAAAAGTCTTATCATATTCATTACATTTGTAGGTTTTCTCTCCAGGATGTATTCTTTTATATATTTGGAGACTAATATGCTGCAAAAAGTCTTTGTCACATTGATTACATCTGTAGGGTTTCTCTCCTGTATGTGTTCTTTTATGCCTTCAGAGATTACTCTATTGTGAAAAGGCTTTATCACATTGATTACATTTGTAGTGCTTCACTCCAGTATGAATTCTAACATGTATTTGGAGACTACTATTTAGCAAAAAGGTTTTATCACATTCATTACATTTGTAGGATTTCTTTACACTATGAAATCTTTCATGCCTGTGAAGAGTCTGGGGATGTAAGAAGGCTGTACCACATGTATTATATCTGTAGGGTTTCTCTCCAGCATGAATTCTTCTATGCTTCTGGAGGTTATCATACTGTGAAAAGGCTTTATCACATTCATTACATTTGAAGAATTTCTCTCCAGTATGTGTTCTTTTATGCCTTGGGAAATTACTCTGGTATGAAAAGGCTTTATCACATTTATTACACTGAAGCGTTTCTCACCAGTATGTGTTCTTTTATGTTGTAGAAGATGACTGTCCTATGCAAATGCTTTACTGCATTGATTACATTCATAAGGTTTCTCTCCAGTATGAATTCTTCTATGTTTCTGGAGGGTATCATATCGTGTAAAGGCTTTATCACATTCATTACATTTGAAGGGTTTCTCTCCAGTATGTGTTCTTTTATGCCTTTGGAGATTACTGTGGTATGAAAAGGCTTTACCACATCTATTACATTTGTAGGGTTTCTCTCCAGTATGAATTCTTCTATGCTCATGGAGGATACTGTATTGTGAAAAGGCTTTATCACATTCATTACATTTGAAGGGTTTCTCTCCAGTATGAATTCTTCTATGCTCATGGAGGATACTGTTTTGCGAAAAGGCTTTATCACATTCATTACATTTGTAGGGTTTCTCTCCAGTATGAATTCTTCTATGCTTCTGGAGGTTATTGTATTGTGAAAAGGCTTTATCACATTCATTACATTTGAAGGGTTTCTCTCCTGTATGTGTCCTTTTATGCCTTTGGAGATTACTCTAGTATGGAAAGGCTTTATCACATCCATTACATTTGTAAGGTTTCTCACCAGTATGAAATTCTTTCATGCCTTTTAAGATTACTGTGCTGTGAAAAAGCCTTACCACATTGATTACATTCATAGGATTTCTGTCCAATTTGTGTTCTTCTATGTATTTGAAGACTTGTGCAAGGTATAAAGGCTTCATCACACTGAATAATTTCATAGGGGTTCTTCTCTCTATGAGTCCTTTCATGCCTCTGAGCATGACTGTGCGCATGTAAAGCAAAGGCTTTACCACATTGAGTATATTCAGAGGGTTTTTCTGTATTCTGACTTCTTTCATGCCTGAGAAGAAAATTGACACATGTGGAAGGTTTACCACACTGGTGAATACTTTCATCTGTATGATTTAAAGTTACTAGTGGTCTAATTATAAAGAGGCATCAGACCTTAAGTTTTATGATTTGTTTACATTCATGCTGTTCCCCTTCATTATGAGTTGTTTTTCATTTTCAAAAATACCTTAGATGGTATGAGCATTTATTATATGGCTCAGGTTTACATAGTCTTTTCTTTTCTTTTTTTATTTTATTTTCTAAGTCTTTTTTATTTACATTCAAAATCATTTCCCCTTTCCCGTTTCCTCCCTCCCCGAAAGTCCCATAAACCCCCTTCCCTCCCTCTTTTCCCCATTCAACCCCCTCTGGATAGTCTTTTCTATAAAAGGTTTTCCCATACTTGAAGAAAAGTTGAAGAATTCAGAGATTAAAAACACTAAAAAATCGTTTTCAAATTTTTACTATACTGTGGCTCATACTATATTTGCAAAGTGAACCAGGAGAAATAGAAGTATTTCTACATTCCTAGTACTCAAGAGAATTTTCTACAGAATGAGGTTCCTGATGTATTGCCAATGAAGTTGGAAAACCAATTAATTATAAACTTGTACCATGTTCAAAAGTCTGCACTAAGTGCACCCAGTATTTATCTTCTAATTGTTATGGGACACACACACACACACACACACACACACACACACACACACACACAGAGAGAGAGAGAGAGAGAGAGAGAGAGAGAGAGAGAGAGAGACAGGCAGGAGGGTGGATGGATACAGTTTCCTTCAATATCCCTTTTGTATATATAGTTTTTATACATTATGCTATATTGTATACTTATGAAAGGAAGAGTAACAAAATGTTTGAACATAACATTTAACGAGTTTGAATTACTGTTTCTCATAGACATGTGATATAGGGATTAACTGCACAACATTCTTCTTATGTCACATAACCTGACCACAACACTAAACTTAGCACTGTCACTACTAATATATGAGTTACCACAGGTTTGCTATACAATATTTGCTTCTTAGAAGGTTTTAGACATAGTTTTATCAACTAGTCAATATGTGTACCATTTACAAAATAAAAAGAAATGGATTGCTAGTGTACAGTGCAGTTCTAATAGGGCTATTTTACAAATGGTGATAAACACTAAGGCATTGTTTCCATGTTCTCTTTCTTAAAGGAATGCCTTGCAAAAACAAATCAGACACAGGACATTGAGGACCATGGTTTTGTTAGAATGTAACAATCATCAATACACTTAAAGCTGTGCTTATTTACATTGTTGCTTTTCATTAAAAATTTCAGCAAAGAGTAAAATTTCATCAGAAACATATTTGTATGAGCTTGTGCATGAAAATTACCTTCTGAGTCTGCTAGATCTTTGACAATTTTCTTCAATATTTTGGTCTTCCCAATTAAAGTCTAAAATAGAATAACAGAAAATGTATGTATAGAAATTTTGCAAATTGTAATTTACTATATTCAGTGAACCTTAGAGTCATGCATGACTTATTCACCAAATTCTTTATCCATCTCAATTGAAACTACAGAAGTACATCAAAAGAAAGAAACTGTTTTCTCCAATTTTAAAACAGGAAAGCAAATTTATAGTTTTACCTATAGTACTGAGGTTCCTGTAGGTCTCCAGCATGACATCTTTGTAGAGATTTCTCTGGGAAGGATCCAGCAAAGCCCACTCTTCCTGAGTGAAGTTCACATGTATGTCCTCATAAGTCATTATATTCTATAGTATCCAATACATGTGAACAAAAGAAAGTACAATATAGACAACATTGGGCATGTATTGTTCATAGACAATGTGTTCATATAAATCTGGAGCCTGCCCCATTTATATCCTGACAAATAATTTCTACAGTTAACTACCAAGTCCTATTAGAAGGAAACCTAATAATGAAGTTCACTACTGTCATTTCTCAACCCTTTGAATGGGATTTAGCGTTTCTAGAGAAATGTCAATTACTGATATAAAGAGGCAAGCTCTACAAGATCAATAGTGCTTACCACACATCAAAGAAATTGTATTAACATTAACAATTACCAATTATAAAAATCAGTAAGCAAGCAGGGTCTATTGGCTTAGGCCTTTAACACTACAGTTAGGAGACAGTGGCAGAAGTATTACATTTAGTCAGATACCTGTGTGATGTATACAATGAGTTCTAGGCCAGCCAAAGGTCTGGGAAGACACTGTGTCTCCTGTCAGAATTAACCAACAAAACTGGAAAGAGAGAAAGAATCCATAGGATTTTATTTAAATTCTTAAGAGAGTCATACATAGTATCCAGTTCTGTATTCATCCATCAGAATCCTGATGTGCACCAGTTTAAACTATAACATTAATAAGATTATTTCCAAAAGGGAATATATGTTTAAACAGTTACAATTGGACAGAAGAAAATAGTACCAATGGTAATGTTGATTAGATGTAAACAACATAGGGTAGGAAAAATAGCTAAGCAGTGAAGTATAAGGCATGGTTCTGATGCCCTGACTGGGAATCTGCCTGTAAATTCTGAAGGTCCTTGTCTCTAATTGGTTTTTGATTAATCAATAAAGTTGAGAGTAGCCAATGGATGGGTAGAAGTGGTGAGACTTCCATGTTCCCAAAGGTGAGGAAAGAGAAGCAGAAGACAGGAAAGAGATTTGCCATGCTTTGGATGGAGAGTCATGAGCCATGTGAAATCCCAGGGAGAGTGGTCATTGGCCACTTCCTCAGGCAGGAGATTAGAAATGCAACTAAGCTGAGAGCTGATTTAGGGTGCTGAGCAAGGAGAAGGTAACTGGGAAAGTAAGCTGAGGACAGATTTAGTGTTGAACAAGAATTAAAGGAAGGACACAGTAGCTGAGAGAGACATGGAAAAAGCCCAGCACCTGAGCCATAAGGCAGGGTAAAGCCAGGCAGTGGTGGTGCACGCCTTTAATCCCAGCCATTGGAAGGCAAAGGCAGGCAGATTTCTGAGATTGAGGCTACATGGTCTACAGAGTGAGTTCCAGGACAGCCAGGGCTACACAGAGAAACCCTGTCTCGAAAAAATAAAAATAAAAAAAATAAATAAACAAAATGATTATTTCTCTATATCAACCATTCTTACAAAACATCCTACAGAAGAAATACTGCCTGTCTAATAAATAGCCACTATAAGAGACAGCATGCCAAAGTCATGGTGAAAACTGTCAATCTGGGTCCTTTGGGACAGCAATAAGCAGCACATAGATGTTTGCGTCCTCTGCAATGCGGATGTTCCAATCAACATCCAGATAAATTGTCTATAGTAAACTATGTTTTCCTAATCAGACTGAAGCAGCTGTAAAGTGAGAATCTCTTTTCAGGGCTATTTTTTCCATGCTTGGGATGATTTTGTATGAGAGCTGGGGAAACAAGCCTCATAACATGCAGATCCAAGTTATGAATCAGTGCATAACTCAAAAGAAAAAAATCTGAATTTTATGCAGTTCCTTAGTCTAGGAAGTGTGGGGACCATATCAAACAATAGGTTCTTTAGGAAGAAAGGCCCTAATCTGTAGTATTTCATGGGTACCCACCCTCATTGTTGCCAATGCTAAGAATCTCAAGCTGAAAGAGTGAACTTGAGGTTGGTGGAAGTGTATCCAGTCAGCACCTAAGCTACCTCCAGAAAACCAGTGCACAGGAGTGTCTTATAATTGTATTTAGCACTTGAAATAAACATTTTCCCCCTCTAGACCCAGGGCTTTATGCAAGGACTCATTCACCCTGGGCATTCATTTTTGATTTTACAACTGATAAAACAGATACTATCTTGGTTTTATAGATTAAAAAAAGGCAGGGTGTGTGAGTGTATGTGTGTGTATGTCGGGGAGAGAGAGAGAGAGAGAGAGAGAGAGAGAGAGAGAGAGAGAGAGAGAGAGAGAGAGAGAGAGAGAGAGAGAGGCTTTCTTCCTTAGATCTAAGGGAACCCAAGTGGGAGTTGGTAGTATGCCTGTCTGGAGCTTAAGAAGGGGTAGTTAATAGGCTACATACTACATGAAAAGGTCTTGCTGGCCCTAGAAATAAGTGAACTCAATTGCCTGTATTTACAGGAAGCTTACAGCTATCCACTACTCCACTTTCAGGAGGTCTCAGGCCACCTTCTGACTACTGTGAGGACTGGGAACACATGAGGTGCATATTCATGCATACAGGCAAAAGACTCATACTCTTTCTAACATAAGTCACAAAAAACCACATCAGATAGAAAGAAGGTCAGCACCTGCCATCCAATGACTGACAAGGGTCAGCAGTATTATCATCAGGAGTAGTGCCATCCTGGGAAATAGACTAATAATGCATCCAAAATTTAAAAAAAAAATAAGAAGTGGGTGAAACTCAGCACAAAAGCACATGCTTGTCATATAAAAACACGTACATTACAGACCCATCTGACAATAAAGATAAATAAAAAAGATCAGACATGTTGGCCCACATTTGATCCCAGTATTTTAAGCCAGAATCAATGTGATCTCTACATTCAAGGCCTTCCTGGTCTACAGGCCTACTATGAAAAATGTTGTCTTCAAAAACCAAACTAAAACTTTATACTATGGAAACATTTATTAAGCAAAATAGTTTAGTGCTGAATAGCTAGCTATTACTTCTCCAGTATCATATGCAATCTAAGGACAGTGTCAATTATGGGGAATGCATGACAGGAAGGAAGGATATGAGAAGAAAGGGTAAGTTTTAAGCCAAACAGAATAAACAGAAAGAAAAGGAACTGGATTCAATCTGTAAACACTTAAATCCCATTTCAATAAGGAGTTGCATCTAAGCAAACATATTTTGCTTACCATTTTATATTTGTAACTTGCATGTTAGAAGTCTCATATTTAAATTCTAAAAGCAAAAGTGTCTCAAATAACAAACAGGTTTATTTGGTTGGTTCTTCCTGACCACATTCTATTAATTAGGAAGCTTATGACAGAAGGGCAAGTTAGAAAGTAAAAGCAAAAACCATGGGCAAGCATTGTTTCCTGGCCTGCTCTTTTGCTTGGTCACTGTTTCATGCTCAGATAGCTGGTTTATCCCAAGACAACTTCCTTAGGGATTCTTCAACAACAAGTGGAAGAGCCTTCTCTACTCAATTTCAATCACCACCATCTCTCACAAAGTTAGCAAACAGCCATTCTGATTGGGGTACTCCCTCAATTGTAGTTCCCTCAAATGATTATAGGCTCTGAAATGCTGACAATTCAAGCAAATTAGGAGATGGAGACAAAAATATATGAGAGAAATTTAAGAATTTAAGAATCCCAAACTTAATCAGTCACTTAAGTATTAAGAATCCAAGCATTGTGATGCATGCCTTTAATCCCAACACTCGGGAGGCAGAGGCAGGCAGATTTCTGAGTTTGAGGCCAGCCTGGTCTACAGAGTGAATTCCAGGACAGCCAGGGCTATACAGAAAAACCCTGTCTTAAAAAGAAAGAGAGAAAGAAAGAAAGAAAGAAAGAAAGAAAGAAAGAAAGAAAGAAAGAAAGAAAGAAAGAAAGAAAGAAAGAAGGAAGGAAGGAAGGAAGGAAGGAAGGAAGGAAGGAAGGAAGGAAGGAAGGAAGGAAAGAAAGAAAGAAAGAAAGAAAGAAAGAAAGAAAGAAAGAAAGAAAGAAAGAAAGAGAAAAAAGAAATCCAAACACTGATTACTGCAAGAACTGGAAAACACAGATTTTCCAAGAAATGACAGAGACAACCCTTTCAGGTTAAAAATAGAAATCCAAAATTGTTTCTCCATAGAAAGTTTCTAAACCAACAAAAACTCTGAGATCTTGTAATATTAAATTATCAGAAGACAAAAAGATGTCAATGTTTCTCATTTCCTAGAGAAACAATATTATTAGATTATAATTAATAAATCCTACACCATAGATGGCAGTACTGGAAAAAGGAAACGCAAAAACATACCTGAGACTCTAGCATGGTCATTTAAATAAGAATTGCAAGATTGTAATCAGAATAAAAATTACAAAATCAGTGGCCAGCATTCGTCCTGTTCATTCTGGTTCTCTCCGTTGACAACAATATGAGATGGATTGGGAGTAGAGGCTATTCCAACATATTGAAGAGATTAAGTATTCTGATATTTCAGATTTGGAAGAAATAGACAACAAAAACTACCACACTCTTTTATGTTAAGAAAAAAAGGGTATCTATTAGGATTACTTGGAAACCATGTTGTTTTCTATGACTGATGATTAGATGTAAACTGTGTACCAAATTTATGAAATGGAAACTGTTAAAAATGATAGGATATCAAACTCAGGGCTGAAATCAACCACGTAGAAACAAAAAGAACTATACAAAGAATCAACAAAACCAGGAGCTGGTTCTTTGAGAAAATCAACAAGATAGATAAACCTCTAGCCAGACTAACCAAAGGGCACAAAGACAGTATCCAAATTAACAAAATCAGAAATGAAAAGGGAGATATAACAACAGAAACCAAGGAAATTCAAAAAAATCTTCAGATCCTACTACAAAAGCCTATATTCAACACAACTTGAAAATCTGTATGAAATGGACAATTTTCTGGACAGATACCAAATACCAAAGTTAAATCAGGATCAGATAGACCATCTAAATAGTCCTATAACCCTAAAGACATTGAAGCAATCATTGAAACTCTCCCAACCAAAAAAAGCACAGGACCAGTTTTAAAGCAGAATTCTATCAGACCTTCAAAGAAGACCTAACACCAATACTCCTCAAGCTATTCCACAAAATAGAAAGAGAAGGAGCACTACCCAACTCGTTCTGTGAAGCCACAATTACGCTGATACCAAAACCACACAAAGATCCAACAAAGAAAGAGAATTTCAGACCAATTTCTCTTATGTATATCAATGCAAAAATACTCAATAAAATTCTTGCCAACTGAATCCAAGAACACATCACCACAATCAAGCAGGCTTCATCCCAGGGATCTAGGGATGGTTCAATATACAAAAATCCATCAATGTAATCCACTACATAAACAAACTCAAAGAAAAAAACCACATGGTCATTTCATTAAATGCTGAAAAATCATTTGACACAACTCAGCATCCTTTCATGTTAAAAGTCTTGGGAAGATCTGGAATTTAAGGTTCATACCTAAACATAGTAAAAGCAATATACAGCAAACCAGTAGCCAACATCAAACTAAATTGACAGAAACTTGAAGCAATCCACTAATATCAGGGACTAGACAAGGCTGCCCTCTCCATATTTATTCAATATAGTACTTGAAGTTCTAGCTAGAGCAATTAGACAACAAAAGGAGGTCAAAGGATACAAACTGGAAAGGACAAAGTCCAGCTATCACTATTTGCAGATGATATGATGGTATACTTAAGCGACCCAAAAAACTCCACCTGAGAAGTCCTACAGCTGATAAACAACTTCAGCAATGTTACGGATAGAAAATTAACTCAAACAAATCAGTAGCCTTCCTATACTCAAAGGAAAAACAGGCTGAGAAAGAAATTAGGGAAATGACACTCTTCACAATAGTCACAAACTAGATAATGTATCTTGGTGTGACTCTAACCAAACAAGTCAAAGATCTGTATGACAAGAACTTCAAGTCTCTGGGAAAAGAAATCGAAGATCTTAGAAGATAGAAAGATCTCCCATGCACATAGATTGGCAGGATTAATAAAGTAAAAATAGCTATCTTGCCGAAAGCAATTTACAGATGCAATGCAATCCCCATCAAAATTCCAACTCAATTCTTCATAGTTAAAAAAAAAGCAATTCTCAAATTCATCTGGAATAACAAAAAACCCAGGATCTAAAATTATTCTCAACAGTAAAAGAGTTTCTGGTGGAATCAGTATCCCGGATCTCAAGCTGTACTACAGAGCAATAGTGCTAAAAACTGCATAGTATTGGTACAATAACTGGCAGGTGGATCAGTGGAATAGAGTTGAAGACCCAGAATTGAACCCACACACCTACGGTCACCTGATCTTTAACAAAGGAGCTAAAACTATCCAGTGGAAAAAAGGCAACTGTTTTAACAAATGGTGCTGGTTCAACTGGTGGTTAGCATACAGAAGAATGCAAATGGATACATTTTTATCTCCTTGTACAAAGTTCAAGTGGATCAAGGACCTCCATATAAAACTAGACCCACTGAAATTAACAGAAAAGAAACTGGGGAAGAGCCTTGAACACATGGGCACAGGGGAAAATTTCCTGAACAGAACACAAATAGCTTATGCTCTAAGATCAAGAATTGACAAATGGGACCTCATAAAATTACAAAGTTTCTGTAAGGCCAAGGACATTGTCAATAGGACAAAATGGCAAACAATAAATTAGGAAAAGATCTTTACCAACCCTACATCCGACAGAGGGTTAATATCCAATATATACAAAGAACTCAAGAAGTTAGACTCCAGAGAACCAAATAACCCTATTAAAAAATGGGGTACAGAGCTAAACAAAGAATTTTCACCAGAAGAATATCAAATGGCTGAGAAGTGCCTAAAGAAATGCTCGATATCCTTAGTCATCAGAGAAATGCAAATCAAAACAACCCTGGGATTTCACCTCACACCAGTCAGAATGGCTAAGATCAAAAACACAGGAGACAGCAGGTACTGGCAAGGATGTGGAGAAAGAGGAACACCCCTCCACTGCTGGTGGGATTGCAAGCTGGTACAACCACTCTGGAAATCAGTTTGGTGGTTCCTCAGAAAACTGGGCATAGTACTACTGGAGCACCCTGTTATACTACTCCTGGGCATATACCCAGAGGATTCTCCAGCATGTAATAAGGACACATGCATGCTCCATTATGTTCATTGCAGCCCTATTTATAATAGCCAGAAGCTGGAAATAACCCAGATGTCCCTCAACAGAGGAATGGATACAGAAAGTGTGGTATATTTACACAATGGAATACTACTCAGCTATTAAAAACAATGAATTCATGAAATACTTAGACAAATGGATGGAATTAGAAAATATCATCTGGAGTGAGGTAACCCAATCACAAAAAAACACAAATGGTATGCACTCACTGATAAGTGGATATTAGCCCAGAAGCTTGGAATACCAAAGACACATATCAAATGATGCTCAAGAAGAATGTATGGATGCTCTGGTCCTTCTCAGAAGGGGGAACAATTCCCACAGAAGGAGATACAAAGACAAAGTGTGGAGCAGAGTCTGAGGGAACGACTATCCAGAGACTACCCCACCTAGTGATCCATCCCATATACAGTTATAAAACCCAGACACTATTTTTGATGCCCACAAGGACTTGCTGACCAGAGCTGGATATAGCTGTTACCTGGGAGGCTCTGCTAGTGCATGACAAAAACAGAGGGGGACACTCTCAGCCAGCCATTGATCTGAGCACAGGGTCCCCAATGGGGAGCTAGAGAAAGAATCCAAGGAGCTGAATGAGTTTGCAGCACTATTGGAGGAACAACAATATGAGCCACCCAGTACTCTCAGAGCTCCCAGGGACAAAAACATCAACCAGAGAGTGCACATGGAGTTACCCATGGCTCCAGATGTATATGCAGTAGAGGATGGTCTTGTTGGACATCAAGGGGAGGAGAGGTCCTTGTTCCTGGAAAGGCTCGATGCCGCAGTGTGGATGAATACTGGGACAGGGAAGCTGGAGAGGGTTGATTGGGGAACAGGGCGAGGGGATATGGGTTATAAGACTTTGGGGGGGGGGACCAGAAAAGGGGACAACATTTGAAATGTAAATGAAGAATATATCTAATAAAAAAAGTAAAAAAATTACAAAATAACATATTAAAAATAGTGTATGATTCCTATTATACACATAAACTTGCTTGGTTTGCTTTAATTGTATTATATTAGCACATTCGAAAACATGTCAGACCGTATTTTCATATGTTTGGTTTTTTGTGTCATAGAGAAGATTTTCCATGTGTGTGGAAGTGACACAGCAGAGAAGAGGGTGTCAGATCCTCTGGATCTGGAGTAGTAGGTAGTAAACATGGGTGTTGGAATCTGAACTCAGGTCACCCCAAGCAAAATGCTTCCTGAGTGACCTGCCCAGCTTACAGAGTCTTTTCACCCAACAAAGGAAAAGATTTTCACAGATTAATAATACCAAAAATTTAAATTAATAAAAAAGTGAATAAATTAATCCTGGGAACCTGAAGCTCAATATTTAGAAGTCAGTTATAGGACCAGGTTAGAGGCATGGGAACCATCCCCAGTAACTGTTATCTGACACCCAGTAATCACGGTCACTCCTACTGCTGCATCTTTCACTGCCCTCTGATAGTGCTGCCCATGTGACCTTCCTGTCTGGGTTGATTTGTCCTCACCCTCACCATGGAAGGGCTGTGGTCTCCCTGAGAGTTACTAATGGCTGTCTCAGGAGAATCCTGAAGACCTGCAAGCTATCTCCCCCTGGTGCTTCTGACTGCAAGGCCTGTCCATGTCCCTCATTAGTTTAGACCACCCAGTTGGGCCTCAGGAACTTAGCATCTCCCCTACTGAACCTTTAGTGATCACATAACTCAGACAGGACAGGTCTTCCCAGATCCACCCCCTTCCACACGATGTTTCCAGTGAAGTAGATTCTTACAAAAGTTCTTCTTTGTTTGTAATTACCCCCCAAAGGACAGAGATTTCAGAAAACACTAAAATTGCAAAAAGACATAGGTATATAGACTTTGAAAAACAGCAGGCCATTTCCTGGCAGAGGCAATGGCATTAATAAAATACTTTTTGATCTTGCCACTATGTAGACTGGTAGTTGTTGAGTCCTGTAATCTGACACACACAACTGCAGTCAATGAATGGCCTAGTTTCACATATCTGAGCTGACTTAACCATGGCAATGAGGACCACACACATCCACATAGGTCAGTACTCTACCTGGAAATTCAATACTCATTGGATCACCCAAATCTCTTCTAATCAAACAGACACCAATCATGTATGTTTCATTAACATGCATAAGTTGATACATGCTGGGAAATTTTAAAATCACCAACCCTGCATCAATCAGGTCCTTCTTCATAATGGTGAGATCTGTAATTGTTCGGCAAAACTTGAGTTAGTCTGTGATCTAGCTATTGCCTTCCCTCTTTTACTCTGCTCTATACACAAGACACTCTTCCTCCTGTTCTGCTCTGAGGACAGAAGCCATGCTCCACATGCAAATCCTTACCCTGTTACTGCAATGGACAGTTCATTCCATGACTCAAATGGGTAATTTTAAATCTCTGTTGTACTACTGGCTTTAAGAATTTAGAAACTTTATTCAAGAAAAAGCAAGATCATTATCCTGGGGAGCAACACACTGGGATCAGTGTCAGTGAGCCTGAGGCAACATAGTTTGTGTCAGAAACATTTTACTTTTTTTGTTTTTTCTTTTAAAGATTTATTTATTTAGTATATGTAATACACTGTAGCTGTCTTCAGACACCCAAGAAAAGGGTATCAGATCTCATTAAGGATGGTGGGATTTTAGCTCAGGACCTTCAAAAGTATTCAGTACTCTTAACCGCTGAGCCATTTCTCCCGCCCCAGAAACATTTTTCTAAAGCGCTGAAAATACAGCTGTTCTAGAATTAGTATCTTCCCATGGAGGAGATTAAACAACAAAAAAGTAAAATATTAATTATGAAAAAAAAATCGCTGTAACAATAGCTCTGACTATTGTAACATCTAGCTCTGACTAATGCTGAAAGTGAAGTCAAGCTAGAAGAGATTTTGCATTCAACATATGCAGTCATCCTTATGTCTCTTTTAGGTTCACACCTGAAGTGATATTGTGAACGATTTAAGGATGGAGTGGAGACTACTTGATTTAGATACTTGGCAGACTTACGTAGCAAATATATTTCACCAATAATTTCTTAACTACACCAATACCCTGTAAAAGTAGGCCATACTTCAGTGATACACTCCTAAGTGAAAGGCCTCAGAGGATGCAAAAGATAGAAAAAATAGGAGGTAGAAAGTATAAAAGCTGGGGTGGTTGGCCAGGAGAAAAGGTTTATGCTAAGGCACATTGTATACTACCTACAGGGGAAAATGGAAAGAAATGGGAGACTTCTATGAAGTCAGCAGAAACTAACATACAATTGAATAAACGAAAGAGGGATCTAATCAAACAAAGCTGCTAAAAACAGGGCAATCTCATCATTATCACTGACATTTCCTGGAGTGGTTTGGGGCTGATATCATCAGGTGATAGGAATTCTTGGAATCTCTCAAGATCAGAGACAACCCCTCTCCACAGGGCCAAGTCACAAATCATTAACAGCTCTCTCAAGCATATGCCTGGTTTAAGGGAAGCAGTTCTGGTTTTTATATTTGTTTTGTTTTGTTTTTTCAATAAATACTTCAAGACCTTAGGGAAAGTTCCTGGTTCCTAGACCATAAGCTGTTACAGGCTCTGCCAAGCATGTGCCTGGGTTTGAGAAGGAGCTATGTAATTCTCTATCCATGAAGGCCTTATGGAAAGTCTTGCTTGAGCAGGCCAGTCCTTATCATAACAGAGGTTTTCCTATTCAAATAGTGTCACCCGATGTCTTGCCCATGTGGCAGAACTATGCTTTTCTCAAGAAGAAAAATGATCCTTTATATGGGACCTTAATGAGACTTGTGGCCACGCCCCAGGTTCGAGCCTGACTCCACCTAGGCAGTCACCTGCCTGCAGCCACACTCTCCCTGCCTCTTGGGTCACCTGACCGCCCAACTCACTATAACACCCTTCAGGGCTTGTGCTCTCTCTCTCTCTCTCTCTCTCTCTCTCTCTCTCTCTCTCTCTCTCTCTCTCCCCCCCCCACCCCCCACCCCCGCTAATTCTCTCCCAGCCCTCTTCTTTCTCTATCTCTCTGTCTTCTCCCCTTTCCACGTGGTCATGGCTTTTCCTATCTATTTTCTCCTCTTCCTTTGTCTTTCTATCTCTTTTCCCTTTTTATTTTCTTAATAATAAAACATCAAAGAAATGGGCCACCTCTTATTAAATTCGCCACACGGAGCTAGCTGGTATGTGCCATCTGAGACTCTGGGATTCAGTCACGCGGACAGTCTGAGCACAGGTAACGTGCTGAGAGATCCACACCAGAAAGGCTCCACCTTCTGTGTGGCATTTCTCTGTGCCCCCGCGTGCCATGCGCGGGACCAGCCAGCGGTGTGGCCGCCTTCTCCCAGTTAGGCTGAGGCACGCATGCATCTTGTCTGCTTCCCCAACCCCCCCCCCCACACACACACACGCACACACACCGCGCCTCGCTGAAACGTGTCCGCTTGCGTCCTCTGCATATGCATGCAACCTTGGCCCGAGAGCGAGGCCCACGTGCCGACGGCCCGGCCTGTCGTGTGCCGCTTCCCCCGCATCCGCGCGCGCGCCAGGCCCGAGCTTTTCTTTTCTTTTTTTTTACCCACATCTTTATGCCACATCCTGTCTTACTGTTGGTTGTGATCCTGCAATGCTCCATTGAGCAGCTTGTTAAAGTACTGACCTTTGATCTGGGGATGAGCCTAGAGGCTGTTTGTTAATTGGGGCTGTCTCCTTTGTTATAATTTGGAGCCATATTTCCCAGTCCTGATGAACAACCATGAGTATCCCCTAGAGTCCCCATCTCTAACATGCTTTCTTAGCATACTACTTATCAGTGGGGTGTTTTAGAGGCAGGCTCTCCATCAGCTAAATTCTATTAGGTGTGACTTACTATGTCCTAAACAGTAGAAAATCCTTTACATCATCGAGTCTACTCTTCTCATCACAGCTTAAATTTGGAGTACTACCCAGAGCATGAGATGGGTTTTACAACGGCCACAAAATTAACACCAAATGGATCTTAAATGGCAAGGAAACAAGTTCTAAAAGATACCATAGAACATGGGCCACTCTGAATTTGGCATCCTGCCAAGGATATTTAATATGCAAGTCCTTTTTCCAAAGGGTTTGTGTAGATGCACCTCTCATAATGAACTAATTCAGATGCCACCTCTGAGTACATCTAGTGGCTAAGACCACAGGGAACATCCCAGGGGATTAATACTTTCCACCTAACCCAGGGGAGGGCCCAGTACTAAGACTCCTGCTTCTCAGACCACGGCTCCTTCAGGTTAGGGGCTGTGGTCCCATGCTCACCATGATGAGACACGATAGGTCGCCAGCACTCCGCTAAGGCACCCAGCAGAAGAGGTCAAAGCACATCACACACGGCCCATTCAAGGATGCTCAGGAATGGAGCCGAACCTGCAACACAGAGCAAAGTGCCCGGAAGAACCCTCCTCTTCTCCTGATTGGACGGTTTCCCTGGAGGCCCTGATTGGTCAGTGGATCTTGAGTGACATGAGCACTGAAGACACAGGCCAAATGGTTTTCCAGACCCAGGAATTAAGTACACAAGCAGGTCTTCTCCAGATCTGCAAGAGGTTGTTTTTTTGTTTGTTTCTCTAGACAACCCTGGGAGAAAAGCAGGAAATGGACGTCGATCACTACAGAGCAGTATTGTTAGCCAGCACACTTTCCTAAGTGAAAAGGTGAGGGACTGGAGGGATGGCTCAGT
Organism: Tokudaia tokunoshimensis; assembly: GCA_036184795.1. NCBI lineage: Eukaryota > Metazoa > Chordata > Mammalia > Rodentia > Muridae > Tokudaia > Tokudaia tokunoshimensis. The sequence continues at coordinate 3,109,686 of BTHU01000022.1, forward strand.
GATTGAGAGCCCTGACTGCTCTTCTGAAGGTCCTGAATTCAAATCCCAGCAAACACATGGTGGCTCCCTCTGTAATGGGATCTGGTGCCCTCGTCTGGTGTGTCAGAAGAGACAATGGTGTACTCATATATATAAAATAATTAAATAAAAAGGTGAAAATTCATAACTACACTAAAGGAAGAAACAGGCTTGGGACAAATTTGTATTCAAGGAAAAACATTCAGGTGCAAGGATGAAGCTACAGGTGTGCACTTTGATAAGGCAAGGCCTTGTAAAAATTGTTTCAGAAAACTTAATATAAAGCTTACACTATGAAACACTGCTTTGAACTTGCTTTTGCTACCTTTCTGAAATTCTCCGTTTTGTAATGTTTTGTATATGAGGTATTGTTCTAAGGATCTTTTGTCTAAGAAGGTATAAAAAGTCCAGTGAAAAAGACTAAAGTTTGTAACTTGGTTGCTCTGCCCCATCCATCCATCCATCCATCCATCCATCCATCCATCCATCCATCCATCTATCCATCAATCGATTAAAATGTATGCGTAAAGTCATTTTCTACTACACCCAGTGTGTATGTGTCTGTGTGAGTGAGTCCTTTCCTCTTCCTTAGTTTTGAAGAGAGTTAATAAGTTCCCTGGACAGCAAGAAGCTTCTAGCAATAAATCCTTTTACTTAATACCCCCGCACTAAGCAGAATGTTTTATCCTCAGATATTTGCATTTAGTAATTAACAAATAATAAAGAGTTAAGTTTTAGAGCCGGGCGGTGGTGGCGCACGCCTTTAATCCCAGCACTTGGGAGGCAGAGGCAGGAGGATTTCTGAGTTCGAGGCCAGCCTGGTCTACAAAGTGAGTTCCAGGACAGCCAGGGCTACACAGAGAAACCCTGTCTCGAAAAACCAAAAAAAAAAAAAAAAAAAAAAAAGAGTTAAGTTTTTAGCCCAGAACAGTAAGAGTTCTTTCTCTAGCACTTAATGAACCACAAAACAGTAAGAAAAAATTTAGATTTTGACACAGAACCATGATAAAGAGTTAATAAGAAGTTAATACTTCAGGACTTAAAAGAGCATAGGAGAGTAAGAGATATTTATAAAACAAAAATATAGCATTTAGTAAAGCCCAGAGTTCTAAAAAGTAAATATAACACAGTGAGATAAAGAGAAAAGAATCAAGCCATTTTCAGTCACAATATGATAAGCAAGAGATAAGTTTCTAGAAGCCATTAGATAAAAGCTAGTAAAATTGGAGAAAGTTGTAAAGCCAGAGATCATCAGTCCTTTGGCCCTCATCCAATGCTGTGTCCCACCCACCTGACCTGTAACCCACCCCAAAAAAAGGTGTGCCTCCAGTAGAAGAGGCTATCCTTTAACCTGTAGCCTGACTGTGGTATCTGATGCATCTAATCTGGGGAAGACTTCATGGGAAACTGTGGAAGGATGCCTGGGCCAGGAGAAGCAAGGGGAAAGGTCTCTAAGACAGGACAGGGTTTGGTGCAATCAGCAGAATGCACAACTTTTGGAATGCAAGAAAAAATACATAACTTCAAAATAGCTTTCACCAAAAACCTATGGAACCTCTGCAAGGAAAAAGGTAAACTTGACCAAAGTTACCTATGGCTTTATGTGTAGAAAAATTAATAGAACACTCTGAGCTTTGAAGCTATTATCCATATATCAGTGAGTGTATACCATGTGTGTTCTTTTGTGTCTGGGTTACATCACTCATTATGATATTTTCTATTTTCTATTTCTGTACATTTGCCTGTGATTTTCATGAAGTCTTTGTTTTTAGTTATAGTTGAGTAGTACACCATTGTGTAAATGTACCACATTTTCAGTAGCCATTCTCCTGTTGAGGGACATCTGGGTTTTTTCCAGCTTCTGGCTATTATATACAAGGCTGCTATAAACATGGTGGAGCATATGTCCTTTTTGAATTTTGGAGCATCTTTTGGGTATATGCCCAGGAGTGGTATAGCTGGTCTTCAGGTAGAAGGATTTCCAGTTTTCTCAGGAATTGCCAGACTGATTTCCAAATTGGTTTTATCAGCTTGCAGTCCAACCAGAAAGGGAAGAGTGTTTTTCTTTCTCCACATCCTTGCCAGCATCTACTGTCACCTCATCTTTTGAATTTACCAATTCTGATTGGTGTGAGGTAAAATCTCAGAGTTGCTTGGATTTACATTTCCCTGATAACCATGGATGTTGAATATTTCTTTAGGTGCTTCTTGGCCATTCAAGATTCCTCAGTTGAGAAATATTTGTTTACCTCTGTGCCCCATTTTATACCCACAGATCCTATGGAGCATAGGGGGAAGAAAAAGGAGGGTTTGGATGCTTCACTCCTGCATAGAGAGGGGAATGGGATGATCAAAATATGTGGAGGCAATGTGGGGGCCAATAGGGACAGAGGAGGGAGAAGAAAAAGAGGGGGGTAGGATTGGGGTATTGGCTATTTTTTTGTCAACTTGACACAAGGTGGCATTCTCACAGAGAAAGGAGCCTCAGGTGAGGAAATGCCTCCATGAGATCCAGTTGTAAGGCATTTTCTCAATTAGTGATCAAAGGTGGGAGGGCCCATTGTGGGTGGTGCCATCCCTGGGCTGATGGTTTGGGTTCTCTAGGAAAGCAAGCTGAGCAAGCCAGGAGAAGTAACCCAGTAAGTAACATCCCTCCATGGCCTCTGCATCAGTTCTTGCTTCCTGACAGACTTGAGTTCCAGTCCTGAATTTCTTTGGTGATGAACAGCAGTGTGGAAGTATAAGCTGAATAAACACTTCCCTACCCAACTTGGTTCTTAGTCATGACTTTGGGCAGGAATAGAAACTCTGACTAAGCGCTGGAGAGATGGCTGAGCGGTTAAGAGCACTGACTGCTCTTCCAAAGGTCCTGAGTTCAAATCCCAGAACCACTGTGGCTCACAACCATCCATAATGAGATCTGACTCCCTTTGCTGGAGTATCTGAAGACAGCTGCAGTGTACTTACATAAAATAAATAAATCTTTAAAATAATACCCTGACAAAGACAATCAGTATTGGAGGGAACAGGAAAGAATTACGGAGGGTCATGAAATTGAATGAAAGCATGTAGCAGTGGAGAATGGGGAACTGGGGGTAGACACTGGAGAGTCCCAGAAGCCAGGGAAGCAAGAGGCTCCCAGGTCACAATGGGGATAACTTGAGATCCAATGGGGATGACTTTAGATGAAATGAGAAGAAAAGGGGAGATAGAACCTGTAGGGACCACCTCCAGTAGATTAACAAACATAGCCCCCAGTCATAGGATGGAGCCACCCACCCATCTCAAAGTTTTCAATCCAGAAAAGTTTTTATTCAAAGGAAAGACGGGGGAGAAAATTGGAGCACGAACTGAAGAAGGGCCATCCTAGGACCACTGCATCTGGGAAATCTGTAGACACGCAACTCTGACACTGGACACTTTTGCTGTTGCCAAGAGGTGCTTGGAGAACGGAACCTGGTGTGGCTGTTCCTGGGAGGGTCTGCTAGGACCTGGTGAAAGCAGCTGTGGATGCTTGCTCCCAGCCAACCACTGAGCTCAGGAACCTGTTGGGGGAGCTAGGGGAAGGAATGAAGGAGCAGAGGAGCATTGAAAGCCCATAGGAAGAAAGACAAAGGCTGACCTTGACCACCCAGAGGTCCCAGAGACTAGACCACCAATCTAGGAGTATACATGGAGGGATGCATGACTCCAGATACATATGTAGCAGAGGATGGCATTGCTTGCCATCAATGGGAGGGGAGGGACTTGGTTCTGTAGTGGTTTGATGCACCAGCACAGGGGAATGATGAAGTGATGGGAAGGGAGTGGGTGGGTTGGCTGGAGAGCACCCTCATGGAGGCAAAGGGGTGGTTGAATATGGTGGTGGATGGGTAACCAGTAAGGGTATTATCATTTGAGATGTAAACTAATAGGGTGATTAATGAAAAAATCAATTATTTAATAAAAACTACACAGATTTCTCAACAACCACAATAATAACTCAAACTGGACCCTAATTCGGTATATTTCTTGCCCTCCAGCAACTACTGATCTTTCTTCCAAGTATGATCCCATCACCTCCTGTCAACCAGTTTCTAAACTATTTGTAAAATTTATCACACAAAACTATCTGCGGAATGCAATGTTTAAAAATCCTGGAAAACAGAAATTCATTTTTTAAAAGTGTCTTTCCCTTACATGCACAAAACAGTGTCTCCGTGTGTACACTGGATAGTGATTTTGTAAGACCCACAGGTTTCCACTGTCAGGACTGCAGAACTTCTCTCCCCCGAGGAAATCCAAACTCAGGAAGGCTCACAGGCCAAGGGCCTCTGCCCAGGTCACCACATTCATGTATGAAGAGAACCACAGTCTGCTCACAATTCATCCCAGTCCCAACAGATCAGATTCTGATAGCTTAGCCAACCTCCTCTTCATAGTCCTGAAAGTGAACTTCCTGGACAGGGTCTGCCACACTCAGTTTATGGTCTACCTCACAGGTACCTAGAGCTGATCAGAGTTAAGCTCCAGAAGGAACACACAAGATACCTCCTAATGTTGCTTCTAATGGCTAGGTCTTCCAAGAGTTCATGAGTATTTAGTGTCACCCTGTTGGGACTCAGGACTGTAGCAGCACTCCTACTGGATGAGAAGAGATCAAAATTCTCAGACAGCACAGGTCTACCCTGATCCGCTTCTATAATAGGTGCAGACAGGGCTATAGTAGGATAAATTTGTAGTTATCAAGAAATTCTTCCAGTCCCCCAGAGCACATCTTCTTATTCAATCAAGGGACAGAGTACCTTGTGTGTACAACTACTTCTAATTTTCTGAGGAATTGAATATAAGCCTGTATCATCATGCCTTGATTAGATGACTTCCACTTCATGTAGTTGGTCATTAGAGTTACAGGATAAATAAGATGAACAGCTACACTGAATTATAATCAGATACTACTTATCTCTGTGACACTGGGTTTTACCATTACAAAAAAAGGAGCATATTCTGCCCTAGTTCTTTGGTGAGTGTAACAGATGCCTTGAAAAAGCAAAACAATATTGCTTGTGCTTGGAAGACAGTGAGGCAGGAGGTCAGCATTTGATGGGAGCCTTCTTCTGTTACTTGAGTAGGACCACTGCCTAATAACGGATGTCTTCACACAACCTATTCCACATGCTAGATTCCAGGTGAGCGAGAAATTAATATGAGGTTATTCTTTAAGATAAAACAATAATAACTAAAAGAATAAAAAATAATAAAAAACAACAAAAGAAAAATATTAATGAAAATATATTAACATTTATTTAGTGTGACTAAGTTGGAACTCTGATGACAATATAAGGTAATTAATCCATCCTTGAAGACCTAACATGTTTTTATATGCCCAATTTAGTAATATAACCAATCCAGCCGGGCGGTGGTGGCACACGCCTTTAATCCTAGCACTTGGGAGGCAGAGGCAGGCGGATTTCTGAGTTCGAGGCCAGCCTGGTCTACAGAGCGAGTTCCAGGACAGCCAGGGCCACACAGAGAAACCCTGTCTCGAAAAACAAAAAAAAAAAAAAAAAAAAAAAAAAAGTAATATAACCAATTCAAATAATGACTATTTTCCCACCTGTAAATTCCTTTCTGATTTTCAGCTCCATTCTCTTCTGTAAAGTATTCAGATATTGACCAAACCTTTATTCAGCAGAGAAGATCTCATCTGGAGGAATCAGTGTTTTTCCAGCTGCGATTCCAGGGAAATTCTAATTGAATGGGATGCACTGTTTCACTAGACATTAGCCAAAGGAAGGGATATGAATGTCTCCTTAGATATGAAAGTTTTGTTAGAATTCACAATTCCTACCATGCACACATATTTCAGGGATGACATCGTGGGGACTGAGGACCTTTAAGGAACAATGGGAGACTGTTAAGTGGGACCTGCAGGGTGCTGTCACTGACAACTCTAGGTAGATGCCTAGAAAAAATAAAAGGGTGGAAGACCTGGAGGGGCCGATCAACCAGAGCTTAGTGGATACAGAGAGTATAATAGGGGACACTGATTCTCAGGTACACCCCACCACTGCACTCTCAGCTTTTCTTCCTCTTCCTTTGACATTCAAAGATTCCTCCCTAATAGTTCATCCACAAGCCATGCTACCTTTGTAAATGCATGATTTACCTAGCCTTACTGTGACTTCTGTTTGAGGTTCAGGGTCCTCAGACAACAAACTTGATGTCATTCAGAGTCACCACCACTCAAGGCTCGTAACTAAATCAAGAAAGCAGAATATGATTCCATTCAGACAAATCAATCTCCATGCTTGCATGTTCCTTTTCTCTCCTTCTGGGAAGCATGAATTACATTAATTGACATGTGTCCTGCTGGGCTCTCATTCAATTGGATAATAATAATTTAAACTGTGAATCATTTCATATGTTCCCAATAATTTTGTGATTTTCCTTGCTTTACTAATTTCACTTTACCAATGTTTGTGTGGTGTTTGTGGATATATGTCATGGTGTGCAGGTGGCAGTGAGAGAACACCTTACAGCTATGTATTATCTCCATTCACTAGGTGAGGTGTAGAGATAAAACTCAAGAAGTCATTATGCCCCAAGTTCCCCTTTTTTTGGATTTAACACTTATTTAAATAAGTGCTGGTGTATGAGCATGTATATGCCAGAGCCTAACTGTAGAAATAATAGAAAAAATTGTACAAGTAATATAGGTTTCTCAGAGATTAAACTCAGGATTCCATGCTTAGTCACAACCAACTATAATCATTACCAATATTTTCATCCATTCATTTGTGATTCTGAGAAAAGCGTTATGAAGAAGTTTTTACTCTAAGAGTGAATTAATACATTGCAAAAAAAAAGGAGATGACAGTATACTTTTCATTGGCAAATAAGATTTATTATTCTCTGATGACAATATGTTTGTATTCTGAAAGGAAGAAAATATTTTACTAATGAATCTTTTACCTAATCTTATTTGAGAATCAACAAGAAGGCTTAGTGTAAAACATTTGTGGTATGCAAAACTAGCAACCTGACCTTGATCACAGTATAAAGATGGCCAAATGTGGACCCTAAAAGTTGTCTTCCATTCTCCAAATATCTGTCGTGACCTAAAATCCCATTATCACATTACAAACACACACACACACACACACACACACACACACACACACACACACACAAAATGAAATCTCATTGCTATTACACAATCTAATATCTGTACATCATTTCCACTGAAAGCTGTACTTGAAGATGAAGTGCCAAAGGGATATGTAATACAGACATGATGAAGCATGGATCATCAAATAATACAGCCATATCCATGGCACATCATCTTATATTGTGAGATACACATTTGATTGTTGATTATCTTACTTTATTACATCTGTACGAGACAGTTGAAAATGATGCTTTGGGTACACATATGAGGTATTCAGTGTTTATCATATTCTCTCATATTAAGCATTTTAACATCAATATTATTAAAACATGGTGACAAAACAGAGCCTGTTGTGGGCATGTTTTCCACTCTTGGACCTGTCCTCACAAGGTTGACACATGAAAATGTAGCCCTATCAAATAGCAGACCTCCAAGCCAAGCCAGGCTTATAATAAGCAACAAGTCAAAGGAATTTGATTAAATATGTAAAACAAAATCAGACAAAACAGCCCACAATCCTTTCTGAGACAAGCTTACTTGAAAAGTATGATCAAGCACAGCATGATATTTATATAAACAGTGGAGCACCTAGGTGATAGGAATCCCATTCTATACATTGCTGAAGAAAACTACCTATCACCAGGTGAAAGCATATTCCAAGATGAACAGGAGCCACAGAAGGAATACAGGAACAGCCGAAGACACTTCTGTGATGGGATTGTCACACACAGAGCAGACACAAGATCCATAGTCTTTCTAACATAAAGTCACAAGAAATACAAAAGGTAGAAAGAAGGTCAGCACCTGCCATCTAATGACTGAGAAGGCTCAGCAGTATTACCCTTATGAGTACTTGCCATCTTGGTAAAGAGAATGATAAAGGCCATGAAGTCTCAAAAATCAAGAAGTGGGTGAAGCTCAGCACAAAAGCACATGTTTGACCTAAAGACTCTTACATTACAGGCCCATCTGTCAATAAGAAAAAGGCCAGGCATTGTTGGCCCACTTTGAGGCAATCAGAATCAATTTCATCACTACGTTCAAGACCTGCCTGGTCAACAGGCCTACTTTGAGAACAGGCAGGAATCCCACAGAGTAACATTGTTTTCAAAGACAAAAACAAAATTTAAAAATATGAAAACATTAGGTAAGCAAAATAGGTTAGCCCTGAATAGCTAGCTATTGCTTCTACTGTATCATATGCGATTTAAGGAGACAGTCTGTTATGGGGAAGGCATGACAGGAAGGAAAGACATGAGAAGGAAGCTGAAGAATGAGTTTCAAGCAAAACAGAATAACAAAAAGAAGAGGAGGGCTGGAGAATGGCTCAGTGATTAGGAGCACAGACTGCTCTTCCAGAGGTCCTGAGTTCAATTCCCACCACCACATGGTGGCTCACAACCATCTGTAATGGGATCCAATGCACTCTTCTTGAGTGTGCCTGAAGATAGCTACAGTATAAGCATATAAAAACAAATAAATCTTTTTTAAAAAAAAAGAGGAAATAAATTAAGTATATAGACACTTAAATCCCATCTCAATAAGGAATTGCATCTAGTAGGGCTTCTACAAAAGCCTCCATATTCTCAAAAAACGGACACCAAGAAGAGACAAGTGTTTAAAGATAACATGCTATCTTTATTCTCCTTGATTCACCCAGCTATGCTCTGATCTTGATCATTATAGGCTCATGATGATTCTATGATGAAAATGTATTTAATCTAATTTCAAGGACCCTTAAAGTCTGCAACAGTTCACACACTGCTCAAATGTCCAAGTCTCTTTTGACTCTTGAGGCAGTCTTTGGACTATTGCATCTTCTAAAGTCTGAAAACAAGTTATATCATTTTAATTTAAAGTGGCACAGAATGGGGTTGGAGAGATGTCTCAGTGGTTAAGAGTACTGAATGCTCTTCCAAAGGTCCTGAGTTCTAATCCCAGCAATCACATGGTGGCTCACAACCATCTGTAATGAGATCTGACACCCTCTTATTATGTGTCTGAAGACAGCTACAGTGTACATAGATATAATAAAAAATAAATAAATCTTTTTTAAAAAATGTCACAGAATGCCCTTTCCCTTAGGCAGGAATGGGTACATTGGATACACAGATCAAGGCAAGAAAGCCAACAGGACAAAAAGCAAATCCTGAGGCTCTGTCTCAGACACATGTGGCTTCAATTTTAAGGGGCAGATTCTCATACATCTATTGGTTTGGTTAGTTCTCCTCTATATATGCAGCTTTCCACGGCAGATGTCTCATATGTTGTGTATCTTAACATCCTGTGGTCAGAAAATGCAACTGAGGATTCACCCTCATAGCTTCAAGCAATGAACTCACCCAGTCTATTTTTTAGGGATCTGACCCTGCCAAACACAGATGGCTGGAAGAGTGCTGAACTGAAACCACAGACCAAGCATCCTTAACCTTAAATTTTGCATCATTCTTGTTTCCAGAACCCACACAGCATGGGTAGTCCTGCTGAGTTTGGTTTCTCAATTAGGATGGACCCCAACCTAGGTGGACCACAGTTTACTGGGACTAGGAATCACTTTGCACACTCCTACATTGATTGGAGGACTAGCAGGAAAGAGTGCTACTCTTATGGCACCCTCTAAAATTTCAAGTCCATAGAATAGAACTTTTCAGTGCTCTTAACCGCTGAGTCACCTCTCCGGGCCCCAAGAATTTTTCTTTAATGGTCTCCTTGTATTTCAATTCATGCTTCTGTTCAGTACTTGAGGGTCATCTGAAACTATCTGGTGTTTTTCTCTATAACCCAAAAACTGTCCATTCATTTCCACCCCACTTGTTATTTCAATGTTGCCCTGAATGAGTCACTAGTAATAACTCTCCTAAAGATTTATTACATCATCTAGGCAATCAGTCTCTTTTTCATTCTGCTCTACTCAATATCCCAGGGCATGAGCAGAATGAAAGGGATTTGGGGACAAAATATCACACAAATGACTAGTAGCTTAATAATTCATGGAGTCTGTTTTCCACTGAAATCCTATAAAAGTGATTTCCTTTGTATGCATTACCCTTAACATGTCATTTCCCTGGGTTCTATGAAGACAGTTAATTAAGGTGAATATAGATTTCAATGCCTTTTGCCATCTAAAGATCCTATATTTTCAACATACCTGCAAATAACAACATTCCTAGGTTCTATTCAGCTGCAAAGTCACGTTTTGCTTACCATTTTATCTTTCTAACTTTCATGTTAGAACTGTTCTGATTAAATCCTAAAGCCATGTATCTCAATAAACAGTTTTTTGGCTGTTTATGTCAGACCACATTCCATTATTTGGGGAGCATAGGAGAGAAACTCAAGTTAGAAAATAAAAGCAAAAGTACTACAGCATCCAATGGTCAGGACTTCAGAGCCTCCCCTCCCCATAGAATTCACTCTTGGGGAGGAAAGAAGCCATGAGCCTCTACCCAGATCAACACATATATGAACAGAACAGTGTGGCTCACAGTCAGTACTAGTTCCTGCAGATTGGACTCTGATAGCTCCACCAATGTGCTCTTCCTGGTCTGCGGTCAGTGGTCTCCCTCATAGTTACTAATGGATGTGTCTGGGGAGAATCCTGGAAGATCCTCTAAGCCATCTCCCACTGGTGCTTCTGACTGTTAGGCCTGTCCAGTATCCCTCATTAGCTTGGACCACCCAGCTAGTCCTTAGGACTGTAGTCCGTTGCCCAAAAGGACAGCGACCTCAAAAGACACTCATAAACTGGTCTTTTTTTCCTTCCCACTGACCAGTCATGGCACAGCTTGGAAGGTGTTGCAGGACTATCTTCTAGGAACTGGGTGGCAGAGGCAAGATTGAGTGTTTAAAGTAATTTTCAATTACATAGGATAAGACAAGCCTGAGCTACAGACAAGAAGCCTGACCTATGAACAGAGACGAATAATCAAAGCAATTTGCAAAAAGAATTGAAATTCTTAGTGATTGGGAAACATTGGAGAATTGAAACAAGGGATTAAGCTGAGATTCTTTAAAAAATGAAATTTAAAAAGTAATGCTAACAATCGACTATGGGGAAAGATAAATATAATTGCAAAAATGCATAGGTATCTTGATTTTTAAAAAGGCAGAGGGAATGGCATTAATAAGATACTTTCTGATCTTGCCCCTTTATGGACTGTTAGCAGATCAGTCATGTAACCTGACACACACAGCTACAGCCAATTGCCTGTCTCAAACATCTGAGTTGCCTTAACTATGTCAATGAGGACTGCACATATCCACATAGGACAGTCCCTTAACTGGAAATTCAATACTCATTGGATCAACCCAATATCTCCAAATTATACAATGTCCAATAATGTGGGTTTCATTAACATGCATGAATTGATACAAGCTTGGAAATCTTAAAATCACCCATGCAGCATCAATCAGGTCCTTCTTCATAACAGTGAGACCTCCACAGTGCCTTTATCTTGAGCCAGTCTGTGATCTAGCTGTTGCCTACCCTCTTTCACTCTGCACTGTACACAGGGCACTGTTCCTCCTACTCTGGTATGAGGGCAGAAGCCATGCTCCACATGCAAATCCTTTCCCATTACTGCTATGCACAGTTCATTCCATGACTCTAATTGGTAATTTTAAAACTTTTTTGTGGTACTGCCTTTTAAGAATTTAGAAACTTTAATCAAGAGGAAGGCAAGGTCATTGCCCTGGGTAGCCCCCCTGAGGCAACATAGTTTGTGTCAGAACATTTTTCTAAAGGGCTGAAAATCCTGCTGTTCTAGAATTAGTATGTCTCCCCAGGGAAGAAATCAGACAATACACAATTAAGATTCTAATTAGGATGGGTCAATTTGCATTCTTCTGCATGTTGACCTCCAGCTGAGCCAGCACCATTTGTTGAAAAGGCTATCTTTTTTCCACTGGATGGTTTTAGCTCCTTTGTCAAAGATCAAGTGACCATAGGAGTGTGGATTCATTTCTGGGTCTTCAATTCTGTTCCATTGATCTACATGTCTGTTACTGTACCAATACCATGCAGTTTTTAACACTATTGCTCTGTAGTACAGCTTGAGGTCCGGGATACTGATTCCCCCAGAGGTTCTTTTACTCTTGAGAATAGTTTTAGCTATTCTGGGTTTTCTGTTATTCCAGATGAATTTTTGAATTGCTCTTTCTAACTCTATGAAGAATTGAGTTGGGATTTTGATGGGGATTGCATTGAATCTGTGTATTACTTTTGGTAAGATGCTCATTTTTACTATATTAATCCTGCCAATCCATGAGCATGGCAGATTTTTCCATCTTCCGAGGTCTTCTTCAATTTCTTTCTTCAGAGACTTGAAGTTCTTGTCATACAGATCTTTCACTTGTTTGGTTAGCGTCACGCCAAGATACTTAATATGGTTTGTGGCTATCGTAAAGGGTATTATTTCTCTTACTTCTTTCTCAGCCTGCTTATCCTTTGAGTATAGGAAGGCTTCTGACTTGCTTGCAGAAGAATGCAAATTGACCCATCCTTATCTCCTTGCACTAAGCTCAATTCTAAGTGGATCAAAGATCTCCACATAAAACCAGACACACTGAAACTAATAGAAGGGAAACTAGGGAAGAACCTTGAACATATGGGCACAGGGGAGAATTTCCTGAACAGAACTCCAATAGCTTATACTCTAAGATCAAGAATAGACAAATGGGACCTCATTAAATTACAAAGTTTTTGCAAGGCAAAAGACACCGTCAAAAAGACAAAGCGGCAACCAACTAACTGGGAAATGATCTTTACCAACCTTACATCCGACAGAGGACTAATATCCAAGATATACAAAGAACTCAAGAAGTTAAACTCCAGAGAGGCAAGTAACCCTATTAAAAAATGGGGTACAGAGCTCCACAAAGAGTTCTCACCTGAAGAATATCTAATGGCTGAGAAGCACCTAAAGAGATGTTCATCATCCTTAGTCATTAGGGAAATGCAAATCAAAACAACCCTGAGATTCCATCTCACACCAGTCAGGATGGCTAAGATCAAAAACACAGGAGACAGCAGTTGTTGGCGAGGATGTGGAGAAAGAGGAACACTCCTCCACTGCTGGTGGAATTGCAGGCTGGTACAACCACTCTGGAAAGCAGTCTGGCGGCTCCTCAGAAAACTGGGCATGACACTTCCGGAGGATCCGGCTATACCACTCCTGGGCATATACCCAGAGACTTTACCTGCATGCAATAAGGACACATGCTCCACTATATTCATAGCAGCCTTATTTATAATAGCCAGAAGCTGGAAAGAACCCAGATGTCCCTCAACGGAGGAATGGATTCAGAAGATGTGGTATATTTACACAATGGAATACTACTCTGCAATTAAAAACAATGAATTCACGAAATTCCTAGGCAAATGGTCAGAACTTGAAAATATCATCCTTAGTGAGGTAACCCAATCACAAAAGATCACACATGGTATGAAGTCACTGATAAGGGGATATTGACCCAGAATCTCAGAATACCCTAGACACAATCAGCATATCAATAGATTTCTAAAAAGATGGAAGGAGAGACCCCTGGTCCTGGAAAGACTGGATGTAGGGGAACGCCAGGACAGAGTAATGAGAGGGGGTTGAACGGAGAAAAGAGGGAGGGAAGGGGGCTTATGGGACTTTCGGGGAGGGAGGAAACGGGAAAGGGGAAGTGATTTGGAATGTAAATTAAAAAAATAAAATAAAATTAAATTTAAAAAAAAAAAGATTCTAATTAGGAAAAAAATCTCTGTAACAATAGCACTCATCTAGCTCTGGCTAATGTGGAAAAAGAGCCAGGCTAGAAGAGATTTTGCATCCTATATGTGCTGTCATCCTTAAATTTCTTTTAGGTTCACACCCTAGGTTATATCATGAACAATTTAGGGATAGAGTGGAGACTCCTTAGTTTAGCAGTTGGGAGATTTACATAACAAATATATTTAAGCAAATATTTCATTTTTTAAAAAATATTTATTTATTATATGTAAGTACACTGTAGCTGTCTTCAGGCAGTTTTTCTTCTCCCTCCGGCAACGACCCTCTGGCCCTGCTCGATCCAGCAAATATTTCTTAATTACAACAATACCCTGAAATACCCTGAAATACCCTGAAATAGTAGGCCAGACAGAGACTATAGTGAGAATACACTTTCAAATAAAACAACAAAATTGAATAAAAAGAAAAACAAGGAAATTATTTATGAATATTGAAAAAGATTAATATATTTGGAAAAAGGAATTTTCTCCCATTCCTAAGTCCTTAAATGGATTTTAGCTCCTTTCTCCCCTGAAAAGTATTCAGTAAATGAGTAGATATGATTCAGAGAGGTCCCTACCTCGAGGAATCAGTCATTTTCCAGAGATTACAAGGGAAATTAAAAGGACATGGGGTCCACTGTTTCACTACAGCACAACCAAAGGGAGAGATGTGATTGTCGCTTTAGAATATCTAATTCCTGGACTGGAGAGATGACTCAGCGGTTAAAAGCACTGACTACTCTTCCGAAGGTCCTGAGTTCAAATCCCAGCAACCACATGGTGGCTAACAATCATCCAAAATGAGATCTGACTCCCTCTTCTGGTGTGTCTGAAGACAGCTACACTATACTTACAAATAATAATAAATAAATCTTAAAAAAATAGAATATCTAATTCCTACAAGGAGGGCAGGTTAGAGGTATGATGGAGTGAGGAATGAAAGGCTTTATGGTCTAACTGGATACTGCCACAAGGCCTATGCAGGGTACTATGACAGACACCTCTGTGTAGTTGTCAAGGGAAAAAAAACAGGGGAAGAACTAGACAGCACAGACCCACCACAGCTGAGTGGATACAGAGAGTACAATAGAAGGCAACTGGTGTTCAGGTTCGCTCCAAGCACATTGCCAAAGGGCCTTTTCTTCCTTTTTCTACATCCAAAGCCCCACCCCATAACAGTTCATCCATCTCCATACTTCTATCTGAATACCTGACTTCAACAGTCTCAGAGTGACTTCTGTTTGATGTCCAGGGTCCCCTGAAAATAGCCTTGATTTCACCTAGAGTCACCACCAATCAGAGTTCCTAAGTGAATGTTTTATAGGCATCAAAGAACCAGAATAGGATCCAATTCAGCACGTCAATCTTCATGCATGCATGTTGCTTTTCTCTCCATACAGAAAGCATAAATTACAACAGAGGTACACCTGACACACATTGTTTTGGGATCCCACTGCTGCCAAATGAATCCAGAAACCAGATAGATTCTATTAGGAAATTTCAATAAAATGGGGTATGCTCTTTCATTTTGGACTTTTTCCTGAGACAGTAGGTCACTATATAGGATGGCTGTCCAAGAACTATGTCCAACACCATGGCTTAAAACTCAGAGAGACTGACCTGCCACCATCACCAATGTTCTGAGATTACAGGGATGAACCTGAAAGACCAGCTGAGATGTTTTTTCAATGACTTATCTTTGAATCAAAGAATGAATGATAACGTAAGATTTCAAAGGAAACCTCATGGTTTTGATGTTCAGTAATACCTACTGATATGTTATAACAATAATTTAAATTAGCAAATCATTTCATATGTTCTCAAAACTTGGGTTATTTTATTTGCTTTGCAATTCCTCCATGTAAAAATGTTTCAACCGTGTTGCATGGATATACATGTGTGCCATGGGGAGTAGGTAGCAGAGAGAAAACACCTTACAGGTGTCTTTTATCTACTTCCACTATGTGAGTTCTAGAGAAAACACAAGGAGGCTTTAGTCTGCAAGTGACATCATTGTTCCTTATTTTGTTTAACATTTTATATATTGCTGAAGTATGCCATACATATGCCAGAGCCAAAGTATAAAAACAAGAAAAAATTTGTAGATAACATGGGTCAATCAGAGTTTGAACTCAGGTGATCAGCTTTAGAAGCAACTAGCTGTGCCCACTGAGACAGTTCTCTGACACTCATTTGTGGTTCTGAGAAAAGTGTGCTGAAGAAGTATTTCCATGTAACAATGAAATAACAATTTATACTGTTTCCCTCCATCCTTATGTGACAATATAAGAAAAAGACAAAGATTTCTACTCTGTATCTGTGCAATATAGTAGTTGAAGTACTAGCTTGCACAATGAGACAAGGGAGATCAAGGAGATACAAACAGGAAAGGAAGAAGTCAAGTATCACTCCTCCCAGATGATATAATGATATAAATATCTAATGCCTAAAATTCTTCCAGAGAATTTCTGAAGCTGATAAACAGCTTCACCAAAGTGACTGGAAACAAACTGACATGAAAACAAAAACCAAAAAACAGTAGTCCTTATTTATACAAACTATAAACGTGCTGTGAAAGGAGTCAGTCACAATATCCATAAATAAT
This sequence comes from Tokudaia tokunoshimensis, assembly GCA_036184795.1. NCBI lineage: Eukaryota > Metazoa > Chordata > Mammalia > Rodentia > Muridae > Tokudaia > Tokudaia tokunoshimensis. The sequence continues at coordinate 3,126,216 of BTHU01000022.1, forward strand.
ATGAAATGTCTTGGTGTAACTGTAGCCAAGAAGTGAAAGATCTGTATGATGAGAATTTTAAATCCCTGAAGCAAGAAACTGAAGAAGATATCAAAAGATGGAAAGATCTCCCATGCACATGTCCCCATACCACCAGGACACTTGCTCAACTATGTTAATAGCAGCTTTATTCATAATAGACAGAAACTTCAAAAAAACTGTCCCTTCAATAGAAGCATGGATAAAGGAAATGTCATTCTGTTACACAACTCAGGCATTAAAAGCAAGGATATCATGCAAGCAAATTGATAGAACTAGAAAATGTCACCCTGAGTGGGGTAACCCAGACACAAAAGGATATGAATGGTATGTCCTGAGTTATAAGTGGATATTACAGATGAAGCATAGGATAACCATGCAAAAATCCTCACACCCAAAGAACCCTAATAATTAAGATGGCCCAAGGAAGGCTGCTTGAATTTTTTCTCATAGGATTTCAGAGGTGGATAATGGAAGGGAATTGTGTGGGAGAAGATATGGGAAGAAATTTTGGGGGCAAAGGGAGGAACAGGTGCAGGGGAAGGGGAGGAGATAATGGAAATTGGTGGTGTAGGGATCCAGAAGGCATCTCTAGAACCTTCCAGGAACATGAGGCAGGGGAAGAACCAAGGATGACTATTGCTAGACTCCAGCTAAATCTCCTAGGAGAAGATGTAGATCATAAATTGGCCACTTCCTGTAGCCAAGCAGATCTCCCAGTGGAGAAATAAGGACAGCATCCCACCCACAATATCTTCCACCTAACATTTGTCCTGTCTACAAGACAAACAGGGAAAAGGAGAGAGCAGAGAAGGGCAGAGTGGCCAACCAATGCCATTAAGGAACACATCCCAGCCGGAGGATAATTTTCTGACTTACAGGAGAATCAGAACTTGAAGTAACCTTGGCTGTCTTAGACAGGAATCATTATAGAGAATAGAATACTTAAGGTGGTAAACATCTCAGTAACTGGTGTCCTTTAATCCCAGCACTTGGGAGGCAGAGGTAGGTGGATCTTAGTTCGAGGCCAGCCTGGTCTACAGAGCGAGTTCCGGGACAAACAGGGCTATACAGAGAAACCCTGTCTCGAAAAAACCAAAAAAAAAAAAAAAAAAACCAAAAAAAAAATTTACTGGTGTCATGACACTGAAATTTTGGAGCTTCAGGGAAGACTATAGATATTGGCCTGAGAAAATCACAGTCTGTATTCTACTGATATAATATTTCACCTAATCTTATGTGAGGATCAGTGAGAAGGCTCAGTGTGAAAGGTCTGTGGTGACCAAGGCTGCCAACCTGACCTTGATCTCCATATAATGATGGCCAAAATTAGAAGCCACAATGTTGTCTTCTAGTCTCCACATATCTGTGGTTGCCAAAAAACACATCACTACATTCTACATACACACACAACTGAAAAAATAATTAAAATAAATCTCACTGCACTTACTTCATCCTATATCTGCAGATAATTACCTTAGAAGTCAGTAGTAGTTCAAGATGAAGTGCCAATTACATAACTAACAGGACATGAATTAGCATGGACTGCCACATAATGTATACATACACATTGTATAGCAAGCTATGTTGTGAAATATACAGTTGAATGCTGATTATTCTACATTAGTACAACTCTATGAGATAGATGAATATGATGCTTTGAATATATACCCAAGGTATTAAATGTTCTTTCTATTTCTATTAAACATTTTAACATTAATGGTATTAAAATGTGATGACCAAACAGGATGCATTGAGTGTACATCTATCCCTAGACTTGTACTTAGAAGGCTGATATATGGTAATCAAGAGTTAAAACATAACCCTGACTAATGACTGACACAAAAGCCAGGCTGCATAATAACATCTCAAAGGAATTTGTGAAAATATGAAAAACAAAAATGAGACTTCCATGCTTTCACCAGCAACCTTACTTGAAATGTATGATTATACATACCCTGATATTTAAATAAACAGTGTACCACTTAGAAGATCAGCATCCAATTCAATTCACTGCAGCAGAAAAATACCTATCACCAAGTAAAGTCGATTTAAAGATGAACAGAGGTCACAGAAGGAACTCAAGCACAGCCTAATAAATATCTGTAAATGGATTTGAAACACATAGAACAAACTTTAATGTCTATGCCAAATGTTTGAAAATATGAACCACAAACATAATTGGTGATCTCAACTATAAGTCTTTAGTGAACATGGGAAATAATTTAATTTCCTGAAGGGTATAATGAAGAAGAGATGAAACAATGTTTCTTTTTTGAAACTGAAAACATTGTGATGTCTACAGTCTATAGCAAAGTCATTAACAATGGATAGGCTTTTTTCCCTGTATAAGTTTTTCTATTTCCTGACATCGAGACCATATAAAAACACTTTAAAATATTTACACCCCTAGAAACATGGCCAAGTAATTAATAAAACCTCATTCTGAGGAACAAGGTCAGGTTTTGACATCTTCCTGTGATTCCTGGTATAAGAAGATACAACAGTTTCGTTTTCTTGGAAATTAGCATGCACATTCACTCACACAAAGACACAAACAGATCTCATAACTAAAATTCAAAGAAGTTGGTGAACAAAGAAAATTTTATAATGATTTTCTTCTTGTATAAGCACTCATTATAAGCCCAGGGGTTGTGTCATCTCAAAGTTTACCCACAGAGCTTTTCTTCATCATGAATTGGCTCATGTAACAGAAAACAATCATGTAGGCTTGAAGGCAGAGAAATCAATTCTTCTCACTTGGTATTGCCATTTGGGGAGATTTAGGAAACGTTCCCCTGCTGGAGAAAATACGTCACTGGGAGTAGACTTGAGAGTTTACATCTTCACATCATTTCTAGTTCCCAAACTCTCTTTAAGGATACAGGTTGAGGATGTGAGCTCTGAGCTCCCTCCTTTAGTTGCCACATATGTCACTTGCTGCCCTGACACTTTCAGGGTGATCCCATATCTCTTTGGAACAATAAGGCAAATTATACACTTCTAAAAGTTGTCTTCATGCTGAGGTTTAGAGTCTTGCTATATACTGTAAGGCTAAGTGCAGGACTCTAAAACAAGGTTGCTCCAGAAAAGAGAAAGTCTGCACATAGACCCATGTGAACCGATGAACCTTGCTCTCAAGTTAATTCCCATGGGTGAATAAAGATGACAACAATCAATAGCTGGGCAGAAGAGACACAGACAGGGTTGAGGGATACTTGACTTGGGGTTGGGGAACCACGAGGAGGAGAAGAAAGTAGATGGAGAAAAAGCAGCCTTAGTTTAGGTAAATAATAAAATAATGGCTATGTGGGAGGACTAATTGGAGTTAAGTGTAGCCCAGATGAAACAAGGCAAATTATTTGCTGAGAAATATACATAATAGCATAGAGGATATCTACCAAGCTCTTGTGCTGAATAAGGCTTATTATAAATATAAACGTTATGTGTGTCTTTTACGTGTCTTACATAGAAAACATTATCGAGAATAGAAAATTGGGCTGGTAAACATCTCAATAACAATTATTGGAGTCATGACACTGAACTTGTGGAGCTGCAAGGAAGACTATGGATATTGGCCTGAGCCAATAACAGTCTGCCTTATCTCTCTGGGCCTAGCACCATATCCTGTTGACCACTTTTATCCTGCATGACTGTGAAATTCTGGTGTCCTCATTTTCTAAGCACCATGAATATAGGCGTGTGCCACCATGCTTGCTTCAGGTGGATCCCACTTCAATTACTAATGCATTAGAGTTACAACATGTGCGAGATGAGCAGTTCCAATTCAGTATATTCAGAAACAAGTTAACTCTGAGAGCCTCAGTTTCACAGCTGTAGAATAAGCACAAAACCCTGCTCTAGCTCTGGTGAATCGTAAAAGATGCCATGAGAAACCAGTATTGCTCTTAGTTGGAAGGCAGTGAATTTTAGGCAGGAGGGCTGCTTATGATTGGAGATTTCGGTTACCTGTGCTCGGGATAGAGCCTGTATCCTAAGTAACCTAACCAGCTTGGCCCAATCATTCACCCTCATTACAACAACAAAAAAAGTGTTATCTAGCAGAAACATGCCCACCTATATATACTGTGTTTCCTTCTAACACCGAAGAGCAGCATTACAAAGGGAGACAGTAATATTTTATTGTCTGATTTTTCAATTCCTCCTATTTTTCTCCATGCTTAGATGTCAATCAGTTTATAGTCTGAAGAGAACACAATATTTTACTGGTGAAATCTCTCATTTAAATTATTTGTGTATCAGTGAGAAGGCTCAGTGTGAAAGTTCTGTGGTGAGCAAGGCTGGCAACCTGACCTTGATTTCCATATGATGCCCAAAAATAGAAGCCACAAAGTTCTCTTCTAGTCTACATATATTTGTGGTGACCTAAAATCACATCACCACATTCTACACACACCCAACAGTAAAAAAATTTGAAATAAATCTCACTGCACTTAGATCATTTTATATCTGCAGATAATTTCCTTAGATGGCAGTAGTTCAAGGTGAAATACCAATTGCATATCTCACAGGACATGAAGAAGCATGGATTGCCAAATAATATATACATACACATTGTATAGTAAGCTATGTTTTGAGATATACAGTTGATTTCTGATTATTCTACATGATTACATCTCTACGAGATAGATGAAGATGATATTTTGGGAATATACCTAAGGTATTTAATGTTCTTTCTATTTCCATCTATTAAGCATCTTAACATTAATGTTATTAAAATGTGCTGAGCAAACAGGATATATTGAGAGTAGTACATCTTCTATACCTGGATGTGTACTCAAAAGGCTGACACATGAGTATCAATTGTTAAATCATAACCCTGACTAATGACTGACACAAAAGTCAGGCTGCATCACAAACATCTCAAAGGAATTTGTGAAAATATGAAACACAAAACAGAGCTCAGCATGCTTTCACCAGAAACCTTACTGGAAATGCAAGATCACGCTATCCTCATATTTAAATAGACAATGGATCTCTTAGAAGATGGGGATCCAACTCAATTCATTGCAGCAGGGAAACACCTATCACCAAATAAGTCGGTATTAAAGACGAAAAGACATCACAGACAGAACTCAAGAACAATGTAATACACATCTGTAAATAGATGTACCACGCATACAACAAACTTTAATATTAACTTTAATATTAATATTCAACTTAATATTTAATATTTATACAACAAACTTTAATATTCCAAATGTTTGAAAATACAAAGCACAAGTACAATTGCTGTTCTCTAGCAAAATGCTCGAGTGAACACGGGAAATAATTTACTTCCTTCAAAGCTATGATGAAGAGATGAAACAGGATGCTTTTTTTGACACTGAAAAGTACAGTGATGTCTATAGTACATAATCAAGTCATTAACATGGACAGGTTTTTTTCTCTTGTATAAGTTTTTTCTATTTCCTGACATCAAGATGATGTAAAACACTTTAAATTATTTACATGGCTAGACACATGGTCAAGCAATTAAGAAAAGTTGAACCAGGTCAGGTTTTGACATCTTCCTATATTTCCTTCTATAAGGTACAACAGCTTGATTTCCTTGGAAATCACTATGCATATACTCACGCAACGACACAGACAAATCTCATAAATAAAATTTAAAGAAGTTGTTGAACAAATAATATTTTCTCATGATTTTCTTCTTGTTCAAGAATTCATGACTATAACTCAGGGATCTAAATGCTTACCCAGATTTTTCCTTATCCTGAATTGGCTCATGTAACAGAAAGCAAACATATGGGCTTGAAGGCAGAGAAATCAATCTTTCTTAGTTGGTAGTGTCATGTGGGGAGATTTAGGAAATGTTCCCATGCTTGATAAAATATGTCACTGAGGGTGGACTTGAGAGTTTACATCCTCACACCATATCTGGTTTCCACACTCTCTCTAAGGCTATATAGGTTGAGGTTGTGAGTTCTGAGCTCCCTTCCTTACCTCTCATGTATGATACTTGTTGCCAGAACACGTTCACGGTGACCCCACATCCCTTTGGAACCATAAGGCAGTTTAAATGTTTTTAAAAGTTGCATTCATATGACATTGGTTTGTGAGTATTTACTGTAATGCTAAGTGGATGACTCTAAATCCAGGTGGTTCCAGAGAAGAGAAAGTCTGCACATAGACCTAATTGAAGCTATGTGGATTTGCTCTCAAGTAACTTCCAATTTGTGAATAAAGATGGCAACAATCAATAGCTGTGCAGAAGAGACATAGACAGAGTTTAAGGATACTGGACTTGGGACCAGAGAAAAACCACGAGAGAAAAAAGCAGCCTTAGTTTAGGTCAATAATGATGGCCATGTTGGGTGACTAACTGGAATAAAGCATAGCCTAGATGAAGCAAGACAAATGAAATTATTGGCTACAAAATAGACATAATAGCATAGAGCATAGATATCTGCCAAGCACTTGTATTGATTAAGACTTATTATAAATATAAAGGCTGTGTGTCTTTTACCTGGAAAATAAACAGTGAAAGGTAAGGTACAAACCCTGGTTTGGGATTAAATTTTTCTATAATACCTAAAATGTTTTATCATAGCAACTGAAAAGGTTCTAATACTTACCCATAGAGTTTTACACCTGAATGAATAATTTCACAGACTTAAAGTGAACTGTGAAATCTAATCCAGTTACCTTATCAATGAAATTCATAGGGTTTTTGTCCCTATGAGTTTACATGCACAAACAAAATAGAGACATCATCATATTTGAGCAGATATTTGACACTTACTAGAGTTTTTCTCAAGAACAAATAATTTTGTGTAACTTAATGTAAGTGGGTTGATTAAAGATCAGCCCAAGTACATCAGAGTCACAGATTGCCTTAATTGTGTGTTCTTCTAGGTCTTGAAAGACTACTGTGACGTGCAATATTTAACAGATTGATCACATGCTAATTTCCAGGAAGTATTATAAAATGGACTGGCAGGCTTCCCGCGCTACTGCCCTGCTACTCTGCACCAGTTGGATGGCTGGCTTTGCACTGGCGACAATGGCTGACCTGTTATTAGGTTGTGGAGACTCTGTCTCAGAACTCCAAAATCTCTTCTCCACCCACCAACTCCTCTTCCTCCATGGCTCTCCCCATGAAGCAACTGATTGCAGTCCTCCCAGCTCTGGTTCCCCGCATCAGTCCTGCCTCTACCCTCTCAGCCATAATCAGTCAGATTTATATATCAACAATTCTCAAATCACAAGACGCCCACAGAATAATTTCTGGTCCAACTGACAATGATACAAGCTGCCCAACAAGATTAGACAAGTTATCCCAATTAGCTTATTCTTATAAGATATTCATAACTATCTGAAGCTATTTACATCCATGCTGGTTCTAAATCATCCCGTCCTTCTGTCTTCATCTTGGCTCCTCCTCCCACCTCTTTCTCTCTCTCTCTCTGTATCTTTCTCTCTGCAACTCTTAGCTCTGTCTCCCTTTTTGCTGTCCAATCACATCCTCCTGCTACACTAATATTTAAATAGATTGGACAGGGGAAACCCTGCCACAGGCTAAAGCTTTACTCTTGCATAAAGATACTGTGAAGTACAAAATTTTACCAAAGTGACTACATTTACAGGCTTCACTGCAGAATTGATTTTTCTCATGATTTCCAAAAGGACTCAAACACACACAATCTTTACCACAATGCTTATTTTCAGGAGGTTTCCTTCAAGTGTTATTTTATATATTATGAGATAAATGCCATCTACAAGGGCCTTACTACATTATTCACACCGGGGTTATCTCACCTGTATGAATTCTGAGATACATGATGTATTCTGAGATTTATTATGTTCTCTTTTATGTGTTCAAAGAAGACGAATATGCAAAGGTTTGCCACATGGTGTACATTAACATGGTCTCTCTCTCTCTCTCTCTGTGACTCTCTCTCTCTCCTCTCTCTCTACAGTATGTGCTCCTTCCTGCATTAGGAGATAAATGCTGGGATAGGCTTCACCACAGGGTTTATATTCAGAGGGTTTGTTGCCAATACAAATATGTTCATGATGATTAAGATTACAAAAATTTGTAGATTTTACCATATTATATACATTCATAGGCATTTTCTACAGTATGAATCCTTTCATGCTTTTGAAGATGACTGTGACAAAATAGGCTTTCCCGCATTGATCACATTCATAGGGTTTCTCTCCAGTATGTATTCTTGTGTGTATTCAGAGATCGTGGTGTCATGAAAAGGCTTTCTTACATTTATCACATTTGTAGGGATTCTCTCCTGTATGTCTTCTTTTATGATTTTGTAGATTATAATGTTGGGAAAAGCCTTTGTCACATAGGTTACATTTGTATGGTTTCTATCCAGTATGTATTCCTTTATGCCTCTGGAGATTAAACTGTTGGGAAAAGGCTTTGTCACACTGATTACATTTGTAGGGTTTTTCTCCTGTATGTATTCTTTTATGCTTTTTGAGATCACTGTTTTGTAAAAAGGCTTTATCACATTCATTACATTTGAAGGGTTTCTCTCCAGTATGTATTTTTTTATGTATTTGGAGACTATGATGTTGGATAAAGGTTTTGTCACATTGATTACATTTGTAGGGTTTTTCTCCTGTATGTGTTCTTTTATGGTTTTGGAGATTACAGTTTTTTGAAAAGGTTTTATCACATTGATCACATTTGTAGGGTTGCTCTCCAGGATGAATTTTTTTGTGCCTTTTCAGATGGCTGAGATTTATAAAGGCTTCAGCACATTGATTACATTTGTAGGGTTTCTCTCCACTATGAATTCTTTCATGCATTTGAAGAGTCCTGGGATGTGAGAAGGCTTTACCACATTGGTTACATTGACAAAGTTTCTCAGCAGTATGTGTTATTTCATGCATTTGGAGATAAAAATATTGTGAAAAGGCTTTACCACATTGATTGCATTCATAGGGTTTCTCTCCAGTATGAATTCTTCCATGCCTTTTAAGATGACTACGTTGTGAAAAGGCTTTATCACACTGATTACATTCATAGCCTTTCTCTCTAGTATGTGTTCTTTTATGTTGTAGGAGATAACTGTGCTGAGCAAATGATTTACCACATTGATTACATTCATAGGGTTTCTCTCCAGTATGAATTCTTTCATGCCTTTTAAGATGACTGTGCTGTACAAATGCTTTACCACATTGATTACATTCATAGGGTTTCTCTCCAGTATGAATTCTTTCATGCCTTTTAAGATTATTATGCTGTACAAATGCTTTACCACATTGATGGCATTCATAGGGTTTCTGTCGAGTTTGTGTTCTTTTACGTCTTTGGAGACTTGTATAAGGTGCAAAGGCTTCAACATTTTGAATAACTCTGTGGGGTTTCTTTTTTGTATGAATCCTTTCATGCCTTTGAGCATGACTGTGAGCATGTAAAGCAAAGGCTTTATCATACTGAGTATATTCAGAGGGTTTCTCTGCACTCTGACTTCTTTTATGCCTGAGAAGAAAATGGGCACATGTAAAACCTTTACCACACTGATGAATACTTTATCCGTATGATTTAATGTTACTATTTGTCTAAATATAAAGAGGCATCAGACCTTAAAATTTTATCACTTTGTTTACATTCATGCTGTTCCCCTTCATTATGGGTTGTTTTTCACTTTCAAAGATACCTGAGATGGTATGAGCATTCATAACATGGCTCAGGCTTATACACTCTTTCTATAAAAGGAGAAGAATAATTTTTCCATATTTGAAGAGAAGTGGAAGAACTCTGAGTTTTAACATACTAACTGTATTCTAACTTTTCCTATACTCTTGGTCATTCTATATTTGTGAAATGAACCAGGAAAAATAGAAGCATTTCTACATTCCTATTACTCAAGAGAATATTTTATAGAATGAGGTTGCTGATGTATTGCCAATGAGGTTGCAAAACCAATGATATGAAACACGTATCACATTCAAAAAGTCTACCCTAATTGTAACCCAATACATATCTTCTAAATGTTCTGGGAGACAGAGAGGGGTATACTACTTCATTTAATATCCATTACGTATATGTGACTAGAATCCATTATGACATATTATATATGTATGAATATATGACTACCAAATAAAAAGCTTGAACACTGCATTCACACAGTTTAACATTTTGTTCCTCACAGACATGTGATATAAGAATTAAGGTTACTGCACAACATTCTCTTACCCTCCATAGGTTGCCCACCTCACTAAACTTAGCAATGTCACTACTAATACATGAGTAAAACTAGCTTTTCTATGGACTATTTACTTCTTCTTAGAAGCTTTTGGATATATATGTATTATCATTTAATGTGTATAGCTTTTATATAACAGGAAGAATCGGGTGGCCAGTTGTACAGTATAGTTCTAATAGGGTTATGTTCCAAATGGTGATAAACACAAAGGCATTGTTTCCATGCCCTCTTTCCTAAAGGAATGCCTTACAAAAACAAATCAGATACAGGACATTGTGGACCATGGTTTTGTTGAAATGTAACATTTATCAATACACTTAAAGCTGTGCTAATTTACACTGTTCATTTTCTTTAACTTTCAGCACACAATAAAATATCTTCAGAGGCATATTTGCATAAGCTTGCATGTAAAAATTACCTTCTGTGTCTTCTAGATTTTTGCCAATGTTCTTTAGTGTTTTGGTCTTCTAAATTAATGCCTAAAATAGAGTAACAGAAAATGTATGTATGGAAATTATGCAAAATGTAATTTACTATCTTCAATGAACCTTAGAGTTACACATGATTTATTGAAGAAATTCTGCATCCATCTCAATTGAATTACAGAAGTGCATCAAAAGAAAGAAACTGTTTTCTCAATTTTAGAATGGGAAAGGGAATTCACAATCTTACCTATAGCATTGAGGTTCCTGTAGGTCTCCAGCATGACATCTTTGTAGAGCTTCTTCTGGGAAGGATCCAGCAGAGCCCACTCTTCCTGAGTGAAGTTCACATGCACATCCTCATAAGTCAAGGCATTCTAGAGTATCCCATATATGTATACAAAAAGGAAGCACAACAGAGAAAACATTGGACATGCATTCATCATAGGTAATATGTTCATATAACTCTGGGGCCTGCCCCACTTATTTCTTGACACCGAAGTTCTAACGTAAGTTCCAAGTCATATTAGAAGGAAACTTAATAACGAGGTTCACCTCTGTCAGTTCTCAGCCCTTTGAATAGGATGTAGCCTTTCTAGAGAAATGTCAATCATAGATATAAAGAGGAGACAAGCTCTACAAGATCAATAGTGCTTACCACACATCAAAGAAATTTTATGAACGATTACTAACAAAGAAAATCAGTAAGCAAGCTGCAGCTATTGGCTTATGCCTTTAACACTGCAGTCAGGAGACAGAGGTGGAACTATCACACTGAGGCGATAACAGATAACAGTGTGTTGTATGGTATGAATTCTAGGACAGCCAGAGGTACAGAATAAAACCTTGTGTTCCCTGCAAGAATTAATCAACAAAACCAGAAAGAAGGAAAGAAAGAATTCATAGGTTTTTACTTAAATTCGTAGGAGAAAGATACATACAATCCAATTCTGTATTAATCTCCAGAAACCTGAGGTGGACTGTTTCAAGCCATAACATTAATAAGATATTACCGAAGGGGAATATATGTTTAAAGTTACAATTGTACAAAAGAAAACATTAGCCCTGTTAATGTTGATTAGATGAAGCCACAAAGGAAGAGATAGCTCAGCAGTGAAGTGCAGGTTGTTGTTCTGAACCTCTGTCTGGGAATCTGGCTATAAATTCTGAAGCTCCTTGTCTCTAATTGGTTTTTGTTCAATCAATAAAGTTACCAGCAGCCAATGGATTGGTAGGAGAGGAGGGACTTCCAGGTTCCAGAAAGGGAGGGTAGAAAAAGGAATTCTACAGTGCTTTGGAGGGAGAGGAAGTCATCAGCCATGTGATATCACTAGTGGAGTGGTCATTTTCTGCTTTCCTATGTGGGAGATTAGAAATGGAATTAAGCTGAGAGCAGATATAGTGTTGAGCAAGGAGTAAAGGGAAAGGAACACTACTTGCAAGAGGCTCAGAAGAGCCTAGCCACTGTGCTGTAAGGCAAGAGAACCAGGACAGGGGCGGGTAGTGTGCCTTTCCCGAACTTAAAGCAGGGTAGTTAAAAGGTTACATGCTACATTATGAGATCTTTCTGGTCCTATAAGTAACTGACCTCAATTGCCTGTATTTACAGGGGCACACAGCTATCCATTATTCCACTTTCAGGAGGTCCCAGGCCATCGTCTGACTACTGTGAGGACTGGGCACACATGAGGTATATATTCATGCATACAGGCAAAAGACCCATTCTCTTTCTAACATAAAGTCACAACAAACCTAACAGGTAGAAAGAAGGTCAGCACCAACAATCCAGTGACTGAAAAGGCTCAGCAGTATTAACGTCATGAGTAGAGCCAACCTGGGAAATGCAATGATAATGTCTGAGAAATTTCAAAATTCAAGAGGTGGGTGAAGCTCAGCACAAAAGCATTTGCTGGACAAATAAAGACACGCACATTACAGGTCCACCTGTCAGTAAAAAAAAGGCCAGGCATGTTGGACAGCATTTGATCCCAGCACATAAAGCCAGCATCAATTTGATGTCTACATTCAAGGCCTGGCTGGCATACAGGCCTACTTTGAGGACAGTCAGTGCCCCAAAGAGAAATTGTCTTCAAAAACAAAATTTAAAAAATTAAAAATATGAAAGCATTAGGTAAGTAAAATAGCTTAGCACTGAATAGCTAACCATGATTTCTACTGCATCTTAAGCAATTTAAGGACAGAGTTTATTATGAGGAAGGCATGACAGAAAGGAAGAATATGTGAAGGAAGCTGAAGGATGACTTTTAAGCAAAACAGAATAGATAGAAAAGGAAATGGACTAAGTCTACAGAAAACTCAAATCCCATCTCAATATGGAATTCCATTTAGTAGGGCTTCTTTTACAAAAGCCTCTATATTCTCACCAAGGAAGACCATAAGAAGACACAAGTGTTGAAAGACAACATATTATCTGGATTCTCTTTGATTCACCCAACTATGCTCTAAGCTTGGTCAATAGAGGCTCGTGGTCATTCCATGATGAAAATGCATATATTCTAACTTCAAGGACCTTTAAAGTCTGCCACAGCCCATACACTGTTCAAATGTCCAAAGACTCCTTTGACCCTCAAGGCAGTCTTTGGACTGTCACATCTTAAGTCTGAAAACAAGCTATATCTTTATAACATACAATGGCACAGAATATCCCTTCCAATTCCAACAGACAGTAAGGGTACATTGGGTAGATGGGGCAAGACAAGAAGCCAGCAGAACAAAGAGCAAACCCTATGCTCTGTCTCATACACATATGGCTTCAATTTTAAGGGGCAGCTTGTCACACATCTCTTGGTGTGGTTACTTCCACTCTGTGTATTCAGCTCTCCATGGCAGATGTCTCATATATTGGGTATCTCAATGTCCTATGGTCTGAAAATGCAACTGAGGATTCATCCTCACAGCTTCAAGCAATGATCTCACCCAGTCTGTCCAATGGAGACCTGACTCCGCCAAACACAGAAGCTAGAACAGTCCTGATTGAAAACCACAAACCAAGCACCCATGACCTTGTTTCCAGAACCCACAAATAATGGGTGATTCTGCCAAGTTTGGCTTCTCAATTGGGACGGACTCTACCACAGGTGGACCACTGTTGCAGCAGGTTTTGAATGAAATCACTAAATAGGACCTACTCCTTCTTTTGCAAGGTTAGGAGGAGAATGTAACTCTTATTATATCTTCAAGTGTCAAGGACCTTCTCTCATGACCATCTGAAACTACCTGGGGCTGTTTTTCTAAACAACCAACAAAATTTGCTTTCCTTTCCTCCCCACTTGTTGAGTCATTTTACGGTTGTCCTGAATGGGTCACTAGAAATAACCATCCTAAAGATTTATTATCCCATCTAGCAAATTAGCCCCTTACTTTTTATTTCTGCCCTACTCAAGATCCCATGGCATGGGCAGAATGAGAAGGATTTCGAGCCAAAATATTACACAAATGATGTGTAGCTTAATTTTTTATGGAGTCTATTTAAATCCTGTGACATTGATTTCCTTTGTATGCATTACTCTTAACAAGCCAACATACCACATTCTATAAGAACAGTTAATTAAGATGAATATAGATTTCAAAGCCTTTGCCATCTAAAGATCCTACATTTTCAACATACTTGCAAATGACATTCCTAGGCTCTGCACAATGGCCAAATCTTTTTGCTTACCATTTTTTTTGTTCTAACTTGCTTCTTAGAATTCTTGTGATTAAATCGTCAAACCAAAAGTGTCTCAGGTAACTTATATGTTTATTCGGCTGGTTCTGCCAGACCACATTCCACTATTTGGGAAGCTTATGATAGAAACACAGGTTTTGAAATTAAAGCAAAAACCATGGGCAAACATTGTTTTCTGACTTGCTCTCTTGCTTGGTCATTCTCTCGTGCTCAGCTAGCAGGCTCATACAGTCCAGGTCCACTTACTTAGGAATTCTTCCACACTCAGTGGAAGAGCCTTCTCTACTCAACTGTCAATCACCACCATCTCTCACAAAGTTAGCAAACAGCCATTCTGATACTGGAGGCCCTCAATTGATGTTCCCTCAGCTGATTGTTGGCAATGAAATACTGACAATTTAAGCAAATTAAGAGAAAGAGATGATAATATATGAGAAAGTATTAAGACCCAAATCAAATCAGTCACTAAAACTGTAAAAATTCAAACACAAGATTGCAAGAATTGAAAAAACAAATTCTCCAAGTCATGAGGAGAGAGAACCTTTTCTGGTCAAGAAGAGAAAACTAAAACTGTTTTTCCATAGAAAGTTCCCAAACCAAAAACAAAACAAAACAAAACAAAAACTCAAGGAAATTATAATATAGTAACTTATCAGAAGACAAAAAAGGTGAAGGTTTATAATTTCCTAGAGAAACAACAATATAATTAGATTATAATTGATGAATCATACACCATAGATGGCAGCACTGGAAAAAGGAAACACAAAAACAGACCTATGAATATAGCATGGCCATTTAAATAAGAACTGCATGATTATAATCAGAATAAAAATTACACAATGACTGGCCAGCATTCATCCTGTTCATTCTGGTTCTCCTTTGAAAATAATGTGAGATGGAGTGGGAGTGGACCCTCTTCCAAAACATTGAAGAGATTAATCATTGTAATATTTCAACTTTGAAAGAAATAGGGTTGATTACTAAAAAAATCTTATTATTTTATATTAAGAAAAAAGTATATCAGGCTGGAGAGATGGCTCAGCAGTGAAGAGCACTGACTGCTCTTCCGAAGGTCTTGAGTTCAAATCCCAGCAACAACTTGGTGGCTCACAACCATCCATAATGAGATCTGATGCCCTTTTCTGGTGTGTCTGAAGACAGATGCAGTGTACTTACATATAATAAATAAATAAATCTTAAAAAGAAAAAGAAGAAAAAAGAAAAAAGTTTATTAGGATCACGTAGAAACCATGTTGTTTCCTATGATTTATGATTAGATGTAAATGTGTACAACATTTACAAAATTGAAAACTTAAAAAATACAAAATAACAGATTTTTTTAAAAAATGACAGTATGATTATTTAAAATATTTAAAAATTGATAGTATGTATGATTCCTATTATATACATAAACTTCTTTGCTTTGTTTTAATTGCTCTATATGATATAAGCACTTTTGAAAACATGTCTGATCCTATTTTCATGTGTCTGCTTTTATGTGTGAGATAGCATATTTTCCATGTGTATGTGAGTGACACAGCAGAGAAGAGGGTGTCAGATCCTCTGGATCTAGAGTAGCAGGTAGTAAACATGTGTGTTGGTATCTGACCCCAGGTTACCCCAAGCAAACTGCTTCCTGAGTGATCTGCCCAGCTCACAGAGTACTTTTCATTCATTTGTGAAAAGAGTTTCACAAATTAACAACTACAAGAACCTAAATAAATAAAGAGGTGAATAAATTAACCCTGGGAACCTGAGGCTTAGTATTTATACGTTAGTTTGGGGACCAGGTTAGAGGCATGTGGCCCATTCCCAGTAACTGTGACCCAATAATGAGGGTTAGTGCTACTGCTGCATTTCCACTGCCCTTGTCCATACCTGTGGTGTGCAGGGAAAATTCCAATAATAAAAGGATCAAATATATTCAAGTCTTTATCAAAAGCATGAAGAAAGTCAGCCAGGAAAATTTAGAATTTCAACAATGTTAACTATGATTGTATTTATTTAGAAATAAAATAGACTTCACAACTCCAGGAAAAGTAACTTAAAGTAATCCCTAAGTAGTTTTATTTCTAACTACTCTACCTACTTCTGATTTCCTCCAGACAGAGAGGCTCCATTCTCAGATAAGAGACAGCTCTTATCTCTGAAAACAGAAGTGATCAGAAAGGTGGGATATGGCTTTATAACCCTTCATGGGTCCTTGTGGTCTCAGTCCAACCCAGCCCTTCTGATGCCCACTCACAAAACAAAGTTGAAGAATACTTTAATGTCAGCTTCCTGTCACATGACTTATGGCAGAAGATGTAGAATCTGCCCTATCCACCACACAGTACCATGCACACATCAAACACCTCTGTATCACAGAAACTCGATTTGTACCACAGAATTGAATTTGCCTGAATCATGCCATCAGCACTGGTGGTAAGAGAAAGTTAAAAGGATTCAAATCTAGTAAGTCTGAAGGAAGATCAGCATCTCCACATCTCTGTTGTACCAGTTTTTAAACAATTTGTAAACTTTATCAGATAAAATTGGATTGTGGAATAGATCAGAACTTCTAGAAAACATTCCTCAAGTTTCCCTATATATGTTTGAAATACACATCAAAAGCCTGTGTGTGCACAATGGATAGTGATATTATCCATACTACAGCTTCCAACGCCAGAACTGTAGCGCCTCTCCTCCTCAAGAAATCCACTCTCAGGAAGCAAAGTATGTCAAAGGTCTCTGCCCAGATGAACACATGTACCAATACAACAGCTCACAGTCAATGCTCAAATTGGACTCTGATAGCTCCACCAATGTTCTCTTCCTGGTCTGGGGTCAGTGGTCCTCACCCTCACCATGGTAGGACTATGGTCTCCCTTACGAGAATCCTGTGTCTCAGGAGAATCTTGGAAGAACCTTCAGGTTCCCACTGGTGCTTCTGACTGCTAGGCTTGCCCATGTTGTTCATTACCTTGGGCTACCCAGCTAGGCCTCAGGACTTTAGCAGCTCCCCTAGTGGAGGATTAGTGATCAAATATCTCCGACAGAACAGGTCTTCCCAGACCCATTTGTCCACCTTAAGGTCCAACAGAGTCCTAGTAAATTTGTATTTTTGTAGAATCCTCTAGTTTTGTAGAGCACCTATGCATCTTCCAGGTAACAAGGTCCATTGTGTGCACGTTTCATTACACACTGAATGTCCAGTACAGCAATGGCTGGGAAGATCTATCCCTAAACTTCAGTGACTCAGTGACAACAATTAAAGTAAAAAGGTCTGACAAACATGAAAGGAAGGTGAATGAAAAAAAAAGCAATAGAAAGAAAGACATGTTCTCTTAAGCATGAAGTAGTAGAAAATTTACTATTGATAAAAAGGAGAGCACAGCCAGAAGCAGGGACATCTGAGGCCAGAGTAGACATGTCCCTATGTCATTGGAGGAGAGGGAGTAGAGAGCTGAACCACACCAAGAGGACAGAGGATAAATGACAGATGAAAAAGTTCAGATAACCACATGTTTGAATTGCATGAGGAGGGGCAGCTGGGAGAAGGGCACCACACCCAAGGGATGCTGGGTTGTTAAATAGGCACATCAAGCAGTTGTCCCAAGGTTGGAGACTCAACAGTAGGAAGGAAGGAGAAGGTTGAAAGCTTTAAGTATAAACGCAGAAATTATTGTAAACAGTTGAAACAGGCATTATAGTCTAAAAGTCTCCATGTCGAAACATGTGCACTAGGGCCTACCAAATATTACTTGCCCTATTCTCTCAGTCTGCATTTTCTTTTTTTTTTTTTTTTTAATTTAATTTTATTTTATTTTTTTAATTTACATTCCAAATCACTTCCCCTTTCCCGTTTCCTCCCTCCCCGAAAGTCCCATAAGCCCCCTTCCCTCCCTCTTTTCTCCGTTCAACCCCCTCTCATTACTCTGTCCTGGCGTTCCCCTACATCCAGTCTTTCCAGGACCAGGGGTCTCTCCTTCCATCTTTTTAGAAATCTATTGATATGCTGATTGTGTCTAGGGTATTCTGAGATTCTGGGTCAATATCCCCTTATCAGTGACTTCATACCATGTGTGATCTTTTGTGATTGGGTTACCTCACTAAGGATGATATTTTCAAGTTCTGACCATTTGCCTAGGAATTTCGTGAATTCATTGTTTTTAATTGCAGAGTAGCAATGGATAGCGCATTGGACTTCTAGTGACGAAATGAGCAGTCTGCATTTTCAAACAGGAAAAATAACATTCCTGTTAGGCACAGTCAAAATTGTTTGAATAAAATCTAGGGTGGGGTAGACAGGAGCTAAGGCTTAGGCTAAGGAAGGTTTATAAGGAAGTTTCTTAAGAATAGCAGGGTCTGGAGAGATGGTACAGTGGTTAGAACACTATTCTTCCAGAGGTGTTGAGTTCAATTCCCAGCAACTACATGGTGGCTCACAACCATCTGTAAAGTGATCAGAAGCCCTCTTCTTGTGTGTCTGAATACATCTATTATTTTTATATATATATGTTTATTATATATTTATATAATAGATGTTTATTATATATATATTTATTTTATATTATATATAAAATTATTTCTTTATTATATATTTATTATATATAGATGTTTATTATATATATAATATATATTATATATGTGTGTGTATTATATATGTATATATATTATATATACATATACACATATAACATCTATTATGTATATAATTTTATATATATATAACATTATATAATTATTTTCTCTTGCCCTTTCAATATGATTCTCCAGACAACCCTGGGAGTAAAGCAGGAGATGGATGCCAATCCCTATGGAGCACTACTGTTAGCCAGCACGTCTTCCTCAGTGGGAAGGTTAATAAGCAAATGTGTATTAGTAAAGGTTTTCCAGATGAACAGAACAGATAGCATGGATCTCTCTATGTATGCAGAAAGTGGATATATAAGAATGTGGTCCATAATAAAACAATGACTGTGTGCCAAGGGAAAGTTGAAGAATGCAGTAGTGCCTGTATGTCTCAGCTGGTCTTCCACATATGCCATAATTCCAAAGAAGGAGCCTCTAATGTCAGAAAAAGAAAATGATCTCTCTTGCCAGAGTACAGCAAGTCGAACACTAGTTGGAGCTATCATCTTCTATACCCTTTATAAATGTAGGCTGCAACCAGGAAGTGTGGCCTATATTAAAGGTTTTTAATGTCAACCCAAAAGATCCAGATTAAAGAATGGTTTTCCCGGAGCTGGAGAGATGGCTCAGCATTTAAGAGCACTGATTGCTCTTCCAAAGGTCCTGAGTTCAAATCCCAGCAATCACATGGTGGCTCACAACCATCTGTAATGAGATCAGATGGGTTGTCTGAAGACAGCTACAGTGTACTTCAATATAATAAATAAATCTTTTTTTAAAAAAACAAGGGTTTTCCCATGTTAAATATTGCAAATAATAAAAAGCCTTCTCGGGGCCAACCTGTTTCAGTTTTGGGTAATACACTACAGTAATTTGAACTGAAGTGCATTTGACCTCATCCTGAATGCTGTCTGTCTCAAGGCTGTGACATCTGTATTGAAGACTCCATTTTTTATATTTTATATTTATTCTGTCTATGAGTGTTTTCCTGGCACTTGTTTGTGTGCAGTGCCTGCAGTGTTCAGAAGAGGGCATTAGAGCCCTTGGGATTGCAGTCACAGCAGCTGGTTTAATGCCACATGGCTTAGGGGACTGCAACCTGTGTCATCTGTAACAATATCCAATGCTCATAACTACGCCATCTCTGTATTTGATATATTTTAATTTAAAATTAATTTTTAAACATTTGAATTAAAATATATCACCTTATGTCACCTTTATCTGTTTATATTTTTCTAATGTATAATCCCAATAATGACAAATGATTTCAGGAGTTTGGTAACAACATGCTAGCATAGTGAGCTAACTTCATTTTCTTAACTATATGCAAAATATCTATTTATAAGCTTGAATGTACAACTTACCTGCTAGATGATCAGAAATCTCCTTCATCTATGCCCTTTTACCTAGCTACTCTACCTTTCTCTTGAGCTCATTGAAACATATGTGCTCTCTTTCCTCAAATCCTTTTTCATTTGTGTGGTGCCATTTCTTTTTTTTTTTTTTCTTTGTTTTTTTTCCTCCTGAGACAGGGTTTCTCTGTATAGCCCTGGCTGTCCTGGAACTCACTTTGTAGACCAGGTTGGCCTTGAACTCAGAAATCCGCTTGCCTCTGCCTCCAAAGTGCTGTACCACCACTGCCCAGCCTGTCCTGATATTTCTCACCCCTCTTCTTCCATGATGCTATTCTAAGGCGAAAGATAGAGTCAGAAGAGAGTGCTCACCAAGAGAGCTCTCAAATGTCTAATTGCTATAAAAGAAGGCTCTACCTCACTCACTACACCCTTGGCAGGCTGTAGCAGGTCAGTTCATGGTGGTGGTGGTGGTGGAAGGATCCAATGCAAGTCTGTAGGGGACAAAACTTTTCACCTTTATTGTGGAAGTCCTCAGTGCCAGCCAGCTGATTTTGCAGCAAGTCAACCAACAGGAGACCACAAGACCCCTCCCAAGCAATTTGCCTTACAACAGGCAGGACCTTTCCATTCTTTAGCATTCTCTTCTATTGAGGCTTTGGCTTTCAGAGACACATCCAAAATACATCTTTTTAGGACACACCTAGCTCCATCTGAAAAAGCAATGTCTTCCTAAGCTTGGATACTTTATAACCAATTAGGTTTTCTATGACCCATAATCAAATATCCTTCAACAATTTATCCCCCTTATTTCTCCCCTCTCCATCCTAAATTCTTCCCTGCCAATTTCTTCCTTGTTACATATGTGTAATTATGAAGACTCAAATATATAAATAAAACTTTCACCACAATTTCTCACAAAGTTAGCAAACAGCCATTCTGATTGGAGCAACCCTTCAACTGTAGTTCCCTCAAATGATTGTAGGCTCTGAAATGCTGACAATTCAAGAAAATTATGAGAGGAAACAATTATATGAGAAAATTTTAAGAAACCCAAACTTAATCAGTTACTTAAGTATTAAGGATCCAAACATTGTGGCACATGCATTTAATCCCAGCACTCAGGAGGCAGTGGCAGGTTGATTTCTGGCTTGAGGTCAGCCTGGTCTACAGAGTGAGTTCCAGGACAGCCAGGGCTATACAGAAAAATACTATCTTAAAAAAACAAAACAAAACAAACAAAAAAAAGAATCCAAACATTCATTACTATAAGAACTGGAAAACCCAGATTTTCAAAGAAAATCATTTTGTCTTTTTCTTAAAGATTTATTCATTTATTATATGTAAGTACACTCTAGCTGTCTTCAGACACCCCAGAAAAGGGCATCAGATCTCATTACAGATAGTTGTGAGCCACCATGTGGTTGCTGGGATTTGAACTCGGGACCTTCACAGAGCAGTCAGTGCTCTTAACCACTGAGCCATCTCTCCAGCCCCAGAAACATTTTTCTAAAGCAATGAAAATACATCTGTTCTAGAATTCCCATGAATGAAATCAAACAATAAAAAAAAAATAAAAAAAAATCTCTGTAACAATAGCACTCATTTAGCTCTGGCTAATGCTGAAAGAAGAGGCAGGCTAGAAGAGATTTTGCATTCAACATATGCAGTCATCCTTGCGTCTCTTTTAGGTTCACACACTAGGTTATATTGTGAACAATTTAAGGATGGAGTAGAGACTACTTGGTTTAGATACTTGGCATTTGGTAGACTTATGTAGCAAATACATTTGACCAATTATTTCTTAAGTACACCAATACCTGAAAAAGTAGGCCATACTTCAGTGACACAATCCTAAGTGAAAGGCCTCAGAGGATGCAAAACAGAAAAAATAGGAGGAAGGAAGGGTGGCTGTTCAGGAGAAAAGGCTTATATTAAGGCACATTGTATACTACCTACAGGGGAAAATGCAAAGAAATGGGAGACTTCCATGAAGTCAGCAGAATCAACTACACAATGGGATAAAGAAGGATCTTAATCAAACAATGCTGCTCACTGAGAACAGGGTAAGCTCATCAACATCACTGACCTTGCCTGAAGTGGTTTGGGGCTGATATCATTTGCCCCATGTAGTAGGAATTCTTGGAACGTCAAGATCAGAGACATCCCCTCTCCACAGGACCAGGCCACAAACCATTAACAGCTCCCTCAATCATATGCCTGGCTTAAGGGAGGTAGTTCTGGTTTTTGCTTTTTCTTTGTTTTTTTTTTAATAAATACCTCAACACCTTTGGGAAAGTCCCTGGTTCCTAGAACATAAGGTGTTACAGGCTCTGCCAAGCATGTGCCTGGGTTTGAGAAGGAGTTATGTAATTCTCTAACCATGAAGGCCTCATGGAAAGCCTTGCTTGAGCAGGCCAGTTCTTACCACAACAGTGTTTTTCCTTTTCAAATAGTGTCATCAGATGTCTTGCCCATGTGGCAGAACTATGCTTTTTTCAAGAAGAAAAATGATCCTTTATGGCACATCCGGTCTTAGTGTTGGTTGTGACCCTGCAATGCTCCATTGAGCAGCTTGTTAAAGTACTGACCTTTGATCTGGGGATGAGCCTAGAGGCTGTTGGTTAATTGGGGTTGTCTCCTCTGTTATAATCTGGAGCCATATTTCCCAGTCCTGATGAACAACTATGAGTATCCCCTAGCACCCCAATATCCAACATGTTTACTTAGCATACTACTTATCAATGGGGTGTTTTAAGGGTAGTCGATCCCTCAGTTAAATTCTACTAGGTGTGACTTACTATGTCCTAAGCATTAGAAAATCCTTTACATAATCGAGTCTATTCTTCTCATCACAGCTTCAATTTGGAGTGCTACCCAGTGCATGAGATGGGGTTTACAACCGCCACAATATTAACTCCAAATGGATCTTAAATGGCAAGGACACAAGTTCTAAAAGATACCACAGAACATGGGCCGTTCCGAATTTGGCATCCTGCCAAGGATATTTAATATGCAAGCCCTTGCTCCAAAGAGTTTGTGTAGATGCACCTCCCATAATGAAGTTATTCAGACGCCACCGCTGAGTACATCTAGTGGCTAAGACCACAGGGAACATCCCAGGGGATTAATACTTTCCACCTAACCCAGGGGAGGGCCCAGTACTAAGACTCCTGCTTCTCAGACCACGGCTCCTTCAGGTTAGGGGCTGTGGTCCCATGCTCACCATGATGAGACTCAATAGGTCGCCAGCACTCCGCTAAGGCACCCAGCAGTAGAGGTCACAACGCATCACACAGCCCATCCACAGTCGGCTCAGGAATGGCGCCGAACCTGCCGCACTGAACGAGGTAACCGGAAGAACCCTCCTCTTCTCCTGATTGGACAGTTTTCTTGGAGGCCCTGATTGGTCAGTGGATCTTGAGTGACATCAGCACTGAAGGCACAGGCCAAATGGTTTTCCAGGCCCAGGAATTAAGTACAGAAGCAGGTCTTTTCCGGATCTGCAAGAGTTTTTTGTTTGTTTTGTTTTGTTTTTTTGTTTTCTCGCTATCGTGCTTGCCTGTCCTCCAATAGCCTATCTTTCTATCTTCCAGCACTCGGCAGGAATGTCTTCCCCCTCCTCATCTTCCTAAACCGCCTCCCTGCTTCCACTTCCTCCTCCTCCTCCTCCTCCTCCTCCTCCTCCTCCTCCTCCTCCTCCTCCTCCTCCTCCTCCTCCTCCTTCTCTTCTCCTTCTCTGTCCTCTTTTCCTCTTGTTTATCCTCCTCCTCTTCCATCCTCCTCTTCTGCCTCCTCTTCGTCATCCCACATCTGGCTTTCCTCCTCCTTGTAAAATTTTGATGCATAGCTTACACAGTCTATTATTCACCTTAGAGCAGAGTGAACTATATGACCCACAGGCAGAATGGTTCCATGCCTATTAACAATAAAAGAGACCTTTTAAGACCCAAAATATGATGTTTGTTTCCGTGATTTACACTGATTTCAGTATTATTGCAGCTAATATTCACCTGCTATATATTGTAAGGATCCAAAAATCTCTGAAGGAAGGCCCCAGATTCAAATAGTATTTAAAAACAAAAAGCACTTACTCTGCAGAAACAACCAGAATTCTTTCCAAAGGCGACTCCAGACAAAGGCATGCACAAGTCCTTATAGGAATCAATTAGAATTCTTTAGAAGAATAGGGTAATCTCAAATTTTATAGGCGGGTATTCGGGGGTCACAGGTTGTCAGTGATCTGCATTCCTAAGTCATGAACTTCTCACTGTAAGAACTAGGGCTGCCTAGCCCAGATGGCCCATTCTGAGATATTTTCCCATTTCTCTGGTTATCCCCACTCTAGTCTCTAGAAGGGAGTTTTACCATCTTTTTCTGAACATTATGGTCTTTTCCTAGACCTTGTGTCTTATGACTTACTTTTGGGATTTACCATTCATTCTTGAAGCTGGTATCTTATTGCTTTTTTGAAATCAGAACTACTCCTCAAATGGAAACAAATGAGGTTTATTTTGCCATTTCAATAGGATTCTCTAGACAACCCTGGGAGAAAAGCAGGAGATGGATGTCAATCACTACAGAGCAGTATTGTTAGCCAGCACACCTTCCTAAGTGAAAAGGTGAGGGACTGGAGGGATGGCTCAGCGATTGAGAGTCCTGACTGCTCTTCTGAAGGTCCTGAATTCAAATCCCAGCAAACACATGGTGGCTCCCTCTGTAATGAGATCTGCTGCCCTCCTCTGGTGTGTCAGAAGAGAGCAATGGCGTACTCATATATATAAAATAAATAAATCTTTTTTTTTTAAAAAGCAATACAATGAGCATTCATAATTACACTAAAAGAAGAAACAGGCTTGGGACAAATTTGTTTTCAATGAAAAACATTCAGATGCAAGGATGAAGCTACAGGTATGCACTTTGATTAGGCAAGGCCTTGTGAAAATTGTTTCAGAAAACTTAATATAAAGCTTACACTATGAAACACTGCTTTGAACTTGCTTTTGCTACCGTTCTAAAATTCTCCGTTTTGTAATGTTTTGTATATGAGGTAATATTTTAAGGATCTTTTGTCTAAGAAGGTATAAAAAGTCCAGCAAAAAAACCCTAAAGTCTGTAACTTGGGTGCTCTGCCCCATCCATCCGTCCATCCATCCATCCATCCATCCATCCATCCATTAAAATGTATGCGTACAGTCATTTTTCTACTACACCCAGTGTATATGTGTCTGTGTGAGTGACTCCTTTCATCTTCCTCGGGTTTTAAGAGAGTTGACAAGTTCCCTGGAGAGCACGAAGCTTCTAGCAATAAATCCTTTTACTTAATACACCCACACTAACCAGAATGTTTTAATCCCCAGATATTTGCACTTATTAATGAACAAATAATAAAGAGTTAAGTTTTTAGCCCAGAACAGTAAGAGTTCTTTCTCCAGCACTCAATGAACCACAAAACAGTAAGAAAAATTTAGATTTTAGCACAGAACCATGATAAAGAGTTAATAAGGAATTAAGACTTCAGGGTTTAAAAGAGAATAGAAGAGTAAGAGAGATTTATAAAATAAAAATACAGCATTTAGTAAAGCCTAGAGTTTTAAAAAGTAAATATAATGAAGTGAGATAAAGAGAAAAAAATCAAGCCATTTTCAGTTACAATATGATAAGCAAGAGAGTTTTAAGTTTCTAGAAGTCATTAGCTGACAGCATCCAGTACAATTGGAGAAAATTGAAAAACTAGAGATCATCAGTCTTTTGGCCCTCATCCAATGCTGTGTCCCACACACCTGACCTATAACCCACCAAAAAAAAAAAAAAAGGTGTGCCTCCAGCAGAAGAGGCTATCCTTTAACCTGTAGCCTGACTATGGTATCTGATGCACCTAATCTGGGGAAGACTTCATGGGAAACTGTGGGAGAATACCTGGGGTCAGGAGAAGCAAGGGGAAAGGTCTCTAGGACAGAAAGGGATTTGGTGGAACCAGCAGAATGCACAGCCTTTGGAATGCAAGAACAAAGTACCTAACTTTAAAATAGCTTTCACCAAAAACTTATGGAACCTCTGTAAGGCAAAATGTGAACTTGACCAATGTTACCTATGGCTATATGTGTAGAAAAATTAATAGAACACTCTGAGCTTTGAGGCTATTATCCACGTATCAGTGAGTATATACCATGTGTGTTCTTTTGTGTCTGGGTTACATCACTCATGATGATATTTTCTATTTCTGTACATTTGCCTGTGATTTTCATGAAGTCTTTGTTTTTAGTTATAGTTGAGCAGTACACCATTGTGTAAATGTACCAGATTTTCAGTAGTCATTCTCCTGTTGAGGGACATCTGGGTTGTTTCCAGTTTCTGGGTATTATATACAAGGCTGCTATTAACATGGTGGAGCATGTGTCCTTTTTATATGATGGAGCATCTTTTGAGTATATGCCCAGGAGTGGTATAGCTGGTCTTCAGGTAGAAGGATTTTCAATTTTCTCAGGAATTGCCAGATTGATTTCCAAATTGGTTTTATCAGCTTGCAGTACCACCAGAAATGGAAGTTTGTCTTTCTCCACATCCTTGCCAGCATCTTCTGTCACCTGAGCTTTTGAACCTACCAATTCTGATCAGTATGAGGTAGAATCTCAGAGTTGTTTTGATTTACATTTCCCTGATGACCAGAGATGTTGAACATTTCTTTAGTTGCTTCTTGGTCATTCAAGATTCCTCAGTTGAGAATTCTTTGTATACCTCTGTGCTCCATTTTATACCCACAGATCCTATGGAGCTTAGGGGGAAGGAAAACAAGGGTTTGAATGCTTCACTCCTGCATAGAGAGGGGAATGGTGTAGAGAGTCATTGAAGTGCCATATAGCCTTAGCCATAATTCAGCTGCCTGCATTCTTCACCTACTCTGAGCTGAGGAATTCCAGCCACACCTCCCCTCACCTGGCTGAGCTCGCAGAGCTCCCAGAACAAGCCTTTTGTCCCACCTCAGCCTCCAGCAAAGCAACAGACCCTATGGGGTCAATTTCCAGGAGGAAATTAGGGTCCTCCAAGGGCCTGCTGAGAAGCACTGAAAAGACTCTTCGATGCTGGGAGGGAGGGTCACGCCCACAGCTCATATATTGTCGCTCTTATCCCCAAAGTAAAATGAAAGATTTTGTACAGCCATGCACTAATGTATCTGTGTGTTCTTTTTCCCTCGAACCCAGTCGTTTCATTCTTCAGCTCTTCATCCAGGGAGAACCCGCTTATGAGCAATTCCCAGGAAGCTTCAGAATGGGAAGATCAAAATAGGGGGAGGCAATGTGGGGGCCAAGAGGGAAAGAGGAGGAGGAAGGAAAAGAGGGGGGTAGGATTGGGGTATTGGCTATTTTTTTGTCAACTTGACACAAGCTGGCATTCTCACAGAGAAAGGAGCTTCAGGTGAGGAAATGCCTCCATGAGATCCAGTTGTAAGGCATTTTCTCAATTAGTGATCAAAGGTGGGAGGGCCCATTGTGGGTGGTGCCATCCCTGGGTTGGTGGTTTGGGTTCTCTAGCAAAGCAAGCTGAGCAAGGCAGAAGTAACCCAGTAAGTAACATCCCTCCATGGCCTCTGCATCAGTTCCTGCTTCCTGACAGACTTGAGTCCCAGTCCTGAATTTCTTTGGTGATGAACAGCAGTGTGGAAGTATAAGCCGAATAAACACTTTCCTACCCAACTTGATTCTTAGTCATGACTTTGGGCAGGAATAGAAACTCTGACTAAGCGCTGGAGAGATGGCTGGGCAGTTAAGAGCACTGACTGCTCTTCCAAAGGTCCTGAGTTCAAATCCCAGAACCACTGTGGCTCACAACCATCCATAAGGAGATGTGACTCCCTTTGTCTGAAGACAGCTGCAGTGTACTTACATAAAATAAATAAATCTTTAAAATAATACCCTGACAAAGACAATCAGTATTGGAGGGAACAGGAAAGAGTTACGGAGGGTCATGAAATTGAATGAAAGCATGTAGCAGTGGAGAATGGGGAACTGGGGGTAGACACTGGAGAGTCCCAGAAGCCAGGGAAGCAAGAGGCTCCCAGGTCACAATGGGGATAACTTGAGATCCAATGGGGATGACTTTAGATGAAATGAGAAGAAAAGGGGAGATAGAACCTGTAGGGACCACCTCCAGTAGATTAACAAACATAGCCCCCAGTCAAAGGATGGAGCCACCCACCCATCTCAAAGTTTTCAATCCAGAAAAGTTTTTATTCAAAGGAAAGACGGGGGAGAAAATTGGAGCATGGACTGAAGAAGGGCCATCCTAGGACCACTGCATCTGGGAAATCTGTAGACACGCAACTCTGACACTGGACACTTTTGCTGTTGCCAAGAGGTGCTTGGAGAACGGAACCTGGTGTGGCTGTTCCTGGGAGGGTCTGCTAGGACCTGGTGAAAGCAGCTGTGGATGCTTGCTCCCAGCCAACCACTGAGCTCAGGAACCTGTTGGGGGAGCTAGGGGAGGGAATGAAGGAGCAGAGGAGCATTGAAAGCCCATAGGAAGAACGACAAAGGCTGACCTTGATCACCCAGAGGTCCCAGAGACTAGACCACCAACCTAGGAGTATACATGGAGGGATGCATGGCTCCAGATACATATGTAGCAGAGGATGGCATTGCTTGCCATCAATGGGAGGGGAGGGACTTGGTTCTGTAGTGGTTTGATGCACCAGCACAGGGGAATGATGAAGTGATGGGGAGGGAGTGGGTGGGTTGGCTGGAGAGCACCCTCATGGAGGCAAAGGGGTGGTTGAATATGGTGGTGGATGGGTAACCAGTAAGGGTATTATCATTTGAGATGTAAACTAATAGGGTGATTAATGAAAAAATCAATTATTTAATAAAAACTACACAGATTTCTCTTATTTAATAAAAACTACACAGATTTCTCAACAACCACAATAATAACTCAAACTGGACCCTAATTCGGTATATTTCTTGCCCTCCAGCAACTACTGATCTTTCTTCCAAGTATGATCCCATCACCTCCTGTCAACCAGTTTCTAAACTATTTGTAAAATTTATCACACAAAACTATCTGCGGAATGCAATGTTTAAAAATCCTGGAAAACAGAAATTCATTTTTTAAAAGTGTCTTTCCCTTACATCCACAAAACAGTGTCACCGTGTGTACACTGGTTAGTGATTTTGTAAGAACCACAGGTTTCCACTGTCAGGACTGTAGAACTCTCTCCTTAGGAAATCCAAAGTCAGGAAGGCTCACAGGCCAAGGGCCTCTGCCCAGGTCACCACATTCATGTATGAAGAGAATCACAGTCTGCTCACAATCCATCCCAGTCCCAACAGATCAGATTCTGATAGCTTAGCCAACCTCCTCTTCGTAGTCCTGAAAGTGAACTTCCTGGACAGGGTCTGCCACACTCAATTTATGGTCTACCTCACAGCTCCCTAGAGCTGATCAGAGCTAAAATCCAGAAGAAACACACAAGGTACCTCCTAATGTTGCTTCTAATGGTTAGGTCTTCTAAGAGTTCATGAGTATTTAGTGTCACCCTGTTGGGACTCAGGACTGTAGCAGCACTCCTACTGGATGAGAAGAGATCAAAAGTCTCAGACAGCACAGGTCTACCCAGATCTGCTTCCACAATAGCTGCAGACAGGGCCATAGTAGGAGAAATTTGTAGTTATCAAGAAATTCTTCAGCCGGGCGATGGTGGCACACGCCTTTAATCCCAGCACTTGGGAGGCAGAGGCAGGTGGATTTCTGAGTTTGAGGCCAGCCTGGTCTACAGAGTGAGTTCCAGGACAGCCAGGGCTACACAGAGAAACCCTGTCTCACAAAACAAAACAAAACAAAAAAAAAAAAAAAAGAAAGAAATTCTTCCAGTCCCCCAGAGCACATCGTATTTAATCAAGGGACAGAGTACCTTGTTTGTACAACTACTTCTAATTTTCTGAGGAACTGGATCTAAGCCTGTATCATCATTCCTTGATTAGATGACTTCCACTTCATGTAGTTGGTCATTAGAGTTACAGGATGAATAAGATGAACACTTATATTGAATTATAATCAGTTACTACTTATCACTGTGACACTGGGTTTTACCATTACAGAAAAAGGGAGCATATTCTTCCCTAGTTCTTGTGTAAGTGTTAACAGAAGCCTTGAAAAAGGAAAACAATATTGCTTGTGCTTAGAAGACAGTGAGGCAGGAGGTCTACATTTGATGGGAGCCTTCTTCTGTTACTTGAGTAGGACCACTGCCTAATAACAGATGTCTTCACACAACCTATTCCACATGCTAGATTTCAGGTGAGCGAGAAATTAATAGTGAGATTATTCTTTAAGATAAAACAATAATAACTAAAAGAATAAAAAATAATAAAAAACAACAAAAGAAAAATATTAATGAACATTTTTTTAGTGTTGATAACATTTATTTAGTGTGACTAAGTTGGAACTCTGATGACAATATAAGGTAATTAATCCATCCTTGAGGACCTAACGTGTTTTTATATGCACAACTTAGTAATATAACCAATCCAAATAATGACTATTTTCCCATCTGTAAATTCCTTTCTGATTATCAGCTCCATTCTCTCCTGTAAAGTATTCAGATAGTTACCAAACCTTGATTCAGCTGAGAAGATCTCATTTGGAGGAATCAGTGTTTTTGCAGTTGCGATTCCAGGAAAATTCTAATTGAATGGGATGCACTGTTTCACTAGACTTCAGCCAAAGGAAGAGATATGAATGTCTCCTTAGACATGAAAGTTTCAGTAGAATATACAATTCCTACCATGCACGTATGTTTCAGGGATGACATAGTGGGGACTGAGGACCTTTAAGGAACAATGGGAGACTGTTAAGTGGGACCTGCAGGGTGTTGTCACTGACAACTCTAGGTAGATGCCTAGAAAAAAATAAAAGAGTAGAAGACCTGGAGGGGCTGATCAACCAGAGCTGAGTAAATACAGAGAGTATAATAGGAGCCAGCTGATTCTCAGGTACACACCAGGATTGCACTCTGGGTTTTTCTTCCTCTTCCTTTGACATTCAAAGATTCCTCCCTAATAGTTCTTCAACAACCCATGCAGCTTTTTTTTTTTATTTACATTCCAAATCATTTCCCCTTTCCCATTTCCTCCCTCCCCGAAACCCATGCAGCTTTTGTAAATGCCTGATTTACCTAGACTTACTGTGATTTCTGTTTGAGGTTCAGGAACCTCAGACATCAAACTTGATGTCATTCAAAGTCACCACAACACAGGGCTCCTAACTAAATCAAGAAAGCAGAATATGATCCCATTCAGACAAATCAATCTCCATGCTTGCATGTTCCTTTTCTCTCCTTCCCGGAAGCATGAATTACATTAACTGACATGTGTCCTTCTGGGCTCTTATTAAATTGGATAATAATAATTTAAAGTGTGAATCATTTCATATGTTCCCAATAATTTCGTGATTTTCCTTGCTTTACTAATTTCATTACACCAATGTTTGTATGGTGTTTATGGATATACACCTCTGCCATAGTGTGCAGGTTGCAGTGAGAGAACACCTTACAGGTATGTATTATCTCCATTCGCTAGGTGAAGTGTAGAGATAAAACTCAAGGAGTCATTAAGCTCCAAGTTCCACTTTTTTGGGTTTAACAATTATTTACATAAGTGCTGGTGTATGGGCATGTATATGCCAGAGCCTAAGTGTAGAAATAATAGAAAAATTTGTACAAGGAATATAGGTTTCTCAGAGATTAAATTCAGGTTTCCATGCTTAGCCAAAATCAACTTTTTCTCTACTATTCATTTGTGATTCTGAGAAAAGCATTATGAAGAAGGTTTTACTCCAAAAATGAATTAATACTGATTAATAGCTGACTGGTTAAAAGGAGACAACAGTATACTTTTCATTGGCAAATAAGATTTATTATTCTCTGATGACAATATGTTTATATTCTGAAAAGAAGAAAATATTTTACTGATGAATCTTTTACCTAGTCTTCTTTGAGAATCAGCATGAAGGCTAAGTGTAAAATATTTGTGGTAAGCAAAACTAGTAACCTGACCTGGATCACAGTATAAACATGGTCAAATGTAGACACTACAAAGTTGTCTTCCATTCTCCAAATATCTGTGGTGACCTAAAATCCCATTATCACATTACAAACACAATCACATACACACACACACACACACACAAAATGAAATCTCACTGCTATTACACAATCTAATATCTGTACATCATTTCCACTGAAAGCTGTACTTGAATATGAAGTGCCAAAGGGATATGTAATGCAGACATGATGAAGCACAGATCATCAAATAATACAGCCATATTCATAGCACGTCACCCTATATTGTGAGATACACATTTGATTGTTGATTATCCTACATTTTACATCTGTGTGAGACAGTTGAAAATGATGCTTTGGATAAACACATGAGGTATTCAGTGTTTATCATATTCCCTTGAATTGGACATTTTTAACATCAATATTATTAAAACATGGTGACAAAGCAGAGCCTTTTGTGGGCATGTTTTCCACTCTTGGACCTGTCCTCACAAGGTTGACACATGAGAATGAACAGTTAAAATGTAACCCTATCAAATAGCAGACCTCCAAGCCAGGCTTATAATAAGCAACAAGTCAAAGGAATTTGATTAAATATGTAAAACAAAATCAGACAAAACAGCCCACAACCCTTTCTGAGACAAGCTAACTTGAAAAGTATGATCAAGCACAGCATGATATTTATGTAAACAGTGGAGCACTTAGGTGATAGGAATCCCATTCTATACATTGCTGAAGAAAACTACTTATCACCAGGTGAAAGCATATTCCAAGATGAACAGGAGCCACAGAAGGAACACAGGAACAGCCAAAGAAACTTCTGTGATGGGGTTGTCACACATGGAGGAACATTAATATCTACTATAAATGTTTCAAAATATAATCAACAACCACAATTGGAGATCTCTCCAAAAATACTTGAGTGGACATGGTAAATAATTTACTTCCTTCAAGGATATGATGAAAAATAAATGAACAAGATGTTCTGTTCTTGAAATTGAAAACAACTGTGATGTCTACAGTTTTACCAAGTCATTACATGGATAAGGTTTTTCTCTTGTATAAGACTTATACTATTTATTGACATTAAGATGATACAAAAATTCTTGAAAATAAATACAGTGCTATAGACATAATCAAGCAGTAAAGAAACATTTTTGAGTAAAAATTCAGGTTTTGACAATTTCCTAGAGTTTGTGTCAAAGGAAGATCCAATGCTTTAATCTTCTTGGAACTCAGCATGCACATCCTCTCACAAAGACACACAGACATCTCAAAACAAAAACTAAAAGAAGTTGTTGAACAAATAAAATCTCCCTCAAGAATGTTCTTTTTTTTTTTTTTACAAGCATTCATTCCTATAACCCAGGGCTGATATAATCAGATCCATTCTTGGAATCTCAAGATCAGAGACATGCCCTCTCCACAGGAAAAGGCCACAAACCATTCACAACTCTCTTAAGCATATGCCTGGTTTAAGGGAAGCAGTTCTGTTTTTTTGTTTTTTTTTAATAAATACCTCAAGACCTTAGGGAAAGGTCCTTGGGTCCTAGACCACAGGATGTTACAGGCTCTGCCAAGCATGTGACTGGGTTTGAGAAGGAGCTATGTAATTCTCTATCCATGAAGGCCTCATTGAAAACCTTGCTTGAGCAGGCCAGTCCTTACCACAACAGTGTTTTTCCTTTTCAAATAATGTCACCAGATGTTTTGCCCATGTGGCAGAACTATGTTTTTTCAAAAAGAAAAGTGGTCCTTTATGGCACATCCGGTCTTAGTGTTGGTTGTGACCCTGCAATGCTTCATTGAGAAGCTTGTTAAAGTACTGACCTTTGATCAGTGTTGTTTGTTAATTGGGGTTGTCTCCTTTGTTATAGTCTGGAGCCATATTTCCACACAGTCCTGATGAACAACCGTGAGTATCCCCTAGCACCCCAATATCCAACATGTTTACTTAGCATACTACTTATCAATGGGGTGTTTTAGAGGCAGTCACTCGCTCAGCTAAATTCTACTAGGTGTGACTTACTATGTCCTAAGCATTAGAAAATCCTTTACAACATAGATTCTACTTATCTCAACACAGCTTAAATTTGGAGTGCTACCCAGAGCATGAGATGGGGTTTACAACCGCCACAAAATTAACTCCAAATGGATCTTAAATGGCAAGGACACAAGTTCTAAAGAAACCAGAAGAAATAGGCCGCTCCGAATTTGGCATCCTGCCAAGGATATTTAATAAGCAAGCTC
Organism: Tokudaia tokunoshimensis; assembly: GCA_036184795.1. Classification (NCBI taxonomy): domain Eukaryota; kingdom Metazoa; phylum Chordata; class Mammalia; order Rodentia; family Muridae; genus Tokudaia; species Tokudaia tokunoshimensis. The sequence goes on from BTHU01000022.1 coordinate 3,160,814, forward strand.
TTGCTCCAAAGATGCACATTCCATAATGAACTTATTCAGATGCCACCGCTGAGTACATCTAGTGGCTAAGACCACAGAGAACATCCCAGGGGATTACTAGTTTCCACCTAACCCGGGGGAGGGCACAGTACTAAGACTCCTGCTTCTCAGACCACTGCTCCTTCAGGTTAGGGGCTGTGGTCCCAGGCTCATCATGATGACACTTAGTAGCTCGCCAGCACTCCCCTAAGGCACCCAACAGCAGTGGTCAAAGCAAGGCACACCAACCATTCAAAGCAGCTCAGAAACGGAGCTGAACCGGCTGTACTGAGCCCCTGGAAGAACCCTCCTCTTCTCCTGATTGGACAGTTTTCCTGGAGGTCCTGATTGGCCAGTTCATCTTGAGTGACAGAGCACTGAAGGCACAGACTAAATGGTTTTCCAGACCCAGGAATTAAGTTCAGAAGCGGGTCTTTTACAAATCTGAAAGAGTTTTTTGTTTTTTGTTTTTTTTCCTCCTTCAGTATCATGTTTGCTTGTCCTCCAATAGGGTATCTTTCTGTCTTCCAGCACTCAGCACGAATATCTTCCCCTTCCTCATCTTCCTAGTCCTCCTCCTTGCCCCTTCCTCCTTCTACTCCTCCTCTTCTCCTTCATCTTTTTGCTTCCTGTTCCTCCTCCTCCACCTCTTCTTCATCTTCTCCTCTGCCTCTCCTCCTCTTTGTAGAATTAAGATGTATAGCTTGCACAGTCTATTACTCACCTTGGAGCAGAGTGAACTATATGACCCACAGACAGAATGCTTCATGCCTATTAACAATTAAAGAGACATTTTAAGAGACAAAATATGATGTTTGTTTCTGTGACTTTACACTGATATCAGGACTACTGCAGCTAATATTCACCTGTTATGTATTGTAAGGGTCCAAAAACCGCTGAAGCAATGTCCCAGATTCAAATAGTATGCAAAAACAAAAAGCACTTATTCTGCAGAAACAACCAGAATTCTTTCCAATGGCAACCCCAGGAAAAGGCAAGTTCACGTCCTTATAGGAATCAATTAGAACTCTTTAGAAAGATAGCATAATCTCGAATTTCATTGGTCATTGTTTGGGCGTGGGGGGTCACAGGTTCTCAGTGATCAGGATTCCTATGTCACCATATGATGAAATAGGGCTGCCCAGCCCAGATGGCCCATTCTGTGATATTTCCCCATTTCTATGATTATCCCCAGTCTGGTCTCTGGAAGGGAGTTTTAACTTCTTCTGATTTTATGGTCTGTTACAAGACCTGGTGTCTTATGACTTACGTTTGGGATTTATGGTTTATCCCTGATGATGGTACCTTGTGGCCTTTTTGAAATCAGGACTAGTCCTCAAATGGAAAGGAATGGGGTTTATTTTGCCATTTTAATATGATTCTCCAGACAACCCTGGGAGAAAAGCAGGAGATGGATGCCAATTACTACGGAGCACTATTGTTAGCCAGCACATCTTCCTAAAAGAAAAGGTGAAAAAACATATCTGTATTAGTAAAGGTTTTCCACTTGAGCAGAACTGATAGCATGGATCTCTCTATGTATGCAGAAAGTGGATATGTATGAATGGCTCACAGAATGTGGTCCAGTGAGTAAAGCAATGAGTGTGAGACAATGAAATGTTGAAGACTACAGTTGTGCCTGTATGTCTCAGCTGGTCTTCAGCATATACCAGGATTCAAAGGAAGGGGCCTCTAATGCCAGAAAAATAAAATGATCTTGCCAGCTAGAGTGTTGCAAGTGGCAAAAGAGAAGGAGCTACCATCTTCAATATGCTTCATATATGTAGGTTGCTATCAGAAGCTGTATTCTAGATTAAAGACTTTTCTTGTCAATTCAAAAGCTCTATCTTAAAGAAGGGCTTTCCCATTATGAACATTATGAATAATAGAAAGCTTTCACAGGGACCCTCTGTTTAGGTTTTAAGTAATTTAACCCAATCAGCTACAGTAGTTTGAACTACTTAAACTACTGTGAACTACAGCGGTCAATAAGTTCAGTTCTTTATTCAGATTCATGATTGCCATTTCTGCGGATCAGAGTAATGGGCAGTCAACCATACTGACATTAAAAACAGCAGCTCATTTCCTCGTAGGAGGAATAGCACTAATCAAATCCTATTTGAACTTGCTTCTATGTGAACTGTGAGCTGCTGACACCTCTACCTTGAAAGACACAACCATACCTCATGGCCTGCCTTTCAATTCCTTAATTGGCTTAATGATGTCAGCATAGATTGCACACATATCCATAGAACTGTACCTTAAGTGCAAATTGAACTCTCATTGGATTAACTGACATTTTAAATCAAACACCTACTAATCTAGTCTGTCTTCATCACAGAACTTGAATTAATACATGATGCAGAATTACAAAATCACCTCCCTGCCATCATCAAGTCTTTTTCATAATGGCATCACCAGCAGATGATTGCCTACCCTGTTTCTCCCAGTAGGGTACACAATAAACTTCTGCCTGTCTGGTGTGAATGCAGAAGCTACACCCTTCATGCAATTCCTGTTTTCCTTAATGAAATAAAGTGTTGATTACAATCATGACTCGGCATGCAATTTTAAACACAGCTATGGTAGAGATTTAAACCTAAGTATTTAGTTGTTTTAGTCAATAGGAGAACAATGTCATTGCCTTGGGAAATTACAGAGTGGAATGAATGCTACCCAACTCAACATTGGAAAGAAGGTTGTCTCAGAAACATTTTTTAAAACCTGGAGGTACAGCTGGTGTAGAATTAACATCTTTCCCAGGGAGAGAACAGGTATTCATCTTGGGCTGATGCCACCAGAAGAGTCAGTCTAGGACACAGAGTGAGTTCCACATATTGTGTCATCCATAAGTCTCTTTTAGGTTTGAGTCCCAGATTATACTTTGAACAATTTAAATGGGGACAGGAATTTGCAAGATTAGTTACTGAGGGAGGTGGAGTTTACAGAGCAAAACTACCATCTAATCCATAATGTAGATCTAAAAGATAGATTTAAAGGATTTATTAATGCCACTATTCTCACATATACAAAGGACAGAGAACCAAATACAGATAGTATCAAGAAAATATCACGTAATGCCCCTGAGAATTGAGTGAGGGTCTCCCCACTCCGGGGGTCTTTCAGCAGAATTCACCCAAATTCCCCAGAATGATTAGCCCAGACATTTTCCTTTCAGAACTGTTACCTATCCTTATCAAAAAATATGACATGTAACTTATGACCTGCAGACCTCTTTGGAATTTGACAGAGAGCACATTTGATTCTAGGACTTTAAGCTATAGAATCAAGCCTCTTGGTCACATGTATTTTGCAAAAGAGTTTCTGTATAGGGGCTTCCTATGTTTTATCCTATGCCCCTGAAATAGGATTGATTGGATTGATAGTTGCCTGGAAACCTTATCCCAAATTGTACTGTGGTTTGAGTATGCTGGCAAGTACTCACCTGGTATTAGACTCCCTGAAGTCTGATTCACATTGAAAAAGACAATCTGCATGAGGTTTTCATCCTCATCTCTTAGCTTGCTTCCCTTCTATAACAGCAGGGACCTCTCAACACAAGCCTGACCCCCACGAGTTGTACAATACTTTGGACAAGAAACTTAATCAAGAATAGAAAACCTGGGATAAAAAATCCTCCAGAAGTTCAGAACACTGAATGTTCTTCCAGAGGAGCCATCTTTCAATTCCTATGTCAGTCATCCCTGACTAAAAACAGGAGAGCCCTTTTATAGCCAAACGCAACCCTAGTTACATAGAAAGGGATTACAAAACCATATTCTTTTAAAGTTAATAAATTAGTTAACTATCTACCAGTTCTCAGAACCTATGATAAGCAACAGAAGTCATTTATAATTTGGAATGCATAAGATTATAAAAGAGATTAAGTAAAAAATAATGATTTTAGCTTGGAATCAAATTTCAACATTATGATTAATTAGTAAAAGAAGAAAAAATGGAGACCACTCGCCTATCACAAATATGTTTCATTTGTAGATTTGTATGATCTCCTTTGTAGGAGACATAGTCTCATTAAGAACCCTAGCTGACCTTGATTCACTCAGCACACTATAATGTATAATGCATATTGAATCTGTAATAAATAGCAGTAAATATTTATCCTGTGTAGTTGGATCACTATTCCTAGCATGATAATCTTCTATAGATGAGAGATCTTAGAAGGAATTTGATACAGGTTTGGTTAGAATTAAAGCATCATGTTCATAACAGGATTGCTTCTTCATTGTAGCCAAGACTTGTCAATCATGGGGTAGCTGTTATGCTCAAAGGGATTGGCCTGAGGCTAACTGCTCTAGAGCTCGATTTAGAAGAAACCCTCCCTGCTTTCTGTAATTCTATGGAGATATTTATTGTGTTCTCAAAGTCCGCAGAACACTTATCTATAGTTAACTTTAGTGCTGTCATAAAACATACCATGGCCAAGGTGTATAATTGAAAGTATTAAACTGGACTTACACTTCCAAAGGATTAGCGTCCATGATGGTATTGTAAATACATGGCAACAAGGAGAGCAGAGTGTTCACACTGTGAAACTCACACAGGAAGTAAACAGCACACTTTACATGGTCAGAGGCTTTTAAAGGGTCTTAGTCCACCCACATAACACACCCCTTTCTAAAAGATCACATGTCTGGTCTTTCCCAAACACTTCCATAAACTGGAAAATAAGTATTCAACATATGAGTCATTGGAAGACATTCTCATTGAAACACCACATATTCCTTCAACTGTTGGAGTAGGAAACCTACTTTTTATTGTATGATACTCTACCGTGACCTACAATGAGACAGTTGTATCCAATAGACAATGCAAAGAATAAACAATATGACTCTAGAAAGAGTCAGAGCCTATCCAGGATGGAGCAGACTGAATCAAAAGCAAATTCAACAGGTAAAACATAAAATCATGAAGCTCCTTGCTCAGGTTTTTGAGATTCTGATGAAATTACAATGTACTTAGGTAGGTGTCCCTAGTCTTCCAACTCTGTCACCTCAACAACACATAGCCTCCCTTCTGGGCCAATTCCACTACATGTTCCAGTTTTCTTCAAGGCTGTGCCTCTTATACAAAATACCTTTGTATGCTACTATATTTTACTTCTTTGAAAGTGAACATGTTAGGTAAACAATCAAATATATTGGGCTGGCGAGATGGCTCAGCGGTTAAGAACCCTGACTGCTCTTCTAGCTGTCCTGAGTTCAATTCCCAGCAAACACATGGTGGCTCACAACCATCTGTAATGGGATCCAGTGCCATCTACTGGTGAGTCTAAAGACATCTACAGTGTACTCATATACATAAAAAAATAAAATCTTTTTAAAAAAAGAGATAATCTTGATTGTTTAAAAAAAGAAATAAAGAAGAATCTAATGTGCATCTAAACTATAGTTTCAAGAGATATATATCATCTATACAAGGTTTTACCTGATTTTATTTGCTGGTTGTGGATAATCCTAACCTACAGCTATCAGACCTTTTTCTGTATGCTAAAACATTATTCCCTATCACAATGAGATTCATTGTTCAATTCTGGACCATGTTTTATTTTCACTCTTTTTTTTTTCACAGTTAAATAATACTTAGTGTGATAGCTTTCATGTGAACATAGTAATGTGTTCTGTGGGGCTGGAGAGATGGCTCAGTGGTTAAGAGCACTGACTGCTCTTATGAAGAAGAACCGGACTAATGCAGGGTGAGTGACTTTGTAATTTCCTACCATGTCTTAATTCATTCACTTTAATGAAAACACAAAACATTGGTGGGTGTACAATATGGAAAGAATCAGTTGATCCAATGAATTTTGAATTTCCAGTTAGGGCATGGTCCTATGTAGGTATGTGTAGTACTCATTCGCATACTTAAATCAGGTCAGACATTTGAGACACAGGCCATTGACTGCAGCTGTGTGTGTCATGTTACAGGACTCTGCCCCTAACAGTCCACATATGGGCAAAGTCAAAACTTATCTTTTTTTAAATTTATTTTTATTCATTTGAGTACACTGTAGCTATCTTCAGAAACACACAAGAAGAGGTCATCCGATTACATTACAGATGGTTGTGAGCCACCTTGCGGTTGCTGGGAATTAAACCGAGGACCTCTGAAAGAGCAGTCAGTGCTCTTAACCACTTAGCCATCTCTCCAGCACCAAAACTTTTCTTATTAATGCCATTCCCTCTGCCTTTTTAAAAGTCAATGTACCGTTATGTTTTGTAATTACATTTAAAAATTACATATATAATTTTTAAAAGAGTTACTCCTTAATTTCTTTTTTTTAAATTTTATTTTATTTTCTAAGTTTTTTTTATTTACATTCAAAATCATTTCCCCTTTCCCGTTTCCTCCCTCCCCGAAAGTCCCATAAGCCCCCTTCCCTCCCTCTTTTCCCCATTCAACCCCCCTCGCTTCTCTCAGATGTCCCTCAACGGAGGAATGGATTCAGAAGATGTGGTATATTTACACAATGGAATACTACTCTGCAATTAAAAACAATGAATTCACGAAATTCCTAAGCAAATGGTCAGAACTTGAAAATATCATCCTTAGTGAGGTAACCCAATCACAAAAGATCACACATGGTATGCAGTCACTGATAAGGGGATATTAACCCAGAATCTCGGAATACCCTAGACACAATTCGCATATCAATAGATTTCCAAGAAGATGGAAGGAGAGACCCCTGGTCCTGGAAAGACTGGATGTAGGGGAATGCCAGGACTCCTTAATTTCTTATTTGTTTCAATTCTCCAAAGTTTCCTGTTCATTAAGAATTTCATTTCTTTTTCCCAATTGCTTTGGTTATTGGTCTCTGTTCCTAGCAATATCTTCTATAGCTCAGACCTGCTTTATCCTATGACATTGAGAATTACTTTGAACACATGATCTTGCCTATGCCACACAGTTCTTGTAAAATAGTCCTGCCAGACCTTAAAGTCTGAGCCCTGCCTAGTCAGTGGAATGAAAAAAGATCAGAGCATGAATGTTTTCTGAGGTCTCTGTCCTTTTGAGGGTAATAACAAATGAGCTAGAACCTGTGTAAGATGTGACTTCACTGACAACCTTTGAAGCTGGTGTCATCACAACATAAGGGAGGGGGAGGAAGGAAGCTGAGGGCTTTCCTGTGTGAGAATAGTTAGCTTTGGCATGAGTGGTCATGGACTACTTTTACATGATCAATAAACATCAAAACGGCCCAGTTTTTCAGGGTTCATAGACAAGAAAAGTCTACAATCTGAGTATGGAACTGAACATATATTTAGATAACAAATGACTGTAGTTACCCTAGTTCAATCAATTCAGAATAACTTTCAAACAGGTGTGACTGTGCCTAACTGGAATGTTATTTTTCCTCTCTGAAAAAGCACAGTCTGAGAGAAAAGGGTGTGTAATATTTGTCAGACCCTAGTGCACATGTTTAGACATGGAGACTTTTAGACCATAATGCCTGTTTCACCTGTTTACAATCATTTCTGCATTTATTCTAAAACCATTTAAACCTCCTTCCTTCCTACTGTTGAGTCTCCAACCCTGGGACAACTGCTTGATGTGCCTATTTAACAACCCGGAGCAAACCTGGCTGCCAGGTTCTCCCTTATCTTACAGTCACTGCCTCTTACAGGATGTTGCTGATGTACCCCAACTTCTAGCTCAGGTGTGGTGCCCTTCTCCCAGCTGCCCTTCCTCATACAATGTGAGCTTGTGGTTATCTGGTTTTTTTCACTTATCATTTACCCTTCTGTCCTCGTTTGTCTGGTTCTGCCCTGTCTTCCTCCCTCTTCAAAGGTTCAGGACCATGTCTACTCTGGCCCCTGATATCCCTGCTTCTGGCTGTGCTCTCCTTTTTATCTATAACAAAGCTTCTACTAATTCATGCTTAGGAGATCATGATTTTTCTATTGCTTTTTTTTTTCATTCACCTTACTTTACCCTCTTCTACCTTTCATGTTTGTCAAACCTTTTTGCTATAATTTTTTGTCACAGAGTGAACTTGACTGAAGTTTAGGGACAGAACTTCCCATACATGGCTGCACGGACATTCAGTGTGCAATGAAATGTGCACACAAGGGACCTTGTTACCTGGAAGATTAACAGGTGCCCTACAAAACTGTGGGATTCTACAAAAATACAAATTTGCTAGACTAGAGTTCTGTTGGACCTTAAAATGAAAAAATGGATCTGGAAAGGCATATTCTTTCTGAATCATTTGATCACTAATCCTCCAGTAGGGGAGTTGCTACAGTCCTGAGGCCTAGCTGGGGTGGTTAAGGTAATGAGGGACATGGGCAGGCCTAGCAGTCAGAAGTGCCAGTAGGAAATAACCTGCAGGTTCATCCAGTATTCTCTAAGGGAGGCCACAGTCCTTCCATGGCGAGGGTGAGGACCACTGACCCCAGACCGGGAAGAGCACATTGGTGGAGCTATCAGAGTCCAATTTTGGGGATTTAGCATGGATTGTGAGCCACACTTTTGTGTTGGTACATGTGTTGATCTGGGCAGAGATGTTTGACATTCTTTCCTCCCTGAGAGTGAATTTCTTGAGAAGGAAAGGCTCTGCAGTTCTGGCATCAGAAGCTGTTGCTGATAAAAATCACTATCCAGTGTATACACACAGGCTTTTGATGTGTATTTCAAACACATATAGGGAAACTTGAGGTATGTTTTCTAGAAGTTCTGAATGTTGTATTTCACAATCCAGTTTCATCTCATAAATTTTACAATTTGTTAAAAAACAGGTAGAATGGAGGTGCTGATGTTCCTTCAGACTAACTAGATTAAAATTCATTTAACTTTCTCTTACCACCAGTACTGATGGCATGATTCAGGCAAATTCAGTTCCATGGTACAAAGAATGTTTCTGTGATACAGACGTGTTTGATGTGTGCATGGTATTGTGTGGTGGATAGGGCAGATTCTACATCTTGTGCCATATGTCATGTGACAGGAAGCAGATATTAAATTATTCTTCAACTTTGTTAGTGAGTGGACATCAGAAGGGCTGGGTTGAACTGAGACCACAAGGGCTCATGAGGGGTTATAAAGCCATAGCCCACCTTTCCGATCACTTCATTTTCAGAGCTAGCTCTAAAGATTGGGGCCTCACTGTGTGGAGGAAAGATCAGAAGTAGGTAGAGTAGTAGAAATAAAACTACTTAGGGGTTACTTTAAGTTACTTTTCTTGGAGTTGTGAAGTCTATTTATTTTATTTCTAAACAAATACAACCATAGTTAACATTGTTGAAATTCTAATTTTCCCTGGCTAATTTAATTCATGCCTTTGATAATGACATGAATATATTTGGGCCTTTTATTCTTGGCTTTTTCTTTGCACACAGCAGGTATGGACAAGGGCAGTGGAAAATGCAGCGGTAGGGTTAACCCTCATTATTGGGTCACAGTTACTGGGGATGGGCCACATGCCTCGAACCTAGTCCCAAAACTAACATCTAAATACTTAGCCTCAGGTTCCCAAGATTAATTTATTCAACACTTTATTTATTTAGATTTTTGTAGTTGTTAATCTCTGAAACTCTTTTCCTTTATTGAATGAAAAGTACTCTGTGGGCTATGCAGGTCACTCAGGAAGCCTTTTGCTAGGGGTGACCTGGTTCAGATATCAAGACCCATGTTAACTACCTGCTACTCCAGATCCAGAGGATCTGACACCCTCTTCTCCGTTGTGTCACTTACTCACACGCGGAAAATATTCTATCTCACACATAAAATCATACACATGAATATTGGCACAGATATTTTTAAAAAGTTCTTATACCTTATAATACAATTAAAGCAAAGCAAAGAAGTTTATGCATGTAATAGAAATCATACACTATTTTTTTTTAAAAAATCTGTTATTTTGTATATTTTTAAACATTCTGTTTCATAAATGTTATACATACTTACATCTAATTTTCTTTCATAGGGAATAACAGTGATTTTAATACATATCCTTTTTCTTAATATAAAATAATATAATATTTCTAGTAATCAACCCTATTTCTTCCAAATTTGTAGTATCAGAATGCTTAGTCTTTTCAATGTGTTGGAAGAGCCTCCATTCCCACTCCATCTCACGTTATTGTCAAAGGAGAGAACCAGAAGGGACAGAATGAGTGCTGGTCAGTGTTTGTGTAATTTTTATTCTGATTATAATCTTGCAGTTCTTATTAAATGATCATGCTAGATTCTCAGGTCTGTTTTTGTGTTTTCTTTCTCCAGTGCTGCCATCAATGGTGTATTATTCATTAATTATAATGCAATTATATTATTTTTTCCCTAGGGAATGGTAAACCTTCACCTTTTTTGTCTTCTGATAGTTTACTATATTATAATTTCTTTGAAGTTTTTTGTTGTTTGTGTTTTGTTTTGTTTTGATTTGGGACTTTCTATGGAAAAAGTTTTAGTTTTCTCTTCTTGACCTGAAACAGTTACCTCTCCTCACGTCTTGGAAAATCAATGTTTTTCAGTTCTTGCAATCATCAATGTTTGAATTTTTATAATTTTAGTGACTGATTTGGTTTGGGTCCTTAATACTTTCTCATATATTATTCTCTCTTTCTCTCAACTTGCTTAAATTGTCACTATTTCAGAGCCAACAATCATCTGAAGCAGCATCAGTTGAAGGCCTCCAATATCAAAATGGCTGTTTAAGTTTGTGAGATATGTTGAATAACAATAGATGTGGGAAGACTCATCCGCTGAGTGTAGAAGAATCTCTAAGGAAGTGGGCCTGGACTGTATAAGCCTGCTAGCTGAGCATGAGAGAGTGACCAAGCAAGAGAGCAAGTCAGAAAACAATGTTTGTTCATGATTTTTGCTTTTATATTAGCACTTGTATTTCTGTCATAACCTTCCCAAATAATGGAATGTGGTCTGACAGGAACAGCCAAGTAAACATGTTCGTTACTTGAGACACATTTGGTTTGAGGATTTAATCACAAGAATTCTAAGAAGCAAGTTAGAACAAAAAACTGGTAAGCAAAAACTGATTTTGCAGCTGGACAGAACATGGGAATGTTGTTATTTGCAGGTATATTGAAAATATTGGATCTTTCGATGGCATAAAGCATTGAAATCTATATTCATCTCAACTGTTCTTGTAGAACCAGGAAGATTGGCCTGTTAATGCATACAAAGGAAATCAGTGTCATAGGATTTCAGTGGAAAATAGACTCCATGAAAATTTAAGCTACAGGTCATTTGTGTGATATTTTGGCCCAAAATCCTTTGCATTCTGCCCATGCCATGGGATCTTGAGTAGGGCAGAAGTAAAAAGTAAGGGGTTAATTTGCTAGATGGAATAATACATCTTTAGGATGATTATTACTAGTGACTTATTCAGGATGACCGTGAAATAACTCAATAGGTGGAGTGGAAAGGAAAGCAAATTTTGTTGGTTGTCTACAAAAACAGCCCCAGGTAGTTTCTGATGGCCATGAGAGAAGGTCCTTGCTATGAACATGAAATTTAGAAGATATAATAAGAGTTACACTCTCAGGCTAACCCTGCTATTATTAGAAGTTGTAGGGAGTGGTCCTAGTCCTATTTAATGATTTCATTCAAAACCTGCTGCAACTGTGGTCCACCTGTGGTGGGGTCCATCCCAATTCAGAAGCAAAATTAGACAAAATCACTGTACTGGCTGGTTTTGTGTGTCAACTTGACACAGGCTGGAGTTATCAGAGAAAGGAGCTTCAGTTGGGGAAGTGCCTCCATGAGATCCAGCTGTGGGGCATTTTCTCAATTAGTGATCAAAGGGGGAGGGCCCCTTGTGGGTGGTGCCATCCCTGGGCTGGTATTCTTGGGTTCTATAAGAGAGCAGGCTGAGCAATCCAGGGGAAGCAAGTCAGTAAGGAACATCCCCCATGCCCTCTGCATCAGTTCCTGCTGCCTGATCTGCTTGAGTTCCAGTCCTGACTTCCTTTGGTGATGAACAGCTGTGTGGAAATTTAAGTGGAATAAATCCTTTCCTCCCCAACTTGCTTCTTGGTCTTGATTGTGCAGGAATAGAAACCCTGACTAAGACAATCACCCATGACGTGTCGGTTGGGAACAAGAATGATGCAAAATTTAAGGTCATGGATGCTTGTTTATGGTTTCTGTTCAGCACTGTTCTAGCCTCTCTGTTTGACCGAGTCATCTTTGAACACATAAGAGATCGTAATAAATCTCAGAATACATAGAACACAACGGTGAGATAAGGCCTTTGTAGGTGGCTTTTATTTCGTAATGTATAAAATAACCCTTGAAGGAAACCTCATGAAAATAAAGAATGTGGAAAAGATTGTGTATGTACTAGTTGTTTTGGGAATCATGAGAAAAATCAATGCTGCAGTGAAACCTGTAAATGTAGTCATTGTGGTAAAATTTTGTACTTCAAGGTTTCTTTATGCAAGCATAAAAGCTTAGCACGTGGCAGGATTTCCCCTGTCCAATCTATTTAAATATTAGTGCGGCAAGATGCCTGTGATTGGACAGGAAAAGGGGAGGCAGAGCTAAGAGTTGCAGAGAGAAACAAGCAGAGAGGGCTGGGGTTGGGGGTAAGGGGGGAGAAGGAGCCAAGATGGAGACAGGACAGGATGATTCAGAACCGGTGAGGTTGTAAATAACCACAGCTAGTTATGAATATCTTATAAGGATAGAATAATTGGGATAACTTGTCTAATCTTGTTGGACAGCTTGTATCATTATCAATTGGAGCAGAAATTATTGTGTGGGCAACTTGTGCTTTGAGAATTGTTGATATATAAATCTGACTGATTAATTATAAGCTTCACTGCCCAGCTATGTCTCCCTTTCTAATGCTGCGGTTCAGAGTTAGAAGGAAACACTTGCCGGGCAGTGGTGGCGCATGCCTTTAATCTCAGCACTTGGTGAGAGGCAGAGGCAGGCGGATTTCTGAGTTCGGGACCAGCCTGGTCTACAGAGTGAGTTATGAGACAGCCAGGGCTACACAGAGAAACACTGTCTCGAAAAACAAAAACTAAAAACAAACAAACAAAAAAAAAGGAAACACTTATTATACATAGGTGGGCATATTGCTACTAAATAACACCTTTTTTTTTTTTTTTTTATTTACTGAGGCTGAATGATTGGGCCAAGCTGGTTACCATAGTTAGGACACAGGCTCTAACCCTAACAATTGTAACAGAAATTTCCCATCTCATGCAGCCCTCCTGCCTAAAACTCCAATGTCTTCCAACTAAGAGCAATACTGTTCTGGTTTCTCATGGCATCTGTTATAATTCACCAGAACTAGGGCAGAGTTTTGTCCTTATTCTACAGATGGTGAAACTGAGGGTCACAGAGTTAATTTGATTCTGAATATACTTAAGTGGACCTGCTCATCTTCCTCATTCTGTAATTCCAATGCATTAGTAATTGAAGTGGAATCCATCTAGAGCAGGCATGGTGGCACACACCTGTATTCATGGTTCTTAGAAAATGAGGACACCAGGATTTCACAATCATCCAGAGTAAAAGGGGTGTTAGGCATAGAGAGAAAAGGCAGACTGTTATTGGCTCAGGCCAATATCCATAGTCTTCCTTGCAGTTTCAGAAGTTCAGTGTCATGACACCAGTAATTGTTACTGAGATATTTACCAGCCCAATTTTGTATTCTTTATAATGATTTCTGTCTAAGACAGCCAGGTGACTTCAGGTTCTGACTTTCCTGTAAGTCAGAAAAGTATCCTCAGCCTGGGATAACCTTCCTAATCGTGTATCCAATTCATAGTCTTCATCCCTGATGTTACATATACATGCAACAAAAATGTCCACAGCAGGTTTTATTCATATATTTGTGAATATACATTCACACATACTTAACAAGGAACAAACTGCAGAGGAAGAATTTGGGAATGGATAAAGAAATGATGAGGAAGGGTGGAAGTATTGCAATATATTTTACTTAAGATGTTTAAGAATAAATTAAAAAATAAGTCACCAGATAGATATCATAGCAGTTCACTGAACTGGGTATTGCTATAGTAGATAGAAGTCCAGTTCCCAAAACTACCTGGTTGGTAAGTATCTCTGGGAGGGATGTGATGCCCCCTTCTGACCCCTAGGATTACTGTGCACAGACATAGGCAGGAAAATCAACAATTTACATTAAATGAAAACAAAACTTGAACAAATGCAATTCTCTGCAGTGATGCCACAGTCCTGATACACACAGCAGTCAGAGCTAGTTAAAATGAACTCCTTTCTGGTCCTACATGGAAGTAACTATGTCATTGTTATGAACCAGCATGCTCTACATGAAAATCTGTCCTATTTCAGGGTTAAAATAGATCAGCACAACTGTTCACATAAAAACAGTAAACCGTGATGCTGTTAGGTGACTTTCCTTAATGGTTTCTGTATATGTATTTCCAGTCCTTTGCATATGGGAGAGTTGTATCATTGATAATATCTTTCAAGTCTATCTTTTTGGTCATATACTATGATCTTAACGGCAGTAAATTTGCTCTGTAACTATCCATCTGTGACCATAGCTAGACTTCCAGGCTCATGTCCCTATTTAATGTGTTCAAAATACAATCTGGGGTCTGTTAACAAAACAGACTTCAGAATGACAGCATATGTGGAGTATACATTTTGTTATAGCTTGTCTTGTCTTTGAGCATTGACTGGAGCTGAACATAGGCAGTCACTAAAAAGATTTTGTTAAAAAATAGTCTTTTAAATGTGTGGAGTAATTTCTTCCAAGAGAGGCATATTAATTCTGGAACAGCTATTCCCAGTCTAGAATGACATTTCTGAGGAAAGCTCCTTTGGCTTGACTCTGGTAGCCTTGGTCCCATTGTTGCTCCTAAGGGCAATAACAGCTTGTCCTCTTGGCTAACCTAGCTAAAGTCTTCAATAGGCTGGATGTACCACCACTCAGTTTTACAATTACCCGTTTGAGTCATGTTGTCAACTTTCCATCATAGTACAAGGAAAAGGATTTGCATATAGACTATGGCTTTTAACTTCAGGCCAGAATGAGAGTAGTCTCTTATTGTGTAATTCACAGGAAGAAATGTAAGCAATCAGCTACTAGAGTCACAATTTTGAAGAAGTACCTCCTTGCGGCATGCTGAGTGATTTTGTAATTTCCAAGCATGTATTAATAATTCATGTCATGTGAATGAATGCAGACCAGATTTTTGTGCTTACAATTTGGGGAAGTTAGCTTGATCCAGGGAATATTGTATTTACAAGTAGAGGGCACTCCTTGCAGATATGTCGTACCCATCCTCTTTCACAGTTAATTCATCTCAGAGGGGTGAGAAACAGGCCATTGGTTTTAGCTATGTGTGTTTGTGATGGTTCCTATATGACTGGCAAGGGAGTGGCATTGTTGAGAACTGTGGCCTTGTTGGAAGAGGTGTGGCCTTGTGGATGTGTGCTTTAAAACCCTGTCCTAGGTGCCTGAGAGCAAGTATTCTGCTAGCACTCTTCACATGAAGATGAAAAACCCTCAGTTCCTCCTGCACCATGACTGCTTGGATGCAGCTATGCTTCCAAGTTGATGATAATTGACTGAATCTTTGAACCTGTAATCCAACTTCAATTAAATCTTGGCCTTATAACAGTTACTTTGTTCATGGTGTCTGTTCACAGCAGTAAAACCCTAACTAAAATGTTGTATGTTTACATATCAACAGAATTTATCATTGTACCTGGGGGCAAGATTAAACAGTACTTTCTTAATGTCATTCTCTCTTTGGGGATATGGCCTTCTCTTTTTCAAAGTCAGTATAGCTATGTGGATAATACATGTTTTTTTTTAAGAGTTAATAATTAATTTCAATTTTAAAAAATTAATTTGTTTTTTTACCTTAAACTCCAGTATCAGCCCCTCTTTTCCTACCACCCTCTTGAAGTTTCTTTCCACATTCCCTCCTCACCGTCTCTTTTGAGATGGAGGAACCACTCCTGAGTATGATCCCCTACCCTACCAGCCCCTCAACTCCCCTTCTCCCAGATACATCATTCTCTACAGGACTGAGCACATCCTCTCACTGAGGCCAGAAATGACAGCACAGTTGGGGGAGTGAGATCCACAGGCGGGCATCCATTTCAGGGACAGCCACCACTCCAATTGTTTGGGATCCTACATGAAGACAAAGCTGCACATCTGTTACAGATGTGAAAGGGGCCTAGGTCCAGTTGATACTCAAACTTTGGTTGGTTGTTCAGTCGTTTGTAACCAACAAGGTTCCAGGGTAGTATATTCTGTTGGTCTTCCTCTGGATTTTCTATCTTCTTTGGGTCCCTAAATCCTTCCCTGAACTCGTCCACACAACTCATGCTCTATATAATCCTTGGCTGTTTGTTTCTGCATTGATTTCTGTTAGCTGTTCACTAGAGCCTCTCAGGCATGAAGTATGCTCAGATCCTGTCTGCAAGCATAGCATATCATTAATAATGTGAGGGATTGGTTCTTGTCCATTGGATGGGTCTCAGGTTTGGACCAGTCATTGGTTGGCCACTCTCTCCTTCTCTACTCTATCCTTGTTCCTATTTGTTTTATAGGTGGGGCAGATATTAGATGGAAGATTTTGTGGATGAGGTGATGTCCTTACTTCTCCACTGGGAGACCTGCTTGGCTACAGGAAGTGGCCAATTTATGATTCACATCTTGAACTCTGAGGAGCTTTAGTTAGAATTTTGCAATAGACATCCTGAGGGCTCCTCCTATGCCAGATTCCTGGCAGGTCCTAGAGATGCCTTCTGCACCCCTGCACCACAAATTTCCATTATCTCCTCTGCTTTCCCTCCACCTGTCCCTCTCTCCCTTCACTCACTGTTTCCTTCCCTATTTCTTCTCCCACCCAATTCCCTTCCACTACCCACCACTGAAGGTTTATCCAACCAGCCTTCCTTGGGCCCTCTTCATTATTTGGGTTCTTTGGGTCTGTGGATTTTAGCATGGTTATCCTATACTTTGTCTGTAATACCCACTTCTAAATCAGTACATCCCATTCATGTACTTTTGGGTCTGGGTTACCCCACTCAGGATGACATTTTTCTTATTCCATTCATTAGCCTGCATGATGTCCTTGTTTTTAATGCCTGAGTGTTCCTTGTGTAATTGAATGACATTTCCTTTAGCCATTCTTCGACTGAGAGACCTAAACTTTTTTTTTCCAGTTTCTATCTGTTATGAATAAAGCTGCTATTATCATAGTTAAGCAAGTGTCCTGTTGGGATGGGGGAGCATATTTTGTGTATATACCAATGAGTATATATCTGGGGTTGAGGTCCTTGATCCAGTAAGACTAGCATTTTGTGCAGAGTGATAAATACAGATCTATTTGTATTCTTCTACATGTAGATATCCAGTCAGACTAACAATATTTGTTGAAGATGATTTCGTCCTTTCTCGTTGTATAGTTTTTGTTTCTGTTTCAAAAATCATGTTTGTATAGTTGTGAATTGGTCATCTTTGCTGTTTCTATACCAACACCCTGTGGTTTTTCTCACTCTTCCTCTATAGGACAGCTTGAGTTTAGAGATGGTGTTTTCTCCTTCAGATGTTCTTTTACTATTCAGAGCTGTTAGTGCTATCAAGGGTTTTTTGTTTTTCTATATGAAGTTGAGAGTTTCTCCTTCAATGTTTGTGAAAATTTTTGTTAGAATTTTCATGGGAATTGCATTGAAGTTGTAGAATACTTTTGGTAAGATGGCTGTTTTCACTGTGGTAATGATCCTACCTATCCATGTGCATGTGAAATCATTCCACCTTCGGATATCTTCTTCAGTTTCTTGCTTCAGGGACAAGAAGTTCTTGTCATACAGATATTTAATTTCCTATATCCGTTCTTCAGTTGAGGGACATAAAAGTTTTTTCTAGTTTCTATCTATTGTGAGTAAAGCTGCTATGAACTTAGTAAGTGTCCTGGTGGGAAGTGGGAGCATTCTGGGGGTATATGCCCAGGAGTGATATAGCTGGGTCTGAGGTAGAACTATCCCCAGTTTTCTGGGAAACTTAAAAAAAATGATTTCCAAAGTGGTTTTACATGTTTGCACAACCACCAGCAATGGAAGAGTGTTTCCCTGGCTCCACATTCTGTCCAGCATGTGCCGTTTTTTGAGTTTTTAATGTTAGAGATTCCAATGGATGTAAGATTGATCTTCATATTTGTTTTGATTTGAATTTCCCTGATTACTAAAGACTTTGAATATTTCTTTAAGTATTCCCTAGTCATTCACTATTCCTCTGTTGAGAATTCTTTGATTAGCACTGTACCTTATACTTTAATTGGGATATTTGGGTTGTTGGTGTCTAACCTGTTGAGTTCTTTAGAAATTTTGAATATTAACCCTCTGTCAGATGAAGGGTTAGTGAAGATTCTATCCCATTCTATAGGCTGCTGTTTTGTCCTACTGACAGTGTCCTTTGCCTTCAGAAATTTTGCAATTTCATCAAGTCCCATTTATCAATTGCTGTTTTAGTGTCTAAACCACTGCTGTTCTCATCAGGAAATTGTCTCCTTGATACTTTCTCTTCAATGAGAGATAGGGTATCTGATGTTATGTTGAGGTCCTTGATACAATAGAACTAGTGTTTTATGCATGATGATAGATAATGATCTATTTGCACTCTTCTACATTTAGATATCCAGTTGACTAGCAATATTTGTTGAAGATGATTTCATCTTTTTCTTTTGTATGGTTTTATGTTTCAAAAATCAAGTGTTCATAGTTGTGGATTGGTCACCTTGTCTGTTTCTGTACCAATACCATGCAGTTTTTCTCACTCTCCCTCTATAGGACAGCTTGAGGTTAGGGATGGTGTATTTTCCTACAGAAGTTTTTTTATTGTTCAGAATTTTTTTTGCTATCCTGGGTTTTTTGTTTTTCTTTATGAAGTTGAGTGTTTCTTTTGAATGTCTGTAAAAATTGTGTTGGAATTTTCATGGGAATTTCACGGAAGTTGTAGATTGCTTTTGGTAAGATGTCCATCTTCACTCTGTTAATCCTACCTATTCATACGTATGGGAGATCTTTCCACCTTCTGATATCTTCTTCAGTTTCTTGCTTCAGGGACTTGATGATCTTGTCATAAACATCTTTCACTTGCTTGGTTAGAGTTACACCAAGGTATTTTATATTTTTGTGGAAATTGTGAAGGAAATTGTGCAAAATGTTGTCTCCCTGACTTCTTTCACAGCATGTTTATATTTTGTATACATGATGAATACCGATTTCTTAGAGTTTAATTTATTTCTAGTCACATTGGTGAAGGTGTTTATCAGCTATAGAATTCTCTGGAAGAATTTTAAGCATCAGATACTTATACCATTATATCATCTGGGAGGAGTGACACTTAACTTCTTCCTTTCCCACTTGTATCATCTTGTTCTTCCTTGGTGTCTTATTGTACTAACTAGTACTTCAAGTTCTATATTGCATAGGTACAGAGTAGAGATCTTTGCCTTATCCCTGATTTGAGTGGAAATTCTGAAGTTTCTCTACATTTAATTTGATGTTGACTATTGGTGTACTGCATATTGCCTTTATTGTGTTTAGGTATGGACCCTATATCCCTTATCTCCTCAAGAGTTTTGAATAAAGTGGTGTTTTATTTTTCAAAGGCTTTTTCAGCATCTAATGATATGATCATGTGATTCTTTTTTACAAGTTTGTTTATATGATGGGTTATGTTTATGGATTTTCATATATTGAACTATTCCTGCATCCCTGGAATGTAGGCTACTTGAGCATGGTGAATGATGTTTTCATGTGTTCTTGGATTAGAGATTTTTGGGTTTGTTTTGCCTTCATTTACATTGAACTCTAGATAGTCTTTAATTTATTTCTTTATTTCTTCCCTTATCTAGTGATCAGACCACAAAAGTATTTACTTTGAGTGAGTTTATAGGCTTCTCATTCTGCTAATGTAGAGAACTTTACCTAATACATCTGTGTGTTTTTCACCTTCCCACTGAGGAAGATGTGCTAGCTAACAATAGTGCTCCATAGTGATTTCCATCTGTTTCCTTCTTTTCTCCCAGGGTTTACTGGAGTGTCTAAGAAGCAGGTGTATAGTAGCTGTGGTTACCCCGATACCAATGTGATGTCACAAAAGCAAATATCATATTTTATATCCTAAAATCTCTCTAAAATTTTTAACCTCCTTGGAACAGTTCTGTCTGTAGATTTGATACTTCACTCTGCTCTGGGCAAACTATCCATCTTGAGTCCAGGTAAGACGAGGAAATGCCTACTGAGTGCTAGAAGACAGAAAGACAGGCTATGGGAGGATAGGCACAAGGGCTATTGAAATAGAAATGTTTGTGGATCTGGAAATTGTTGGTCTGTTCTTGGTAGAATCCTGGGACCTGAAACTCTCTGGTGTGTAACTTCAGCACACTCTACTCCAAAGGGAGGTGCTCATGTCACTCAAGAATCTAATGTGTTGTATCCAAATTCATCTGTTTGTAGAGATGTAATCACATAGAACAATCAGCAATCAACTATAAATCTCATAACATAGCTTGAAGTGATACCATATAAAATATGTATAATTTGACAATTCATAATTCTTCATTTCCCCATTAGTTATCCATGTGGCACTTCATGTTGAATTACTCCCTTCTGATAGCGTTATCTAGACATGCTAGATTATGCAAGAGTGATGAGATGTATTTTATTTATTTGTTTGTTTTGTTTTGTGTTGTATGTGTGTGATAGGATAATGGGCACCCACAGATATGTGGAGACTGGAAGATGACTTTGTGTGATCTACATTTGGCCATCATTATATGGTGATCAATGTCAGTTTGCCAACCTTGAACACCAGAGGCATTTCACACTGAGCCTTCTCACTGATGCTCAAATAAGATTAGGTGAAACAAACATTTCACCCGGGAACATTGTCTTCTTTTTAGATTATAAACATATTATCATATAAGCATGAAGGGAAGCAGTATAATTTGATAATAAATTTATCTGCAACAGTTCCTTATGTTTTAATTCTGCCCTACTCAACGTACCACAGCCTAGGCAGAATTCTACCCTACTCAATAAACCACAGTATGGGCAGAATGAGAAGGATTTGAGGCCAAAATATCCCACAAATGACCCATAGCTCAATTTTTCAAGAAGTCTATTTTCCACTGAAATCCTGTGATATAGATTTCCTTTGTATGCATTACACTTAACAGAGCAATCTGCAGAGATCTGTAAGAACAGTTAATTAAGATGAATATAGATGGCCTTTTGCCATCTAAAGATCTTGTATTTTCAACATACCTGTAAATGACAACATTCATAGGCTCTGTACAACTGCAAAATCAGTTTTTGCTTACCATTTTTTTTTGTTCTAACTTTCTTCTTAGGATTGTTGTGATTAAATCCTCAAACCAAAAGTGTCTCAAGTAACAAACATGTTTATTTGGCTGGTCCTGTCAGACCACAGTCCATTATGTGGGAAGATTATGTTAGAAATACAAGTGCTAAAATAATAGCATAAACCATGGGCTAACATTGTTTTCTGCCTTGTTCTCTTGCTTGACCATTGTCTCCTGCACAGCAAGCTCACTCATCCAGCCCAGGCCCACTTCTTTAGGGCTTCTTCCACACTCAGTGGAAGAGCCTTTCCACTTCAATTGTTATTCAAGAAAATATCTCACAAACTTAGCAAACAACCATTCTGATATTGGAGGCCCTCAAGTGATGCTTCCTCAGATGATTGTAGGCCCTGAAATTCTGACAATTTAAGCAAATTAAGAGAAAGAGACAATAATATATAAGAAAGTATTAAGAACCCAAACCAAACCAGTTGCTTAAGGAGTAAAAATTCAAATATTGATGATTGCAAGAACTAGAAAACACAGATTTTTCAAGAAATGAGGAGAGGCTACCCTTTTGGGTTAAGAAGAGAAAACTAATACTGTTTTTCCACAGAGAGTTCCCAAACCAACAAAAACTCAAGGAAATTATAATATAGTAAATTATCAGAAGACAGAAAGGGTGAAGGTTTATCATTTCCTAGAGAAGTAACAATATAATTAGATTATAATTAATGAATCATACATCATAGATGGCAGCACTTGAAAAAGGAATCACAAAAACAGACCTGTAAATATAGCATGGTCATTTAAATAAGAACTTCAATATTTTATTCAGAAAAAAATTACAAATTCACTGGCCAGCACTCATCCTGTTCATTCTGGTTCTCTCCTTTGACAATAACGTGAGATGTAGTGGGAGTGGAGGCTCTTCCAACACATTGAAGAGATTACACATTCTGATACTTCGAATCTGGAAGAAATAGGTTGATTACTAAAAACATCTCATTCTTTTCATATTAAGAAAAAAGCATATATATTAGGATCTTTTGAAACTATGTTGTTTCCTATGATTGAGGATTAGATGTCAGTGTGTACAACACTTACAAAATAGAAAGTTTAAAAAATACAAAATAACAACAGATTTCTTTAAAAAAATAAACAATGTATGATTTCTATTACACACATAAACTTATTTGCTTTAATTGCATTAGAAAGTATGAGCACTTTTAAAAACATGTATGATTCTATTTTCATGTGTATGTTTTTATGTGAGAAAGAGAATATTTTCCACGTGTGTGAGAGTGTCACAGCAGAGAAGAGGGTGTCAGAAACTCTTGATCTCGAGTAGCAGGTAGTTAACATGGGTATTGGTATCTTAACTCAGGTCACCCCAAGCAAAATGCTTCTTGAGTGACCTCCCCAGGTCACGGAGTCTTTTCACACAATAAAGGAAAAGACTGTCACAGATTAACAACAACAACAACAACAACAACAATTTAAATTAATAAAGTAGTGAATAAATTAATCCTGAGAACCTGAAGATCAGTACATAGATGTTAGTTATAGGAACAGGTTAGGGGCAAGTGGGACATCAGCTAGAAGAAGGGTACTATACCCTACCACTCAAGAGCTAAAAGTCAGGGTATGCCAGCAACACCTTGTAAGCTGAAGGCACTGAGGGATCCTGGGATGTTAAATACGCATATCAAGTAGTTGTCCCAAAGATGGAGACTCAGCAGTAGGAAGGAAAGAAAATGACCAAATCGTTTAAATATAAACACAGAAATTATTTTAGACAGTTGAAACAGGCTTTATGTCCCATAGGCTCCAGGTCTAAGCGTGTACACTAGGCCCTGACAAGTATTACTTACCTCTTTTCTCTCAGGTTGTACATTTTCAGACAAGAAAAGTAACTGTCCTCTAGGCACAGTCACACCAGTTTGAAAGTTATTCTGTATTGATTGAACTAGTGTTAGTATACTAATTTGGCTTAGAGAAATAAGTTCAGTTCCTTACTCAGCTTGTAGACTTCCCAGGTCTGTGAACCCTGAAAAATGTAGTTTTGATGTTTACTGATAAACTAAAATGATTACCTGAGTACTCAATACCCAAGCCCACTTCTGTCACACAGGAAAGTCCTCACCTTCCATCCTCCTGCTCCCTTGTGTTGTGACTAGGCCAGCTTCAAAGGTTGTCAGTGAAGTCAATTCTTACACAGGTTCTATTTTATTTCTAATTATCCCCAAAAGGACAGAGACCTCAGAAAACACTCATGTACTGATCTTTTTTCCTTCCCACTGACCAGTCATTGCACAACCTGAAAGGTGTTGCAGAACTATCTTCAAGGAACTGGGTGGCAGAGGCAAAATTGAGTGTTCAAAGTAATTGTAATTTATATAGGATAAGGCAAGCCTGAACTACTGAAGATATTGCTATGAACAGAAACAAATAATCAAAGCAATTTGGAAAAAGAATTGAAATTCTTAGTGATCATAGAACATGAGAGAATTGAAACAAACAACAGATTAAGCAGTGATTCTGTAAAAAAGTGAAATGTAAAATGTAATGCCAATATTGAACTTTTGAGGAAAATAAAAATAATTGCAGGAGTGAATAGATATATTAGCTTTGAAAAAGAGCAGGCCATTCCCTGGTAGATGCAATGGCATTAATGAAATACTTTTGATCTTCCCGCTATGTTAACTGGTAGTTGCTAAGTCCTGCACACACACAGCTGCCGCTGATGAGTGGGTTGTCTCAAATATCTGAGCTGACTAAATGTGTCCATGATATCCACATAATACAGTACCCTAACTGGAATTTCAATATTCATTGGATCAACCTAATATCTCCAAATTGTACACCCACCAATATTGTGTGTATATTAAAATGTATGAATCAACACTTGTTATGAAGTTACAAAATCACCCACCCTGCGTCAATCAGATCTTTCTTCATAATGTTGAGAACTGCAGCTGACTCCCTTTAACTTGAGTTAATCTATGATCTAGCTGTTGCCTACCCTGTTTCACTCTGCACTGTACACAGGACACTGTTCCTCCTGTTCTGGTCTGAGAGTAGAAGCCATGCTCTACATGCAAATCCTTTCCCTGTTATTGTAATGCACAGTTCATGCCATGATTCAAATGGGTAATATTAAAACTCTGTTGTGCTGCTACCCTTTAACTTACGAATTTAGAAACTTTAATCAAGAGGAAAGCAAGGTCATTGCCCTGGGGAGCAGTGGGTAATATTAAAACTCTGTTGTGATACTACCCTTTAACTTACAAACTTAGAAACTATAATCAAGAGGAAAGCAAGGTCATTACTCTAGGGAGAACACCCTGGGATCAGTGCCAGTGCCCCTGATGCAACATAGTTTGTGTTAGAAATATTTTTTTAAAAGGCTGAAAATACAATTGTTCTAGAATTAATATGTCTTCCCAGGAAGGAAATCAGAAGGAGATCAACCAAGACACAATTAAAATATTAATTAAGAGAAAAAATGTCTGTAACAATACCATTCATCTAACTCTGACTAATACTGAAAGAAGAGCCAGGCTAGAAGAGATTATGCATCAAATATATGCTGTCATCCTTATATCACTTTTAGTTTTTACACCCTAGGTTATACTGTGAACAATTTAAGGATGGAGTGGAGACTATTTGGTTTAGTGCTTGGTGGTTGGGATATTTACATAGCAAATATATTTCAACAATTATTTCCTTATTTCACCAATATCCTGAAAGAGCAAGCCATTCTTCACTGACACAGTCTTAAGTGGAAGGCCTCAGAGGATGTAAAACATAAAAATAGAAGGTAGAAAGAATAAAAGCTGGGGTGGTTGGCCAGGAGATAATGCTTATGCTAAGGAATCTTCTGAAGAATAGCAGCTTGTATACTACCTACAGGGGAAAAAGGAAAGAAATGGGAGAATTCCTTGAAGTTAGCAGAATCAACCATTCAGTGTGACCAGGGAAGAATCTAATCAAACAATGCTGCTCACTGAGTACAGGGTAATCTCACCAACATTACTGATATCATCAGTCCCATGTGGTAGGAACTGTTGGAATCTCAGGATGAGGGACATTCCCTCTGTCAAGGGCCTAGCCCGAGACCATTACCAGCCATGGCTGGTTTCAGAGAAGGAGCGCTTTTTTTTTTTTTGATAAATACCTCAAGGCCTTAGAGAAAGGGCCCAGGACTTCACAGGCTCTGCCAAGCATGTGGCTGGGTTTGAGAAGGAGCTATGTAATTCTCTATCCATGAAGGCCTCATGGAATGCCTTTCTAGAACAGACCTGTCCAAACCACAACATTTTCCTTTTCAAATAGTTTCACCAGATGTCTTGCTTATGTGACAGAACTATGCTTTTCTCAAGAAAAAAAAAAAAAAGATCCTGTATGGCACACCAGGCCTTAGTGTTGGTTGTGTCCCCACAATGCTCCATTGAGCAGATTTTAAAAATACTGTCCTTGATCTGGGGATGGGCTTAGTAGCTGTTTGTTAATCAGGGTTGTCTCCTTTGTTATGATCTGGAGCCATATTTCCTGACAATCCTGACGAACAACTATGTGTATCCTAGCATGCTAATCTCTAAGCTGCTCGCTTACCTTGCTACTTACCTGTGGGTGTTTTAGAGGCTGCTCCTTTCTCAGCTAAATTCTGCTAGTTGTGACTTAACTATTACCTAAGCATTGGAAAATCCTTTACATCATAGATTCTGTTCTTTTCATCACAGCTTATATTTGGCGTGATACCCAGCCTGTGAGATGCACTTTACAATCCCCACAAAATTAACTCCAAATGGATCTTAAATGCCAAGGACTCAAGTTCTAGAAGATACCAGGCAAAATAGGCCTCTCCACACCTGGCATCGGCCAAGGATGTTTCTATACGAAGTCCCTTTCTACAAATGCTTTGTGCAGATTCAACTCCCATAATGACGTTATTTATTTGCAACCCATGAGAATATCTAGTGACTAGGACCACAAGGTGGCTGCTAGTTTCCATTCAGCCTAGGGGAGGACCACCACCCTGCCTCCTACTTCTCAATCCACTGCTAATTCAGGTTAGGGGCAGTGGTCACATGCTCACCATGATGAGACTCAGTATCACACAGCTGGCTCTCCTCTTAGCCACTCAGCTGCAGAGATCTAAGGTCATCACACCAACCACAGAACCCTGCTCACCAATGGCTCTGAACTAGGTGCAGGAAACAATGCACCCGGAAGAACCCTCCTCCTCTTCTGATTGGAGGGTCTTCCTGGAGTCCCTGATTGGCCAGTGAATGAGTGACATGAGTACGTTCCTTAGGGTTAAGCTGCGCTGAAGGCACGCAGCAACATAAGGTTTCCTGGCCCAGCATTCAAGTCCAGGCACTGACACTTTTTCAGATCGGCATCACTTTTTCAGATCAGTATCACTTTTGCCTATCCTTCAATAGCCTACCTTTTTGTCTTCCAGGAGTAAGCAGGAATTTCCTCCTCCTCCTCCTCCTCTTCCTTCTTTTCTTCCTCTTCCTTCATCTCCTCTTCCTTCTCTTCCTCATGCTGCTGCTTCTCCTTCATACTTCTCCTTCACCTCTTTCTCTTTGATTTCTTCTCCTCCTCCTTCCTTCTCTTCATCTTCTTCTTCTTGGTCTCCTTTTTCTTGTTCTTCTTCCTCCTCTTCCTCTTCTTTTCTACCTCTGCCTCCTCCTCCCGCTCTTCCTCTCATACTAAACCTCCTTGAATCAAGATGGACAGCTTCTAAAGTCCATTATTACTATGAGACCCATTGGCATAATAGTTCCAAGGATATTAAGGATAGAAGAGATATTTTAAGACACAAAATATGATATTTCTTTTTGTGATTTCACACTTACATCAGGAATATTCATCTGCTACCTAATGAATGGGTCTGAATATCGCTGAAGGAAGACCCCATTCTCAGCATGCAAAGACAAAGAGGGCTTATTTTGCAGAAACAATCATCACACAGGCGTCAACCATTCTTTAAAATAGCAACCACAGACAAAGGCACGAAAGCTTTTTTATAGGGAACCAGGGAAACTATCTAGAGCAATCTGCAATTTCATTTGGTGGGTGCTAGGGGTCAAAGGTTGCCAGCTGTCTGCATGCCTATGTCATGAACTTCTAACCATATGATGAAATAGGACTGCCCTGTGCAAATGGCCCATTCTGAGATAAGATGTTATTTTCTTTTTTGTGGTTATACCCTGGCTGGTCTCTGGGGGTGGAGGTTTATGAATTTGTTCTGGATTTTACAGTGTATTCCTAGAGCTGGTATCTTATGACTTTCTTTCTGTTACTTGTGGTCTATTCCTGAAGCTGGTGCTTTATGGCCATTTTTAAGAGGCCTCGTCCTCCAAATGGAGATAAATGGGTTTACCTTGCCCTTTCAATAAGATTCTCCAGAAATGGGGTTTATATTTTCCTTTCTTTCTCTTTTAATATTTATTTATTTAATGTATATGAGTATACTGTAGCTGTCTTCAGACACCAGAAGAGGGCATCCATTCCCATTACAGATGATTGTGAACCACCATGTGGTTGCTGGGAATTGAGCTCAGGACCTCTGGAAGAGCAGTCAGTGCTCTTAAACTCTGAGCCATCTCTCCAGCCCCCTCTCTTGTCCTTTCAATATGATTCTTCAGACAACCATGGGAGAATATTCGGAAATGAATGCCAATCACTATGGAGCACTGTTGTTAGCCAGCACATCTTATGCAGTAGGAAGGTTAATAAGCATATCTGTATTAGTAAAGGTTTTCCAGATGAACAGCACTGATGGCATGGATTTCTCCATGCATGCAGAAACTAGATATATAAGAATGGCTCACAGAATGTGGTCCAATAATAGTAAAACAAAGACTGTATACCAATGGAAAGTTGAAGAATACAGTAGTGTCTGTGTGTCTCAGCTGGTCTTTAGCATTTACCAGAATTCCAAAGACAGAACCTCTAATGCTAGAAAAATAAATTGATCTCACTTGCCAGAGTATGGCAAGCAGAGAAAGAGAGTTACCATCTTCAATATCCTTTATATATGTAGACTACCAGCAGAAGCTGTGTTGTAGATAAAAGATTTTTCCTGTCAACTCAAAAGCTCCAGAATAAAGGTCGGTTTTCCCCTGTTAAATATTCCAAATAATAAAAAGCCCTCACAGTGTCCACCTGTTTGAGTTTTAAGTCATTGACGACAGTGGTTTTAACTGAAGTGCGTTTTACCTCATCCTGAATGCTGTCTGTCTCAAGATTATGACATCTGTATAGAAGACTCTGTTTTTTTATGCTTTATATTTATTCTCTGTCTATGAGTGTTTTCCTGGCACTTGTTTATGTGCAGTACCTGCAGGTTCAAAAGAGGGCAATTAGATACCTGGGGATTGCACTTACATCAGCTGGTTTAATGCCAAATGGCTTAGGGGCGTGCAAACTGTGTCATCTGGAACAATATCCAATGCTCATAACTAAGTCATCTCTATACTTACTATATTTTCATTTAATATTAATTTTTATACATTTGAATTAAAATATAATATATCACTTTCTGTAATCTTTACCTGTTTTACCCGTTTACAGTTTTCTTTCTCTCTTTTCTTTTCTTTTCTTTTCTTTTCTCTCTCTCTTTTTTTTTTTTTTTTTTTTTTTGGTTTTTCGAGACAGGGTTTTTCTGTGTAGCCTTGGCTGTCCTGGAACTCACTATGTAGATCAGGCTGGCCTTGAATTCAGAAATCCTCCTGCCTCTGCCTTCCAAGTGCTGGGATTAAAGGCATGTGCCACCACTGCCTGGCTCTTTACAGTTCTCTAATATGTATTCCCAATAATGACAGGTGAGGTGGGTGGTTTGGTAAAAACATGCTAGCCTAGTTAGCTATCTTCATTTTCTTAACTATATGCAAAATATCTATTTACAAGCTTGAATGTACAACTTAACTGCTAGCTGCTCAGAAATCTCCTTTATCTATGCCCTTTTACTTAGATATCTGTTAGGAGCCACTATGGGACAAGCTAATAACTAGCAGATGATTGTTCTGAGATGGCCTGCTTCAGACTATTATATTATCTGTGGCTGGTTTGCCCTTATTAATCAGGGTTGTAAGGGATTCATTTTAGCAAAGACTCCAGCTATTAATTTTCCTTTCCTGTTATTATTAAACATATAAAACAAATTAAACATATTAAGCATATCACTAAGTAATAGCACGTGACTTCGGAGCCGATCTCTGCAGACCCACAAAGATGTCCTGTTTGTAGTGATGCTATATAGACAAATAGATGACTTCTTAAGTCTTAATGATGATCCTATAAGAATTTCTAAAATTATATCTGTGAGTATTAAGTTCTTTTATAGTGGGTCTGCTATTAGCTCATTTTCTGATAGTCAAAACTGTAATGAGAACTCTGCCAGTCTCCAAAATGTCACCTGTTAATTGCTCTTAGATGGCAACCAGACTTTATCCTACTCAGAGCATATTCCAAAAGTTTATAAAAAAATTGACCAAAGTTCATAAAAATGAAACTAAAAATTTATTATAGATGCTAGGACAGAAGATAAAATATTGACAAGGTTCATCTATACAAAACTTCACTAATGACTTAGTTATGATGAACCTGTGGAGTTGAGACAGGTGATGGATGTTTGGCCAGACAATTGCTCCTTTTTTTTCTTTTTTTAAATTTTATTTTATTTTCTAATTTTTTTATTTACATTCAAAATCATTTCCCGTTTCCCGTTTCCGCCCTCCCTGAAAGTCCCACAAGCTCCCTTCCCTCCCTCTTTTCCCCATTCAACCCCCTCTCGCTTCTCTGTCTTGGCATTCCCCTATATCCAGTCTTTCCAGGACCAGGGGTCTCTTCTTCCATCTTCTTGGAAATCTATTGATATGTGAATTGTGTCTTGGGTATTCCGAGATTCTGGGTTAATATCCCCTTATCAGTGAGTGCATACCATGTGTGTTCTTTTGTGATTGGGTTACCTCACTAAGGATGATATTTTCCAGTTCTGACCATTTGCCTAGGAATTTTGTGAATTCATTGTTTTTAATTGCAGAGTAGTATTCCATTGTGTAGATATACCACATCTTCTGAATCCATTCCTCCGTTGAGGGACATCTGGGTTCTTTCCAGCTTCTGACTATTATAAATAAGGCTGCTATGAACATAGTGGAGCATGTGTCCTTATTGCATGCAGGGGAAGCCTCTGGGTATATGCCCAGGAGTGGTATAGCCGGATCCTCCGGGAGTGTCATGCCCAGTTTTCTGAGGAACCGCCAGACTGCTTTCCAGAGTGGTTGTACCAGCTTGCAATTCTACAAGCAGTGGAGGAGTGTTCCTCTTTCTCCACATCCTTGCCAACAACTGCTGTCTCCTGTGTTTTTGATCTTAGCCATTCTGACTGGTATGAGATGGAATCTCAGGGTTGTTTTGATTTGCATTTCCCTAATGACTAAGGATGTTGAACATCTCTTTAGGTGCTTTTCAGCCATTCGATATTCTTCAGGTGAGAACTCTTTGTTTAGCTCTGTACCCCATTTTTTAATAGGGTTATTTGGCTCTCTGGAGTTTAACTTCTTGAGTTCTTTGTATATATTGGATATTAGCCCTCTGTCAGATATATGGTTGGTAAAGATCATTTCCCAGTTTGTTGGTTGCCACTTTGTCCTTTTGACAGTGTCCTTTGCCTTACAGAAACTTTGTAATTTTATGAGGTCCCATTTCTCAATTCTTGATCTTAGAGCATAAGCTATTGGAGTTCTGTTCAGGAAATTCTCCCCTGTGCCCATATGTTCAAGGTTCTTCCCTAGTTTCCGTTCTATTAGTTTCAGTGTGTCTGGTTTTATGTGGAGGTCCTTGATTCACTTGGAATTGAGCTTAGTGCAAGGAGATAAGAAATAGAAGTGGTCATTGGAAGTCTTCCAACCAAAAAAAAGCATAGGTCCAGATGGTTTTAGTGCAGAATTCTATCAGACCTTCAAAGGAGACCTAACACCAATACTCTTCAAAGTATTCCACAAAATAGAAACAGAAGGAACACTACCCAACTCGTTCTATGAAGCCACAATTACGCTAATACCAAAATCACACAAAGATCCGACAAAGAAAGAGAATCTCAGGCCAATTTCTCTTATGAATATCAATGCAAAAATACTCAATAAAATTCTTGCCAACTGAATCCAAGAACACATCAAAACAATCATTCACTGTGATCAAGTCGGCTTCATCCCAGGGATGCAGGGATGGTTCAATATAAGGAAGTCCATCAATGTAATTCACTACATAAGCAATCTCACAGAAAAAAAACCACATGGTCATTTCATTAGATGCTGAGAAAGCATTTGACAAAATTCAGCATCCTTTCATGTTAAAGGTCTTGTAAAGATCAGGAATTCCAGGCCCATATCTAAACATAGTAAAAGCAATTCACAGCAAACCAGTAGCCAACATCAATCTAAATGGAGAGAAACTTGAAGCAATCCCACTAAAATCAGGAACTAGACAAGGCTGCCCTCTCTCTCCATATCTTTTCAATATAGTACTTGAAGTTCTAGCTAGAGCAATTAGACAACAAAAGGAGGTCAAAAGGATACAAACTGGAAAGGAAGAAATCAAAATATCACTATTTGCAGATGATATGATAGTATAGTTAAGCGACCCAAAGAACTCCACCAGAGAACTCCTACAGCTGATAAACGACTTCAGCAAAGTGGCCGGATATAAAATCAACTCAAGTAAGTCAGTAGCCTTCCTATACTCAAAGGATAAGCAGGCTGAGAACGAAGCAAGAGAAATGATACCCTTCACGATAGCCACAACCAATATAAAGTATCTTGGTGTGACTCTAACCAAACAAGTGAAAGATCTGTATGACAAGAACTTCAAGTCTCTGAAGAAAGAAATTGAAGACCTCAGAAGATGGAAAAATCTTCCATGCTCATGGATTGGCAGGATTAATATAGTAAAAATGACCATCTTGCCAAAAGCAATATACAGATTAAATGCAATCCCCATCAAAATCCCAACTCAATTCTTCAGACAATTACTCTTAATGGATATGCATGTAAATACTCTTTGTTGTAAACTTCTATTTCAGTTTATGATTTGATTTTTTGTGTGAACTTGTGATGAACTTTGTAACATGTGATCATGTACTCTGAAAGATATATAGGAACTGAGGACAAAGAGAAGAGAGAAGAATGTATTCTTTTCCCCTCTTGGAAGAATTTTTTCCTTAGTAGAATTTTTTGCCTTTCACCATTTAGAAGAATTTTTCCCTTTCCCCACTTAGGATCTTTCTGCTATTCTCCTTAGATAGCTTTCATAGGAAACTTTTTACAACTTAGTAATAAATGCTATAACCACTTTTCTCAGTGTCCCATCATCTTCTTGGACTTCCTCCTAGCAGGTTGAATGTTAGAGTAGCACAGTTCCTGCTGAGATAGTACAAAGGTTATTTCCTTAATCCTTTCCTGTTTTAGGAAGAGGTGCTAGTGCCAGAAACTGCAGTTTCTGGCCTCAGAAGACAGGTCAGCTACAGTAGCTTAGTAACTTAGACTTAGATAAGTAAACTTTTATTATTATATAGCAACCCTAAGTATCTCATAAGGCCAAGTCTTACCCTCCACCAATGCTCTTTCCCCTCTGCTCCCTCAAGAAGAACTGACAAGCAAGAAGAACCCACGCTGGGCTGGCCCCTGGCAAGAGTTTATATTACTCTTGAGCTCATTGAAACCCATCTAGGCTCCATTGCTCTTTTTCCTCAAATTCTGTTTCACCTGTGTCAAGATGCTATTTTAACCCAAGTCATAGACATAGCTTCCAAAGAGAGTACTCACCAAGAAAGCTCTCAAATGTCTGCTTTCTCTAATAGAAGACTCTTACCTCCCTCACTACACCCTTGACAGGCTGAAACAGGTCATTTCAAGGTGGAGGGTTGGGGGAGGGAGATACAATCCAATGCTGTAGCAGGACAAAACTTTTCAACTTTATTGTGGAATTCCTCAGTGCCAGCCAGCTAACTTTGCCCAAAGGAAAGCAACAAAGACCACAAGACCCCTCCCAAGCAATTTGCCTTACAATAGACAGGACCTTTCCATTCATTAGCATTCTCACCTATTTAGGTTTTGACTTTCAGAGACACACTCAAACTACTTCTTTTCTAACTGCATCTGAAAAGGCATTATCTTCCTATGTTTGGATATTTTGCTAACAATTAGGTTTTCTATACACCATAATCAAATATCCTGCAACAATTTACCCCCTTACTTCTGCCCCTCCATCCTAAATTCCTCAAGGCCCATTTCTTCCTTGTTATGTATGGTTGAATATTAAGACTCAAATACATAAATAAAACTTGCTGACTGCATTTTTTATTGGATGTGTGTATATGGTTCAAGGGCTGACCATGTTGCATTAGCCAAATTGGGAACTGATTGCCTAAGGATAATTTCCTACTTCATATTTCCACATTTTAACAAGCAATAGAACTTGAGGAGTATAAAACATCCAAGGTTGCTAGGAAACTACAGGAAGAGGCCTCTCCTCTGTGAAGGAGATAAAATATCTGTATTGAATCTAAAAGCTGCAAGTAGACTTTTTTATTTACCTGGTGAGCTTTTTCATATTTGTGGTGGCAGATCTCCCCTACCTTTGGTATAGAGGTAGATGTCACCCAAATTCCCCAGAGAGATTATCCCATATTTTTCCCCCTTCAGAATCATTACCTAACGTTATGGAAAACATAACATGTATTTTATGGCCTTCAGATATCTTTGCTATTCTTCAGAGACCATATTTGAATATACATCTCCAAGCTAGAGAATCTATCCCCCTGCTAATATGCTTTTTAAAAAGGTGTTTATGTATAGGTACTTCCTACGCTTTATTGTGTCCCTAGAATGGACTGATTGGGTTGACAGTTGCCTGGAAACCTTTGTTGAACTGTAATGTAGTTTAAGTATGCTGGCAGTGATTCACCTGGTATTAGGCTCCATGAATTCTGATCCAGGTTGAAAAAGACAATGTGGCGGGGCAGTGGTGGTATATGCCTTGAATCCCAGCACTTAAGAGGCAGAGGCAGGTGGATTTCTGAGTTCAAGGCCAGACTGGTCTATAGAGTGAGTTCCAGGACATCCAGGGCTATACAGAGAAACCCTATCTCAAGAAAACCAAAAGAAAAAAGAAAAAAAGACAATCTGCATGAGGTTTTGATTCTCATCTCTTAGACTGCTTCCTTTCCGTACCTACAGGGAACCCTCAACACAATCTGGACCCCCACAAGTCCTAGAACACCTTGTATAAGAAACATGATGAATAGAAAACATGGGGTAGAAAATACCCCCCAAAACTCACAGCACTAGACTTTCTCTCAGATCATCCAGCTTTCATTCCTAGTACATATGTCAACTCTGACTAAAAACAGGAGAACCTTTTTATAGTCAAACTCAAGCCCTAGTTACATAGTAAGTGATTATAAAAACATTCTTTTTCAATTAATAATTGAGTTAGCTATCACCTAATTCTCATAATATACCACAAACAGTAGAAATCATTTATCATGTAGAAATCACAAGATTATAGAACAAGAACAAGTAAAAGAAATGTTGACTTTTAACTTGGAATTAACTTTAACTTGTAATTAATTAGAAAAAGCAGGAAATAGTGTAGTCTGTTAGGTTTTCACAAATATACGTTTGATTTGTCTACAGTGTATGAGACAGGGTCTCATTTAGAACTCCAGCTGACGTTGATTCACCAAGCACACTAAAATGTATAACACATATTGCATCTGTAATAAATAGTATAAATTTGTCCCATGCATTTGGACCACTATTCCTAGCATGATAATCTTGTATAGAAGAGAGACCTGACAAGTAATTTGATGTTAGCCTGGTTAGAAATAAAACATTATGTTCTTTCTTTCTTTATTTTTTTATTTCCTTATTTACATATGGCTCCAGCTACATAGTTAGCAGAGGATTGCCATTTCAGAAATCAGTGAAAAAAGAGGCCATTGGTCCTGTGAAGGCTCAGCATCCCAGTGTAGGGGAATGCCAGTCAGGAAATTGGGGGGGGGATTGGTAAGCAGGGGGAGGGGAAATGGGATAGGGGGTTTTTGGAGAGGTGATGAGGAAAGGGGTTACCATTTGATATGTAAATAAAGCAAATATGTAATTAAAAAAACAGTTGATTAAGAAAGAGGAAATCAATTCCATAGAAAGGAAGTGGGATAGAGAGCTGAGAATGGTCCAATGTCCAAATTCCTTCCCAACAGAAACATATACTATGATTTTATATGTCAGTAAGTAGAATCTACTCTTCATGACATGTGTACATCACTTTCTTTGGGACTGCATTCTCTGTCTCTTATACAGAGCCCTGGTAGGGAGAAGTTTCTGCAAAGTGGCCTCTTTCGGACATTAATCTTGATACCTTACTCCTGTCCCTACACTCTTGCCACAACCCTGAGGTATTGCAAGTTTCTGAAAAGAAAGAACTAAAATTACTTTCAGCAAGAAACTTCCTAATAGGAGTCCCAGAAAGAAATGATATCTAAACATGACTAGATGTTTCAAGAACTAGTGTCACTGTTAAACATTTCCTTTTTTGAAAAAAAAAGTATGATTCTTAGCACCAAGAAGTAGAAGTGTAGGGTCAGTGGCATATCAACATAAAACAAGCAAACAAAAACAACAAAAATAAACAAATAAAAAACTTTATACATAGGTATCCGCGGAAGCTCTTATTCCGGTGGTTTTGGTTGTTAGGAAAGATATAGTCTTCATGGACCATTATGGTCTGAATGTATATATTACCCACAAGCACATGTGTGAACAATTGTTCTACAGCTAGAAGGAGTGCTGTCATGAGAAATTGTGGAGCCTGTGGGATGTCAGGTTTGGTTGGAGGAAATAGATTACCTGGGGGAGTGGAGAGTCAGGTCTTAAGAATTACAACTAAGCCCCTTTCTATTCAAAATATTTATATGTATGAGTCACATGATACACAAGCACATGGTTTTAGACCTCTCTTTCTACTATGTAGCAGCCAGCCATGATATTTTCCCCACCATGATACCACGTCAACCAGTAAGCACAAATCAATGTCACCTTCCTTCAGTTGCTTATCTTCCAATATTTCATAGTTATTTAATGGTTATTCAAATACACATGTAAATCAATCCTGACTCTTTTGTTCATCTTGCTGTTGTCAGTTGATCTCCTGGTCTTTAAACTTTTGAAGCTCATATATTGAAGAAAAGGTTTTCTTTATAAAAGAAAGAGAGAAAACAACTGTGATATATAGTCTGTAATCAAGTCATTTACATAGATAGCATTTTCTCTTGTATAAGTGTTTTCTATTTCCTGACATCAAGATGATGTTAAACACTAATTATTTAGATAGCTAGAGATTTGGACAAATAATTAATAAAAGTTCATTCTCAGGAACAAGGTCAGGTTTTGAAATGTTCCTGTAATAACTGCTATAAGAAGATAAACAGTTTCATTTTTTTTTTTTTTTTTTGGAAATCAGCATCCACATGCACATAGTCACACAATGACACTGAGAAATCTCATCATTAAAATTAAAAGAAGTGGTTGAGCAAACAAAATTTTACTCATGATGTTCTTCTTGTATAAGCATTTATTACTATTACCCAGGGGTTGAGGCATCTGAATGCTTACCCACAGAGTTTTTCTTCATCATGAATTGGTTCATGTAATAGAAAGTAATCATAAAAGCTTGATAGCAGAAAAATCAATCTTTCTCTGTTGGTAGTGTCATTTGGGGAGATTTAGAAAATGTTCCCCTGCTGGAGAAAATATATCACTCTGGCTGACCTTGAGAGTTTACATCCTCATACCATGTCTACTTCCTACACTCTCTTTACGGCTATAGGTTGAGGATGTGAGCTCCGAGCTCCCTCTTTTAGCGCCTCATATGACACTTGTTACCCTGACACTTTCTTGGAGATCCTATATCCCTTTGGAACCATAAGGCAATTTAAACACTTTAAAATGTTCCCTTCATATTGAGGTTGGTTTGTTGCTATGTATTGTAATGCCAAGTTCAGAACCCTAAAACCTGATTGCCCCAGAGAAAAGAAGGACCACACATAAACCCAAGTGAAGCTATGTGACCTTGGTCTCAAGTTACCTCCAATTGGTGAATAAAGATGACAACAATCAATAGCTGGAAAAAAGAGACAGAGACAGGGTTGAGGGAGGACTGGACTTGGGGTCGGAGGAGAACATGAGGTGAAGAACAAAGTTGATTGAGAAAAAGCAAGCTTAGGTTAGGTGAATAATAAAATAATGGCCATGTGGGAAGACTAATTGGAGTTAAGACCATCCCAAATGAAAAAGGCAAATTATATGATGAAATAATCGGCTGAGAAATAGACATAATAGCATAAAGAATAGATACCAAACAATTTCTTGTGCTAAGGCTTATTATAAATATAAAGGTTGTATGTATCTTTTACCTGCAAATAAATAGTCAAAGGTAAGTTAGAAACTCTGGATTGTGATTATATTTTTTTATTATACCTTAATCATTTTATGACAGCAACAGAAATGGCACTAATATGTACCCTTAGCGTGTAACACCTAAATGAGTTATTTCATGTAATTAAAGTGAACTGTGAAATCTAAACCAGTTACATTATCAATGAAATTCATAAGAATTTTGTCCACATGTGTTTGTAGGTACAAAAAATAGACACGTCAGCATACTTGAGCAGATAGTTGATACTTGCTAGAGTTTTTCTTAAGAACGAATAATTTTGTGTAACTTAATGTAAGTGGGTTGGCTAAAGATTGTAACAAATCCACCAGAGTCATAGATTGCCTTAATTGTGAGTTCTTCTAGATCTTGAAAGAATTGTGACATGCAATCTTAAACAGATTGGTCACCTAATAAAGGTTTTACTCCTTCATAAAGATACCACAACATGTAGCACTTTATCATATTGACTTCATTGATAGGGTTTCCTTGCAGCATGGATTTTTCTCATGGTTTCTAAAATGACTGGTACATGCACAAGCTTTACCACATTGCTTATTTTCATGAGATTGCCTACAAACCTGTGTTATTTTATACATTAGGAGATAAATGTCACCTGCTATGGCCTTACCACATCATTCACACAAGGTTACTCTCATGGGTGAGTTCTTTTATGTATTCTCAGATATATTATGTGCTTCTTTATGTGTTCAAAGATGACTGTGAAATGCAAAGGTTTAACACATTCTCTCTCTCTCTCTCTCTCTCTCTCTCTCTCTCTCTCAGTGTGTGTGTGTGTGTGTGTGTGTGTGTGTGTAGTTGTACACTTGTTTGATTGAATGTAGTTTATATGCCATGAAACTCCCTCCTGTTAACTGTGGATGGTCGCAGGATGCCAACATTACAGTAGCTCATTCTTAGAACATTTTCACCACACAAATAGTTCCCTCAGGTATCAGCCATGAGCTGCTGCTATAGCTGGAGACAGGGTAGACCACTCTCTGGCCCTTGCTGTTTTATTGTTTGGGAGGTGAGACCTGCATTTCAATAGGTGCTATGGTCATGGAGGCAGAGAAAGACAGTAACCATTGCTTATGGTAAGGGTTAGCACCTCTTGTGCTAACCCTGGGTGCTTATGTCTGTGTGTGTCTGTGTCTATGTGTGTGTGTGTATGTATATGTGTATCTGTGTGTCTAAGTGTGTGTTTATGTGTCTATGTGAGTCTGTGTGTGTCTGTGTGTGTATGTATATGTGTATCTGTGTGTCTAAGTGTGTGTTTATGTGTCTATGTGAGTCTGTGTGTGTCTGTGTGTGTATGTATATGTGTATCTGTGTGTCTAAGTGTGTGTTTATGTGTCTATGTGAGTCTGTGTGTGTCTGTGTGTCTCTGTGTCTGTCTGTGTATGTCTGTGTATATGAGTGTCTGTGTCTGTGTTTATCCAGCTCCAGCAAGCCCGATTCTTGACTCCATGTGCAATTACATGCACATGTATGTTTGCGTACACACAAATAAAAAATGAAGAAATTATGAACCCAGGTTTAATGGAAGAAGCTGACACTATGATCTGAAGTCCTGTAGGTAAAAGTTTGAGGGTTCAGAGAAATAGATAAGAATGTCAATCTCAGGAAGAATTAAATAATACACGTGACTGGTGTGAACCCCGGGATTGCATCAATCACATGATATCACGTATTTTCACACAGTGCTGCAGAGATCTGACCCTGGGCTGAAAAACTCCTTCAGCTGCTTTTCTCATTGCTGGGCCCAACACCTGACAGGATGTGAATTTTGGAGGAGAGGTGATCTTGGCTCATGATTGACAGTGTCAGCATTCTGTCAAAGCCCTGCCCACAGTTCCCTGGCCACAGCCTGACTCACTATAAAGGGGCTGCTTGCTTGCTCCTCTGCCTTCTCTCTCTCCTGCCTTCTTGCCCCTGATCTGTCCTCTTGTGCCTTCCCCCCTCTGTCCCCATTCCCCTCCCTGTCCACATACTCATGACTGCCAGCCTCTATTCTTCTTCTTCTTCTTCTTCTTCTTCTTCTTCTTCTTCTTCTTCTTCTTCTTCTTCTTCTTCTTCTTCTTCTTCTTCTTCTTCTTCTTCTTCTTCTTCTTCCTCTCTCTCTCTCTCTCTCTCTCTCTCTCTCTCTCTCTCTCTCTCTCTCTCTCTCTGCCTTTCTCTGCCTCTACTGCCCTCTCAGCTCCCCTCTCCATGCCCTGAGTAAACTCTATTCTATACTATACACCATCATGTGACTGGTCCCTCAGGGGACAGAAAACCTCAGCATGGGCCCTCAGAAGCATCCCCTTCCCTACACCTGACTACAAACACATTTTCTCTCCTCATCTCTTTAAGAACACAAAAGGAAGTGTGCAGTCCATCATGGACAGGAAGGTGTCCATCATGGACGGAAAGGCATGCAAGTGGGTGTCTCTGTGCTGGTCATGGTCATTCAAAGTTCAGTGAACTGAGAGAGAGAGAGAGAGAGAGAGAGAGAGAGAGAGAGAGAGAGAGAGAGAGAGAGAGAGAGAGACAGAGAGAGACAGAGACAGAGACAGAGACAGAGACAGAGACAGAGAGAGTAGACCTGAGGCAATCTATTCTTCACAGGTGCCTGCCCCTTCTGGGGCATGTAAGCACACACATACACACACACACTCTTCACCTAACAATTAAATGTAATAGAAATATATCAAAGAGAACTGGTGTTGAAGAATCTTGGAAACCAGTTGGAGCTGACAGCTCCAACCCCAGCCCTTTGAAGGTAAGCAATGAGAAGCCAGAGAAGTGACTCAAGATGTGGACAAAGTATATGTATGTATATATATATATAAGAGGTGGAGATCTCATTGTATGTTATTGGAAATTTGTTATTGATTATCACAATAGCAGTTTAAGAAGAAGCAATGGTGGAGAGAAGACAATTTGCATGGGTTCATGGAGTCAGCATGAGAAATCAGCACATA
Organism: Tokudaia tokunoshimensis; assembly: GCA_036184795.1. Classification (NCBI taxonomy): domain Eukaryota; kingdom Metazoa; phylum Chordata; class Mammalia; order Rodentia; family Muridae; genus Tokudaia; species Tokudaia tokunoshimensis. Next base: position 3,201,615 of record BTHU01000022.1, read on the forward strand.
ACTGTGGTGGGCAATATCATGGGGAACTGAGGCTCAGATCCATGGATGAAAGAGGGTGAGAGATGTTCTGTGTGATGGTTTGAATAGGAATGCCCCCCATAGACTCATCTCTTTGAATGCTTGGCCCATAGGGAGTGGCACTATTAGGACCTGTGGCCTTGTTGAAGGAAGTATGTTACTGTGGGGGCAGGCTATGAGGTCTCCTATGCTCAACCTGTGCCCATTGTGGCAAACAGTCTCCTTCTGCTGCTTGTGAATCAAGGTATAGGATTCTCAGCAACCTCTATAATACCATGTCTTCCTGAATGCCAGCAGGTTTCCTGCCATGATGGTAATGAACTAAACCCCTGAAATGTAAGTCAACCCCAATTAAGTGTTTTCCTTTATAAGAGTTTCATTGGTCATTAAGTCTTTCCATAACAATAAAACCCTAACTAAGACAGTCTTGATGTGGGACCTTGGTGTGAGACAAGGCCAACTCCATAATCCTATGGCCATTAGTCACATGTAGCCATGCCCCAGGCCTCTAGGTTCTGGCTGGACTCCACCTCTGCAGTCACCTGGCTGCAGTCAAACTCTTCCCACCCTTTGGTTACCTGGCAATACCAGGTAACACGACCCACTATAAATAGAGACCCTCCACGCGCATGCTCTCTCTCTCACCCCTTTTTCTTATCTCTCTCGTCTCTCTGTCTCTCTATTTTCTCGACTTTCCACGTGGTCATGGCTTTTTCTTATCTATTTTCTCCTTTCTCTTTATTTTTCTATCTCCTTTTCTCTTTCTATTATCTTAATAATAAAGCATCAAAGCTACGAGCCGTCTCTTATTAAATTAGCTGCACGGAGCTAGCCTCAACATCTGCAGCTGCCAGAGAAAGATGCTGCGTCTCAACCAGGCCACCTCTCATCTCAGCAACAGTGTCTCAGTCAAATGACTGACAGGTACTGGAAGGTATACACCAGAATGGCACTGCCTTCTGAGTGGGATCTACCTGCCTGTGCCTGCTAACCAGGCAGCCTCCTGCTCTTCCTCCATAGATGCTCTGGCACTCGCTATAGCGATGAGGCACGCTCGCATCCTGCTAGTGTTCCCTCTCCCCACACAGGCCGTTCCCTCCCACAGTGGTGGTGGCTACTGCCTTATTCTGCATTGCATGCTCAGCCTTATAGCACCCAGGACCTTCTAGGAATAACACTACTTGCAGTGAACTGGGACTTCTCACTTCACTCATCAATCAAGGAAAAGCACTGTAGGCTCTCCTACAGATCAATCTTGTGGGAACTTATTCTCAACTGAGGTTCCCTCTTCATAATAACTCTAACATGTATCAAATTGATATAACACCAGCCAGAACAGTGTATATCTCCTTGTCAGCATTGTTATTTGGTACTTATTCTTAATGGAATTCTTGAAGACAAAGGAAAGAAGAAAGAAATAGGGATAGGCTAGCAAGACGAAGCTTCAGTAGGTTTAAAACACTTGCTGTATATATCTGAAAACCTATATTCAATTCAAACTTAAACCTACATAAAAATTATTTGGGAATATTACACACATGCTCACATACACACATACACATGCACATACACATATGTGTGTAAGTACTAGCAATTAGTGTAAAAAAAGAGGCCATGAATTTGAAAGACAGCAAGGAGTGGTATATGGGAATGTTTGAAGGGAGGAAAATAAAGGGGGAGTGGGAGACGTAGTTTTATTTTCAAAAAACAAAAGAATTATTAGAAAGTGGAAATAGAAAATTGACTTCACACAGGTGTGCACTGACCTTCATTTGAGTGGCATAGTAGTATATACTTAAATAGGTGCACACACACATGCATCATACAGAAATGCACACACAAGGCAAAATACTGAAGATAGAGCTGGAGATATGGATTAGTAGTTAAGAGCACTTGTTGCTCCTCCAGATGACTTGAATTCAATTCCCAGCATCCATGTGGTAGTTCACAGTCATCTAAACTGGAGTCCTTAGGGGATCTGACCCCAGTCACACATATGGTGCCCAGACATACATGCCTGAAACACCCATGTACATAAAATAAATACAATTAGAAAAAGAAACAATGATAAGACCCAAAGTAGAAAGAATATATTCCATGGTCATCACATTGGAATGTAGTTATTTCTAGGAAAGACCAGAGTGGTCAAAAGTATAACTTGCAGTAAATAAACATCAAAGTACTTAAAGCTTAACAGAGACAGAGAGACTTTGACTACAGTAGAAACTTAAGAGGCTTCATCTCACAAGGTCCTTTAGAATGCTTTGCCAAACTTGGTATGATTACAAGGTCCCAGGCTTGGCCGTCAGTTCCCTCATAGATACTGCATTTCTTTGTTCCTCTTCACAGTAATGCTGCATTCTCCATCTTCTCCTGCATTCCCAATTTGCTAATATGTTGGCCTCTTCATGATCTTTCCTTTTGCTGAGCCAGTCTTCAGTCAAAAGCCATACAAGAGCTATCAGGATTATGCACGCCAGACTGATCCGGATGAGATTCTGGGTTGTGTGATCCCAGAAGGCAGAGTCTGGATTCAGAAGACAGGGTGACAGATGATCCTCCCTCTTCTTATTCTTTTTAATTTTATTTAATCTTTATTTTATACTTCAGATTTTATCACCCTCCCGGGCCACCCACTGACTTCCACATCCCACACGTCTCCCCCTCCCCAGTCTCCAGGAGAATGTCACCACCACCCCACTCCCCACTGCACCATACCTCCCCAATCCCTGGGGCCTCCCTCCCTTTTCTTTTTTGTCCTTCCTGCTTTTCTTTGTACCTTCATCAAAGACTATGGTTTTAGACTTTTGCTTACCCTTGTGTAATCCTGATTCTTTGGTTGAAACATTGAACTTCCAATAATCTGAGGATAAGGGATGGAAAGAGGGATGAACAGAGGATTAATCCTTCCTTTGAAATCTTTCTTCTTTTATATTGCATGCTATGGCATTCCAAGGTTGGCCCTCATCCCAAATTCCAGGCCCTAGGGGCTTCATCTGGCAATAGACTAGTAAAGAGATGGATGAACTCAAGTATGAATTCATCCATAGTGCTAATCAATGCACATCATCTGCATTGCCAGACAGATCCTCCAGGGAAGCTTCCCTTTCCTCATTTATTCAGTATTTCTTTCTTTCTCTTCACTGAAGACAAACTCACATATTTTCTTCACTGTCTGACATGAGCTGTCCTCAATCCCATCATCACCTCTGTGATGGGTAATAGCTTGAAATGTAAATTTGTCACAATCGAGAATTGCCTGAAAAAAGAGGTCAAGTGAGGAATTATCTAGATCAGGTTGGCCTATGAATAGTATATCTGTGCAGGGTTGCATTGATCATTAATTGATGTGTGAGGACCCAGCCTTTTGTGGATGTCACCATTTCCTGGACAGGAGTATATGCATGATACAGGACAGGAGAATGCCTGATTAGAGCTAAAACAGGTAGCATAAATATATTTGCTTATCTCTGTATTTGACTGCGGATGTGGTATAACTTGCTACTTGAGTTCTTATCTTGACTTCCTCCATGTGATGTCATGAGACCTAGAAGTAGAAGTTGAATAATTCCTTCCCTTTCAGAGTGTTTTATCAGAGCAACAGAAATAATCACTAGCGATGAAGGTAATTAAGACAAAAGCCAGAGAACAAGACTGTGTGGAATTGCCTTTCCTAAATGGGCTATTACACCCTTCCTCCTACAGATCAGGAACTATTTATTGTACTGGAAGGGCTGGAAAATTGTAAGAGTCAGAGGTGGTGGATGAGCACGAGGAACTAATGTCTCCAGACTACAACAGAGCATTTGCACATATGTACTCACAACTATTAAGTTAGCTTTCATAAGACCTGTGCAAGCTCAAGATAGAATCACTCCCAACATGGAAAGAGGATATAGGCTTAAAGTCCCAGCCCAGTATGAGTAGCCATTGGCATTTGTTAGCTGATGGGTCGTTGTCCGTAGGTAGGTTGGCCATGCTCTGGTGGCAGGCTACATACTCAAGAGCTATGCACAGCACAAATTGTATTTGATGAATTAAAAAAAAAGAAGACACAAAAGTTGGGTAATGAGGGGGATGGATTTATGATGAGTTGAATATGATTAGAACATTGTATGCAATTCTCAAATAATGAAAATTTTAAAAATGAAATGAAACTAGCCCACACAATTGTTTTCAATTCCATTGGCCGCAGTACTGTTCTATATCACCCAAATCATCTTCCTGCCTTTGGCTGTATCCACAAGGCTATGAATCTCTCTCCCTCTGTAGTTCCATGTACTTTTTTCCAGTAGTCTTTATCTTAAAGACTTCCCACTCTGGGGGAACCTCTTTCGTATTGCCATCTTCCCTCCTGATCAATTCAAGGCATTTTATTTTCCTACATCATCACTCCCTCTGTGTGTGCTAGAGAACCTGTTTATTGATCCTTGGTTTGTTGACTCTTGGTTTGTTTCTTATTACTGGGGAATGAGTTGCACAGAGTCTGGGGTATTTGGCTGGGTGATGGTAGAAGGTACTGTGCACCGAATGGATGGTTTGAGTAAATATCACATTTTTAGTGTTGTTAGAAAGCTTTGATCTTTTCTATCGTGTGTGTGTGTGTGTGTGTGTGTGTGTGTGTGTGTGTGTGTGTGTAGGCCAGATATCAAATAATTTCCACTTTAGTTTGTAAGACAGGATCTTTCAATAAACCTTGAATTTCAACTAAACTAGCTTGCTGTAGAGCCTCAGGAATAATCCAGGAATAAAAATAATTCTCTCTCTCTCTCTCTCTCTCTCTCTCTCTCTCTCTCTCTCTCTCTCTCTCTCTCTCTCTGTCTCTCTCTCTGTCTCTCTCTCTCCCTAGCACCAGGATGACAGGAATAAGGCACCATACCTGACTTGTACATGGGTCCTGTGGATAAAACTTGGGTCCTCAACCTTGTGTGGAAAACACTTTACCAATAGTAAATTCCACAGTTCCTTTCTGGGGAAATTAGAAATGACTCACCAAGAGAAGTGGGGTCTGTAGGTGAAAGACTGGTGTTCTCAACACCTCCTAAAAATGGAGAATACTTTTAAAAAGTGAGGATTTTAGGTCTCCTCTTCTATCCTCTCTTCCTTCATCTTTCTCTGCCCCTCTGGTGTTCCAAGTGCCCAATTGGATTGCTGACAAGAAGAGAACTTTTGCTATCTTTTTTCATTACTATCAAGGGTATCACTTAGGACTGGGATTAAGATACAGGAAAGAGTGTCTTTACCTGTGATGAGTAGTGTCACAGGCTCACTGGGAAAAGACCATGCATAGTCGTTGTAAGAGCCAAAACATCTGTATGTCCCTCTGTGTGCCCTGGTCACAGGACCCATGGGGAAATCTGCTTGGTTGTTCCCGTATTTCTGCTGGATATGGTTGGATCTTCTCTCCTTGACCAGAAAGAATTTGCTTGTCGCCGTCTTCAGCTGGCAAGAGAAGGTAACATTCTCCCCCAAGGGTACCTCAGGCCCTGGATGAACCCAGAGGTTTGGTGTGTCATACAGACCTGTGAGAAAAGGGGGACTGTTGTATGGAAAGCATTATCACACTCCAACTTCTTGGTCTCCTGTTTCCCTGTCCTTATGATCAGATGTCACTCTGGAATCTGGGATCCTTCTGTTTGTTTCCTATACTTTTGCTTGTCTCACATGGGTCCATAATCTATCCAGATTAAGACAGATGGATCACAGCTTCTGCATCTCTACCCATGACTCTGAGTTTGGTCCCTGGCACCAAAAACACTAGAATTACCTAGAAACCTGCAGCTCACTTCCCCTACCTAGAATCACTACATTAGAGATCCAGTGATAGAATAGCCTTTTGCATTTAAAATTTTTTTTGAGATGATAATATAATTATATATTTTTTGAGACAGTGTTTTTTTATGTAGCCCTGGCTGTCCTGGAACTCACTCTATAGACCAGGCTGGCCTCAAACTCAGAAATCTGCCTGCCTCTGCCTCCCAAATGCTGGGATTAAAGGTGTGAACCACCACTGCCTGGCTTATATCATTTCTCCTTCCCTTTTCTCCCTACAAGTAAACCTATATAACACTCCTTGTTCACTTTTAAATTTATGGCTTCTTTTGTTACATGTATATATTATATATATATATTTATATTTGTTACATATATATTTAAATGTATTGGTATACATATATAAATATATATGAATATAAATATTCCTAAATACACATGTACAACAACCTATTCAATTTGCTTACTGTTATTTGTTTGTATGTTTTCAGGGTTGACCATTAGGTATGGGCTCATCAATTGGTGTGCCCTGGGTAAGACTTTCCCCTGTTGTCATCAATTCTTAGTTGCCTTTAATTCTCTGTGTGGGGTTGAAGCCTTCTGGGCTTGCCCCTGTCATAAAGAAATCATTTTTGGGGAGCCTGTGGAGGTAGCTCAGTTGGTAAAGACATGAATTTGATCATTGGGTCTGGGTTTGATCTCCAATATCCACACAGAAATTGAAGCATGGTGGTGCGTGCATGTGATCCCACTGCTGGAGAGGAAGGATAGGCACACTTGTTGACCAGCTAGTCTGGTGTATGTGCTTGGTGAGCCCAAGACACCAATGAGAGACCCTCTCAAAAAATAAGGCAAACAGCTCCTGGAAAATAACATCTCTGGTTTGTACTCAGGCACACGTGTGCATGCACACACATTCACACAGACACAGAGACACAGACGCACGCACACAAACACACACACATACACACATACACACAAACACATACACACACAAATACACACATACACGCACAAGCACACACACACACACATACTTCCCTGTGCATGCATGAACTTGCACACACATGTTTAGAGTCATTAAACATATGAAACTGCTACAATCCATTAGTATCTTGTGCTTCCAGAACATTTTCTTCTCAGAAACAGAAATCTTTACACCATTAAACAACCCACTCTCTTCCTCCCACAGTCTGGCAACCACCCTTCTACATTTTTTGTCACTGTGAATTTGACTATTCCAGGTAACCCAGTTAAATGCAATCAGATAGTAATTGTACTCCTATGACTGGCTTGTCTCCATTATCATTGTGTCTTTTGGTTCAGCCATGTCATAAGAAGACATAGCAAAATTCTAGCATTTTCTTCCTTTGCAATGTAGAGTAATATTCTACTATATTGATACACCACACTTTGTTCATCCATTTATGCTCCAAGAGATACCAGCGTTATTAGCACCTTTTAGCTATCAGTTTAGTTAGTTAGTTTCTCTATTTTTTCCTTTGTGTGTTTGTGTGTGGCATATGTGGTGTATGGTTCTGTGTGTTCATAGGCATCAGTACCTGTAAGCACATGGCAAAGGAAGAAACTGGGTACCCTGGTCTATATCTCTCCATCTTACTCCTTTGAGAGAGTGTCTTAATGAACCAACAGGTAGGATGGTGGCCATCAAGCCCTAGAAATATGATGTTGTTCCCTGCCCAGTTCTAGTGTTATGGGAACACCTGGCTGTTTACATGAGTTCTGGGGATTTGAACTCAGCTACTCATACTTGAACCACAAGCTCTGTTATTCATGAACCTTCTAGCCTTTTAGTTATTGTGACTGATAATCTCATGAACATGCATGCAAACAGACTATCTCTGTTCTTACAAGATATCTAGGTGATTTTCAAGCTTGGTTAAATTTGAGAACTTAGTGTATGACTACATTTTCTGATGAAACTCCATCACAGATCAACCTTTTCCTGCCCAGCTTTGATTCTCTTGTCCATCTGTCCTTAGTCATACCCCTGCACACAGTCGCCTACAGTAGAATCATTTTCCCCAGAGATCTTGAGCTAAGATACACTTGATTCTAGGACAGATAGCTTACCGAAAAAGATTGTCCTTGCAGGAAGTAGCTTTGATTGAACATATCCCCTGAGTTCCAGCCACAGATAAGCAGTGTCTGAGTGGAGCTTAGATAGTTTTCAGCATTCATGAACACAAACAGTCCCTATGATTGTGCCAAAATGATGTTACATTTAAAAACCAAGACACTTACCAGTTACTACCAGTTTCAGGGGGTTGCTGGACTCTGACCAGAGCCCTCCACTCTGATAGATGCAGGTGTAGATCCCTGCAGTATGTGAGGTCATTTGTGAAATCAAGAACCTGACTTTATTCATCGATCTAGATGGCTTTGGTCTCTCCAAGGCATAAAAGCTTCCTTCGAAGTACAGTTGATACTCAGAGGCATGCTGAGTCCCCTGACACCAGATGTACACCGAGTATCCTCTCATGACCATGATGCTGGGTTTGGCCCAGATGATGGGTTTCGGGAAAGTCTCTGAAAAGGAACCATAGGCAGGCATCCTAGGTGAACCATTTGCTTATCTGTCCCAGGTTTTGTCAGCCACCAGCTTAAGGTCAAATGAGGCAGAATGCCTTCCTCTGTCTCTGGACGTTCTTAGACAGACCTCTTAAAGAACCCATAGGCACGACCCTGAGACTCTGAGGAAAGGACTTACGCTTTTCGGTGTTGATCCTCTGGCACAGACATAGCCCTAGAAAACAGTGATAATGTCACACCATCTCCTCCCCACACCCGCTCTTGATCCCACTCCCCTTTAATTAAGGACTCACCTAGGCAGAGTAGGGTAGTGAGTATTGGTGACATACCAGTAGCCAGACTGTTGCTGAACAGTGTGTGTGTGGACTGAGTCCAGGGGGTGAGAGAGATGCACAGGATGTGGTGGGTGAGGCCTGACACCCATCACGATGGGACTTTCACACATTTTTTCTTTTAAACAGAAAGATTCACAGCTCTCCCTTTACTATTGACCTTGGACTTCAGACAAAGACTTGGTTCACGGAACACAATAGACACATTTTGGGTCTAGAAGAGTACTCTGACCATAAACTGCTCAGTCTGCAATCCATTTCTGGGTTAATCTATAAATTCATTCATGCGGAAGGCATGGGGGAGATTCACAGAGCAAAAGGTCTGAGGATTTCCCAATATGGGGATTTTAATCTTTGTATTCCCATGTGCAACATGCATGTGTTTGGATTGATTTATTAGTTTAACAGAAAATCAACATTAATACAATATTAATAATTTTCTATTTTGTCCCAGTAAATGTTATTATTCTATTGTTTTTATCTTCATGTGCATGTGTGGCATGCATATATATGTGTATGTATATTTGCATGTGTATTGACACATCTATGTACGTGTGTGCATGTGAGAGTCTAAGGTTGATGCCTTGGATCACCCTTGGTTACTCTTCTATCTTAGTCACTGAGGCAGGGTCTCTCAATCAAACCCAGAGCTCACCGATATGATGATTCTCCCTCACCGACTTGTTCTGGCGATCCCTTGTCTCTGCATTCCCAGCCTGGAATTATGGTTGGCTTCCATGTCCACTTGATATTTTCTGTAGTTTCTAGGAAGCTAAACTCTGGTCTTCACACTAGCATAGCAATCAGTTTAATCAATGAACTATCTCCTCAATTCTTATTAGATTTATGTGTATTTGCACACATGTCCACTTATTTTATTGATATGGTGCACCTCAAGAGCCAGGAGCTTCCAGGTATGCAAGGTTGACTGACCTATGAGCCCTAGGTAAGCACCTATCTCTGTATCCCAGCACAATTATCATAAGCATGTGCTACCACACTTTGCTTTTATATTTTAAGGATTTCATTTTTAATTATGTGTGTGTGTGGGGGGGAGTATGTGTACATGAATGCCCAAAGAGTCTAGAAGAAAGCCCAGGATTCCCTAGAGTCCGATTTGCAGGTGGCCGAGAGCCTCCTGACATGGGTGCTCTAACAACTGAGCCACCTTCCTGGCTTATGCCTGACTTTATTTTCCTTGCAGATGTTGAGGACTGAACAGAGGCTCTCATAAGTGTAAGACAAGTGTTTTACTGACTTGTTGTTCAGATAATTTGCTCCTTCCTTTCTCCTATATTAATGTTGGGCTTTCCTGTTTTCCTGTGCTGGAAACTATTTACTCCTTCCTTTCCTGTTTATCTCTTCTTCTCATGATATTTATTATTTTCTGCACCCCTGCAACCAAGAACATTTTTCTTCCTCCTCCATGTGTGATGTTAATTTTGTCATCTCCTGGGAGGCTTGCATGGTGGTCATGACAATCCTTGGTTTGTGTTAATATGGAAAAGTCCTTATTTTCTTGTCGGTTTCTTGGCAGAATTTTACTGGATAGTTAATAATAATAATGTAGTTAATAATATAGTTGAGTTAATCAGTTTCAAGTCTTGAAGTACATCATCCCACATTTTTCTGCCTTTTAGAGTTGGTGAGAGATCTGACGTTCTGACATTCATTCCTTTATAAGTGAGTTTGTGTCTTTCCCTTATGGCTTTTAATATTCTTTCTTTGTTTTGTGTATTTTGGTATCTGGATTGTATTATGTCTTCTACTCTGATTCTATCTAGTTGGAGTTCAAGGTAACTGAATGTCTATGCCTAGACTTTGGAAGCTTTGTGCTGTAATTTGACTTTATAGATATTCTGGACGCTTGATTTTTTTCAACATTTTTGTCATCTTGTGTTTCTCAGGTTTTGTCTTTTAACCGTTGTTCTAGTTTCACTTCTGTTTCTGTCATAGCTCACTCTGAGAAAAGTCACCTTGGGGAGCAATGTTTATTTGACTAACAGTTATGTGTTCATGTCAAGGCAGGAATTCATACTCAATTCTCTCAGAATCATGATTTCTTATATTTTTGGTTGTGAGCTTAGAATTTAATGGCTGAGCTGTCTCTCTTTTCCTCATGATTTCTTTTATGATATGAATCTCCAACATATTTTCTTTAAGTTTCCCCAAATTTTATTAGCATGTATTAATTGAATAAATGAGGGGTTGGTGTGACATTTCCATGCATGCACATACAGTTTTGTGGTCTTTCCTCTCTCTCTTTCTGTATTACTTTTCTAAAATTCAGAATTCATTTATTGAATGAAAAGTATATGCAAGAATATCATTGAAAGGAAACTAATACTACAAACTACAATTTTGAAAATAAAGCCAATATAACGGGAACAATATATACATAACATTGAGGAATGCTTGATTTTTGACCCATGATGCATTCCTATCTTTACAATCAACTTAAATGTCTGCTACAACAAAACTGTGCCTTGGTCTAACTTCAGTGCTTTTTCAAAAAGCAACAACATTCGACAACACTTTTGCTTTGAGATATTTGAGATTCACACATTTGTTCAAATACATAGATTCGATTCAATAGCAGATCTGTAGATCATGTTACTCGCTTAGTATCTCGAGTCATGTGTACTAAGAAAGTACCACCTCAAGTTTGAAAACTGCTGATCCTTGACATGAAATTCATTTCAGGTGTGGGTTTTAAAACAATGAGATGAAAGCAAAACTTCCCCCTCCCCCCAGGAACAAAGAAGTCTTATTAAAGTATAGAAACTCAAGTCTATCCTTCTACTCTAAAGAACATTTCTTACTAACTTTTCTGGTAAGGCAATAAATGCTCCAGAATAATCTTCAATATACGCTTGCAATGATTACACGGTTTAATATTAATAATGACAAAAAGGAACAAAACAAATGAAGAAAAAAACAAGAAAAAAAGACACGTTAAAATTTCAGGCTAAAAATACGCATTAGACAGCAATGGCAGCATTTTTGGAAATGATGTAAATGCCATATATTTGTCAAATAATGTCATGCTTATTAAAACTATAGTTAAGGACTTAAGAGTTTTACAGTAAATACACTGCTGAGGTCTATTTATCTAAATATTAATACCACAATGTGATTACTAGCCAGATGATGAAGATGCTACTTGGGTATGTAAGTACTATACAATTTTTACATTGTAAGGTACTTTTACTCAGCATAGAATGAAAACAGGAACAAAGAATCAAAATATTGGAAGTTTATAACCAAACGTGAGTGTTTAATGTGACTTCAGTTTGCATTCAACTTTAAATGAAGGTTATTTAGCCAAATACACCACAGTGAAAAAAGCAGGTAATTAGCCACTTATCTAACCAACCAAAAGGTAAAGTGCTTTTCTGGTTGCTAGTGGCAGAGAAAGGGCTGAAGAAACTCATACAAAATCATACATGTACTACATATCAAATCTATCAACTGACAGCTATAGTATTTGAAGTCCTTTATATAATTATTGACTGGCCATAATTACCCTTGGTACCTTCATTTTTCTTTTTTAAAAAAATCATTACAGTAGTTGTCCAAGAATGAAGGAGCTCTATTTCTCCATGGGTAAGTTCTATGGCACACAATGTAAAAATTACCTAGACACAGTGATTTAAAGGTTTAAAAAAATAATGGTTTTCAAGCTGTTATAAGGAAATAAAGTACAGATCCTTTGGGGAAAGTCACATCGCTTGGTAAACAAACTGAGATCTGTCCTTGCACTTCAAGTCATGATGAACCTTGAAAATTAATCACATACACATCATGGCATATTAAGAGCAAAAGGAGAAGATGCACAAGGCAATCCACTACTAAAGCTAATTTCCTTCTAAAATAACAATAAAAGATGGTTAAAATAAAGCAAGCATTGAGTCCCTTGATTTAAGTAAATGTGTAAATACACACCTTAACAAGCATGATCTTAAGGGACTAGCAGTTTAAAAATTCAGTCAATAAGCACAGTGTAATTTCCCACCTGTTACATTTAAAAACGCTGTTCTACCAGCCACAGAATAGATCAATGTACAGTTAAGTTAGTACGCTATTTCTTATTTGCAAATCTGATTCATTGTGGTAGGTTAACTAATGATTTGGAACTCAGAATCCTTACTTTTCATACTGAGGTGCTATGGTAATATTAGGCAGACCGCAACTAAATTTTTTGGTTTTGCCATAAAGAAATATGTAAGTGTGCTTCGACAGGTAAGTGGATGTGTGTCATGAGCAAGAAATGCCAGTGGAAAGCCTTTCTAAAAATCTGGTGATTGAGAAAACACTTCTGAGCCCTCGAAGAAAAACAGGGCACAAAAGCTTATTCAATATGCAAGCAAATTGATGACTGAAAGCATTAAATAATGTTTCTAAAATAGTGGTCACAAAGTCAAAAATAAATACTGTTTTGCACAAAGATGGTTCCTTTTTAAAAAAAAAACTGTTAGCACATAAGACCTCCTTATATATGCTGGGCCAATATATGAAGTGTTCCACACAACAGGGCATCTGAGAGAAACTGGTTTCAGACATGATGTTCAAAGTCCTTAGCGCATTGGTGACCTCTTTAATCTCAAAGAGGTTTAATCTGATGTTGCCAGATGTTATTTTGATCTTCTTAGGATTCCATTATTTTGCCAGAAGCTCTCTGTACAGCACAGAAAGGTGTACTGTCAAGAGTTTTGGCAAAAGCACTGGAGCTCAGAGCTTATCATCACCAGTAGCCCAGAGTCCATACTGGTCAGTGAGAACAACTCTAAAAAGGACCAAAGGAAGGCTTCAGCACGCTTCTCGAAAGAAATGATTAGAGCATGTGCTGTCAAAGCCAAGATCAAAAGAAGGTTCTCTTCATTTGTAGTTTCCATTGCTTGAGTATGAAAACAAGTCCCCAAATTACCAGGTGTTGCTACCAGAGGCATGTTTGCACGGTGAAGTACAACTTGCTCCTGCTTTCCTTTGAGTATGGATCTACTACACAAACTTAAACACTCTAAATAGTAGAACTTTGTTCAGTCCAGAAATACAGTTTACTTCATTCAATGTCTATTAACTGTTGACAGTATACACAGGGCTAATAGTGTTTCAACTGTTTCCCAGAAACTGCAAACTACAGCTACGTAATATCAGTATGTCAAATCGGCTGTCCACTGAAGGCTCAGAAAACTAACAAGGTGTTTTTAGGCAGTTCAATGAAGGATCTAAGAGTTGGGTAGTAAAAAGTTACAAACCCTTTATTTTAGAAGAGGGTGGAAAAGAAGCACAGGAGTTATAGTTGTTTTATTCTCTGTTTTCTAACTCTCTCTGTCCATTAAGCTGCTGCTGGGCTAGTTGCTGATCAATTGCTACTCTTCCATGGCTTTCACTCTCTCACTCGTCATCTTCTTCATCACGTTCGTTAGTCTCCAATATGGTTTTTACAATAGAGTTTGTAAATTCCTCGTGACATATGTTCAATGTATTTTGCCTTGTCTTATACACCACAGTGGTAGTGGTAGGTTTTAACACAGGCTTTTATTTCACATCCAATAGTAGCACCAGGCTGACTGCAACGTGTACATTTCATCCTTTTTCCTCGCTTAATCTCCTGAAGTACAGTTTTAATATCAAAATCTCCAAATTCTGCTCTTGTTGTTGTGAGCTAGACAGTACCAGAAGAAAACAACATACACTTGTAATGTGCAGCTGCCTTCTTGGCGTAAAATATATACAATTTCCCTCTCGCTTCATTTTCTTCCTCACCTATATGGCAAAATCCACATTTAGGCCTGGTATCATTAGGACTGCTCCTGTGTGGAGACCTATCTCGGTAGGAACTGCTCTCCATTTCGTCTGTTCCATGGGAGGATGTGGATCTGGTTTCTTCCACCAGACCTTTAAGGTTGCTTTTCCTTGGTCTTCCTTAGCGACTTTTCTTCTTAGTCTTTGGAGATGAGGGCTCCAGCTCATGCTCATTAAAACTTTCTTCTCGATCAGCTTTGGAGTTATGTACAGTTTTCTTGTGTTTTCGACAATAAACCATGTAAATCCCTTATGAAGGTTTCTCTCAGATCTGAGCCTTATCATGCAATGCACAGTGGTAGTGGCAAGTCCTGTGGCAGGTTTTCACAGCACAGCCAATGGTTGCTCCACGACAATGACAAAGAGAACACATCATGCACTTATGGTGCACTGCCACCTTCTGGTTTTCAGATATCAGTAATTGTCCGCATTCCTTGTCTCTATTTGACTTACAAAAACCACATTTATGCTGTCTTGTAGACCCTTTTTCCTGTTCAATTGAGCTTGACATGCTTTTTTCTTTTTGGTCTTCACAGTTATTTATTCTTAATTAAAAAGATATTAATCTCTTCTTTTTTTATTTTCTAAGTTTTTTTTATTTACATTCAAAATCATTTCCCCTTTCCTGTTTCCTCCCTCCCCAAAAGTCCCATAAGTCCCCTTCCCTCCCTCTTTTCCCCATTCAACCCCCTCTCGCTTCTCTGTCTTGGCATTCCCCTACATCCAGTCTTTCCAGGACCAGGGGTCTCTCCTTCCATCTTCTTGGAAATCTATTGATATGCATATTGTGTCTAGGGTATTCCGAGATTCTGGGTTAACATCCCCTTATCAGTGACTGCATACTATGTGTGTTCTTTTGTGATTGAGTTACCTCACTAAGGATGATATTTTCAAGTTCTGACCATTTGCCTAGGAATTTCGTGAATTCATTGTTTTTACTTGCAGAGTAGTATTCCATTGTGTAAATAGATCACATCTTCTGAATCCATTCCTCCGTTGAGGGACATCTGGGTTCTTTCCAGCTTCTGGCTATTATAAATAAGGCTGCTATGAACATAGTGGAGCATGTGTCCTTATTGCATGCAGGTAAAGCCTCTGGGTATATGCCCAGGAGTGGTATAGCCGGATCTTCCGGGAGTGTCAAGAATTGACAAATGGGACCTCATTAAATTACAAAGTTTTTGCAAGGCAAAAGACACTGTCAAAAAGACAAAGCGGCACCAACTAAATGGGAAATGATCTTTACCAACCCTACATCCGACAGAGGGCTAATATCCAATATATACGAAGAACTCAAGGAGTTAAACTCCAGAGAGGCAAGTAACCCTATTAAAAAATGGGGTACAGAGCTAAACAAAGAGTTCTCACCTGAAGAATATCTAATGGCTGAGAAGCACCTAAAGAGATGTTCATCATCCTTAGTCATTAGGGAAATGCAAATCAAAACAACCCTGAGATTCCATCTCACACCAGTCAGGATGGCTAAGATCAGAAACACAGGAGACAGCAGTTGTTGGCGAGGATGTGGAGAAAGAGGAACACTCCTCCACTGCTGGTGGAATTACAAGCTGGTACAACCACTCTGGAAAGCAGTCTGGCGGTTCCTCAGAAAACTGGGCTTGACATGATTTTTAAATTGTTTAGAGAATGCCACCTTAAGCCTCAAGAAACGCAGTGGGGCTCACGGTTGGGCGAAGGGAGGACAGCACCCATGAGGGGAGACGGGGAAGCCCAGAGTTGATTCTCCGGCCCTGCCGAAGAGCAGGGATCTGTCGCCAGGGGTTGTGTCCTTTCATTCGAGTCTGTATTACTTTTAATCAAATCTCCCATTTTGCCATTTCATGTCTCTAGTAATCATCTTACTTTTATGTCTTCCTCCAACTCCAGATTGCATGCGTATATATATATATATATATATATATATATATATATATATATGTATATGTATATGTATATGTATATGTATATATATGTATGTATGTATGCATGTATGTATGTATATATCGTGTGTTGGTAAGACTTACTTATTTCTTCTAACTTTTTGAAACATTCAATTATTTTTCAACATTGAAATACATTGGTATTGTTACCAGACAGAAGAACTCCAGCATCGCTAGAAGTTGTTAGTGGAAATCTTGTGCTCAAAATGAAGTTGTCATTTAATACAGTTTCATATTCTAATACCATCATGTCCTTCATTTGTTATTATGCTTATGTATTTAAATTACATTTAGACAAAACCAATGCCCTAAAGTCAGGGGAGTGGGGCTTACTATTTCATCCAACCTACCAGTCACTTATAATTGGTGAAGACACAATAACACACCCTCCCAATTCCAGTGTAGATGGGAGAGAGGTGTCACATAGTTCCACCCATAGCCAAGGTGCTCTTTTGGCAATTGATGACTGCTGGGAGAGGGAGTAAGATTTTTCCCCATTGAAAGGTAGCCCAGGATCAATTAGATGTCCCTACAGCATGCACATAATGGCAGCACTTACTAGGCTCAGTGAGTTTTAAAATAGAGTGTATGAGGTGGGGTGGTGGTAGTGGTGATATGGATAGGAAGGAATTGAAGGGGAGGAGATGGGAGTTGATTTCTTCAAAATATATTCACACATAAAATTTTAAAACAGTAAAAATAAAAATATAAAGAAAATATAGAGAATAGAGAAAACCTGAGGAAGGAAAGGGAGGTTCAGGCCTGGTGATCTGTTATCCTAGGTACCCAAGAGGCCGAGGCTGGGAGATTGTGGTGCTGCTGCATAAAAGAAGAATGACTCTTGCTTTGGTTACCCAAGCATGGGCCTGGTTTACTCTAGAAATAGTAGAGTCTGATACTAATAGTCTAATCTACAAAGCAATAGTGAATAAATATTTTATATATATACATATATATATGTATATATATATATATATATATATATATATATATATATATATATATATATATATAAAATCTTCCTGCTATAATAGAATACTCCCTCTGAAAACATGAGCTGGGATCAGCTTGCTTTTCTTCTTTCAGAAGATGAAAAATTAAGCAAAATACAACAGGAGTCCCATAAGGGAGGAAATGGCATTCCTGGCCCTACTTACGTAGAATTAAATCTAAAGCCATAATCCTATATCAGCAAACTATATGCACATATTGTTTCCAACATGTTGTGTGTGTGGGTCACGACTTTCATCACCTTACTGCATTCAGCAAATAGCCTTAGACCTGGCAACTACATCTCAATCTGTCTCTCTGTCTCTGTCTCGCTGTGTCTCTTGCCTCTGAATCTCTGTCTCTCTCTCTCTGTGTCTCTCTGTCTCTGTGTCTTGGTCTCTGACTCTGTCTCTCTGTCTTGCTGTCTGTGTCTCTGTGTCTGTGTCTGTGTCTCTGTCTCACTGTGTCTCTGTGTCTCTTGTCTCTGTGTCTCTGTCTCTCTCTGTGTGTCTGTGTCTGTCTGTGTCTGTATCTCTCTCTGTCTTGCTGCCTGTGTCTCTGTGTCTGTGTCTCTGTGTCTCTGTCTCTGTCTCTCTCTCTCTCTCACACACACACACACTTTTTGAATCAGGGCATGAATGTGTCATAAATGTGAAATAGGAAATCTGGTACAATTGAGACTATGTAGTCAGGTGAGTTTGGAGGAGTTGCTTACATTGGAAGTTCAAAGTATAATATGATATAAAATGTAATATGATTGATTGTGAGGTTATGCTAGACGTCAGTTAATTCTACACAGGCTGTTTACATAGTATGTCAGAAGAATTAGTACATAGCTGAGTATATCAAAACACATTATTAAACTGATTACAAGTTGAATGAAAGTTTGATTTGTAAAGGCAAACTTTAAATATCAATTCTTAGAAAAACCATTCACACAGAGGATCACAATTTTGAGGTGAGACTGTCAAAATATAAGTTCAAGGCCAGCCTGGGAAAACTTGTCTTTAAATAAAAAGAGCACTGGGAATGTAACTCATTCATAGATAACTCATTTAGTATGCATGACGTGGAGTGGCTGGGTTGCCTCTTCTTCACACTGGCCTCTGCTTCCTTGGACTTCTGTTGTGCATCAGTCATTAGAATGCTCCACCTGATAATGCACCCAGCATTCAAGTGGGACCACCATTCAAAGTGGTCCTTATAAATAGCAGGTTCTAGGCCAGCCTGGCCTATAGATGAGTCTGCCTTGAACAAACACATGAATAAAACATTGTATGAATGATGTTATTTTAGTACATGGTTCTCTACCCCACCCCTTCTGTCCCACAGGCATTCTAGTGTTTGTGCTGACAGGACTAAACCGCTCCTACAAAAATAACAATACTAATGTCTAAACCAATTCTATGTTTGTAATAGAGAAAAAAAGAATGTTCTTTAACAGGAAGCATGGTCCTAGAATGAGATATTATATGGTAAATTAAAGTGAAGACTAGAGATCTGGTTGACATGAAAGTATATTTTTGTGAAGTATTTCAAAAGAATATATATTGTCTTGGTTTTATAAAAATGAAAAATAAAGGAAATTATTTGTTTATTCAAAAAAAAGTAAGTCCTTCTGAGTCTCTGTATTTACTCCTTTACTCCGTGTCTGTTTTTACATACCAATGTTCATTTCTCATTTTTTAATTTGGAGAGTTTCTGTCTCTATGTTCCCATCAATTTAGAGAACAGTTTCATTTTTCTCAATGAATGAACTTCCTGATACATTTATTCTTTGTATTTACTTCTATTGTATTAAAGTCAGTCACAAGTTTGATTATTTCTTGCCTTCTACTTCTTCTGGGTGTGAATTCTTCTCTTTGTTCTAGAGCTTACAGGTGTGCTGTTAAGTTTCTTGTATTAAATCTCCACAAAATATTTGATATTTGTGTACTTAGTACTATGAACACCTTCTCTGTGCCTCATAAGTTTGGTTATGTCTAATATATATATATATATATATATATATATATATATATATATATATCGCTGTCATTTATAATCATATTGTGTCTATCTCTATATCACCTATTACATATCTATCTTTCATCTATGTACCTTTCTTTCTTTCTATCATCTACCTAATCTTTTTTCTATTTATCCATCACTTATCTATCATCATATATAACTATTACCTATCAATTAAGTAGTCATATTTTATCTATCATCTTGAATCTATCAATTAACTAATCTGTCAATCAGTTATGTATTTCTTCTTCAGAAGAGGGTTTCTCTGTGTAGCCCTGACTGACCTGGAACTCTTTCTGTAAACCAGGCTGGACTTGAACTCTCATTATTTGCCTACTTCTGCCTTCCAAATGTTGACATTAGAAGTATGTGCCACCACTGCCAGGCTTCAGCTTCCTGTCCATGAGTGTTCACAACCATAGATACTGTGATAGACTGTGATCCACAGAAAATTTGAGGTCTGAGTTTCTGACCACTCACTCCTATGTCTGTTACTCTAAAGAAAAAAAAAATAGCTGCTTCCTAAAATATTTTGTTCTTTGTTATTCTGGGGAGGACTCTGAGAAGAGACAATTCTTTTTATATTCTGAAAGAGAATGGAGGGATTTCCTCAAAGAATATCTAGTGGTTCTCAGACTGCTCTCTCTCTTTTCACCCAAATTTCCTTTTATTTTTTTCTTACAGCAGTTATTATTCAGCCGAATTTATCCTGGAACTCACAAGGGGCAGTCAGTCAAACCAAGTTCCTTCTCCTTCTGCCTGCCAAGTGCTGGAAATATGGGCATGTGCTAACTTCCACACTTGCCTTTAAATATTTTTGTTTTCATTTTTAAGGGAGAAAAATGTATTTGACTCCCACTTCCTTCTTTGTGTGAGAATCCCAGAGACAGTCACCAGAAATAGACATTTGGTCACACCGTACGAAAGTTTAAGAGGAGATATCAAAGCATGTTCCACTATTAAACTATTCAGGATAACTTGCTCAGGGAATTGTGTCTTTCCCTAAATACTGTATGTCTTCTTACAACTATTAATCTAATTGTTACCTCCAGAAATATCCATAGTCCAACTCTCTGATCTCCATGACACTATTTCAGATTCTGTTTTGAAGTTATTCTAGGTTGGGGTAAAATTACTTTTAAAACTAAAAATCACATTAGCAGAAATTTAAATGTTGACAAATGTTGAAAAAAATTTGCAATTGCCTAAAATATAGAAAAACAAGTCTCACTATTCAATTAAGACAATTATTTTTTAACTTAACTGATTTTTTTACATCATGACTGAAGTCCTCACTCTGTTCTCTCCTCTCAATATTCCTTCACTCCAATCCAATCTCCCTGCATCTCTTTTCAGAAAAGGGGTAGGCTTCCCATGGATCTTAAGCAGCCATGGTATCTAAAGTTGCAGGAAGATCACATACCCACTGTTCTCATATGAAGTCCTGATGAAGCCACCCAGCAGGAGGAAATAGTCCCAGAATCTGGCAACAGAGTCAGACACAGCTCCTGATCCCACTGTTAGAAGAATACAATAAGAAGTCCAAACCTAACAACTGTAACTTATGTGCAGAAGGCTTAGGTCTGTCCTGTGTGGCCTCACTGGATGTTGGTTCAGTCTCTATGACAGCCTATGAACACAGGTTAGTGGAGTCTATTGGTTTTCTTGCTGGTTCCTACACCCTTCCTTCTGATCTGCAGGATTCTCCAATCTCTGCTCAATGTCTGGCTGTGTGTCTCTGCATCTGTTTCCATCAGATACTGGATCAAACTCTCTGAGGACTGTTACCATAGGCCTCTGTCTCCAAGAACTGCAGAGGATTATAAAAAGTTTCATGGGTGGGCTCTATCTTATGTCCTGGGCCTGGAGCTGGACCAATCATTGGTTGGTCACTCCCATGATTTCCTCACCATCTTTACTGTGCCATATCTTGTATGCAGAGCAAATTATACATCAGAGATTTTGTGGCTGGCTTGATGTCCCAACTTCATCACTGAAAGACTTGCCTGGTTATAGGAGAGTGGCGCTTCAGACTCCTTGTTCTCCACTAGTGTGAGTCTTAATTGCGGTCATTATCACAGATACCTGGGAGTCTCCATTACACTAGCTTTCCAGCTCCTTGCAGAGATGCCGCCTGATCTCAGTGGTCTCTCAGCACTGTCCTCCTCCATTCTTGCTGACCAGATCCCTCCTATTCCAGTTCATAACCCCGATCAGAACTGTTCCCCTGTCTGCCCTCAATGTCTATTCTATCTATCCTTCACAGTGAGAGTCATGCATTCTTCCTTGAGCCCTCCTTGCTGTATAACATTTTGTGTCTGGATTCTTGCACGCTTACCCTTTGCTTTAAGGCTAATCTCCACTTGTGAGTACAAACCATTTTTCTTCCTGGGTCTGTGTTATCTCACACCTGATGATCTTTTCTTTTCTTGTTTTTTTTTTAAAATTGGATATTTTATTTACATTTCAAATGATATTCCCTTTCCTGGTTACCCTCTGCAAACCCCCTATCTCACCACCCCTCTGCATCTATGAAGGTGCTCCCCCACCTACCCACCCACTCCTGCCTCACCACCCTCAAATTCCTCTCTATACTGGGGCATCAAGCCTTTACAGGACCAAGGGGCTCTCCTCCCATTGATGCCAGATAAGGGCTCCTCAGTTCCTTTGGTCCTTCCCCTAATTCCAGCACTGGGGAGCCTATGCTCAGTCTGATGGTTGGCTGATGTGCTCAGTGTGATGATGGCTGACAGAATCTCTAATTCCATCAATTTGCCTTCAAATTTCATGATGTCAATGTTTTTAAGAGCTGAGAAATACTCCATTTAAAAAACAATATTTCTTTATCCATTCTCCAGTTCAGGGACATCTAGATTGTTTCCAGCTTCTGGATATTATGAGCAGAGCTGCTATGAGCACAGTTGAGCCCTTGTGATTCAGTGGAGCATCCTTTGGGTATAGGCTCTGGAGTGGTATAGCAGAGTCTTGAGGTAGATTGATTCCTAATTTTATAAAATACTGCAAAACAGACTTCCAAAGCAGCTGTGCAAGTTTTTACTCCCACCAGCAGTGAAAGTGTTCTCCTTGCTACACATCCTCACCAGTATGAGTTGTTGCTTGCATTTTTAATCTTAGTCACTCAGACAGGTGTGAGAGGAAATCTTTTAATCATTTTGATTTGCATTTCACTATTGGCTAAGGATATTGAATATATTTATAAGTGCTATTCAGCCTTTTGATATTTGTCTGTTGAGAATTCTCTATTTTGATCTGTGCAGCATTTATTTATTTATTTATTTTTAATTAATTTATTTATATTACAAATGCTGCACATGGGTCCCAGACCTCCGTCCAAAGTTGGTTGTGAGCATCTGCATCTGTTTCAGTCAGCTGCAGTAAAAGCCTCTCATAGAACAGTCATTTGGTACTCCCATCTGCAAGCACAACATAGCATTAGTAATAATGTCAGGGAGTGGTGCCTGCTCATGGGATGGATTTCATGTGGGGTTGGTCACTGGTTGACCATCCCTTCAGTCTCTGCTCAATTTTTGTTCCTGCACTTCCTTTCAACAGGAGCAATTTGGGGTTGAATGTTTTGTAGGTGGGTTACTCTCCTCAGCCCTCCACTGGGGGTCCTGTCTGGCTACTGGAGGTGGTCTCTTCAGGTTCCCTCTCCCCCCACTGTTGGATATTTTGGCTAAGATCACCCATATTGAGTCCTGGAATCTCTCACAGTCCAGGTCTCTGGGACTTTCTAGAGATCTTCACTCACCCACACCCCTGGCAACAGCATATTTCCATTCATACTTCTAACCCTCAGGGCCTCTTTCCTGTCTCTTCTCATACCTGGTCTTAACCTCTTTGCCCTCCCTCTTTCCTATCCCACCCATGTTCTTCCCTCTTTGATCTCTCATGATTACTTTGCTCCCCTTTCTGAGTGTCATTGAAACTTCCTCCCTTGGGCTTTCCTGCTTCCTAGTTTCTGAGGGGTATATCTTGGGTTTTCTGGGCTTTTTGGCTAATATCCACTTATTAGTGAGTATGTACCATGCATATACTTTGGGTCCAGAGTACCTCAGTCAGGATGATATTTTCTAGTTGCTTTCATTTACTTGCAAAATTCATAATGTCCTTTTTTTCAACAGCTGATTAGTACTCCATTGTAGAAAACATCATATTTTATGTATCCATTTTTCAGCTGAGGGACATCTAGCTTCCTTCCAGTTTTTGACTATTATGAAAAAGACTGCTACAAAAATAGTGGATCACATATCCTTGTCATAAGGCAGATCATCTTTTGGGTATATGCCTAGGAGCAGTATAGCAGGGTCTATATTTTTTTAATTTGGATCCTGATGGTTTTTTTTTTATTAAATATTTTATGTATTTATATCCTTTACTGGTTTCCCTTCCAGAACCCCCTATTTCATCCCTCCTCCCCTGCTTATATGAGAGTACTCTCCCTCCCACCAGCCCACTCCTACCTCACTGCTCTAGCATTTCCCTACATTGAGAAATTGAGTCTTTACAAGACCAACGACCTCTCCTCTTATTGATGCCAGACAATGCCATCCTCTGCTACATGTGCAGCTGGAGCCATGGGTCCCTCCATGTGTACTCTTTGGTTGGTGGCTTAGTCCCTGGGAGCTCTGGGGTTGTCTGGTTGGTTGATATTGTTCTTCCTCTGGGGTTGCAAACTCTTCAGCTCCTTCAATCTTTTTTCTAGCTCCTCCGTTGTGAACCCTGTGATTAATCCAATGGTTGGCTGAGAGCATCCGCCTTTGTACTTTTCAGTCTCTGGCAGAGTCTCCCAGGAGACAACCATATCAGGCTGCTGTCATTAAGTACTTGTTGGCATCCACAATAGTGTCTGGGTTTGGTAACTGTACATGGCATGGAACCCCAGATGGAACAGTCTCTGAATGGCCTTTCCTTCATTCTCTGCTCCACACTTTGCCTGTACTTCCTTTAGACAGGAGGCATTCTGGTTAAAAATTTGTAGATGAGTGGCTGGCCATATCTCTTAGCTGGGGGCTATACCTAACCACCTGATATGGTCTCTACAGGTTCTCCCTCCATTTTATGGGATGTTTTCAGCTAATGTCATCCCTGTTGGGTCCTGAGAGCTTTTTGCTTTCCTGGCATCTGGGACTTGCTGGTAGCTACACCCACTTCTCCATCCCCCATTGCTTCACAACTTTGTTCAAATTCCTGACCCTCTGTATATCATCCCCACCTCCTCCCATACTGATCACGTCCCCATTTTTCCCTCTCCCTCCTCTCTTCCTCCAAATTCCCTCCCACCCTCTACCTCCCACTAGTATTTTCTTCCCCCTTCTAAGAAGGACTGAAGCATCCACACTTTAATCTTCCTTCTTCTTGAGCTTCATGTAGTCTGTGTATTGTATCTTGGAGCTTTTGGGCTTCATGTAGAACTATTTCCAATTTTTTGAGGAATTGCCAAATTGATTTCTAGAATATTCGTATACGTTTGCAATCCCATCAGCAATGTAGGAGTGAGACACTTTCTCAGCATCATTGACAACATGTTCTGTCTTTTGAGTTTTTGATCTTAGTCATATGATGAGACAATAGGAATACTCTGGGGAGAGTATCTCTGATCTGCCCAAACTGATCCCAATCTTACCCATTTTGACTCTGTCCTCACCCATTTCTATATCTGTCTATACTTATAGGTACTTCAGTGTGATGGCCAAGGAAAATGATGAGTGTTTAGGAGACTCCATATCTACATTGTGTAACCTGATAATCATTCTCACGCTCTGTTTTTTTTTCAAGTTTTTACATTACATTAGATGTACTTATATCTATTTCAATTTTTTCTTTCATCTCTCTAGCCTGTCCCAGGTACCCCCTTCTTAGTTTGATAGCTTCTTTTTGTTTGGGATGACCATGCATAAGAACAATATAAAAGAGCCATGGTATCTATAGGTCTCTTCCTGGATGGCAGGATCAAGAAGTAGACTGGCTTGGAATGTACCCCTCTGGCTCTGCACTGCATTCAATCCTTGTAGCTGAGGCACATCTTTCATGGGCAGATGGAACATATCAACCTGATGGTCAGAAAAGCATGGCACAGTCATATCCTCTCCTGACATCACTACAGGGCCATCAGGTCTGAGAGAGGATGTTTCTTGTATAAACCTGGAAAAAGAGGGTTGAAAGTTAGAAGGCCAGTTTCTTACCAGCATTCAATCACTCCTCAGTATTGCTCTCTCTGCTTACATTTTTGTGATCTCTATCTTCCCATCTCTTTCTTCATTTCCTCCATCCTCCCTCTCTTCTCTCTCTACCCTTACCTCATAGGTTGCCATACTGAGTCCCTTATATCACTCCTTTATGATAATATTTTACTCTATTTTTTTTTGCATTTTGAAATTCATTCTAAATTACTCAGTTATGTCTTATCTTTTTTACATAACTGTTTATTAATCTCTCTTTTCAAAGCACAGAATATTCTATGAATGTGTGTGGGGGAGGTTGCCCTTGAACAGGAGCCATGATGATCTTCTTTCTCTTGTTCCCCTCAGTGTATGCACTTCTCCAGTGCAGCCTATCATCTCCTCCCCCAGGTCTGTTTTGAAATATCTAACATCTATCATTATTTCTTCATCTCTACTTTAAGTTCTTCCACTCAGCTTTCTGATTTTTTGTAGTTTTTTTCATCCCACACATTCCATATTATAATATTCTCAGTCCTTTCTCTCTCTGAATCTTTCTCTCAATTTCCCTTGACTGAGTAACATATGCATGAATATTTCCATGTTTCTGATTTATTCTTATCTGGTTATCACTGGAAAATTCTGGGAATTTTTGTAGCCATCATAGTGTGTCTGAATAACTTTTTTCATGGATTTAAGACACTTTGCAGAAGTATAGAGCAGTCAGTTATTGCTGCTGAACTCAGTTACCCAGGGTCATAGTATTTTGTGTTGGGTAATGAGTCAATTACAAGAAAGGAAGAACCCTTGAATTAGACAGAAAATCTACGGGTGCCATCCTCTACCAAGGGATTCCTATGGCACTCTCTTGACTCATATCACATTGAGATATAACCCATCCCTGGTTCTAGAAGCTTCTTTCCTTGACAAGACATGTGCTGTTGTGACTCTGCATCCCCAGTTATTTGACAATTTCATTATATCACCTGCATCTTTGTATATATTTTTGGAAATTTTCACTGTATTAGGTCTTCATATTACCCCTGAAATGGCTTTTAAGTTTAACTGCCTTACTCCATAGTTTGTCTGTTGTCCTACCTCTCCTACTGCGCCTCACAGGATCCTCCTGTTACAACTCATCTATTTATCAATATCTCTCTATTGTATTTCTCTTTCTTAATGTGATGCATTCTGCATTCTATTGACTTAACTTACACAGAAACTCTTGATCTACAGATTGTAGCTCTATTACCATTGATTTATCAGCTAATATCTACATATATATAATATACATCACATTGGTCTTTCTGATCTGTGTTGCATCAACCAGGTTGGCTTTTTTGTAGTTACGTACATGTACTTGCAAATTTCATGATGATCTTATTTGTTTAATCGATTTTTACCCATTCACCTTACATCCTGCTCACTGCCCCTTCCCAGTCACCCCCTCTAATCGCCCCTCCCCTTCTCCTCTGAGCAGGCGGTAGAAGGCTGGCTATCCCCCTACCCTGGCACTTTAAGTCTCTGTGAGTTTAGGTGTATTCTATCCCACTGAGGACAGACAAAGCAGCCTGTCTAGAGAAACTTATCCTACATACAGGGCAACAACTTTTGGGATAGCCCTCCACTCTAGTTTTTCAGGTCCCACATGAAGACCAAGCTGCACATCTACTACTTATGTAGGTCCAGTCCATGCATGCTTTTTGGTTGGTGGTTCAATGTCTAATAGACTCAAGGATCCAGGTTAATTAATTCTGTTGGTCTTCCTGTGGAATTCTTATCCTCTTCAGGCCCAAAATCCTTCCTCCTATTCTTCCATAAGTTT
Source organism: Tokudaia tokunoshimensis (assembly GCA_036184795.1). Taxonomy (NCBI): domain Eukaryota; kingdom Metazoa; phylum Chordata; class Mammalia; order Rodentia; family Muridae; genus Tokudaia; species Tokudaia tokunoshimensis. The sequence goes on from BTHU01000022.1 coordinate 3,229,045, forward strand.
CCCCATGCTCCATCCACTGTTTGGCTATGAGTCTCTGCATTTGTCTGAGTCAGCTACTCTTTGGTGCCTCTCAGAGTATAGCCATGCTATGTGCCTGTCTACAAGCATAACAGAGTATCATTAATAGTGTCAGGGAGTGGTGCTTGCACTTGTGATGGGTCTCAAGTTGGGTCAATTATTCGATTGCCATTCCCTCAGTCTGTGCTGCATGCCCCTGTGTCAGGAGCCATTATGGGACAAGCTAATATACTAGCAGGTGATCATCTTGAAATGGCCTGCTTCAGACTATTATATAATCTGCAACAAGTGGGCCCTCATTTAGCAAGGCTGTGGGGGACTAATTTTAGGAATGATTCCTGCTATCAATATGCTTTTCCTGTTATTATTAAACATATATAATACCAATAAGTAATAGCACACCCCTCTGGAGCAGATCTCTGCAGATCCAAGATGTACTGTCTTATAGTGATGCTATGTAGACAAATAGGTGACTTAAGTTTTAATGATGCTCCTATAAGGACTCCTAAAATTATATCTGTGATTATGAAGCTCTTTTACAGTGGGACTGCTACTAGGTCCTTTTCTGATAGTCAAAACTGCAATGGGAACACTGCCAGTCTCCCAAGTGTCAGCAGAGGTGGATAGTAGGTGCTATCAGCACCCACGTTAAGCCAGGAGCCTTCAGCTCTGACTTTTATTGCCTGCTGCCACTAGCAGAGACTGATATTAGGTGTTAACAGTGTCTAGCTGTCCTGTTGGGAGTTATCAGCACCCTTGATAGGAGCCATCAGTTCTGGTGTGTGTGCATTTGGTGGATATGTTTCAGGATATGACAAAGTGAATCTAGAGACAAAGAGTTTTTAATAGATATTATTAAGTATACTCTTAAGAAAAAAGGCATTGAGGTTAGCACTAGCCAGCTGATTGTCTTTCTTCAGTTTATACAGTTAGTCCCTGGTTCCCAGAAAGGGGAAGTTTAGATGTGGATACATGGGAGAAAGTAGGGTTAGATATTAAAAACTGGTTTGCAGAGAATGGAGGATTAGGCATGCCCCTTACAGCGTTTGCTATTTGGAATGTGCTTAGAAAGGCATTAGCAGATGACAAAAAAGCCATATGTGCTCAGGAGACAGTAGATTCACCTCCTTGTGAGGGAACCCGGTTACTAGAGTCTTGCTCAGGATCTAAGAACAATGTTTATTCCTCGACAAAAACGTCTGAGAAAAGTAGCTCAGAAGAGGTTAATGATGACTCAAAAGAGGAAAAATCAAGCTCAGAGGAGAAATCTAACTCTGAAAAGAAATTAGCAAAATATCATAAACATAAATGTCCTACCACGCAGCATTTAAATATAAGTCATTCCACAAGACCCCCTGAAAAACGTAAAAAGAAACCAAAGGGGCCTATTGGACCTGCTGCTGGTGTACCTCAAACTCAGCAACATGGTAAACTGGTATGCTGTTTCCCAGTGAGTATGGAAAATAACAAAGAGGATAATGATCACTTATGGGAGCCTTTGGAATTTAAATTGCTCATGACTCCTCATGATTGGTTTAAAATAGCCAGAACTTATCTAACTAAAGGTGAATTTTTTACTGTGGATAGATACAGATGAACTTGGCTCAAGGAGTTGTCTAGGATGTCTGAAAATAAGCGGGGAATGAAAGAGTTAACACATAGGATGTTTATGGGTTCAGGGAAATGGCTTGAAGAAACAACTCAACAAAAAAACGAAAATGGTTGCTCTAGTAAAAATATCAACTGCAGCCCTAGAATCATGGAGATCCTTGCCTAACAGAGATACAAAATTCAAAAGGCTTGCTAATATAATTAAAAACCAGAGAAACATTTTGGGTAATCTATTGCTCAGCTGATAAAGGCTATGGAAAAATAGTTCTTAGCTCTGAGGCAAAAGATGTTGTTTTAAAACAACTGGCCTTTGAGAATGCTGCATCCACTCTTCAATCTCTTCTAAAGACAACTAAAATATCTGGAAATTTATTTCAAGCATGTGTTGAGGTTATTACTTCATATTTTCAAGGTGTACCCACTAAAACAACCTCCAAAGGCCAGAACACTATCCAAAATTTTACTAATCAAGGACAGAAAAACTTTAATAAATCAGGCTGGGCTCCCAAAAGTTATTCAGGTAAGAAGCCTGGACTCTTTAGCAAACAATGTCCTGGTAAGGCAGTGGGTGCCATAAATTTTAATGCTCCGGGCCCCACTCAAAGCAGAAACCCAACTGAGTATCCTCCTTCTCTGAAAGGGTACCAGTGGCATAAAGAGTGCCAAACTAATTTTTATAAAGGTGGTACTGTCTTATCTGGTGCTACTGTAATCACTAATAATACAATAATCTTATCAAATCAGGGAAACTGTGTGAGGGACCTACCTCAGACAATAGAAGTAATTCAACAGCCTCAGGTGACCAATCCATTTGTCAAAGAAAGACTATCCAACAGCTGCATCTGGCAACACCAGGCAGCAAGGACTAAACCTCTACAAAAATTTACTCATGACTTCTTCTCAAACAGGTTATCTTAACTTTCAAGATCCTAAAAGAAATTTTATACACACACACACACACACACACACACACACACACACACACACACACCCTTTGCATAACAAATGGAGCTAAAGACAATAGCCATTGTTTTATAAATACTAAGAACAAGCCATTAAAACAAACAAACAAAAAACTGTGTAACTGTTTTACAGCTATTTTACAATTTTAGCCCCAGCTTTCAGAATTACAAGTCTTGCTTCAATTTAGAAATTGTCTTTTCTCTACTGGACATGTTCGAGTTCATTCTATGCTTCCTGGTCCTATAAATGAAGGTAAGGATTAATTTAATTTTTTCACAAAAGCTTGTTGCTTTACCTAAGAAGGTAATTTAGCAAAGTTTTACATCACAAATCACCACTGCACTCAGTGATGCTGCTCCTGCATTCCTGCAGCGCTATCAGCTAAGCTTGGGAATTAACCCCTGGTGAGCCTGTGTCCTCGTAATCTAAAGCAGACATATATTACATATGTCCTATCTTTTGGAAAGTTAGCCTTTATTCCTGTACGTATTACGCTTAACTCTCATTACTATTTATGCCTTTTTCCTAACTTGGAAAAACTTTCAAAGATATGATACAGTATTTGTTTCATTATTTTATAATCTTGGATATGCCAAGGGCTCAAAATCAAACAGTGCCTTTGTTTAAACTTAAAAGGACTTTTAAAATTAGTTTCTTTTATTCCACTGATATCCCCCATAATTCACAGGGACATGCTATTTTAGAGTGAGCTCATCAGACCTTAAAAGATATAGGCATCTAAATTATAAAATAAAATCATAATTATTCATCTCCTAATAATACAATATTAAAAAAAGAATAAGTCCATTTCTAAATATTTCAAGCCTCTACTAAAATAAAGACTTACTAACTGGATAATAAAAAAAGACTGAATGTTTTTCCAGGAGAAGCTCTGTTTATATATTTATAGGACCCTGTAGATGCCAGAATAGCTGATTGTGCCAGGTCTTCTCCATAGACAGAGACTTCCACACCTGCCACTTCCTTCAAGCCTACATCAGAGCCATCATTATCTGTAGACTCTCCACCATACCAGAGACCCCAGCAAAAGAAGACACTGAAGACATGGTTCCTGATTGCATCTGATTGGACTTTTTATTGTATACCCAGGGATACTGGGGCTATAAAATTGTTAAATACAAATCTGTATGTATCATTTACTACCGGAATGCTATTTGATCAATTGTATAACTTCACCATGTGTTATAATGCTTTTCTCATTGTATATTAGCTACCTTTTGTTTTGTCACCAATTACTTCCTCACAGCTTTGATGTAATGCTTTTGCTTTGTCTGCCTTGATATAGACTGTTAATTTTCTTTCACAACTTAAGAGGTTTATTACTGGGCTTATCCTAGGCTTTACTGCCTTAATTGCTATCTTAGGGTCAGTTGCAGCTTCTGCTGCCTCCCTAGTCAAACAGGTACACACTGCTAATAATGTTAATTCCTTGACAAAAGAAAAAAAAATATCTGTTTAGCACTGATCACTCAAGATAGAATTGATAGAGGTTTAACAGATAGAGTCAATGCTTTAGAAGAAGCCATTCTTTACATAGGAACTCAGGTTCAAAATATTAAAACACGTTTAACTACCTCATGTCATGCCAATTTTAAATGGATTTGTGTCACCCCTCTGCCTTACAATGGGTCAGAAATGTCCTGGGAACAGATACAAGCACATCTACATGGCGTGTGGAACAATTCACACCTTGCTATTGATATGGATACTTTACATTCCCAGATCAGTGCCATCAGTCACTCCAGAATGAAGAGTTCTTCAGCAGCAGAATTGGCTGATTACTGTTCAAATTCAATCAGATTTTGTTAAAGGTAATTCTTTATGGAATTTTCTTATAAATTTGGGAATTATTGTAGGATTAGTTATCTTGCTTCTGTTTCTTCTTCCAGTCATCTTCAAGTGCCTAGGGTCTGCTATCAGGACTACTCAAAGGGAGACAATATGCTTCATTTATATTATTTGAAGGGAAGAGATGTCAGGAGCCATTATGGGACAAGCTAATATACTAGCAGGTGATCATCCTGAAATGGCCTGCTTCAGATTATTAAATAATCTGCGACAGGTGAGCCCTCATTCAGCAAGACTGTGAGGGACTAATTTTAGGAAAGATTCCTGCTATTAATATGCTTTTCCTGTTATTATTAAACATATATAATACTAATAAGTATTAGCACACCCCTCTGGAGCAGATCTCTGCAGATCCAAGAAGATGTGCTGTCTTATAGTAATGCTATGTAGACAAATAGATGACTTAAGTTTTAATGATGATCCTATAAGGACTCCTAAAATTATATCTGCAATTATTAAGCTGTTTTTTAATGGGACTGTTACTAGGTCCTTTTCTGATAGTCAAAACTGCAATAGGAACACTGCCAGTCTCCCAAGTGTCACCAATTAATTGCTCTTAGATGGCAAATAGACTCAGAACACATTCCAAGAGGTTGTAAAACAATTAACCAAAGGGCATAAAAAGGGAACTAGGATTTATTATAGGTGTTAGGACAGAGGATAAAATAGACTGGGTTTATCTATACAAAACTTCACTTATAAATTACTTATGGTTTTAAACTTTCTATGAACCTGTAGAGAAGACAAGTTATAGGTGCTTGCCTAGATAATTTCTCCTAATGGGCATGCATGTAAACCTTCTCTGTTGTAAACTTCTATTTCAATTTATGGTTTGATTTTTGTGTGAACTGTGATGAACTTTGTAACATGTGATCATGTATTCTTAAAGATGTACAAGTACTGAAGACAAAAGAGAGAAACATCTCTCTCTCTCTCTCTCTCTCTCTCACTCACCTTTCCCCACTTAGAAGAAATTTTCCCTCTCTCCACTTAGGACCTTTCTGCTCTTCCCTCTTAGATAGCTTTCATAGGAAACTTTTTACAACTTAGCAATAAAGCCCTAACCACTTCTCTAAGTGTCCCATTTTTCTCCCTGCGACTTCTGACTAGCAGGTTGAAAGTTAGAGCCCAGGGGTCTCTCCTTCTATCTTCTTGGAAATCTATTGACATGTGAATTGTGTCTTGGGCATTCTGAGATTCTGGGTTAATATCTCCTTATCAGTGACTGCATACCATGTGTGTTCTTTTGTGATTGGGGGGGGTTGAATGGGGAATATGGGGAGTGAAGAGGGCTTATGGGACTTTTGGGGAGGGAGTAACTGGGAAAGGGGAAATCATTCGGAATGTAAATAAAAGAAATATAGAAAAAAAAAGAAAAAAAAAGAAAATAGCAGCTACCTTTAAGGAGAAAAAAAAAGAAAGAAAGAAAGAAAGAAAGAAAGAAAGAAAGAAAGAAAGAAAGAAAGAAAGAGCCCATAAGTTCCTGCTGAGATAGAACAAAGACCACATTGCTTAATCCTCTGCTGTTATGCTACAGGTGTTAATCACCTAAGTCAGCAGTCTTTCAGCCCCAGAAAGAGCAAGAAAGTTTCTAGGATGTTTTAGAAGTTATCATCAGCATTTCAGTACACTTAGAGCGCTAGAAAGCCCTGAGACCCTCAGACTTCAAAGCCATCATCACCAGAGTCCTCCTCTGTGCCTCCACCAGTATCTTCTCCAGGGCTGGGAGGCACCCACCCTTTTAGCAATCCTGTCCCTGCATTTCTTGTAGATAAGATAAAGTTTGGGTGGAAAAATTTGTGGGCAGATTGATGTCCCTATAGCTCCATTCGGGCTCCTGCCTGGCTTCAGCAGGTGGCATCTTCAGTGATGTGAGTCACAGCTAATGACACTCCCATTGATTCTTGGGTACCTCCCTTGTCCCAGGTCTCTGTCTAGTCCTGGAAATACCCCCTACCTGTCCACCCCCATCAGTTACAGATTTCCATTCATTCTCACAGTCATCTAGACATCCCTCCTGCATCACCCTATTTTTTTAATGTCTGATTACTAATCTATTGTGTAAATATACCACATTGTCTTCATTTATTCTTCTTTTGAAGGACATTTAGGTTGTTTCCATTTTCTAGCTGTTATGAAGAATGTAGTAGTGAACAAATGTGAGCAAATGTCTCTGTGGTAGGGTTAAGTGTCTTTTGGGCACATGACCAAGAGTGATAAAAGTATATCTTGAAGTAGATTGATTCTCTTTGTCCTGGGGTATGGACAAACTGATTTTCATAGTGACTGTACAAGTTCGCGATGCTACAAGCAATAGATGAGTTCCTCTGTGATACACACCCTTACCAGATGAGCTGTCTGTCACTTTTCCATTGATTTCATTCTGATAGGTGTAAGATGAAATCTTAATTTTGATTTGCATTTCCCTAAAGGCTAAGGATGTTGAACATTTCCTTACGTGATTTTCAGCTATTAGAATAAACACTTTAGAGGATTCTCTTTATCTGTACCTCATTGATAGCGTTACTTGTTTCATATGTGTCCTAGTTTTATGAATTTTTATGTACTTGGACTCTGTGGATGTGGTAATATTTTTTCCATTTTGGAGGTTGCCACTTAATTTGAATGATGGTGTCTTTTACCCTTCTGAAGTCTCCCTGTTTCATGAGGTCCCATTTGTTAATGGTTGATTTTAGTGCCTGTGTTATTGTTCTGTTCAGAAAGATTTTTCCTTGCAGATGAGCTAATATCTATTTTACACTTTCTGCTCCATCATGCTTGTTTTATATGGAAGCATTTTATCCATTTGAAGTTTAGTTTTATGAAAGACAATAAACATGTGTCTACTTGAATTCTTCTATATGCTGCCATCCTGTCTGATCACTACCATTTTTTGAAGATTCTGTCTGTTTTCAAGTATGTGTTTTTGTAATCTGTACCAAAGATTCGATGTCTGCAGATGTATGCAATTATGTCTGGATCTTCTGTTTAATTCCATTGCTTAACATTTTGTTTTCACGCCAATACCATAATGGGGTTATTAATCTGCCTTGTAGTATGACTATAACCCTGAGATGGTGATAACTGCAGTAGTTCTTTAATTATTTGAGACTTCTTAGCTATTCTTGTTGTGTGTGTGTGTGTGTGTGTGTATGTATGTTTATATGAATCTGAAAATTGTTCCTTAGAAATGTGTGTAGACTTGTGTTGGAACTTTGATGGGGAATGTACTGAGTCTCTCAATTCTTTCTGGTAGGATTGCCATTTTCACTATATCACCTCTACTGCTCAATGAGCATGGAAAAAAATCATTCCATAATTTAATAACATATTCAATTTCCTTCTTCAATAACTTGAAGTTTTTATCATGCAAGTCTTTTACTTTCTCAGTTAGAGATACTCCAAGATATATTATTTGAAACTGTTGTGAAAGATGTTGTCTTCCTTATTTCTTTCTCAGACTGACATTTGTTTATAGGAGGGCTATTGATTTTTGTGAGTTTATTTTGTATCCAGCTACTTTACCAAAAGTGTCTATCATTTGTCAAAGGTTCTCTGTAGAATCTTTCTGGATTGCCTATGCATCCTAGTCTATCACCTACAAGTAAAGGTGCACTGAGTCCTTTCTTTTCAACTTGTATTCTCTTCATTTCTGTCAATTGTCTTAATGTTCTAACCAAGGATTTAAGTAATACATTAAATAGATATGGAGATAAGGAACAAGCTTTATTTTTTCTGAATATAGTGGAATCACCTTGTGTTTCTCTCCATTCACATTTATTTTGGCCATGGGTCTTGGACTAAACTACCTTGATCATATTGTGGTCTAACACTTATATACCTAATCTCTTCAGAGCTTTTATCCTGAATGAGTGTGGTTTTTTTCTTGCCCAGACCCTTTTCTGTATCATATGAGATGTTTTTGTCTTTGTTTAAAAGGTGAATTACCTATATTGATTTATCAGTGTTGAAGTATCCCTTAATCTCTGAGATGGTGTCTATAGAATGTTGTTAGATTCACTTTGAATATTTTACACCTTATTTTCACTAGGCAAATTTGACTGTAATTCTCTTTCTTTTTTTTTATTTTTTTGGTCTTTATATGGTATCAGAGTAACAGAGTAACTGTGACTTCAGAAAATGAATTGGGTGTTGTTCTCTCTCCTTCTATTTTGTGGAGTAGCTTGAGCAACATTGGCATCAATCCTTCTTTGAACATGAAGTAGAATTCTGTAGTAAAACAATCTGGTCCTGGTCTGTTTTTATTGGGAGAATTTACTTGACTCCTATTTCATGATGGATCACAAGTATGTTTATATTGCTTATCAAATCTTGATTTAATTTTCATAAGTTATGTTTATTGAGAAAATGTCACAAACTAGACAGGCTTTCCAGTTGGAATACAACTTTGTAAAGCATGTATATCATAATTATTATCTGGCATTTATTGGGGCCTTTTTCAATGTCCCTGTTGTCATTTCTATTTTTAAAGTAAACTGTTCATAATATCCATGCTTTTTGTTACTTTGGATAAGAGTTTGTCAATCTTACTGAGTTTCTCAAAGAGGCAACTCTTTAGTTTTCATAGATCCTTTGCATTTATTTTGTTTCCATTTTATAAATTTTAGTCTTGAGTTTGATCTTTTCTGGACATATACTCCTTTTGGCTGTCATTTATAGTCATGTTATATCTATCCAGATCATTGTATCTCTCTAATATCATTTCTCCACTATTGTACTAGTGAGTATATTGTCACTAGTAGCAATATGACTGAGGAGTTACTCACAGAAGCAAGAAATGACTCAGTAACATGACTTAAAGCACTATACAGCATGGTGAGTATCATGGAAGCAAACCCTAGACCTCTCTATTCAATTAGACTACAGCTAAATTAGTCTCTAGCATTTTTCAGCTCAGCTGTCCCAGTTGCTTACAGTTTCTGCAGATCTGCTGAGGGGCACTGGTGAATCTTGCAAGTTTCAGCTTTCCAGGACTTGTGAAGTTTGTTTCCTTCCTGAGTCACTCAGCCTTTCACTTTGGGCCCAGAATGTTTCAATTCAGAGAAAACGTTTATTCAAAAGACCAAAAATAAGTGAAAGGGGGATGATCAGTCCACAGGGATCATTAAAATCTTCACTCTGTTCCTCTCTCTGCAGACACTTATAATGAGCCTTTATTTTTTGCCTGGCCAAACTATGTTCTTCCTTGGGGACAACACACAGCTCTGCACTGTGATTTCCATAATGAGATTGACTTATTCAAGTTATATAAAGAACATGGGACTCTGATCTCTCATGACAGATATTCCACAAAAGCCTTTTCTTTGAACCTGCAAACTCCAGCATATGCCAACTCATACAAATGTTATCATTTTAATCATCAATCCCCTGCAAATATTGGCCCCATGAAGATCACAATTTCAGTCCACAGACCATGTTTGGGGGTCAGTTCATTTCCCCAAGTCTCCCAGCCCTAGAATTTTCTGTGATTAGTTTTATCACTACAACAGGAATGTGTCCAAATAACTTTGATAAAGGAATATTTAGCTTAAGGAATAAGATACTGTGGTGAGCATAACATTATCCCCAAACACATGCAATTTCTTAAACCTAAGCTCTCCTGAATCTTAAAAAAGTCATGGAAAAATTGGACTACAAGATGGAATACAGGTATTCTCAAGTTGACATTGGGAAGGAGCATTACAGTGAATTATTCTAGGTCTGTAGACCATCAAAAGTAACAAATAAGAAAATAAACACAAGTGGTCAGAACAAATCATCAGAAGGGAGACACCCTGTTGCTAACTCTGGCAATGGAAGAGAATTCCAAATTCTAAGTAACACTTGGGATGAGTTTTAGAAGAAACCAAGAATATGTCTGGGATTCTGAATCAGATCTGCCCTTTGGACGTTTAAACCCCAGTGAGGTTCAGAAGTGTTTCCCTGTTACCTACCCTTACAATTCATTTTCTTATTTTGTCCAGGATGATGCCCTGGTACAAAGTAGTATGACAGCTGGAAATGAACCTTGACAATTTTTTTTGCTTGCTCCAAAATAAGATAGGGACACAGTTTGTCTATAGAGGTAGACAGGTTCAACAGGCACATTTTCAAGGCAAGACAGTGGAAAAATATCATTTTGCTATTATAGCCAAAGAAAGGAGAAATGGAACAAAAAGATGGAGAAATTTGCAAACTGAGTTGATGGAGCTGTAGACAAGGACAGACAGGGCAGACAGGCTAATGCTGGTGAGACATAAGGTTTTAAGGACCTAGAATAAGTGGGACAAGATTACCCATAATCTGTTTATTATGAAGAATTTACAGGGACCCTTTCTTGTCAGTCACATTATTTCCCCCTGGTAAAATTGAGAGGGAATGTGATCTTGAAAATCAATTGTGAAGAATTCAGGAATTGTTCTTGATAACTTTGACTCTTCATGGAAAAGAAATAATAAAGTGTGCCCTTCCTCCACTCTGAGTTCTGAGAGGGAACTTCCAGACCTCAGTGAGCCACTCCTACCCCACATGGTGGAGCTCTAGGATCAAGGTGAAGTCCATTGTTCTTCAAGGATTTGTGGCATCCTGAGAAAGGAGCCAGCTGCCTACATCCTTCTGAAAAACACCTCAGCCTCCCCACAGAGCAGCAGAGCCTTGGAACCAACATTCACCAAACAGTGGCGCCAAAGCCCCACTGAGCAGACTCTCAACTTTGGAGGAATTGTCTCACCCACAAACCTTAAATTGTAGGTCCCCAAGTAAACAACAGACTTTGAACAGCCATGTTGTCTTGATCCATGTTTTCCCCTGTCTCCCCATTTTCTTTCTCCAGTTCTCTGTCCAGAGAACCCAATAACCCGTTCGTATATAACCTCTGGGAAGTTATAATAAAGGGCAATTTCCAGCTTTCTGCAGAATTTCCTTTTGGGTTTCACAATCCAACTTTTCCATAGGTATTGTGACAGTTGCCTATGCTGAGACCTGTACACTTACAATTGCTTAACACATTCAGAACAAATCTCACCATTTTATCTGGCTACACTACTTTGAGAATCTCTCTCTCTCTCTCTCTCTCTCTCATTTTTCTTTTTCTTTTGTTCCCCTGAGAGGATCCAGACAATACAATACTGTACTCTGTCTTGCAAAGATAATTAACAAGGATATTATATCCCTTTTTATGTGCTCTCCATATATTAGTTCTGGTTACAATATTGCAAAGTTTTTATTCTAAATATTTCATTACTTTTACTTTGCAGCTTTAAAAATAAATCTGATAATTGTGCCTAATGCTTTCTATTATACGACTGACAAGAACTCATGTTAATTCCATTTTCTCTTCTGATCTTGACCACTTGTGTGAGGGACCAGATTTTGAGGAACCACTTAAAGAGGGACAAAATCCAGCTTGCAATCCCACTATCTACTGATTTTACATTTTCAAAATGTCAATGAGAAAATAGTACAAGTGTGGAAAAGCACTAGATCTTAGGAAGGACTACTAAATTAGATTAGCATGAATATGTGATAACTCATGCTACCTTGGGGAAGATGTTTTGTCTTTGTTTCAACAGGGAAAGAAGAGTTATGAATCCCATCAACATTAATAAAAATATATCTGACAAAGGAAGACCTCCTGAAGATCTAGGCTGCATCCATGAAGGAAGAAACTAAGAAAAGAAAAAAACAAAAACAGGAAACACAGATGCTGATCACTCTACAGGGGAACAGCTCAGAGACATGAAGGTGCCTCTGTGTAGGCAATAAATCTTGTTGCCTAGAGAGTTCCCAAGATTTATCAATCCTGTCTTTCAAACAGCATGGGCAGGAATTTATATCACTGTTTGGATATCTAGTTCAAATGGACATAAAAAATTTGATGCCTTTTTCCTGCTTGACCATAGAGCAAAGACTCATCTTTCACTGAATTGTGCACACTGCACATTCCATGCATATGTTAATGCAGAAATGCATCATTAATAGTGTAAGGGAATTAAGTATGTAAGACAGGGTGATGATCAGGAGTGAAGGGTGTGAAGCAGGGGAATCATTAATAGTGTTAAGATGTGGCTTTGTCTCATGGGATGATGGAACTCAAGTTGGGGCAGTCATTGGTTGGCTGTGCTCCATCTTTATCCCTTGCACAGTCTGTCGGCAAGACAAATTTTGGGGTAAAGGTTTTTTGGGTGGATTGATGTGCCCCTGCCTCCTCTGTAAGCCCTGCCTGGCTACAGGAGGTAGTCACTGAAGTCTCTATATCTTCTTCTGGTAGGAATCTCAGCTATGGTCCCCTCCACAGACTCCTCATATCCTCCCCCATCCCAAGCCCCCAGCTCATCACTAGAGATGCCCATTTAATTCCTTTCATTTATTCTTGAGAAGTTCATACATCCATACAATAAAATATAATTGCATTTAACCCTTAGATCCCCCTACAGCACCGCCTAATATACTTCAACAGCTCCTTCTCCCAACTTCATGTCTTAAAAACATATCATGTCTTAAAGTCTAACTAGTTCTGGCCATATGTGGTGGATGTAGGTCAGTTTTAATTTGAGCAGGATCTTTCTAATATGTCAGGTAGGGTGTTGATCCCAGGTCTTCTACTTATCAGGTATGACCTGCCATCATGCAGAGCCAGTGGCTTCTCTTATATCACCCTTTCCTCTCCTATGCCTACATCTGTGATAGTTATTGTTGATAGAAATGAAAACATTTTCTTTGCTTATGCATTTATTCATGGTTCTAAAATTCCAGTTTCATTGATTGGTGTGCTCTGGTTATATTGTCATTCAATTCATAACATCTCGCATCATTTATTTCTCATTTGATGAATTGTTTATTGAGAAGGATTTGGCATGATTTACAAAATGTAAGGACATTAGTTATCTCTGAACAAAGACTAATGTATATTCCCAAAATTCTGAGAAGCTTCTGATGACGCGTAAGGGATTCATGATGGTTCATATTCATCAAACCAAGACCACTGGGGAAAAACACTATCTTAGAAAACCCATAGTTTCCATTCATAGAATGTGGGGTGTAGGTCTTCTTCCTGTGTTGACTGCTTGCTGGTCTCAGCTGTGGTTCTATTCCTGTGTCCAGATGCACAACTGGGCATAGGTTACATACAACCTGGGTCTCTTTGGATGTCTTATTCTGGAGTGGGATAGAGTTGGAAGAAGGTACGTGTTTAGTGCTAGTAACTTATGGGGCTGGAATGAACCTGAGGGAAAAGTTTCCTGACAGTGGGAAAAAGAATGGATTCCTACCATCCAAAGTCTGGAGGGTTTCACTTGGGCATACATGATCTCCTGGGGGGGGGGTCTTCGTCAGGTGGGGTCTGCATCAAGGAGACAATGAGGTGGATAAAGTGACTCCTGGTTCCATCCAGCATCTCCTTCAGCCAGAGAGATACTTTAGAAATTTAATCACATTACATGATTCCTGCTGGGGCCTTCTGAGGCTTCCCCAGAACATGGGAAGTCTGGAAGCTTCCTTCTCATAGTTGTCACCTTTTATTTTCACACTAACTCCCATTTCCTCAGCTCCAGCTACATCCTCAACTTCATGTCTGAAGAACTTTGCATTGGCCATATTTCCTGTCTATTTGCACTGGTTCATTAGATGTCTGTGTGAACTTCTCCATTCAGGGCTACTATCAGAATGAACCTAGTCAGAGCATTCTCTTATGATTCACAGTGGTCCTGTGTGCCTCACACACCATATATCTTCTCTTTCATTTTCCATTCCACTAACATTCTTCTGTTATACACATCTCATTTTCTAGCTTTGGGGTGAAGCTTAGAATGGATGAGAAGCTCTGTTCTTTGCTTTTTTCACAGCCCCTATGATAATCCAGAAGAAAGGGATGATCTCAGCTGTAGCTTGTAGGGCTACAGCCACACAGCTTTGTAAATATGCCTACTATTCTGAGTTATTTCATAACTTTAATTATCTTTTATATATCTGTTTTAAACACACTTTTCCCCAACACTTTGTGATTCCTTGCTCTTTCTTTAAATCTTATCTCCCTGCTCTGTGGGTTCTTCCTATCACAGAGTTTCTGTTTATCCTAGCTCTACTCAAACAATATGGTTTCCTTCAAATTTTGATTCTTCATTACCTCTTTCTCCACCTGGCAGCTGCTAAGATTAACTGATAGCCTGTGGAACATTTTTCTTTAAACCCTAATAAAATCATCCTCAAGCTTATAAAAAAGGAATTCTCTGTGGATAGCAGCATGAATGAGCATAGGTAGAGTGGGGTGGGGGAGTTTAGGGCTCAGTGACTCATGTGTCCTTCTGAGATATTAGGAACCTGATGCTAAGCCACAGACAGATGACAAACATCAGAAATAGGCTGGAGAGAAGGTCCACAGAGTCATAAGGAAATCAAGATGGAGAGATCATAGTTCATGGAGTCAGACTCTTCCAGATGGAGGGGACATGTGTGGTCCTTTCTGGCACAAAGTACTGCCACACCACACGCTATTATCAGTGTGAATAGAGCAGGAGTCTCACCCAACCGTTCAGCTCTCCATTGTCCTCAGGTCGTGTGTTCTTCACAGAGGCATCTGTCATGTCAGAAGGAAGGAGTCAATTCTTTGCCAGAGGCTCTGGGATATCTCTGACTCAGATCCATGTCCTTGTCCCATAAAGAGACAGAGAATCAGAGGATATGGTAATGTCTCTAGATCCACTGTAAAGGTTCTTTTCTCTTGAGTGCTGACCCAAGATCCTCCCCATCAGTCCTGTGAAGCTGAGGTCTAGAGCATCCCCCTCCCTAGGGCCCTCTTATGCTCACACAAGTGTTTTTCATTGATGGTAGCATCAGGGTGGCAGCTGTGAATACAGGGATATTCAGGTGGAAGTGAGGTATATGGCAGCTTGGCAGGCTATGTCTATAGACAGGAATTACCTATTCTGGTGAACTCCATCTCTGTGTGTTGGGTCTGGTGCTGCTGAAAGCATTTGTAAATTGACCTCACTTTGAGTTGCAAGAATTGAAAAAGCATCAACTAGGATGATGGGAAGGCTTCGCCAACAACCTTTTGGAGGGAGAAAGGGACTGTTCTGTCTCTTGTTGTGACCATACAAATATTCTAGGAGTTGGAAAAATTCCAATATATTTGAAATTTGTTAATGTCTTGAGACTACATGTTTTCTCTACCCACCACCTACAGACATCCAAGGCACTCACTCACTACTTACTAGCCTTGTTTTTGCAATGACACCAGTATTGGATGAGAATGAGAAAGAGCAGGAGGAAGAAAAGCAGCACAAATGATACCAAGACTCCAGTCAAAATCTTCTGGTATGTTTCCAGTCCTTTGGCACAATTGACATCAGGCATAACAGAATGATATTGTTTACCTAAGCACCTATAATATGCCTAGCCCTTTCATGGCCCCCAATATCACAATCATTCAACCTGGAATTGTATGATTTTCCCCAGTCAGCTATAGGTGAGAATATTAAATATCACAGAGACAAATTCACTTGGCCAGGTCATTTAGAATGAATATAAAAAGCTGGGATTTGAACTCAGTATTTGACTTCCAGCCTTGTCCTCAGGACAGTTCATAAGCTATTTGTGCATGAAACCAGGTGAATGTCTAGCATTAGGTCTGAGTCTGTTCCAGTGTACTGTGTCACCATCATTGTGGCAAAGGGGACATGGCCATTTTAGGATTGTTATTCAATGGAAGGGACTCCTTCCTCACTCAGTATGTCACACCCAAGGAAAGCACTGGGAGTAAAGTGAAGGTGTGAGCAAACATGCTCCTTTACATTAGCAGAAAGCAAGGAAAGTACTCAGAGAAAGTGTTTTTTCCTCATGTCTGAATATCAAGGGAACATTTTTATCTTCCATTATTATTCAACAACTTCACCCAGGGAGCTGGAGACTGGGAAGAAACTTTATCAGAAATTTCAGGAACCCAAGATATCAGAAGTTCTTGTAAAGGGGGAGGTGGTCTGAATTTTAGGTAGACAGACATATTGAGCCCAAAGTTATGTAAAGAACATATCACCTAAGTCACAAATAAGTCCAGTTCTCCCACTTTCTCAACTTCAGGGGAGGATTCACCAACTCATAATGATCTCAAATCTTTTTATTCTCACCCACCCAGGGAGCCCTTACTTACCATCTTCAGTGGGTGTAGAGGACTGGCCCTTGGTTTCTGCCAGAGGTTGATGGAGAGATGAACATTAGAGTTCACAACACTTTACTATGTCCTGTTTCTTTCTATCTCAATCTGGACACTAATTTCAAAAGGATATCATCCTGTTGCAGACAAGGTTTTGCAACTCTGGGTTCTTGGATCATGGTGAAGATCACTCCTTGGCCCATCAATCCTATACAAAGCTTATCATTGAACCTATGGGGAGGATAGAGACTCTGAGGGACTCAGAACTGCCCTACTGAATCTGTGCAACACATGTACCAAAAGCCTCTGGTGTCCAGCTATTTCCATGAGTCTGGGCACATGATTTTAAGAAATAAAAACAAAAGAAAAAGGGACAGTGTCTGCCACTGAAGATGGTTCTCATTAGATTTTAACTTGATACAATTTAGAGAAATCTGGAAATAGGCAGCTGCAATAGAGAAAATACATCTCTATCTGTGGAAAGATTTTCCTGATTGAGTGGTCTACGAGAGCCCAGACCACCAAGGTTTATTCTAATCTGAACTGGTTAGACCTTGATGGTGTAAGAAAGCAATACTGCAACCCATTGTCAAGTAAACTTGTAAGCAATGCTCCCTACCTCAATTCTTGCTTGCACATTTATGTCTAATTACCTTCATGATGCTTCACACAAAATTAGATGGAAGAAATCTTTTTCTCACTAAGTATGATTTAGATCATGTTTTACAACAGAAACAGAAATCTAACTAGTACAGAGACATCATCTGATCACTTCATCAATTTTGTGTCCCTCTCAACTATCACCATTAAATTATAATGAGCCAAGGAGGAAGGCATTTGGATCAGAGGATTCTGACTGCAACTCCTATATTGAGGGGTGAATGTCTTTTGAACTAATCAGTATTTTTTACCTCAGGGCTTCCTCCACCTTATTCTAGGTGAGAGGTCATCTTAGGGAAAAGACCCAAGTGACCCAAAACACTAACTGATTATGGGTGGGAGGTGTTTACCTGAGACCATGAGGTCAAGGACATCACTTGATTTTGACTACACTCATGGTTCATTCCTATAAGAGCCACAGCATCTGAATTTTCCAATGTGGTTGGGAGTAACAGCATCCAGAACAAAAGTAGTCTGGAATGGCTGATTGCCCTGATGCTGTGACTCCAGGGTACAAGAGTTGTGATGTTTTCCTTCCTGGATCAGAATGGATCTGCCAAATCCCATGTATGAGCTACGTGTAAATGATATGGAAACTCCAGAGGTCACATCAGGCCTTGGCCAGACTGACAGGCTGGGATTTTCATATGCTCCTAGGATACAAGGGGTAGTATGTGAAATGAACATGAGCTACCAACATTGTCCTCCAGGATTGAACTCTGAGAGGAGAGCTCCTGGCGAATAGACCTCCTTCTTATGAGAGAGCCAGTGTTGGGATCCCTGAGTTTCCTCTCACCTGTCATCCCCAGCTGCATGGCATCACTGCCCTCTGAAAAGCCAGCAGAGTTCTGATAGGGATGCTCATGTATGTCTGCATAAACGGTTTCCATGGGCTGAATGTTGAACTTGATCTTATCCCTGATTTCCAGAGTGAATTGAATGCCCCAAGGATCTACATTTCACTCTTTATAGAGAAAATACTTCTGGGCCTCCCAGGAACTCTGCCACCAGGTAATCACAGGTGTATACTGAGCAATCACAGAGGCAGACTCAGCCCAGATGATGGGCTTTGGGAGGATTCCTGTGAAGAAATCAAAGGCTGAGTCCCAGAATATCTTTCTTCTGACACTAGATCATAGAAAACAACACTCCCATGGAACAAGACATTAGCCCATAAATGCTTTTTCCCCATCACCATTGTGAGGAATTGACAGACTAGACAGTAAAGTAGAGGTTTTCTCATCAGAGTGAAGAATCAAGTCCTGGGATGGCTGGAGACACTCACCTGACTGTATTGCCATCCTGGGTTCCACAATAAGACCTGGAAGACAAATTTCTCTCAGATCTTTTTCACATTAAGAACCAGAGGGGATGCCCTAGGGTGTCCATGTGAAATTAAATCTGGCTGTTGAGAAGGTTCCCTTACAGATGTACACATCCACACCTCCTGTTCATATCTCACCAAAGTACAGCAGCCCTGTGAGTATGGCAATCATGGTGAGACCTGGTATTGTTCATAGCTGTTCTCTTGGACCAGTCTGACAAATGTTCTGCAACATGAGCCAATATGCAGATGTCATCTTGGGGCTGGTCCTTCATGTCATGGGTTTTCAACATCATAGCTATTATGGGAAGAGAAACTTCTGTGTTTTTCTCAATACAGAGGATTGAGTAATCACTTAGGTCTCTGAAGTGATCTTAGAGAAATATTTCTTTATTTCTCAAAGATTGCCAGCCATCCCTTTTCCAAGCCAGAGCAAATTCACATGTAAGAGCATTTTGTTTTAAACTAGAAACAGTTATGGATGCAGGCTATGGAAATGTGATGTTGGTCAAAACCAGGACTGGGTTCTAAGACAAGAGCCATTCATGCTGTTTAGATTGGAAGATATAATCCTAAGGGGCTCTACTGACTTAGGTCTCATGTTTCTGAAGGTTTGTCTCATAGCAGGTCTGATCTCATTCCTGACTAAGCTCCAGTGGTCTTCTTCACCTTGCCAAATTGTCCTGATCCACTGCAATTAAAGAATAGCATTTTACCAAGTCTCTTCTCTCTTTGTCCTTGTTTCTTCGAGGTTGACCCCTTTGTCTACAGGTTTACATTATCAAGATATTATTATTGAGTTAAAACCACAAGACTTAGGTACTCCTCCAAGATTTTTAATTTAAGTATTTTCTGGTTCTAGAGATTTATGTTTAGATTCTGGACATGGAAAATGAAGGCATCTTTGGATTTATTATTCAGTTTAGTATTGTAATTTCCCATTCTTACACCTGAACTTTGGTGACTGACTCCTATTATCCCAGAGAGTAGCACTGAGTCATGAGGAAACCTGTGCATTGAAGAAATCTATCCTCTGAGATAAATTTCTTTATCATGAAAGAAATTTCTTTCATGAAAGAAAGATGGTGTTTACCCTTTTCAGTGTCAGTAGTTGTAAAGTCAACACATGTTTTTGTGGACTGGCCATATACTTTATTATGGAAGATGGGTTGTTTCACAATATTAGTCCTCATGCAGCTTCTATTAATTCTTGAAGCAAATAAATAAGAATAAAGGACTTAGAGGGTTTTGTTGGTGGCATAGATTTTTAAAATTTTCCCAAGTTCATGTAAGTAGACTTCCACCCATTATTTGGTTGTGTAATAACAATTGCAATCATTAGTTCACCATTGCACACTTAGTTGACATTGTTTATCTGTTTTTAACAGTACTGACTTATGTTGGCGTATTACAATTTTTGTTCCTCTCACTGAATTACCCAAACCAGTGTGATTTTAATTATTTTTGGACTACTGGAGTACATGTAGACTCAGTTCAGAATCTATAACTAGAATACCAACAATCACCATTCTCCATTTGCCTCTATATTACATAGAGTAAAATAAAGAACATAGTGGTTATATATTCTCCAGAACTGATAATCTTTACAGTTGATGGATGTAATGAAAACCAAAACTTTAAAATTTACAGAAGACATGTTTTTATCCAACTAATAAAGAAAAAGTATCCAGATCTTTTAAGAACATGATAAATCTTAACTTTCAATCAAATACTATGTTCCGAACACAATCTGTGTCTCTCCATACTAAATAAGATTCATCTGTCAGCATTGATATAAGTGAATTCCAGAATGTATTTTTGGAATTCTGAAGATATAAAAAACCCAAGAAATACATTTTCTGCATTTTCCTCAAAGGTGAGACAAAATCACCAGCTCTCTCCCATTACATCTCCTCAGGAAAGAGTGGAGAAAAAGATAAACAAAATAGATAAATGGATGGAGCTTGAAATACTCATTCCGAGTGACCAAACCTATATGCAAGATTCTACCCCCTTTCCAGTCAGGGCAGATTGCCAGCTAGTCTGCTCCCCTGAAGATACCACAGCCTGAAGGCATCACAGTAGGTCTTCTCACAGGGCAACTGGTAAGAACACTCCCAAAGACCATAAGCCATATCTGGGAGTCCATTGGGCTTCGACCAATTACCTCCCTAAAACCACTGCCCCTCAAATTCCATTTTCCTGGCCTGCACCTTCTGTTAGGCAAAATTTCCAGCTAGTCCATTCTCCTGAAGACACCATGCCTGAAGACATCCTAGGAATTCCTCTGTAAACAATACAACTGGGCAACTGACCTAAGAGTCTGAAAGCCTCCATAGAGTTCTGGTGCACACAGGAAAACAGAATCCACAGCCCATATGCCTCCCTGCAGAACAGCTACAAACAGGGCAACAGTTTTCCTGCTCCTCTGAAGCTACCACAATCTAAGTGCCTCCCAGAAGGCCTCCCAGAAAAGTCACTGGAGCCAGAGCAACAAATCACTAGCATATCTGCCCCTCTGAAGACCCCAAAATCAGAAAACACCACAGGGGGTCTGCCACGGGGCTAACAGGAGACCTGAAGCAACCCAGGGACAAAAGAGACAGACTCCAAGACAGAGACACCCAGACCAGCAAACCCCATGTTGCAAGAGGAAAGCACAAGACCATTAGCAACAGAAGCCAATATATGTGGGCAGCATGAGAACCCAGTTCTCCCATCACAGAAAATGTTGAATACACCAACAAACCTGAAAATCAGGAAGCTGACCTAAACAAATATCTCATGAAGATAATAGAGTCCTTTAACAAGGATATAAATAACTCACTGAAAGAAATACAGGAAAACTAAAGAGGGAAAAGCAATTAAAGAGGAATCAAATAAATCCCATAAGTAATACAGGAAAATATAGTCAAACATGTGAAGGAATTAAATGAAACCATCTAGGGCCTAAATGTGGAAGTAGAAACAATAAAGAAAACACAAATGGAGGCAAGCCTGGAAATGGAAAACCTAGGCAAAAGGTCAAGAATTACAGATGGAATCATCACCAACAGAAAACAAGAGAAAGAAGAGAGAATGTTAGGTGTAGAAAATATCTTAGAAGAGATTTACACAACTCTCAATGCCAATTCAAAACATAAGAAGCTCCTAACCCAAAACATCCACAAAATTCAGGACAAAATCTAAGAATAATAGAGATAGAGGAAAGTGAAGATTCCCCGCTCAAAGAACCCAAAACCATCTTCAACCAAATCATAGAAGAAAATATCTCCACCCTAAAGAAAGACATGGCATAAATGTACAAGAAGTCTATAGAACAACAAATAAGTTGAACAAGAAAAGAAAATCCTATTGTCACATAATAATCAGAAAACTAAGTGCACAAAACAAAGAAAGAATATTAAAATCTTCATAGGAAAATGGCCAAGTAACATAGAAAGATAGTCCTATCAGAATTATACCAGATTTCTTTACAGAAGAGCCCTGTCAGAGGTCATGCAGACTTTAAGAGAACACAAATTCCAGTACAGGCTACTACACCCAGCAAAACTTTCGATCAGTATAGATGGAGAAACTAAAGTATTCTCGGATGAGACAAATTCAAACAATATCTATCTACCAATCCAGCTCTACAGAGGATTCTGGAATGAAAACTCCAACACAATGACGGTACCTACACCAAAGAAAAAACAAAATATTAATCATCTCACAACAAAGGCAAAAGGAGAGAACCACCAGCACATAAAGCTACCTACAACAACAAACATAAGAGGAACTTACAGTCACCTGTCTTTAATATCTTTCAATAATAATGAACTCAAATCACCAATAAAAAGACATAAGCTAACAGACTGGATACACAAAGAGGATCTGCATTTTGCTGCATAAAGAAACACACCTTAATAACAAAAACAGAAACTATCTCAAAGTAAAAGTTTGGGAAAAGATCTTCTAAGAAAATGGTCCCAAGAAACAAGCTGGAGATGCCATCCAATAGACTTTCAACCAAAAGTCATCAAGTGAGATGAGAAAAGATACTCTGTAGTCATCAAAGGGAAAATCCACCAAGTCTCAATTCTGAACATCTATCCCCAAAATGCAAGGGTACCCACATTCATAAATGAAACTTTATTAAAGCACAAAACACATATTGAACCACACAGTAATAGTGGGAGACTTCAACACCCCATTCTTATCATTGGGCATGTCATTGAAACAAACTAAACAGAGATAAAGTGAAAGTAACAGAAGATATGGACTAATTAAATTTAACAATTTCTATAGAACATCCTAAAACAAAAGAATATACCATCTTCTTAGCACCTCATGGTACCTTCTCCAAAACTGACCATATAATTGGTCACAAAACAGGCCTCAACAAATATAAGATTGACATAATCCTACACCTCCTATCAGATCACCACAGACTAAGGCTGATCTTCAATAAGAACAAAAACAATAGAAAGCCCACATACACATGGAAGCTGATCAATGTTCTATTTAATGATAACCTAGTCAGGGAAGAAATAGAGAAAGAAATTAAAGACTAAAATTTAATAAAAATGAAAGCACATCATAACCAAACTTATGGGCCACAATGACAGCAGTGCTAAGTGGAAAACTCATAGCTCTGAGTGCCTCCAAAAAAGAAACTGTAGAGACCATACACTAGAAGCTTGACAGCACACATGAAAGCTCTAGAACAGAAAGAAGCAAATGCACCCAAGAGGAGTAGATATTGGGAAATAATCAAAGTCAGGGCTAAAATCAACCAAGTAGAAGCAAGTGAATTATACAAAAATCAACAAAACCAGGCTCTTGTTCTTTGAGAAAACCTAGAAGATAGATAAACCCTTAGCCAGACTAACCAGAGGTCACAGAAGTAGTATCGAAGTTAACAAAGTCAGAAGTGAAAAGGGAGATATAAAAGCAGAAACTAAGGAAATTCAAAAAATAATCAGGTCCTTCTACAAAAGCCTGTACACAACAAAACTGGAAAACTTGGAAGAAATGGATGATTTGCTACACAGATACCAGGTAGGAAAGTTAAATCATGATCTGATGAACCATCTAAACAACCACATAACTCCAAAGTAAATAGATTCAGTTATTAATAGTCTCCCAACCAAAAAAGCCCAGGACTATATGGGTTTAGTGCAGAGTTCTATCAGACCTTCAAAGAAGACCTAATATCAATACTCTTCAAACTATTCCATAATATAGAAACAGAAGGAAATCTACCTAATTCATTCTATGAAGCCACAATTATTCTGATACCTAAACCACACCAAGACCCAACAAGGAAAGAGAACTTCAGAATAATTTCCCTTATGAATATGGATGCTAAAATACAAAATAAAATTCTCACAAACTGAATCCAAGAACATATCAAAGCAATCATTCACCATGATCAAGTAGGCTTCATGCCAGGGATGCAGGGATGGCTCAATATACAGAAATCTATCCACATAATCCAGTACATAAACAAACTCAAAGAAAAAGCCCACAAAAATCATTTCATTAGATGCTGAGAAAGCATTTGACAAAATTCAAAACTCTTTCATGATAAAAGTCTTGGAAAGATCAGAAATTCAAGATCAAGCCCTAAACATAGTAAAAGCAATATACAGCAAACCAGTAGCCAACATCAAACTAAAGAGAGAAAGACTGGAAACAATCCCACTAAAATCTGTCCATTTCTAAAGAGAGCACTAGTAAACAAAATTAGACACCACAAAAATCTCATTCACCATTGTCAAGTTTTCTGTTTTCTAAACATGCAAAGATAAATCGACAGAGGAAGGTCTGTAAATCTGATATATCATATAAGTAGTTTGAGAAAGTATATTACAGTATCATCTTGAGAGATGTAGAAATGGCAGTGAACAAACATGCAACCTCTCATTATAAAACTTCCATAATAAAGGAAGAATAAAAGTATCTCATGTTGTGCTGGTTAATTGTTGTCAACTTAACAGAAACAAAGTCACATCTCAGGAACAGGAGTATTATTTGAAGAACTGTCTCTGTTAGATTGGCACGTAGGCTTGTGTATCAGGACCTTTTACTAATTGTTTATTGATATATGAGTAAATAGATCACAGTGAGAAATTCATCTTTAAGAAGGTGGACCTGAGTTTTGTCAGAAAGCAAGCTGAACAAGGCATGGAAATCAGCCAGTAAACATAGTCCTCCATTGTTCTTGCCTCTACATCTGCTTGAGTTTCTGTCCTGTCTTATTACAGTGATGGACTCTAATCAGGACATGTAAGCAAGACCAAACCTTTCAATAACATTTTTCTTTTAGAGCATTTTGGGAAAGCAATAGATGGAAAAATAGAATATATAGTATTAATAAAATGAATGTTTATGACAAGCTGTAGCCATAATGGTAGTAAATGGACAGAAATGGAAGTCATTTCTACTAAATCCAGGAGTAAGACATCATTCACATATTCCATTTTTGCAGTAGGAATGGTCTAGTGTTTCAAAAGGTAAAACTGATTGGTCTGGAACATACTATGTAAATCTGACTGGCCTGAAAACAACACAGTACTGTCACATCTGCCTTCTGAATGTCAGGATTAAATTAGTTTGGCCTCTTTTTCCATTTTTATTCTGTATGATGATTTAAGTCTTAGCCAGAGCAAAAGCACAGAGGAAAAAGTAGAGGTACACAGTGGTATATATACAGGAAAGCAGGTAGCCCAAGTTTCCTAACTTGAGGAAGATATTCTTTCATATTTGAGATCATAAATGATGCACAGAATATTCTTGAAACAAATAGACAGAATGCAAAATAAACATGAGTATGAAGCATCCTCCCCATTAAGAATTGGAACTAGATGCCAAGTCCACCTGGAGCATATGCAGAAGAATTAAACTTCATTCTGTCCCCTTAACTCCACTGCCTGCCTTCCTGAGGAGGCCTGCTGGGATCCCTGGAGTATCCATGTGATACCATTCCCAACCAGCCCCTGCTTGTTGAGACCACTGGTGTCTCAGCCAGAACAGGTGAGCTACCCTTTGTCATTTGTGAGCATCGCCAAGAATACACTTCTGCTTCCATCCTGTGGAGGCATGTGGGACCCTAGAAATATTCAGGTCTATCTGGTGCACAACCAGATATGATGAACACTGTGCAGTTCCATGAAATTCATTGTCAGGCCTATGACACTGTCTGCATCCCAATGAGACCTTCTAGCATCAGAAAGCTCCAATCAGCACTAGAGACAACAATATGGCTAAATTTCAGTGTAAGAAGAAAGCCAACGATTGCTAGAGCAATATGGCACCATCAGAGCCCAGCTATCCTACAGCAAGTCCATGATATCTTAACACTGTTGAAGCTGGTGTTAAGGTCAGGAAGATGACCTTAAATCCAATCTTATAAAGATGATAGAGGTCATTTCATCACAAATAGAATACATGATGGAAGAAAGAATCTCAGACATAGAAGATATGAAGGAAGAAATGGGTACATTAGTTAAAGAAAATGCAAAATCTAAGCACTTCCAGACATAGAACACCTAGGAAATCTGGGACACTATGAGAAGACCAAATTAAGAATAATAGGAATAGAAGAAGACTCCCAGAATCAAGGCCCAGAAATTATTTTCAACAACTCATAAAAGAAAATTTTGCCAACCTGAAAAATGTGATATATATAAGAATACAAGAAGCTTACAGAACACCAATTAGATTGAAACAGAGAAGAAAATCCACCCACCACATAATAATCAAAATACCAAATATAGAGAACAGAGAAAGAATATTGAAAGCTATAAGGAAAAAATGGCCAAGTAACATATAAAGGCTGATCTATCGGAATTACACCTGACTATCCAATAGAGACAACAAAACCCAGAGCAGGGGGCCGGACATATATCTTGCAGACTCTTAGAGACTATAGATATCAGCCAAAACTACAGTACCCAGCAAATCTTTTAATAATGTTAGATGGAGAAAACAAGATATTCCATGACAAAACCAAACTTAAGCAATTTCTATCTGCAAATCTAGCCATTTAGTAGATACTAGGAGGAAAACTCCAACTCAAGTAGGCTAACTATACCAAATAAAAGAGAGAAAATAAATAACATCACACCAACAAAACCAAAAGGGCAACACACACACACACACACACACACACACACACACACACAGACACACACATACACCACCAGCACCACCACCACCACCATGGACATCAAAATAACAAGATTTAACAATCATTGCTCATTAACATCTCTCAACATTAATAGACTCAATTTTCCAATAAAAGGATACAAGCTAACAGAATGCATATGAAACTAGATCTATCATTCTGTTGCATACAAGAAACACACCTCAGTAACAAGGATAGACATTACCTCAGAGAAAATGTATGAAATAAAGTTTTCCAAGTAAAATTAAAACAAATCTCAGTAGCTTTCATGTGTACAAAGGTAATTGCAGAGAGAAAAAAATTAAAAAAACTTAATATAAAGATACAATGTTAACTAGAAAAGAAATTTAATGCCATTCTTTATAGGAAGAAAAAGTTCTTAAAATTAATATGGTAGCAAAATTCCATGGCAGATAAATCATTCCTGAGCAAAAAGAATAAAACTTAGCACAGCTCTGTCTCTGAGTTCCACAGCAGATGTGAAAAACATGGGTCGGAAGGTATATATGAGGACATTTCAGTCTTCAGTTCTATGACATCATCCATGCCCCTGGATATTGAAGCCCCTAGGAGAATGTGTTTTTGATCAATGTGTTATCAGGTCAGTGTCAATCAGTATTGTATGTGAACATGTTTAGAAATGATGTCAATATAATGGATCAGAAATTTCAAAGCTAGAACATAATATGAAGCTTTGAAAGTACCTATTACAATCAGAACACATTCAAGCATGTAGCATATTCTATTCCAAAGTAAAAATAAGAGGGCACCAATTTCATGTGTACATCATCCACCATTTGAGCATGAGCAGTAAGTACAATGCTACAGCAGTTACAGATACCTAATGTACTGGCTGGTTTCATGTTTTAACTGGACACATGGTGGACTCATCACAGACAAAATAGCTACCATTGAGGAAATGTCCCCATAAGATCCATCTGTAAGGCATTTTCTCAACTAGTGATTAGGGGAGCAGTTTTACTGTGAGTGGTGCCATCCATGGGCTGGTCCAGGGTTCTGTAATAATGTTAACTGAGCAATACAGAGAAAGCAATCCAGTAAGCAGCACCCTCCATGGCTTCTGTATCAGCTTCTGTCTCCAGGTTCCTGCCCTGGGTGAGTTCCAGTCCTGACTCCTTTGGTGATGCACAGCGATGTGGAAGTGTAAGTTGAATAAATCCTTCCCTCCCCAACTTGCTTCTTGTTCATGGTATTTTGTGCAAGAATAAAAGCAAAGACTAAGACACCTAATAACCAACTACTATTCCTGATTCCCATTTTGTGGAGCCCCAATTAAAAGGCTAAATTCTGAAATTCTGTGATGTGCTGAGTCCAGTAACATCTAATCTATCAACATCCATAAGAATCTAAATGGAGAATTTGAGTTATAAAACATGTCATCCTTCTCTGTCATTGGTTCTCACAAATTGATGCTTTATGCTCCATTTCTTTAACTATACCCTTTATTATTTACATTGTCCATGGTTATCTTGGAACTAATGAGTGCCTCAATTAGGGAGCCCACCCCATATGATAGAGCCAACCCCATATAAGAGAGCCAACCCTTGAGAGTATTATGGATACTCTGTTATTCTTGCATACAGGAACCTAACATAACTGTCATCTGAGAAGCTTCATCCAGCAGCTGATGGAAATAGATGCAGAAACCCAGTCAAACATATAGGCAGCGCTCAGGGATAGGGAGTCTTATGGAAGAGTTGAGGGAATGATTGAGGTACCCAGAGAGGTCAAGGATACCACAAGAAGACCTACAGAGTCACCTAACCTGGGACCATGGGAGAGGTCACAGACTGAATCTCCAACTAAAGGCTATGCATAGAGTGGTTCTAGGCCTCCTACCCATAGGTAGCTTAGACTTCATTCCCTAATAATTGGAGTGGGGCCATACTGTAACTCAGATTCTATTGTGTACCTTTGGATCCATTTCTCCTAAGTTGTGCTTCTTTGTCTGGCTTCAGTGAAAGAAGAGAGGAAGTTCTTAGTTCTGATGTGACTTGATGTGCGAGGTAGGGTTGGTAATGGGAGGAGGCTCCCATGTCTGAGGAAAGAGGGAGGGATGAATAGGGGAATGGAATGGAAGGGTGGAACTGGGAGGAGAGGAGAGAGAGGGTCTGAGATCAGGATGTTAAATGGATAAATAAATAAATAGTAAATAATAAACAAACAAATAAACAAGCAAATAAATAATAAAGGGATTGTAGACAGCAATTAGAAAATGCTTCACATCAGGACATTGCTATTAGGAAATAATTGTTTCCATTTGGGGGCTTCCAGAAACTGAGCCATCAATCAAAGAGCAAACAAAGGATGGACCTAATCCTCCCGCATATATGTACTAGATATGTAGCTTGGTCGTCATGTGGGTGGCCAATACGTAGAACAGGGACTTACCCTGAGTCTGTTGACTATCTGTGGAACATGTTCTTCTAACTGGTCTGTTTTGTCTGGTCTCAGTGGGAGACCAGTCCTGCAGTGACTTGAGCTGCTTGCGTGGTCTGGTGCAAAGAGGGTCCTAACCCCCCTCGAAGGTAAAGGGGAGGGGGCCTGCGCAGAGGGACTTGTGAGGTGGGGATTTGCTGGGGCTGTGATCAGGTTGTAAAGTAAGTGAATAAATATGTGGAAAAATAAAATTCAAGAAGAAGAGGAAGAGGAAGAAGAAAAAGAAGGGGAGGAAAAATAATGGTTTCAAGACCATAACAACAGTGTCATATCATTGAGTTCTTTCTAACACTGGGTTATCCATGCCAATCTTTTCCATTTTAAGAGGAATCACAAACAGCATATTTTGAAAGCTGAAGGTTCTAAGTTGTACAGAAAGAGCTCTGGGACATCATTTGAAGTAAGTTATCTGTTTTTCAGTGTGGAGTCTTATTTATGCTGACGATTATTTTATTTGAGCCAAGTACTTTGTTATGAATAGAAAAACTGGAAACTCATAATGTAGGTGGGAATTTGTTAATTTAAAATAATAGAAAATGTTACATAAAAGCAAGACAGTAAAATATGTACAAATATAAGGACCCAACCTTGGCTGATGGGTGCAGGATGTTTCCCCAAGTGATGATGTGAAAAGAACAGAGGCCCAGGAACTCCCTCTGCCAGTCCACCCACAATATTTATTCTATTGTCTCTTTCCAGAAAGATTCAGTTGTGTAACATTAATATAGCTCTGCATTCTATTGTGCAATAGATGGCATGATGAACTTTGCCTTATTTTCATGGTCTGTCTGTCCTAGGATTCTGGGCTTACCTCTCTATGTGGCACATATGTTGGGGTTTTGTGTTTCCCCTAATACCAGATGATCACAGGGCTCCTTGAGGTTATTATGGAACCTGGATGAGCTGAGAATGTGGGTTTGTGAAGGGTCTTTGCAAAAATGTAGATGAACAAGAGGTGTGTGTTAAGATAGTTGCTCAAAGAGGGTCACAGTTGAACATGCCTGTTCATAGCCTTGATACATTTTTTATTGAGATATTTTTCTTCTGTCAAACTTACAGCTTTTAAAAAGTGTATATTGAGTTTTTCTCCTCTATAAAATTTGTTTTACATGCCTTAAAAGCAAGAAAGAAAATGACAAGCTAATCTACAACGGCAGAAGAACATATAGTCTTTTTGTTTCCCTGGAATATTAGATTACATTGTTAACATATCAACTCTGATTTCTGCACTGCATGTCCAGATGTATCACATATCCTGTGACACTGGGTTTGGTAGCCTTGGCTCTCAATTACTCACCACACATCTTGTCCTTCCCTGGAATCTTGTGTCAGTTCAAATAAAATGCTAGGCCTTCTTTACCTGATGCCAAGAATTCAAGGTTGTTACTTGCCTCTGACCTGGGTGATACTTGGGTAATATCCATAGCATGTAAACAGTCACCTCTGCTTGGGGGGTAACAGGACCCATCACTGTGAACATGGCCTGGAATACTGGAATGTATTTATTCTGGGAGGAATCAGTTTGGAGAACTTTTCATATTCCTCCATCAGAATGAAATGGTCATATACCTCTTGTGTTGCACACTGAAGACTCACATTTACCTCTGAAGTCACAACAGAGCAGCGAAAGACTGACAGTGTGACTTTTTTGGGATAAACTCCAAAACGAGAAGACAAGCCAGTTAAGTGGACTCATATGGGAAGCATTGTTCCACTCTTCTCATATTTGAGAAAGGGAGTCCGCAGTGAACATATTCCTTTGCTCAAGAAGATCCAGGGTATGGGGAGCATTTTGTCACCTGTCACAACCAGCACCATGATATCACTTTTTTCTTCTGATGTCATGAAGTGGCATATATGGGAACACCAATCTCGACCTACACTGTGACATTGAATCGAGGAGATAGAGTACGTGTCCTTATTCTCAGTTTCTAGACTGGTTGTTGGTATCAGATTATGTGGACTTCCTTCTTTATGGAGATGGTATTTTGTGGCATGTAAGACCGCAGAATATTGTTCCCTGGTTCCCTATCTTTACCACATTGCTTGGCACCACCCTGAGTGTGGGTTTAAATAAAGCCACTGAAAAGAAATCAGCAGATAGGTATTAGTACATCACCTTCAGATACTAACTTCCTGGCTCAAGACTTGTTTTGCATTCCCAGAAACTGGGGTAACCTTCAATTCTCACTGAATATGTACAATGTGTATAGCCTGGGAAGGCACTCATCTACCAGTGTAGGGTTCCTGGGGTCCAGAATCAGTCCTGCAAGAGAGTTATTGGTGAGAGTTCGCACTAAAGTCTGAGGAGGTCCTCTACGTACAAATGAGTTACTGAGCTGCTGAGACACCATAATAGGCTAAGGCACAGTTGTAAAGTGGCTTTTCTCTCAGGAAACAATTCGCCTTACCAATTGTCACATGTCACCAAGATATAGCAGGGGTATAAGAATGGGGGTCACCCTCCTTTGCTGCCTGTCCTGTTCGGTCCGATGTGGTAGACCTGTGCTAGGTCTGCCATGGGCGAAGACCTCATTTCCCAGTGCTTTCTATAGATCCAGCAGCAGTGGGTCACTCAGTAAGAAACAGTCCCACCTCTGGAAGCCCAGAGCTGCAGGTGAGGACCTACTACCCAGCAACCATCTAAACCCGCCTTCCTTCTGGGTCACCATGCCACTTCCATCTCCTCTACCCCTTTCTTTGTTGCCCATCCTGTTTGTCTGTGCTAGGTCTGCTATGGGGGAAGACCCCATTTCACAGTGCTTTCTAGAGATCCAGAAGAAGCAGGACATTCAAGATCCAGCAGCAGCGGGGCATTCAGCCTGTGCCAGGCCTGCATGGGGGAAGGCCACATTTCCTGAGATCCAGCAGCAGCAGGGCATTCAAGAACTAACAGTTTGCAGGACATTCAGCCCTTGCCAAGTCTGCCACAGGGAAAACCCCATTTCCTGATACTTCCTGGAAAGCCAGTTGTATGCAGGACATTTGAGAGAAAGGGAATCCCAGGAGTACAGATACACAGTCCAGAGGACAGAGAAGTTACAGTCAGAGACAGCAACACCAGCTAACACTGGAGCTAAGTAGATGGCCAAAGGCAAGCACAAGATCATTACCAACAGAAACCAAGGCAACAAGGCATCATCAGAACCCAGTACTTCCACAACAGCAAATCCAGGATACTCTATCACATCAGAAAAGCAAGAGCTGGATTTAAAATCACATCTCATGATGCTGTTAGAGGAATTCAAGAAGGACGTAAATAACTCCCTTAAAGAAATGAATGAGAACACGGGTCAACGGATAAAAGCTCTTAAAGAAGAATCACAAAAATCTCTTAAAGAAATGCAGGAGAATATGGGTCAACAGGTAGAAGCCCTTAAAGAGGAGACACAAAAATCCCTGAAAGAAATATGGGAAAACATGGGCCAACAGGTAGAAACCCTTAAAGAGGCAACACAAAAGTCCGATAGGGAACTATAGGAGAACATGGGTCAGCATGCAGGAGCCCTTAAAGGGGAATCACAAAAATCTCTAAAAGAAACACAGGCATGACACTCCCAGAGGATCCGGCTATACCACTCCTGGGCATATACCCAGAGGCTTCCCCTGCATGCAATAAGGACACATGCTCCACTATGTTCATAGCAGCCTTATTTATAATAGCCAGAAGCTGGAAAGAACCCAGATGTCCCTCAACGGAGGAATGGATTCAGAAGATGTGGTATATTTACACAATGGAATACTACTCTGCAATTAAAAACAATGAATTCACGAAATTCCTAGGCAAATGGTCAGAACTTGAAAATATCATCCTTAGTGAGATAACCCAATCACAAAAGAACACACATGGTATGCAGTCACTGATAAGGGGATATTAACCCAGAATCTCGGAATACCCTAGACACAATTTGCATATCAATAGATTTCCTAGAAGATGGAAGGAGAGACCCCTGGTCTTGGAAAGACTGGATGTAGGGGAATGCCAGGACAGAGAAATGAGAGGGGGTTGAATGGGGAAAAGAGGGAGGGAAGGGGGCTTATGGGACTTTCAGGGAGGGAGGAAACAGGAAAGGGGAAATGATTTGGAATGTAAATAAAAAAAAACTTAGAAAATAAAATTTAAATAAAAAGAAAAGAAAAGAAACACAGGAGAACATGGGTCAACAGGTGGAAGTACTCAAAGAGAAAACACAAAAATCCCTTAAAGAATTTCAGGAAAACACAAACAAACAAGTGAAGGAACTGAACAAAACTATCCAAGATCTAAAAATGGAAGTAGAAACTATGAAGAAATATCGAAGTGAGACGTCTCTGGAGATAGAAAACCTTGGAAAGAATTCAGGAGTCATAGATGCAAGCATCAACAATAGAATACAAGAGATAGAAGTAAGAATCTCAGATGCTGAAGATTCCCTAGAAATCATTGATCAACAGTCAAAGAAAATACAAAATACAATAAGCTGGTAACCCAAAACATCCAGGAAATTTAGGACACAATGAGAAGACCCAACCTTAGGATTATAGGTATAGAAGAGAATGAGGATTTACATCCTAAATGGCCAGTAAACATCTTCAACAAAATTGTGGAAGAAAATTTCCCTAACCTAAAGAAAGAGATGCCCATGAACATACTAGAAGTCTATAGAACTCCAAACAGACTGGACCAGAGCAGAAATTCCTCTTGTCATATAATAATCGAAACACCAAATGCACTAAACAAAGAAAGAATATTAAAAGCAGTAAGGGAAAAAAGTCAAGTAACCTATAAAAGCAGACCTATCAGAATTACACCAGACTTCTCACCAGAAACTATGAAAGCTAGAAGATCCTGGGCAGACGTCATACAGACACTAAGAGAACATAAATGTCAGCCCAGACTGCTATACCCAGCAAAACTTTCAATTACCATAGATGGAGAAAACATGACGTTTCATGACAAAAGCAAATTTACACAATATCGTTCCACAAATCCAGCTATACAAAGGATATTGTGTGGAAAATGAGGTTTCCCAACATAAGGTGGGAAATGACACCCTAGACGAAGCAATAAAGTGATCTTCTTTCAACAGACCCAAAAGAAGATAGTGACACAAACAGAATTTCACCATTAACAAAGAAGATAACAGTAAGCAACAATCACTTTTCCTTAATATCTCTTAACATCAATGATCTCAATTCTCCAATAATAAGAAATAGACTAATTGGGACCTCCAGGCGCAGGGATAATCAAGCATAATATCGCTTGGAACACAGCCAGCTTGTGTGCTCCCTGCTCCCAAGAGCTGGGCAGTTCTGTGGACACCTACAGGCCAGCTCTACTGTGGGGCATCAGCCCTGCAGAGGGATCCGCACTGGGAGAGAGAGCACCCTCACAGGGAGGGAGCGCACCAGCCTCCCCTTGGCGACCTCTGCTCCTGGGATTGACTACAATGAGCCTTCGGATGTGCAGGGATTACCCAATATAACATCACTTGGAGCAAGGCATATCAGGGCTCCAAAGTCACTCAGGAACAGGGCAGCCCCTCAGCAATTGGTGCCAGGGGAACCCCTATAATCCAGAGGGGGCAGATATAGCCTTGCAGGCTCACAGAAGGTCCAACCAACAACAACCAGTGACAGCAGGACCAACTAACACCAGAGGTAACCAGATGGCAAAAGGCAAATGTAGGAATGTTACTAACAGTAATCAAGATAATGTGGCACCATCCGAACCCAACTCTCCGACAGCAGCAAGTCCTGGATACCCCATCACACCAGGAAGGCAATATCTGGATTTAAATTCACTTCTCATGATGCTATTAGAGGATTTCAAGACGGACACAAATAAATCTCATGTAGAAATACAGGAGAACATGAATCAACCGGTAGAAGCCCTTATAAAGGAAACACAAAAATTGCTTAGAGAAATGCAGGAGAATATGGGTCAACAGATGGAGGCCAATAAGGAGGCAACACAAAAATTGCTTAAAGAAATGAATCAACGGGTAGATGCCCTTACAAATGAACCACAAAAATCGCTTAAAGAAATGCAGGAGAATATGGATCAACAGATGGAAGCCCATAAGGAGGAAACACAAAAATCGCTTACAGAAATACAGGAGAACTTGGATCAACAGGCAGAAATCCTGAAAGAGGAAATGCAAAAATATCTTAAAGAAATACAGGAAAATACAAACAAACAAGTGAAGGATCTCAGCAAATCCATCCAGGATCTAAAAAGGGAAGTAGAAACAACTAGGAAATCACGAAGGGAGACAACTTTGGAGATAGAAAACCTTGGGAAGAAATCAGGAGTCATAGATGCAAACATCAACAATAGAATACAAGAGATGGAAGAAAGAATCTCAGGTGCTGAAGATACCATAGAAAGCATCGACTCAACAGTCAAAGAAAATGCAAAATGCAAAAAAAATGTAACACAAAACATCCAGCAAATCCAGGACACAATGAGAAGACCAAACCTAAGGATTATAGGTATAGATGAGAGTGAAGATTTGCAACTTAAAGAGACAGTAAATATCTTCAACAAAATTATGGAGGAAAACTTCCCTAACCTAAAGAGAGAGATGCCGATGAACATACAAGAAGCCTACAGAATTCCAAACAGACTGGAACAGAACAGAAATACCTCGCGTCATATAATAATCAAAACACCAAATGTACTAAACAAAGAAAGTATATTAAAAGCAGTAAGAGAAAAAGGCCAAGTAACATATAAAGGAAGACCTATCCGAATCACATCAGATTTCTCACCAGAGACTATGAAAGCCAGAAGATCCTGGGCAGATCTCATGCAGACTCTAAGAGAACACAAATGCCAGCCTAGACTTCTATACCCAGCAAAACTCTCAATCACCATAGATGGAGAGACCAAGACATTCCATGATAAAATCAAATTCACACAATATCTTTCCACAAGCCCAGCTCTGCAAAGGATAATAGGTAGAAACCGTCAATACAAGGAAAGAAACAACACCCTGGAAAAAATGAGATAGTAACCTTCTTGCATCAAACCCAAAAGTAGATAACCACTCAAACATAAAGATAGCATCAAGAATAGCAGGTGGAAATAATCACTATTCCTTAATCTCTCTTAATATCAATGGTCTCAACTCCCCAACAAAAAGACATAGACTAACAGACTGGATACCTAAACAGGACCCAGCATTTTGCTGCATGCAGGAAATGCACCTCAGTGTCAAAGACAAACACTATCTCAGAATAAAAGGCTGGAAAAAAATTTTACAAGCAAATGGCCCCAAGAAACGAGGCGGAGTAGCCATCCTAATATCAGATAAAATTGATTTTCAACCTGAAGTCATCAAAAAAGACACAGAAGGACACTACATACTGATCAAGGGAAAAATCCACCAAGAAGAACTCTCAATTCTGAATATCTATGCTCCAAATGCAAGGGCACCCTCATTCGTAAAAGAAACTTTACTAAAGCTCAAAGCACACATCGCACCTCACCCAATAGTAGTGGGTGACTTCAACACCCCGCTCTCTGAAATGGATCGTTCAGGAAAGCAGAACCTAAACAGGGACACAGTGAATCTAATTGAAGCCTTGGACCAAATGGAACTAACAGATATATATAGAACATTTCATCCTAGAGCTAAAGAATACACCTTCTTCTCAGCACATCATGGTAACTTCTCCAAAATTGACCTCAACAGATATAAGAATAGAACTAATCTCATGCCTCCTATCAGATCACTATGGAATAAGGGTGGTCTTCAATGGCAAAAAAAAAAACCAAAAGAAAACCCACGTACACATGGAGGCTGAACTATGCTCTACTCAATGATAACTTGGTCAAGGTAGAAATAAAGAAAGAAATCAAAGACTTTTTGAAAGTTAATGAAAATGAAGGCACAACATACCCTAATTTATGGAACACAATGAAAGCAGTGTTAAGAGGAAAATTCATAGCCCTGAGTGCCGCCAAAAAGAAACGGGAGACAGCATACACTAGCAGCTTAATGGCACACCTGAAAGCCCTGGAACAAAAAGAAGCAAATACACCAAAGAGGAGTAGAAGGCAGGAAATCATCAAACTCAGGGCTGAAATCAATCAAGTAGAAACAAATAAAACCATACAAACAATCAACAAAACGAGGAGTTGGTTCTTTGAGAAAATCAACAAGATATATAAGCCCTTAGCCAGACTAACCAGAGGGCACAGAGGTAGTCTCCAAATTAATAAAATCAGAAACGAAAAGGGAGAGATAACAACAGAAACTGAGGAAATTCAAAAAATCATCAGATCCTACTACAAAAGCCTGTATTCAACACAACTAGAAAATTTCAATGAAATGGACAATTTCCTTGACAGATCCCAAATACCAAAATTAAATCAGGATCAAATAGACCATCTAAATCGTCCTATAACCCCTGAAGGAATAGAAGTTGTCATTGGAAGTCTTCCAACCAAAAAAAGCACAGGTCCAGATGGTTTTAGTGCAGAATTCTATCAGACCTTCAAAGAAGACCTAACACCAATACTCTTCAAACTGTTCCACAAAATAGAAACAGAAGGAACACTACCCAACTCGTTCTATGAAGCCACAATTACACTAATACCAAAAGCACACAAAGATCCGACAAAGAAAGAGAATCTCAGGCCAATCTCTCTTATGAATATCGATGCAAAAATACTCAATAAAATTCTTGCCAACCGAATCCAAGAACACATCAAAACGATCATTCACCACGATCAAGTAGGCTTCATCCCAGGGATGCAGGGTTGGTTCAATATAAGGAAATCCATCAATGTAATCCACTACATAAACAATCTCAAAGAAAAAAACCACATGGTCATCTCATTAGATGCTGAGAAAACATTTGACAAAATTCAGCATCCTTTCATGCTAAAGGTCTTGAAAAGATCAGGAATTCAAGGCCCATATCTAAACATAGTAAAAGCAATTTACAGCAAACCGGTAGCCAGCATCAATCTAAATGGAGAGAAACTTGAAGCAATCCCACTAAAATCAGGGACTAGACAAGGCTGCCCTCTCTCTCCATATCTTTTAAATATAGTACTTGAAGTTCTAGCTAGAGCAATTGGACAACAAAAATAGATCAAAGGGATACAAATTGGAAAGGAAGAAGTCAAACTATCACTATTTGCAGACGATATGATAGTATACTTAAGCGACCCAAAGAACTCCACCAGAGAACTCCTACAGCTGATAAACGACTTCAGCAAAGTGGCCGGATATAAAATCAACTCAAGCAAGTCAGAAGCCTTCCTATACTCAAAGGATAAGCAGGCTGAGAAAGAAGTAAGAGAAATGATATCCTTCACGATAGCCACAAACCATATAAAGTATCTTGGCGTGACTCTAACCAAACAAGTGAAAGTTCTGTATGACAAGAACCTCAAGTCTCTGAAGAAAGAAATTAAAGAAGACCTCAGAAGATAGAAAAATCTTCCATGCTCATGGATTGGCAGGATTAATATAGTAAAAATGACCATCTTGCCAAAAGCAATATACAGATTCAATGCAATCCCCATCAAAATCCCAACTCAATTCTTCATAGAGTTAGAAAGAGTGATTTAAAAATTCATCTGGAATAACAGAAAACCCAGGATAGCTAAAACTATTCTCAAGAGTAAAAGAACTTCTTGGGGAATAAGTATCCCGGACCTCAAGCTGTACTACAGAGCAATAGTGTTAAAGACTGTATGGTATTTGTACAGTGACAGGCATGTAGATCAATGGAACAGAATTGAAGACCCAGAGATGAATCCACACTCCTATGGTCACTTGATCTTTGACAAAGGAGCTAAAACCATCCAGTGGAAAAAAGATAGTCTTTTCAACAAATGGTGCTGGTTTAACTGGAGGTCAACATGCAGAAGAATGCAAATCAATCCATTCTTATCTCCTTGCACTAAGCTCAATTCCAAGTGGATCAAGGACCTCCACATTAAACCAGACACTCTAAAACTAATAGAAAGGAAACTAGGGAAGAACCTTGAGCATATGGGCACAGGGGAAAATTTCCTGAACTGAACACCTATAGCTTATGCTTTAATATCAAGAATTGACAAATGGGTCTTCATAAAATTACAAAGTTTCTGTAAGGTAAAGGACACTGTCAAAAGGACAAAGCGGCAACCAACTAACTGGGAAAAGATCTTTACCAACCCTACATCCGACAGAGGGCTAATATCCAATATATACAAAGAACTCAAGAAGTTAGACTCCAGAGAGCCAAATAATCCTATTAAAAATGTGGTACAAAAAACGTGTGAAATTTGGGTATTTCATGGAAAAATTTTACAGATAAAATGGTAGTCATAAAGATATTCCTATGTTTTTTGAAAGTGGAATTATAAACACTTTGTGATAAAATGAAGATCTACAAGGAAAATATTCCTGAAAAAATTCAAGAAATATATATAGAAACATGTTAAAACTGACTATTACATGGAAAAATTATACATATAAAATGGAAGGTATAAAAATGTTTCTAACTTGACTGAAAGTAAAATTGTAGACATTGTCTAATAAAACTGAAGCTCTACATGGAAAATACTTCTGACAAAATTGGAGAAAAATACAGAAAAACGTTAAAATTGAAGATTATCATGGACAATTGTACCGACAAAATGGTAGGCACAAAAACACTCCTAAATTATTTGAAAGTGAAACTACACCCCCCCCCAAGAAACCAAAGATCTACATGAAAAACATCTCCAACAAAACCGAAGAAATAAACAGACAAAATGTTAAAGATTATCATGGAAAATAATACAGACAAAATGGTAGACACAAAAAGCATTACTGAATTGAAAGATGAGTCATAAACATTTTCTGATAAAATTGAAGATCCACATGAAAAACATCTCTGTTAGACTATGTTTTTTGTTGGGCAATTGAGTCTATTGACATTATAAGATATTAAGGAATAGTGATTATTGCTTTCTGTTATTTTTGATGTTCTTTTTATGTTTGTGTGGTTACTTTCTTTTGGGTTTGTTGGAAAAAGATTACTTTCTTGCTTTTTCTAGGGTGTAGTTTCCCTCCTCATGTTGGCTTTTTCAATCTATTTTCCTTTGTAGGGCTGGATTTGTGGAAAGGTCAATTTTATCAGAGATATTTTCCAGGTAAATCTTCAATTTTATCAGAAAATGTTTTTACCTCTACTTTCAATCAATTTAGGAATATTTTTATGCCTACTATCTTATCTGTATAATTTTTCATGATATAGTCAGTTTTAACGAGTTTTTCTATATATTTCTTGAGTTTTATCAGAAATATTTTCCTTGTAGTTTTTCAATTTTATCAGAAAATGTTTATAAGTCCACTTTTAATCAACTTAGGAATATTTTTATGCCTACCATTTTATCTGTATAATATTTCCATGAGATAGTCAATCTTAACGTGTTTTTCTATATATTTCTTCAATTATTCAGAGATATTTTCCATGTGTATTTACACAATGGAATACTACTCAGCAATTAAAAACAATGAATTCATGAAATTCTTAGGCAAATGGGGAACAGGGGGAGGGAAGAGGGCTTATGGGACTTTTGTGGAGGGTGGAACTGGGAAAGGGGAAATCATTTGGAATGTAAATAAAGAATATAGAAAATAAAATAAAAAAATTAAAAAAAAATGGAGTACAGAGCTAAACAAAGAGTTCTCACCTGAAGAATATCTAATGGCTGAGAAGCACCTAAAGAAATGTTCAACATCCTTAGTCACTAGGGAAATGGAAATCAAAACAATACTGAGATTCCACCTCACACAAGTCAGAATGGCTAAGATCAAAAACACAGGAGACAGCAGTTGTTGGCGAGGATGTTGAGAAAGAGGAACACTCCTCCACTGCTGGTGGGATTGCAAGCTGGTACAACCACTCTGGAAAGCAGTCTGGTGGTTCCTCAGAAAACTGGGCGTGAAACCCCCAGAGGACCCTGCTACACCACTCCTAGGCATATACCCAGATGCTTCCCCTGCATGCGATAAGGACACATGCTCCACTGTGTTCATAGCAGCCTTATTTATAATAGCCAGAAGCTGGAAAGAACCCAGATGTCCCTCAACGGAGGAATGGATTCAGAAGATGTGGTATATTTACACAATGGAATACTACTCTGCAATTAAAAACAATGAATTCATGAAATTCTTAGGCAAATGGTCAGAACTGGAAAATATCATCCTTAGTGAGGTAACCTAATCACAAAAGAACGCACATGATATGCAGTCACTGATAAGGTGATATTAACCCAGAATCTCGGAATACCCAAGACGCAATTCACATATCAATAGATTTCCAAGAAGATGGAAGGAGAGATCCCTGTTCCTGGAAAGACTGGATGTCGGGGAATACAAGGACAGAAAAGCGAGAGGGGGTTGGATGCAGAACAGAGGGAGGGAAGGTGCTTATGGGACTTTCAGGGAAGGAGGAAACGGGAAAGGGGAAATCATTTGGAATGTAAATAAAAAAGTATAGAAAATAATAATAAGAAAAGAAAAAAGAAAAAAAATACATAGACTAACAGATTGGATACTTAAACAGGACCCAACATTTTACTGCCTACAAGAAACCCAGCTCAGTGACAAAGGCAGTCACAACTTCAGTGTCAAAGGTTGGAAAACAATTTTCCAAGCAAATGGTCCTAAGAAAAAAGCTGGAGTGGCCATTCTTATATCGGATAAAATTGACTTTCAACCAAGAGTTGTCAAAAAAGATAAGGAGGAAGACTTCATACTGGTCAAAGGAAAAGTCCACCAAGATAAACTCTCAATTCTGAGCATCTATTCTCCAAACTCAAGGACACCCACATTCATAAAAGAAACTTTATTAAAGCTCAAAGCACATATTGTACCACACACAATAATAGTGGGAGACTTCAACATCACACTCTCAACAATGGACAAATCATGGAAACAGAAACCAAATAGAGACACAGTGAAACTAACTGAAGTTATGGACCAAATGGATCTCACAGATATTCATAGAATATTCCATCCTAAAGCAAAAGAATATACATTCTTCTTGGTACCTCTTGATACCTTCTCCGAAATTTACCATATAATTGGTAACAAAACAGGCTTCAACAGATACAGAAATATTGAAATTATTCCATGCACCTTACCAGATCACCACCGCCTAAGGCTGGTCTTAAGTTCAAACAAAAACAAAGGAAAACACACATGCACATGTACTTTGAACAATGCTCTTCTCAGTGATAGCTTGGTCAAAGAAGAAATAAAGAAAGAAATTAAA
The DNA here is from genome assembly GCA_036184795.1 of Tokudaia tokunoshimensis. Taxonomy (NCBI): domain Eukaryota; kingdom Metazoa; phylum Chordata; class Mammalia; order Rodentia; family Muridae; genus Tokudaia; species Tokudaia tokunoshimensis. Next base: position 3,271,519 of record BTHU01000022.1, read on the forward strand.
GACTTTTTAGAATTTAATTAAAATGTATACATATCATACCAAAACTTAAGGGACACAATGAAAGCAGTTCTAAGAGGAAAGCTCATAGATAAGTGCCTCCAAAAAGAAAATGGAGAGAGCTTACACTAACAGCTTGACAGTGCACCTGAAAGCTCTAGAACAAACAGAAGCAAAAACACCCAAGAGGAGTAGACTGCAAGAAATAATCAAACTCAGGGTCGAAATCAACCAAATAGAAACAAAAAAAAAAAAACTATATAAAGAATCAAGAAAACCAGGAGCTGGTTCTTTGAGAAAATCAATGAGATAGATAAACCCTTAGCCAGACTAACCAGAAGGCAAAGAGGCACTACACAAATTAATAAATTAAGAAATGGAAAGAGAGACATAACATGAGAAACTGTGGAAATTCAAAATATCATCAGATCCTACTACAAGAACTTATACTCAACAAAGTTTAAAAATCTGGACGAAATGGACAGTTTTCTAGATACATACTAGGTGCCAATGTTCAAACAGGACCAGATAAAACCATCTAAATAGTCCCATAAGTCCTGAGGAAACAGAAAGAGTTGTTAATAGTCTCCCATCAAAAAAAAAAAAAATCCCAGAACCAGATGGGTTCAGTGTGGAATTCTATCAGATTTTCAAAGAAGATCTAATACTGATACTCTTCAAACTATTCCATGAAATCGAAATGCAAGGATACTACCCAACTCTTTCTATGAAGCCACAATAATGCTTATACCTAAACCAAACAAAGACCAAATAAGGAAGTAGAACTTTATACCAATCTCCCTTTTGAACATCGATGCAAAAATACTCAACAAAATTCTGGCCAACCAAATCCAAGAATGCATCAAAACTATAATTCCCCATGATCAGGTAGGCTTCATCCCAGGGATGCAAGGATGGTTCAATATACGGAAATCCATCAATGTAATCCACTACATAAACAAACTCAAGGAAAAAGATCACATGGTCATTAAATGCTGTAAAGGCTTTTGACAAAATCCAGCATCACTTCATGATGAAAAACCTGGAGAGATTGGGAATCCAAGACCCATACCTAAACATAGTAAAAGCAATATACTGCAAATCGGTAACCAACATCAAGTTAAAAGGAGAGAAACTTGAAGCATTCCCACTAAAATCAGGGACCAGACAAGGCTGCCCACTCTCTCCCTATCTATTCATTATAGTACTTGAAGTCCTAGCCAGAGCAATCAGACAACAAAAGGTGGTCAAAAGTATTCAAATTGGAAAGGAAGAAGTCAAAATATCACTATTTGTAGATGATATGATCATATACCTAAGCAACCCCAAAACTTCCACCTGAGAATCCCTAAAGCTGATAAAAACTTCAGCAAAGTAGCTGAATATAAAATTAACTCAAATAAGTCAGCAGCCTTCCTCTACTCAAAGGATAAAGAAGCTGAGAAAGATGTTACGGAAATGAAACCCTTCACAATGGTCACGAATAATATTACATACCTTGGTGTGACTCTAAAGAAGCAACTGAAAGATTGGTATGACAAGAACTTCAAGCCTCTGAAGAAAGAAATTGAAGATCTCAGAAGATGGAAAGATCTCCCATGCTCATGAGTTGGCAGGATTAATATACTAAAAATGGCCATCTTTTGCCGAAAGCAATCTATAGATTCAATACAATCCCTATCAAAATCCCAAATCAATTCTTCATAGATCTAGAAAGAGCAATTCTCAAATTCATCTGGAATAAAAAAAAAAAAAAAACAACCCAGGATAGCAAAAACTATTCTCCACAACAAAAGATCTCCTGGGGGAAATCACCATCCCTGACCTCAAGCTCCACTACAGAGCAATAGTGATAAAAACTGTTTGGTATTGGTATTTAAAAATGGGGCTTTACCTGCATGCAATAAGGACACATGTTCCACTATGTTCATAGCAGCCTTATTTATAATAGCCAGAAGCTGGAAAGAACCCAGATGTCCCTCAACGGATGAATGGATTCAGAAGATGTGGTATATCTACACAATGGAATACTACTCTGCAATTAAAAACAATGAATTCACGAAATTCCTAGGCAAATGGTCAGAACTGGAAAATATCCTTAGTGAGGTAATCCAATCACAAAAGAACACACATGGTATGCAGTCACTGATAAGGTGATATTAACCCAGAATCTCGGAATACCCTAGACACATTTCGCATATCAATAGATTTCTAAGAAGATGGAAAGCGAGACCCCTGGTCCTGGAAAGACTGGATGTAGGAGAACGCCAGGACAGAGAAATGAGAGGGGGTTGAATGGGGGAAAGAGGGAGGGAAGGGGGCTTATGGGACTTTCGGGGAGGGAGGAAACGGGAAAGGGGAAATGAACTTAGAAAATAAAATTAAAAAAATTTTTCCTTTAATGGCTTGCTTATCTGTGTTCTCTAAGCTCTTGTTCACTTTTTCGTTTATAACCATTTTTTTCTTTTAAAAAAAATCATTATCATGCACTTCAGCCATTTTTATCCCTTTGGGACCTGATTCTTGAGCTACGTTTGTTTTGGGGACATCTGGTTTCCTTTTCTTGCTTTCTTATATTTCTTCTCTTCGTGTATTGAGATCTACTCATCTGATGGATCTGGAATTTCTACCATGTTTTGAGGTGGTCTGCTTTAGTAAAGGGCTTTTTCCTGTAGCTGTTTCTTGAGGGAAGGCACTGAGTTGTATCTAATATTGACTTTGTTTCTAGCTGGGCACCCACCAGGATACAACCTCATTTTAGCTTCTTTGGACTTTGATTAATGAGTATCCTGTTGAAGACAGACAGACCTTCTATCTCTGCAGATTACACAAGAACAGTACTCTAGAAGTTTAGATAGCTTTGGTGTAGACAGCAGTGGGTGTGGGAGTTCAAAGTATGGCTTTTCCTAGCCTGGGAATGGAAGCCCTTACTGATTGATAGGGTTTCTTCATGTACTGTTGCTGCTTGTTATGGCAATGGGATAGCAGCAATGGTGATTGGATTGATGCATTTGTCTTCTGACTAGTCAGCCTTACTATTCATAAGGAATAGTAGCCGTAAGAATCGTGGTAATCTTTCTGTGGCACTCTTAGGTTCTGATAACTGTGTGTACTCAGACAAAATGGTGTGTGTGTGTGTGTGTGTGTGTGTGTGTGTGTGTGTGTAGAAAGTATCTAAGTATGACAGCATCAAAGCTGCCATGTTCTGTTTGTGTGTGACCTTAGCTAGAGTGGACAAGTTTTTTGGGGAAGGTGAGAGCCTAAGCCATTGATGTTTCTACCACTTTGCCATTTTCCTGTGGGTGGAGCAGGGACAGAGGTGTGCTGTTCCTCCCTGTTGTTAACTTCTGGCATCTGAGTGTGATAGTGACTATGGGAACTGCATGGGTGGCTGTCCTCAGTCCCAATACCAGAGTCACACAGAGCTGGCTCCACCCCTGTGATCAGAGGGCAAACATCCTGACTCTTGAGTCCTCAAGGCAGTGGCCACTGTTCCCTGTGTGATGATAGCTATCATCCACCATGTGGCCATCCAGCAAGCTTAGGTCACAGTCACATTGCTGGGCCAAGCTGCATTGTCAAAGCTTCCCTTAACCCAGTGTATGGAATATCTGTGGAGTCACAGAGACAGGAACATGTGGGGCAAACTCAGACAACAGCTCACTCCTCAAGATGGTTCCTACCTACAGCATTCTGTGGGGTCTCTGGGAGATTATGTGAGTTCTTTTCCCAAAGCTAGGCTTCCTCTTAGATTTCAGTTAGTTTATTTAAGTGACCCAAAAGCCTGTGCGAAGTATGAAACTTTTTAGTCACTAGGATTACTACAGTTACCCCAGCAAAGTGGATATTCCACTTTCCCTGACTACGGAGTGACAGAAAGTGGGATATTTTCTCTCTCTTCTTAGGCTGTCTCTGAATCCTACAAAATTCTAGTTTCTTTAACTGGTTTCCAGTATTCCAGGGTCTCTTACCTCACAACGAAGCTATCTGTCACTATGTGCTTTCTTCTGGAATATGATTTCAATAGCCTCCGTAGCACACAGCTGTCATTCAAATCATAAAAATAATTATTAGTTCTAAATTGATATTGCGATTGCAAATGAAAGAAGTAGAGATAAGCTTTTAACTTCTTTGTAAAAACTGACGAGATAAGAAATCTGTAATTCTGAAAAACTAAGAAAAATATTCAGCACCATGTGTTATTTATCTTCTGTTTCAAGAAAGCAACTTCTACAGCATAATGAGCTGGTCTGTTTTAAAAATAATCCCCTTGTTTGTCATTGTTGTAAGTTTTAATCACAGGAAGTGATGACAAAGGATAGTTACTGAAAAACATGACAGTTTATCAGCTAAAACACAAACACTGCATATTTTCATAGATAAAAGGCCAAAGCTAACAAAATATACCCCCTCCTCCCAAAGGTACCATAGCATGAACTGGGAACATATTGTTTTATTTCAGTGAGAATACCTTCTTTGCTCTTTCCTTAGAGGACAGATCCTGAGTGTTCTCTCTCTCTCTCTCTCTCTCTCTCTCTCTCTCTCTCTCTCTCTCTCTCTCTCTCTCTCTCTCTCTCTACCTCTCTCTCTCTCTCTGGTGTGTCTTCCCCCTTTATCTTAGCTGTTGTCCCCACCTTTTGCCTTGTCAGCCCCCACTGTTTCACCCTGCTGTGGTCTTCCCCTTTCATCCCACTAGTCTCTAAGTAGCTGCTTCTTAGTCCTGCTAGGCAGTGTGAATCCACATGGTGATTAGTAAAGGGGAAAAGAAAGCCAAATGTTAATGACGATTTTAAATACAGTAGATGGAAAATGTGGCTACACACAAATCCAGGAAGTATGCCCAGATACAAATGATGCAGAGAGGAATGTTTCTACAATGAACTGAAAACAGAGATGTCAAAGCCTAAAGGATGAGAGGATTCCCCCAGTTTCTTAAATCTGCCCCTTCTGATTCTGTTTATAGGTTTTTAAATCTGTAGTTGGTGATCTACTTTCCACCTTCAGATCAGCACCACGAAGGCTGGACAGTTACCAGTCCTGTAGTGATTAAGAGACACAGGACTGTAGCTCTTGTCCTGGCATGATGCATTTTCCTAAGCATTTTCTTAAGTACTATGGTCATAATTTAAATAGTTCCCTCAACACACGTGTTATTATTCTTATAGAAAGCTTTGAACCTACTCTCTATTAACTGCTGCAAATAACTACAGATATTCAGACAGTACATTTGTGACTATGACAAATTTTGTTATGAGATATCTTACATAGCAAAAATAGTCATCACTTTTTGACAGTTATTAAAACATACTTGTTTTCTTAGACACTACAGAAGCAGTTGGCAACTAAGCATGATCTTTCCTCCCAGAGGATACCCTGTTTTGGAAGGGATTTTTGAAAGACACTAGTAAAAGAGGGGATGGTATGGCAGGTATCCGGCTAGGAGGAGGTCAAGGACAAGGCAAAAATATCCAATTCTGCTCTACTCCTATATGTGCCCTTCCCCCAGTCTTTGAGCAGGAGTTTTGGAACTCAGGGCTGGCCACTGCTTCCCACCTGGGGTGGAGCTCTAGCCCATTGTTCTCCAAGGGACCTACAGCCAGCTGAGAGATACTAGCTGCCAGCTGACACCAGCCAGCAGAGCCAGCGACCTGATAAGCAAGCCAACCAGTTCTGCAAACCTGTTTCCAGCCTTTGGGGGGAAGGGCTCCCCCCACCTATATATTTGGAGAATCCCAATAAAATTTGAGCCTAGAGCAGGAAAAAAAATGGGGTACAAAGCTAAACAGGGAATTCTCAACTGAGGAAACTTGAATGGCTCTGAAGCACCTAAATAAATGTTCAGCATCCTTATTTATCAGGGAAATGCAAATCAAAACAACCCTGAGATTCCACCTCACACCAGTCAAAATGGCTAAGATGAAAAACTCAGGGGACAGCAGTCGTTGGAGAGGATGTGAGGAAATGGGAATACTTTTCCATTGTTGGTGGGATTGCAAGCTGGTAAAACCACTCTGGAAATCATTTTGGTGGTTCCTCAGAAAATTAGACATAGTACTACCTGATGACCCAGCTATACCACTCCTGGGCATATACCCAGAAGATGTTCCAACATGCAATAAAGACACTTGCTCTACTATGTTCATAGCAGCCTTATTTATAATAGCTAGAAGCTGGAAAGAACCAGATGTCCTTCAACAGAGGAATGGATACAGAAATTGTGGTATATATTCACAATGGAGTACTATTCAGCTATTAAAAACAACAAATTCATGAAATTCTTAGGCAGATGAATGGAACTAGGAAGTTTCATCCTGAGCGAGGTAACCCAATCAAAACAGAACACACATGGTATGCACTCACTGATAAGTGGATGTTAGCCCAGAAGCTCAAAATAAACAAGTTACAATTCAAAGACCACTGGAAGCTCAAGAAGAAGGAGGACTGAAGTGAGGGTTCTTTGGTTTCTCTGAGAAAGGAAACAAAATATTCACAGGAATAATAAAGGAGACAAAGTGTGGAGCAGAGACTGAAGGAAAGGCCATGCAGAGACTGTCCTACTTGGGGATTCATCCTATAAACAGTCACCAAAGCCTGACACTATTATAGACAGTAAGAAGAACAAAAGGAGCATGTCACGGTTGTCTCTGGTGGGGCCCTGTCAGAGTCTTACACCTACAGAGGCAGATTCTAGCAACCAACCTCTGTACTGGGCGTGGGGTCCTCAAAGGAGGAGTTTGTGGGTGGTCCAGAGGAGCTGAAACGGTTTACAGCCCCATGGGAAGAACCATGATGTCAGCCACTCAGATGCCCCCAGACTCCCAGGGTCTAAACCATCAACCAATCGGTCCACATGGTTCTAGTCAAAAATGTTGCAGAGGAATGCCTTGTGGGGCATCAATGGGAGGAGTGGTCCTTGATCGGGTGAAGGCTCAATAGATGCCCCAGTAAAGGGAAATCGAGGTGGGAGAGATGTAGGAGTGGGTTGGGTGGAGGGGCCTATACCTGGAGGCAGAGGATTGGAGGAGGGGTTGGGGGTTTTCGGGGAAGGGGGAAACCGGGAGAGGTTTTAGCATTTGAAATGTAAATGAAGATTATATTCAATAAAAATAAGAACCTAAAAAAAAAGAACCTTAGCACATTTAATGGTTTGTACTTCCTATTATTTGTTCATTAATTCTCGGTTTTATAAAGATTGATTTTGATTTAATGTCTTTCATCCTCAAATGACAATTCCAGGTTAAATGTTGTTAGCATCTAAATTATGAACCTTGGCATCATCCTGATCAACTTAGCTAATTATTTTGGAAGAGATAAGTCCAGCCACAAGTAACATGCTCATCTACTGGTGAAGATGCTGTTTTGTCACATACTGGTAGAGGAGCTGAAGGGTACAGAAAAGAAAACTGCACTGTGGTCAATGAGTTTGGTACCTACATACTCCAGTCAGAATGCATCAGGATCTTGGGGAATTACATTAGTAACTCAGAAAGAGGATGCCTGTATATATTTGATATCCTTGCTTTAGGGGTGACCTTAAATTTCCCTCCTTTCTACACATGACCCAGGTAATCCAGATTTCAACATGAATAGTAGGTCAAGCCTTTGTATAGAACTATTTCTGGGTAGCTGTGAACAATCATCTATTCATGCTAGACATGGAGCTGATGACAGAGCAACAAACAAATAACACCAACGATCAAATAGGGGAAGCATGGAGTTTTATGGCTTCATTTAGAGAAATGGGGATTAGCCATTGTTTACAGGAACAAAAATCACCTAGCGAGAGCTGACTCACCATATTCAACCTCAGAATGGGTGACAGCTCACAAAAACTGTAATTTGGTGTACACTGAGTAACCAGTATGTAGTTCAAGAAGTTGAAGAGCCTACTTTCCAGGGAGCACAGCTGCCAGAGTACAACAATGGGAATACAGGAATACCTTAGGACAAAAGCTTTAGAAGTTAATGTCAGAAGTATGATTGAGGAAAGACCTACAGAGAACCATACTTTTTCTGGATTGGCTAGAAAGTGAATAGGATCAGTACAAGAGAAGGTCACAGGAGAAGGAGGTTGGGGGAATTGTTCACAAGACCTACTTGACCCATTGAAGGAAGCTTAGGCCTCTCCCAGCATGGATTATTCATTGCTTGTTATTTCCTTTTCTGACTTCCTCATTGCTAGAAGAGTCAGCCCCTCTCCTTTAACACTGTATCTAAAACTCACTTCTGCTTTCTCAACATTCTCTTTTGAACAAAAATCCTTATCTGACACAACAGATCCTATCTCTATGTTGCAGGCACTCATGCTCCCTGGAGGAATGCCATTACCCTTCATTTAAGATGTGAGGGTAACACTTAATACTGTTCAACCTCAAGCCTTGCTCTATCCCTTGAAGTAGGATGTTAGTGTCCTTTGTTTCAGAATGACATGGGAGTCCAACACTGTCGTGAATGGAGTACTTTTTAAAATTCGCTTTACATTCTAACTGCTATCCCCCTCCCTGAGCTCCCTCACACAGTCCTTCCCCTTATCACCTCCCCCCTTTTCCATTGATAAGATGTCTGCCCCCTGACCCTGGCACATCAATGCTCTGCAGTTCGAGAAGCATATTCCACAGACAGGCAACAGGATTACAGATCGTTTCTGCTCCACTTCTTGGGAAATGCACATGAATGTCAATCTATGCAGGGTCCTGTTTGCATATCCAGTCTATTAGTATGTATCTTTTTTATTGGGGAATTGAGTCCAATGATGTTAAGAGATATTAAGGAAAAGTGATTGTTACTTCCTGTTATTTTTTTTTGTTAGTGTTGGAATTATGTTTGTGTGGCTATGTTCTTTTGAGTTTGTTGAAATATTATTTTCCTGCTTTTTCTAGGGTGCAGTTTCCCTCCTTGTGTTGGTGTTTTCCATCTATTATCTTTTAAAGGGCTGGTTTTGTGGAAAGATATTATGTAAATTTGGTTCTGTCATGGAATATCTTAGTTTTTCCATCTATGGTAATTGAGAGTTTTGCTGGGTATAGTATTCTGGGGTGGCATTTGTGTTCTCTGTGGGTCCTTATGACATCTTCTCAGGATCTTCTAGCTTTCACAGTTTCTGGTGAGAAGTCTGGTATAATTCTGATAGGTCTGCCATTATATGTTGTTTCATCTTTTTCCCTTACTTCTTTTAATACTCTTTCTTTGTTTAGTGCATTTTGTGTTTGGACTATTATGTGACAGAAGGAATTTCTTTTCTGCTCCAGTCCCTTTAGAGTTCCATACGCTTCTTGTATGTTCATGATCATCACTTTCTTTAGGTTAGGGAAATTTTCTTCTATAATTTTATTGAAGATATTTACTGGCCCTTTAAGGTGGGAATCTTCACTTTCTTCTATACCTATTATCCTTATGTTTGGTCTCCTCATTGTGTACTGGCTTTCCTGTATAATTTTGGTTAGGAGCTTTTTGCATTTAGCATTTTTGTTGCCTGTTGTGGCAATACTTTCTGTGGTATCACCTGCACCTGAGATTCTCTCTTATACTTCTTTTATTCTGTTGGTGATGCTTGCATCTATGACTCCTGATCTCTTTTCTAGGTTTTCTAACTCCAGGGTTGTCTCCCTTTGTTATTTCTTAATTGTTTCTATTTCCAATTTTAGATCTTGGATAGTTTTATTCATCTCCTTTGCCTGTTTGATTGTGCTTTCCTGTATTTCTTTAAGGAATTTTTGTGTTTTCTCTTTAAGGGCTTCTGCCTGTTTACCTGTGTTCTCCTGTATTTCTTTAAGGGAGTTATTTATGTCCTACTTAAAGACCTCTATCATTATCATGAGAAGTGATTTTAGATCCCAATCTTGCTTTTCTTACTTTTCTGTTGTTATGGTGTATCCAGGACTTGCTACAATGGGAAAATTGGGTGCTGATGATGCCAAGTTACCTTGGTTTCTGTTTATGTTCTCCCATTATCTGATTATCTCTAGTGCTACCTGCCCTCGCTATATCTGACTGGAGCCAGAAATTCCTGTGGTCCTGGTTGTGTCAGAACTCCCCAGAATCCAGCTGTCTCTGTGTTTTCTGGGATCCTGTGACTCTGGGATCCTGGGTGTGTCAGAGATCCTGGGAGTCAAACTGCCTCTGGGGTCCTGAGATCCTGGTGGTACCAAGCTCCTGGGATCCTGGGATCTTATGATCCTGGGATTCTGGGCATATTAGAGAGCCTAGGAGTGGAGCTTCCTCTGGGTGTTTCGAATCTGGCTGCAGATTTCCTGCCCAAGTTATTCCAGCCCAGAGGGGAGGGTACCTGTGCCACTGGTTGGACACTTTTCCTGTGTTCCTGTGTCCTGTTGGTCCCAGTTATGCCTGGTTTTGCTGGGACAGATGTTATGTCCTCCTTATCGCTGATCCTATGATTGTGGGCATATTACAGCACCTGGAAGAGGAGCTTCCTCTGGGTGTTACAGGAGTAGTTGTAGAGTTTGAGATTGGCTGAACAGTATCCCATTTTTAATTAGGTTGTTTGGGTACTTAGTGTCTAATTTCTTGACTTCTTTATATATTTCAGGCATTGGCCCTCTGTCACATGTAGGGATGGTGAAAATCTTTTACCAAAATTTTCAGCTGTTGTTTTGTCTTATTGACAGTTTTCTTGGCATGATATTTTAACCAAAACAAATATGTTGATCAATGGAATCAAATAAAAAAAAACACAAATAAACCCAGACATCTATGAACAGTTGAATTTTGATTAAGAAGCCTGAAACAGAAAATGGAAAAAAAGAAGGCATCTTCAACAAATGGTGCTAGTCTAAATAGGTGTCTATATGTAGAAGAATGAAACTAGATCCATATTTGTCACTCTGCACAAAACCCAAATTCATGAAGGACCTCAACATAAGACAAATACTCTAAGTTTCATAAAACATAAATAGAGAAATACCTTTGAATGCATTGCTACAGGAGACAATTTCAATAACAGAATTCCAATGGCAGAGACTCTAAGATCAAAAATTGATAAATGGGTTTTGTTCTCCAGATTACATGCTGTACTATGCTCTGAACAACCCAATCAGACCCCGAGATAGCTTGACCTCCAGGAGTTCAAGGAGGAACTGTCTCCAGTCAGAGACAACGAGACTAGTGAATATCAGAGATAACCACATGGTGAAAGGGAGGAAGAACATAAGCAACAGAAATAAATGCTACTTGCCATCACTAGAACCAAGTTCTCCCAAATCAGGAAGCCAATGATAGCCCCAAATACCTCAAAAGCAATATCCTGGTTTACAATCCCATCTCTAAATCCCATCTAAAATCCCATGCCCTGATAGAGGCACACACTATCGTGTATGCAAAGAAATGCTTGCTGAAAGGAGCCTGATGAGGCTGTCTCCTGAGAGGCCCTGCCAGAGCCTTACAAACACAGAGGCAGATGCTCACATCCAACCATTGAACTTAATGAATGGGTCCCTGATGGAGAAGTTACAGAAAGGATTATAGGAGCTGAAGGAGTTTGCAACCTCAAATGAAAAGCAACAATATCTAAAACCAGGCTTCCCAGAGCTCCCAGGGACTAAGGAATCCAACCAAGGGGTACACATGGCTCTAGCTGCATCTGTAGCACAGGACTGCCTTGTCAGACATCAATGGGACGAGAGGTCCTTAGTCCTATGAAGTCACAATAGATGCCCCAATGTAGGGGAATCGAGGGCTGGGAGGTGGGAATCGGATGGCTGGAGGAACATCCTCATAGTAGTAGGGGGAGGTAGGATGGGATAGGGACTATCTGGGATGGGGGGATACTGGGAAAGGGAATAACATTTGAAATGTAAATAAAGAATATATCCAATTTTAAAAAATAATACATTGAAACAACAGAAAAAGAAAATGCAAAATGCAAAAATCTCCTTACCTAAAACATCCAGGAAATCCAAGACACAATGAAAATACCAAACCTAAGAAAAATAGGTAGATAAGGTAATGAAAATTCCCAGCTCATTCAAGAAGCCTACAGAATACCAAATAGATTGGACCATAAAATAAACTCCTCCCTTTACATAATAATCAAAACGCCAAATGCAGAGAGCAAAGAAAGAATATTAAAGGTGAAAGGAAAAAGTTCAAGTAAGAGATACAGGCAGACCTATAAGAATTACACCTTATTTCTCAGCAGGGATTTTGAAATCCTTATGATCTTGAGCAGATGTCATACAGACACAAATATTTCAAAAATGCCAGCCCAGGCTACTATACCCAGCAAAACTCTCAATTACCATAGATGTAAAACTAAGATGGTCCACGACAAAATCAAATTTAATCAATACCTTGCCACAAATCCACTCTACACAGGATAATAGAAGGAAAACTCAAACACAAGAAGGAAAACTACACCCAAGAAAAAGCAAGAAGTATATCTTCTTCCAACAAACCCAAAAGGAGAGAGCCACAAACATAATTCCACCTCTAACAACAAAAATAATAGGAAGCATCAATCACTTTTCCTTAATATGTCTTAACATCAATGGACTCAATTCCACAATAAAAAGATATAAACTAACAGACTGGACACATAAACAGCATCCATCATTTTGCTGCATACAGGAAACACATCTCAGTGACAAGGACATACACTACCTCACAGAGAAAGCTGGAAAAATTTTCCAAGCATATGATCCCAAAATGAACCTGGAGTAGCCATTCTAATATCAAATATAATTGACTTTCAACTAAAAGTTATCAAAATTGGTGATAATATATACTTCACACTCATCAAAGGAAAAAAAAATCTATCAAGATGAACTCTCAATTCTGAACATCTATGCCAGAAATGCAAAGGTACACACCTTATGTATAAGAAACCTTACTAAAGTTCAAAGCACACATTGAACGTCATACAAAAATAATGAAGATTTCAAGATCTCACTCTCACCATGGACAGATCACAGAAACAGAAATGAAACACAGAAACTAGACACAGTGAAATTGACAGAAGTTACAAACCAAATGGATTTAACAGATATCTACAGAATATTTCACCCTAAAACAAAAGAATATGCTGTCTTCTCAGCACCTCATGGTGCCTTCTCCAAAACTGACCATATACTCAGACAAAAGAACAAGCCTCAAATGATAGAAGTAGTTTGAAATAATCTAGCACATCCTATCAGATCACCATGTACTGAAGCTAGGCTTCTATAACAAAAACAAAACAAAAACAAAACAAATCAAAACAAAAAAACCAAAAGGCCACATACCCATGGAAGCTGAACAACTCACTACTAAATAATAATTTGGTCAGGAAAGAAATAAAGAAGGAAATTAAAGACATTATAGAATTTAACAAACATAAAGGCACAACATACCCAAACTAATGGAAACTAATGAAAGCAGTGCTAAGAGGAAAAATCACATCTGGGTGCCTCCATAAAGAATCTGGAGAGAACTTACACTGAAAGCTTAACAGCACATCTGAAGGCTATAGAACAAAAAGAAGCAAATACAACTAAGAGGAGTAGATGGCAGGAAATAGTTGAACTCATGGGCTGAAATCAACCAAGTAGATACAAAGAGGACTAAGCAAACAATCACCAAAATTGTAGCTGTTTTTTGAGAAAAATCACAAGATAGATAAACCCTTTGCCAAACTACCTAGAGGGCACAAAGATAGTATTCAAATTAACAAAATCAGAAATGAAAAGGGAGACATAAGAGAAATTGAGGAAATTCAAAAAATCATCATATCCTAATACAAAAGGATATACTGAACAGAACTGGAAAGTCTAGATGAAATGGATGATTTTCTAGACAGATATCAGGCATCAAATTTAAATCAGAATCATATAAACCAACTAAACAGTCCCATAATCTCTAAAGAAATAGAAGCATTCATTAAAAGTCTCCAACCAAAATAAGCCCAGGTCCAGATGGTTTTACTGCAGAATTCTATCAGACTTTCAAAGAAGACTTGATACCATATTTTGCAAACTATTCCACAAAATAGAAACAGATGGAACACTACCTCTTTCTACGAAGCCACAATTACACTAATACCTAAGTCACACAAAGACCCAGAGAAAAGAGAGTTTTTCAGACCAGTTTCCCTTATGAATATCGATGCAAAACTATTCAGCAAAATTCTTGCAAACCAAAACCAAAAATACATCAAAAGTCTACTTGATGATCAAGTAGGCTTCATCTCAGGGACAAAGAGATAGTTTAATATATGGAAATTCATCAGCATAATTCACTACACAAACACAAAGGAAAAAAAAACATGAACACCTCATTAGATCTGAAAAACTTTTGACAAAATACAACACCCTTCATGTAAAAAGTCTTGGAAAGATTAGGAATTGAAGGCCAATACATAAACATAGTAAAAGCTATATACAGCAAACCAGTAGTCAATGTCAAAATAGAGAGAAACTTGAAGCAACCCCATTAAGATCAGGGATCAGTCCAGGCTATCCACTTTCTGCCTATGTATTCAATATAGTAACTGAAGTTCTAACTAGAGCAATTAGACAACAATTGGAGGCCAAATAGATCCAAATTGGAAAAGAAAAATCAAGATATCACTATGATATGATACTATACTTAAGTGACCCCAAAATTCAACCAGAGAACTCCTAAAAATGACAAACAACTTCAACAAAATGTCTGGTTATAAAATTAACTCAGACAAATCAGTAGCCTTCATCTACTTAAAGGATAAACAGGCTGAGGAAAAAATTAGGGAAATGACACCCTTCACAATAGAAATGAATAATACAAAATAACTTGGTGTTACTCTAACCAAGCAAGTGAAAGATCTGTATGACAAGAACGTCAAGTCTCTGAAGAAAGAAATTGAAGAAGACCTCAGAAGATGGAAAGATCTCCCATGCTCATGAATTGACAGGATTAATATAGTAAAATTGACCATCTTGCCAAAAGCAATCTACAGACTCAATGCAATCCCTATCAACATTCCAACACAATTCTTCTCGGAGTTAAAAATAGAAAATTTCAAGTTCATTTGAAATAACAAAAAAAAAAAAAATCCAGTATAGTGAAAACTATTCTCAACAATAAAAGAAATTTAGGGGGAGTCACAATTCCTGACAGAGCAGTAGTGATAAAAACTACATCGTATTTGTGCAGAGACAGGCAGAGTGATGAATGGAATAGAATTGGGGACACACAAATAAACATCCAGGGGTTAAAAAACCATCCAGAGGTTAAAATACAACAAATTCAACAAATGATACTGGTTCATGTGCCAGTTGGTAGCTAGATGAATGCAAATTGATCCATTCTCACTCTCTTGTACAAAGCTCAAGTCCAAGACCTCCAAAAAAGTGAAGACACACTGAATCTGTTATAAGAGAAAGTGGGAAAGAGTCTTGAAGACATTGGCACAGGGGAAAATTTCCTGAACCAAACAACAATGGCACAGGCTCTCAGATCAAATATTGACAAATGGAATCTCATAAAATTAAAAACCTTCTTTAAGTCAAAGGACACTGTCAATAGAACAAAAGGGCAACCTACGGAATGGGAAAAAGATCTTTACCAACCCCATTTCTGATAGAGGGCTAATATCCAATGTGTACAAAGAACTCAAGAAGTTAGACTCCAGAGAACCAATAAATATATTAAAAATGGGGAACAGACCTACATAGAGAATTCTCAACTGAGGAATCTTGAATGGTCTAGATGTACCTAAAGAAATGTTCAAAATCCTTAATTATCAGAGAAACACAAATCAAAATGACCCTAACATTCTACCTCTTAGCAGTCAGAATAGCTAAGATCAAAAACTCAGGTGAAAGCAGGTGCTGTCAAGGATGTGGAGAAAGAGGAACACTCCCCAATTGCAGGTGGCATTGCAAACTTGTATAACCACTTCAGATATCAGTCTGGTAGTTCCACAGAGAATTTGAAATAGTTCTAACTCAAAACCCAGCTATACCACTCCTGGGCATATACCCAGAAGATGCTCCAACATGTAATAAGGACACATGCTCCACTATGCTCATAGCAGCCTTGTTTATAATAGGCAAAAGGTGGAAACAACCCAGATGTCCCTCAAGTGAGAAATGCATACAGAAAATGTGTTACATTTCTACAATGTTGTACTACTCAGCTATTAAATACAATTTCATGACATTAGCAAACAATGGATGGATCTAGAAAATATCAAAAATAAGAAAGACCAAAGTGTGGATGCTTCAGTCCTACTTAGAAGAGGGAACAAAATAATGATGGGAGGTAGAGGTAAGGAAGAGCCTGTGGGGAAAAGAGCAGGGGGAGGTAAAGTGGGGAAGAATTATGTGTGAGAAGAGATGGGGGAGGAGAAGTACAGAGGTCAGGAAGTTAAATGGAGGTGTGTAGCAATGGGGGATACAGAATTGGGGGTTGCCACTATAAAGTCACAGATGCCAGGGAAGCAAGAGTTTCCCAGGACCTAATGAGGGTGGCATTCGCTAAAATACTCAAGAAAGGCGTGATAGAATCTCTAGAGATCATATCCAATGGATAGGCATGGCTTCTGGGTTGAGGGATCGGGCTAGCCACCCATCTTAAAATTTTTAACAGAGGATTCTTCCTGTCCAAAGGAAATACAGGGATAAAAATGGAGCAGAGACTGAAAGAAAGGCCACCCAGAGACTTCCACCCCTAGGGATCTATCCCATATACAGACACCAAAACCCAGATATTATTGCTGATGCCAAGAAGTGCATGCTGACAGGAGCCTGATAAAACTGCCCCCTGAGAATTTCTGCCAGTGCCTAACCAATACAGATGCGCATTTTTGCAGCCAACCATTGGACTGAGCAAGGGGAACCCAAAGGGAATAGTTAGGGGACAGACTGAAAGAGCGTAAGGGGTTTACAGCCCCATAAGAATAACAACAATATGAACCAACCAGAGTTCCCAGAGCTCCCAGAAACTAAACCACCAATCAAAGAGTACACATGGAGTGACCCATGGCTCCAGCTGCATAAGTAGCAGAGGGTGACAGCAGACAGGGATTGTAACCCTATAGGAAGAACAATATCCACTAACCAGCTCCTTCAGATTCCCAGGGATTGAACCACCTACCAAAGAGGTTATATGGACCAGTCTCTGGCTCCTGCTACACATGTAGCAGAGGATGGCATTATCTGGTATCAGTGGGAGGGGACGCTCTTGGTTCTGTGGAGGCTTGATGCCCCAGAGTAGGCAAACAGTAGAGAGGTGAGGTAAGAGTGTGTGGGTGGGTGGGGGAGCACCCTCTTAGAGGCAAAGGGGATGGGATGTGGTGGGAAGGATCTCGAAGTGGAAGAATAAAGACACCAACATACATTCAAAACTTTCGACTCAAAATTTGTCCTGCTTATAAGAATCGCAGAAATAAAGATGTTGCTGAAACTTAGGGAATAACCAGGCAATGACGGGCCAACATAGGTCCATGCCATGGGCAAGAACCAATCCCAGACACAATTAATGATACTCTGTTGCGCTTGCAGACAAGAGCCTAGCATAACTGTCCCCTGAGAGGTTCCAACTATCGGTTGTCCAAAACAGATGCAGAAACCAAGAGTCAACATTAAACAGAGTTAGAAAATCTTATGGAGGAGTCGGAGGAAGAATTGATTAATCCGGATGGTGTAGGGACTCCACAAAAAGAACAGAGTCAACTAACCTGAATCACTAACCAAACAGTATACAACATCTAGTCCTAATCCTCCCCCTCTGTGTATATAACTAACTAGCAGAAGTGCATTTGGAGTTCCTGCTGGTCCCCCAAAAACTGTATTGGGAACTGACTATGACACTGTTGCCTGCCTGTGGGTCCTGTTTTCCTAGCAACTTTTCCTGCTTCAGTAAAAGAGGATGTTCCGCAGACTGCACTGAAACAACAGGTACCCACGCTCTATCCCCAATATAACATCACTTGGGACACGGCCTGTTGGGGCTTCCGTCTGCGCCCGAGAACGGGTCAGCGCTGTGGTCGACTAGGTGCCAGATCGGCAGGCCATCGCGTCTGCAGGGTGAGCAGCGCCACGGAGAGTGCCCTCCGCCATCTTTGCTCCAGTGACTGGGAAGTTGGGACAGCCAGGTTCTGAGACAGACAGGCATTATATCGCTTGGGTCTCGGGCGGCTTGTGTGTATGCGGCTCCCAAGTGCTGGGCTGATGGGCAGTAACCAGCGCGCCAGCTCTGCTGTGGGACTTCTGCCTGACAGAGGGACGCCCCCTCCCCCCCCCCAGGAGAGATCACACACCCCTGCACAGGGCAGGAGCCTACCAGCCTCCCTTTGGCGACCTCTGCTCCAGGAATCCACTAGGCTGAGCCTTCGGATGCGCAAGGCCTCCCCAATATAAGATCACTTGGGGCAAGGCACATTAGGGCTCCAAAGTCACTCAGGAGCAGGCAGGCCCCAGAAATCGGTGCCAAGGGAATCCTGGTAATCCAGGGGGGCAGAAATAGCTTTGCAGGCTCACAGGAGGTCCAACCAACAGCCAGTGGCAGCAGGACCAACTAACACCAGAGGTATCCAGATGGCAAAAGGCAAACGTAGGAATGTTACTAACAGAAATCAAAGTAATGTGGGACCATCCGAACCCAACTCTCCAACAGCAGCAAGTCCTGGATACCCCACCACACCCGAAAGACAAGATCTGGATTTAAAATCACTTCTCATGATCCTATTAGAGGATCACAAGAAGGACACAAATAAATCTCATAAAGAGTTACAGGAGACCATGAATCAACGGTTAGAAGCCCTTACAAAGGAAACACAAAAATCGCTTAGAGAAATGCGGGAGAACATGGATTAAAAGATGGAGGCGCACAAGGAGACAACACAAAAATCGCTTAACGAGATGAATCAACGGGTAGATGCACTCACAAAGGAATCACAAAATTTGCATAAAGAAATGCAGAAGAATATGGGTCAACAGATGGATGCCCATAAGGAGGCAACACAAAAATTGCTTAAAGAAATGAATCAACAGTTAGATGCCCTTACAAAGGAAACACGAGAACTGCTTAAAGAAATGCAGGAGACGATGGATCAAGAGATGGAATCCCATGAGGAGGAAACACAAAAATCTCTCAGAGAAATGCAGGAGAACGTGGGTCATCAGGAAGAAATCCTGAAAGAGGTAATGCAAAAATACCTTAAAGAAATACAGGAAAATACAAACAAACAAGTGAAGGATCTCAGCAAATCCATCCAGGAACTAAAAAAGGAAGTAGAAACAACTAAGAAATCACAAAGGGAGACAACTTTGGAGATAGAAAACCTTGGGAAGAAATCAGGAGTCATAGATGCAAACATCAACAATAGAATACAAGAGATGGAAGAAAGAATCTCAGGTGCTGAAGATTCCATAGAAAGCATCGACTCAACAGTCAAAGAAAATGCAAAATGCAAAAAACGTGTAACCCAAAACATCCAGGAAATCCAGGACACAATGAGAAGACCAAACCTAAGGATTATAGGTATAGATGAGAGTGAAGATTTGCAACTTAAAGGGCCAGTAAACATCTTCAACAAAATTATGGAGGAAAACTTCCCTAACCTAAAGAGAGAGATGCCGATGAACGTACAAGAAGCCTACAGAACTCCAAACAGACTGGACCAGAACAGAAATACCCCCCGTCACATAATAATCAAAACACCGAATGTTCTAAACAAAGAAAGAATACTAAAAGCAGTAAGAGAAAAGGGTCAAGTAACATACAAAGGAAGACCTATCCGTATCACATCAGACTTCTCACCAGAGACTATGAAAGCCAGAAGATCCTGGGCAGATCTCATGCAGACACTAAGACAGCACAAATGCCAGCCTAGACTACTATACCCAGCAAAACTCTCAATCACCATAGATGGAGAGACCAAGATATTCCATGATAAAACCAAATTTTCACAATATCTTTCCACAAATCCAGCCCTGCAACGGATAATAGGTGGAAACCTCCAATACAGGGAGAGAAACAACACCCAGGAAAAAATGAGATAATAACCTTCTTGAATCAAACCCAAAAGTAGATAACCACTCAAACATAAAGATAGCGTCAAGAATGGCAGATGGCAATAATCACTATGCCTTAATCTCTCTTAATATCAATGGTCTCAATTCCCCAATTAAAAGACATAGACTAGCAGACTGGATACGTAAACAGGACCCAGCATTTTGCTGCATGCAGGAAACGCACCTCAGTGTCAAAGACAAACACTACCTCAGAGTAAAAGGCTGGAAAACAATTTTACAAGCAAATGGCCCCAAGAAACGAGGTGGAGTAGCCATCCTAATATCAGATAAAATTGATTTTCAACCTAAAGTCATCAAAAAAGACACAGAAGGACACTACATAATGATCAAGGGAAAAATCCACCATCAAGAACTCTCAATTCTGAATGTCTATGCTCCAAATGCAAGGGCACCCTCATTCATAAAAGAAACTTTACTAAAACTCAAAGCACACATGGCACCACACACAATAATAGTGGGTGACTTCAACACCTCGCTCTCTGAAATGGATCGTTCAGGAAAGCAGAAACTAAACAGGGACCCAGTGAATCTAATTGAAGCCTTGGACCAAATGGAACTAACAGATATATATAGAACATTTCATCCTAGAGCTAAAGAATACACCTTCTTCTCAGCACCTCATGGTACCTTCTCCAAAATTGACCATATAATTGGTCACAAATCAGACCTCAACAGATATAAGAAGATAGAACTAATCCCATGCCTCCTATCAGATCACTATGGAATAAGGGTGGTCTTCAATGGCAACAAAAACAAAAGAAAACCCAAGTACACATGGAGGCTGAACAATGCTCTACTCAATGATAACTGGGTCAAGGTGGAAATAAAGAAAGAAATCAAAGACTTTTTGAAAGTTAATGAAAATGAAGGCACAACATACCCTAATTTATGGGACACAATGAAAGCAGTGCTAAGAGGAAAATTCATAGACCTGAGTGCCGCCAAAAAGAAACAGGAGACAGCATACACTAACAGCTTAATGGCACACCTGAAAGTCCTGGAACAAAAAGAAGCAAATACACCAAAGAGGAGTAGAAGGCAGGAATTCATCAAACTCAGGGCTGAAATCAATCAAGTAGAAACAAATAAAACCATACAAAGAATCAACAAAACAAGGAGTAGGTTCTTTGAGAAAATCAATAAGATAGATAAGCCCTTAGCCAGACTATATAGAGGGCATAGAGATAGTATCCAAATTAATAAAATCAGAAACGAAAAGGGAGAGATAACAACAGAAACTGAGGAAATTCAAAAAATCATCAGATCCTACTACAAAAACCTGTATTCAACACAACTAGAAAATCTTGAAGAAATGGACAATTTCCTTGACAGATACCAAGTACCAAAATTAAATCAGGATCAAATAGACCATCTAAACCGTCCTATAACCCCTGAAGAAATAGAAGTTGTCATTGGAAGTCTTCCAACCTAAAAAAGCACATGTCCAGATGGTTTTAGTGCAGAATTCTATCAGACCTTCAAAGAAGATCTAACACCAATACTCTTCAAACTGTTCCACAAAATAGAAACAGAAGGAACACTACCCAACTCGTTCTATGAAGCCACAATTACACTAATACCAAAAGCACACAAAGATCCGACAAAGAAAGAGAATCTCAGGCCAATCTCTCTTATGAATATCGATGCAAAAATACTCAATAAAATTCTTGTCAACCGAATCCAAGAACACATCAAAACGATCATTCACCACGATCAAGTAGGCTTCATCCCAGGGATGCAGGGATGGTTCAATATAAGGAAATCCATCAATGTAATCCACTACATAAACAATCTCAAAGAAAAAAACCACATGGTCATCTCATTAGATACTGAGAAAGCATTTGACAAAATTCAGCATCCTTTCATGCTAAAGGTCTTGGAAAGATCAGGAATTCAAGGCCCATATCTAAACATAGTAAAAGCAATTTACAGCAAACTGGTAGCCAGCATCAATCTAAATGGAGAGAAACTTGAAGCAATCCCACTAAAATCAGGGACTAGACAAGGCTGCCCTCTCTCTCCATATCTTTTCAATATAGTACTTGAAGTTCTAGCTAGAGCAATTAGACAACAAAAAGAGGTCAAAGGGATACAAATTGGAAAGGAAGAAGTCAAACTATCACTATTTGCAGACAATATGATAGTATACATAAGTGACCCAAAGAACTCCACCAGAGAACTCCTACAGCTGATAAATGACTTCAGCAAAGTGGCCGGATATAAAATCAACTCAAGCAAGTCAGAAGCCTTCCTATACTCAAAGGATAAGCAGGCTGAGAAAGAAGTAAGAGAAATAATACCCGTCACGATAGCCACAAACCATATTAAGTATCTTGGTGTGACTCTAACCAAACAAGTGAAAGATCTGTATGACAAGAACTTCAAGTCTCTGAAGAAAGAAATTGAAGAAGACCTCAGAAGATGGAAAAATCTGCCATGCTCATGGATTGACAGGATTAATATAGTAAAAATGAGCATTTTACCAAAAGTAATACACAGATTCAATGCAATCCCCATCAAAATCCCAACTCAATTCTTCATAGAGTTAGAAAGAGCAATTCAAAAATTCATCTGGAATAACAGAAAACCCAGAAAAGCTAAAACTATTCTCAAGAGTAAAAGAACCTCTGGGGGAATCAGTATCCCGGACCTCAAGCTGTACTACAGAGCAATAGTGTTAAAAACCGCATGGTATTGGTACAGTAACAGACATGTAGATCAATGGAACAGAATTGAAGACCCAGAAATGAATCCACACTCCTATGGTCACTTGATCTTTGACAAAGGAGCTAAAACCATCCAGTGGAAAAAAGATAGGCTTTTCAACAAATGGTGCTGGCTCAGCTGGAGGTCAACATGCAGAAGAATGCAAATTGACCCATTCTTATCTCCTTGCACTAAGCTCAATTCTAAGTGGATCAAAGATCTCCACATAAAACCAGACACACTGAAACTAGTAGAAGGGAAACTAGGGAAGAACCTTGAACATATGGACACAGGGGAGAATTTCCTGAACAGAACTCCAATAGCTTATGCTTTAAGATCAAGAATAGACAAATGGGACCTCATTAAATTACAAAGTTTTTGCAAGGCAAAAGACACTGTCAAAAAGACAAAGCGGCAACCAACTAACTGGGAAATGATCTTTACCAACCTTACATCCGACAGAGGGCTAATATCCAAGATATACAAAGAACTCAAGAAGTTAAACTCCAGAGAGGCAAGTAACCCTATTAAAAACTGGGGTACAGAGCTAAACAAAGAGTTCTCACCTGAAGAATATCTAATGGCTGAGAAGCACCTAAAGAGATGTTCATCATCCTTAGTCATTAGGGAAATGCAAATCAAAACAACCCTGAGATTCCATCTCACACCAGTCAGGATGGCTAAGATCAAAAACACAGGAGACAGCAGTTGTTGGCGAGGATGTGGAGAAAGAGGAACACTCCTCCACTGCTGGTGGAATTGCAGGCTGGTACAACCACTCTGGAAAGCAGTCTGGCGGTTCCTCAGAAAACTGGGCATGACACTCCCGGAGGATCCAGCTATACCACTCCTGGGCATATACCCAGAGGCTTTACCTGCATGCAATAAGGACACATGCTCCACTATGTTCATAGCAGCCTTATTTATAATAGCCAGAAGCTGGAAAGAACCCAGATGTCCCTCAACGGAGGAATGGATTCAGAAGGTGTGGTATATCTACACAATGGAATACTACTCTGCAATTAAAAACAATGAATTCACGAAATTCCTAGGCAAATGGTCAGAACTGGAAAATATCATCCTTAGTGAGGTAACCCAATCACAAAAGAACACGCATGGTATGCAGTCACTGATAAGCGGATATTGACCCAGAATCTCGGAATACCCTAGACACAATCCGCATATCAATAGATTTCTAAGAAGATGGAAGGAGAGACCCCTGGTCCTGGAAAGACTGGATGTAGGGGAATGCCAGGACAGAGTAACGAGAGGGGGTTGAATGGAGAAAAGAGGGAGGGAAGGGGGCTTATGGGACTTTCGGGGAGGGAGGAAACGGGAAAGGGGAAATGATTTGGAATGTAAATTAAAAAAAAATAAAATAAATAATTAAAAAAAATTTAACCTCCCCCCCCCAAAAAGTGGATGTTCCTAGTCCTGCAGTGATTTGAGCTGTCAGGGCAGGTTGATACAGGGTGAGACCTACCACTTCTCATAGGTGAGAAGTTGTGGGGAAGGGGATTTTTGAGGGAGTAATAGGAGCAGGGGGCTATAATCTGTATATAAAATGAATAAACAAAGTAATGGGGAAAATGTTGTGAGGAGAGCATAACCAAAATGCATTATATACATGTTGAAGTTTGTAGATAATATAGGCAAATAACTAAGATAATCCTTAAAAATAAACATAGAACAGAACTGAAAAGTGATTCAGAAAGAAATACAATGAATGTCAGCCAGGCAATCAATCACTGAGACTGGGAATGAAACCTCTACATAGCACAGGAAAGGCTGAAAAGTGAGTCTTCCATGCCTCACACTTCTAGTTAGAATGGATTGACTGTGTTCTTACTTATTCCTGTACCATATCCATCCTTATTCCTAAAACAGGATATGTTGTAGTATTATTTCTCTATTATCAATCTGATGATGAGGTCATTGATTTACAGTGGTATTTTATATATTTATCTATGGTTCTTGGCAGGAAGCCAAAATGACCCAAAGCTTTCTTTTTTTTTTTATTTTATTTTTTTAATTTACATTCCAAATCACTTCCCCTTTCCCGTTTCCTCTCTCCTCGAAAGTCCCATAAGCCCCCTTCCCTCCCTCTTTTCTCCATTCAACCCCCTCTCGTTACTCTGTCCTGGCGTTCCCCTACATCCAGTCTTTCCAGGACCAGGGGTCTCTCCTTCCATCTTTTTAGAAATCTATTGATATGCGGATTGTGTCTAGGGTATTCCGAGATTCTGGGTCAATATCCCCTTATCAGTGACTGCATACCATGTGTGTTCTTTTGTGATTGGGTTACCTCACTAAGGATGATATTTTCAAGATCTGACCATTTGCCTAGGAATTTCGTGAATTCATTGTTTTTAATTGCAGAGTAGTATTCCATTGTGTAGATATACCACATCTTCTGAAAGCTTTCTTTTTTTAAAAACTCTTATTAAATTATTTTATTTAATTTAATTACATTTCAAAAGCTTTCCTCCTTTCCAGTACCCCATCCCTGAGTTCTTCACCCCATTTCACCTTTTCCTTCCCTCTGAGAAAGTGCTCACTCACCTGCCCACCAGTCCACCCACCCACCATCACCTCACCCCCACCAGCATCCCTCTTCCCTGGGGCATCAAATTTTCATGGAATTAAGACCATCCTCTCCCACTGAGGCCTTATACGCAGTCCTCTGCTACACATGTGCCCAGGGTCACAAACCAGCCCATGTATGCACCTTAGTTTTGACTTAGTCTCTTGGAGCTACGAGCGGTTCAGGTTAGTTGATACTGTTATTCTTCCTATGGGGTTACAATCCCCTTCAGCTCCTACAATTCTTACCCTAACTCTTCCTTAGGGGTCCTGACCTTAGTCCAATGGTTAGCTGTAAGTATCTGCATCTGTCTCAGTCAGCTGCTGGTAGAGCCTTTCCAAGGACAGCCATGATTGGCTCCTGTTTGCAAGCACATGGCATCAATAACAGTGTCAGGATTGGCGCCAATCCATGGGATATATCGCAAGTTGAACTGGTCACTAGGTAGCCTTTCTTTCAGCCTCTGCTCCATTTTTGTCCCTGAATTTCTTTTAGTTGGGAACAATTCTGGGTTAAAAATTTTGAAGATGGGTGAGTGCTCCTGTGCCTTAACTGGGGGCTATGTCTATCTACTTGTGGTGATCTCTTCCAGTTCTGGCTCCCCACTGTTGGTCATTTCAGCTAATGTTATCCCAGTTGAGTCCTGGTAGCCTCTCATATCCCAGGTCTCTGGGACTTTCTAGAGGTTCCCTCTACCCCCTAATCCCTACTGCTGCATATTTTGATGCATTCTCCTAGCCTTCTGGAGTCCATCCTGTCTCTCCCCATACCTGATTCTTCCCCTCCTTTCCCCATTCCCCATCCCTATCCCACCCAGTTTCCTCCTTCCCTCTGCCTCCCATGATCATTTTGTTCCCCTTCTAAGTGGGTTTCAGGTATCCATGCTCGGGCTTTCCTTCTTGTTAAGTTTCCACCTCTCTGTGACTAGTATGGATATTCTGAACGTTTTATCTAAAATCCACTTATCAGTGAGAGCATATATTCATGGTTAAATCCATAGAGGCAAAACAACCCAAGACTTTCAGAGAGGTCTTTCTAAGAGGATTTTCAGAGATGAAAGGACAAAAGGAAATTTAGTTCTGTGCCCTTGTCCAGGATCAGAACTGTAGGCCAGTCTGATGCTGGGACAGTCTATGGTACATCTACTGGAGATGGGGTGCAAATCAGAGAGTGTATTACTTAATTAAATTGCTTGTCCTAAGGCATAAACTTGTGGAAGACTTCATCCAACTATTGTTTTTATCTTCTTATTTCTTACCCCAGGTCCTTTCACTCAAGGACCATTATTTCTATGAGTTAAGATCAGTTCTGCATTCTTCAGATTCATGACACAATAATTATGGTTACTTCATCATTAAGTTTTCAGCTTCCTTGTGTAATAGTTGACAAAATTATATAATAAGTTTAAAAGGTTTTGAAACATTGTATACACATATTCATATGTACATGTGATAAGAATTAATAAAAAAAGAGACCAAAAATGTGGAAGAGAGTAGACAAGAGCCTTTGAGCATATTTTGACATAAGAGAAAAATGTAATTATACAATAATCTCAAAAAATATAAAAACAAAACCAAAAAAACCCACAGAAACAAAACTTCCTTCAGTCATATTTTCTTTCTTCATTTTATGAATTGGTTACTGACAAAGCATTCAGCCTATGTATAATATGCAGGCATATTACTTTGACTACAGAATCAGGTAAGTCCCTAAAGAACTCAGATTACAATAGACACAAGTTATGATTGCACAATGACTGCACCTGAGGCAGATCTTATTTTCTGACAGGGCTGAGTTCTCCCTTCCCCACAGAATGTAGATTCTAGATCTCTCTGGACTGGTAGAGATCAGAGAAGGGTCTCAGCTCAGCGTTTTCTTCCTACAAAGAGGAGTATTTGCATGTCTTGGTGTCAGGATGTGCAGCTGGGTGTAGGTCACAGCATGAAGATCTTGGGATGCATCAGCCTGAAGTAGCAAAAAATAGGAGAAGGTTTGTGTTGGCCACTGGGAACCTGGGGGTCTGGAGAAGTGAAGACCCACCTGCTCATCTATCACTTGGTCTCTCTTTGTCTGTGTTTTGAGTCCTGTAATTCCTTTGGCAGCAGGGAAGAAGAGGTGGTCTGTGCCCTTCTGGGTCTGGCAGGTTTTACCTGGGAATACAAGTGTATGGAGGTGTCTTCCTTATGATGGCTCTGCAGCACAGAAACAAAAGAACAAATGAAGTTGATCTTAGTTCCCCAATGGTTCTTTAGCCATATTTCAACAGGTTAAGAGGGTGGTACTTCAGACATTTATTTCAAAATAAATCCTCACTGATTGGGTTTATTGTGGCTTCCTCAGTACTTTTAACACATGTCTCTTTCTTTTCTGCATTTCTGACATGTGATCCAGACACTTTGACCTCCTCTCTAATGCCTCCAGACTTTGGAAAGAAAATACGCTTTACCTTAGGACACTTGGACCTACCATTCCCTGAACATAGATATGCCAGTTAATCACAGAGTTGTGTCATCCTCTTAAACTTTTCCTCAGAAGGCTTCTTTCAAGTCCCATTTAAAGTCACACTGACCATCTGTGTCTCACCCAACCTCTACCCTCATACTACAATTCATTTCCCTCACACACCTTGTGCTGCTCACTCTCTTTGTTGGCTTATAGATCATCCCCACCCCAATCTTGACCCAGTGGTTAGAGAGATCTGCTTGCTTTGGTTGTGATCAATAGCAAGATCCAGGAACTGGGGAGATAAGCATAGTGATTGACAAGAAAACATTAATCCATTCCCAGTGCCCATGTTAAAAAAAAATTCTAAGCAATTAAGCACATGCTTGGGATTCAAGTGCTATTGAGGTAGATACAGATGCCTAGAGCTCAATGACACCAATCTCTCCAAGTAATTATCTCCAGGGTCACTGACAGACCCTGTTTCAGAAGATAAGCTGGAATAATAGAAGAAAATATTAAATGTTTACTTCTGTCCTCTGCCAGGGTTTACATCCATGTGCACACATATTCTCAGGAGCATGGTTCTCATTTATTAATATTTCCTATTCATTTACTTGATAGTTTTATCCCAAGAAATTAAAACCAAGGCCTAATACATCCAATTTAATCAAATCATTTTACCGTTGAACCATAGCTTCAGGACTCATTTTCTTCTGAGTCCCATGAAGCATGCTACTAATCAAAAAGATACTTAGGAGTCAGAAAGTAGGAGGCCATATGGTCACAAGTAAACAAAGTAAAAATGAAATTACACTAAAAAAGGTGCATCCATAAACAAGAAGCCAGTTTTGTATGATGCTGAGGGTTGAATGAAGGGAGGACAGAGGTTCTTCCTGTGGTATTCCAGGTCATAATTTCTTAGTGATGTGAAAAAACAGGAATCTCACCAGTAAGTCTAGCTCTACACATTCTGCAGGCCTTGTGACCTTCACTGTAGCATCTGTAATACCAAAGCACAAATGGTTCCCCCATGCAGATTCCCATGACCAGATCCATGCACTTTTTCTAATTGGAAATAGAAGAGGTTATGAGGGTGATAGTACATAGTGAGGATTCAGAGTTCCTGGTACTACATCAGCACTGTGATGCTGAGACCTCAGACATCTACCTCCCAGGCCCTCTTTTCTCACACAAGATTTCTTCATGGATGGCAGGAGTCAGGCTGGAACTGAAGAAACAAGAGAGTGTCAAGTGAGTGTGATGGGTCAGGCATGTGGTGTCAAGGTTTTGGGGTATGAGTTTTACCTCTTCTGCAGATGTCCAATCATGCTCTTTGGCTCTGCAGCTCCTTCAGGATGTTGCCAGTCAGTAATTGTCTGTACTACAAAAGAGGAAAGAGCCCCAGCCTGGAGCTGGAGCCTCCTTTCTCAGCAAAATCTCAGAAGGAAGGGACATTTAACATACATTGTATATGTGTTCAAATATTCTAAGAGATAGAAATGCAGATACAAGACCTAACATTGCACAGGATTATGGATTACATCTTCTGATCTGATATTCTGCAGAAATGTTTCTAATTGTTTGCCCTAGGTTGTGCTTTCACTTGGGCTGGTGTCCTGAACCCCTACTTGGAGATCCCACAGTGGGGCCCACTGACCACTGAGACACATGCCTCCCACAATCTACTCACCTCCTTTCCGGTGCTTGTTTTGATGCCAGAGTCTGAGGGAAAAGAAGAGGATGAGGACAAAGAGTAGTAGGAGGAAGGGCACGGAGACCCATATCAGAGACATCTGGTACCTTGCCAGTCCTAGGACACAAGTGAAATTATGAGTGACAAACTGTGGAAAAGAACATACTACTGATACAAAAGAGGCAACCACAGAGCCTACATGATTCAACACTAGGACCTCCCCATAATTGTTTGCTTAGTGTTTGTGGAAGGGGAACTCCTGACCAGTGAATGGGGTTGCCTCTGATTCCTTTGACTAATCTTAGAACCCTATTTTTCCTCCTGGGTCGCCTTGACTCAACTTGATGTTAGAGTTAGCTCCTGGTCTTATTGTGCCATGTTGTTGTGTGTTCAACTGATATCCCTTTGTGGTCTGCCCTTTTCTGGTGGATATGTGTGGAAAAGTATATCTGGCTGAGATTGAAGGTTAGGACATCTGGGAGGAGTACACCAAGGGAAAGCAGCTCCAAAATGTATAAGAGAAGACTAACTAAAAACATTTTTAAAAGATCCGACAAAGAAATAGAATCTCAGGCCAAACTCTCTTATGAATATCAATGCAAAAATACTCAATAAAATTCTTGCCAACTGAATCCAAGAACACATCAAAATGATCATTCACCATGATCAAGTAGGCTTCATCCCAGGGATGCAGGGATGGTTCAATATAAGGAAGTCCATCAATGTAATCCACTACATAAACAATTTCAAAGAAAAAAAAACACATGGTCATTTCATTAGATGCTGAGAAAGCATTTAACAAAATTCAGCATCCGTTCATGTTAAAGGTCTTGGAAAGATCAGGAATTCGAGACCCATATCTAAACATAGTAAAAGCAATTTACATCAAACCGGTAGCCAACATCAAACTAAATGGAGAGAAACTTGAAGCAATCCCACTAAAATCAGGGACTAGACAAGGCTGCCCTCTCTCTCCATATCTTTTCAATATAGTACTTGAAGTTCTAGCTAGAGCAATTAGACAACAAAAGCAGGTCAAAGGGATACAAATTGGAAAGGAAGAAGTCAAACAATCACTATTTGCAGACAATATGATAGTATACTTAAGTGACCCAAAGAACTCCACCAGAGAACTCCTACAGCTGATAAACAACTTCAGCAAAGTGACCGGATATAAAATCAACTCAAGCAAGTCAGTAGCCTTCCTATATGCAAAGGATAAGCAGGCTGAGAAAGAAATAAGAGAAATGATACCCTTCACGATAGTCACAAACAATATAAAGTATCTTGATGTGACTCTAGCCAAACAAGTGAAAGATCTGTATGACAAGAACTTCAAGTCTCTGAAGAAAGAAATTGAAGAAGACCTCAGAAGATGGAAAAATCTTCCATGCTCATGGATTGGCAGGATAAATATAGTAAAAATTACCATCTTACCAAAAGCAATATACAGATTTAATGCAATCCCCATCAAAATCCCAATTCAATTCTTCATAGAGTTAGAAAGAACAATTCAAAAATTCATCTGGAATAACAGAAAACTCAAGATAGCTAAAACTATTCTCAAGAGTAAAAGAACTTCTGGGGGAATCAGTATCCCGGACCTCAAGCTGTACTACAGAGCAATAGTGTTAAAAACTGCATGGTATTTGTACAGTGACAGGCATGTAGGTCAATGGAACAGAATTGAAGACCCAGAAATGAATCCACACTCCTATGGTCACTTGATCTTTGACAAAGGAGCTCAAACCATCTAGTGGAAAAAAGATAGCCTTTTCAACAAATGGTGCTGTTTTAACTGGAGGTCAACATGCAGACGAATGCAAATTGATCCATTCTTATCTCCTTGCAATAAGCTCAATTCCAAGTGGAACAAGGACCTCCACATAAAACCAGACACACTGAAACTAATAGAAAGGAAACTAGGGAAGAACCTTGAGCATGTGGGCACAGGGGAGAATTTTCTTAACAGATCTCTAATAGCTTATGCTCTAAGATCAAGAATTGACAAATGGGACTTCATAAAATTACAAAGTTTATGTAATGCAAAGAACACTGTCAAAAGGACAAGGCAGCTACCAACAAACTGGGAAATGATCTTTACCAACCCTACATCCAACAGAGGGCTAATATCCAGTATATACAAAGAACTCAAGAAGTTAGACTCCAGAGAACCAAGCAACCCTATTAAAAATGGGGTACAGAGCTAAACAAAGAGTTCTCACCTGAAGAATATCTAATGGCTGAGAAGCACCTAAAGAGATGTTCAACATCATTAGTCATTTGGGAAATGCAAATCAAAATAACCCTGAGATTCCATCTCACACCAGTAAGAATGGCTAAGATCAAAAACACATGAGACAGCAGTTGTTGGCGAGGATGTGGAGAAAGAGGAACACTCCTCCACTGCTGGTGGGATTGCAAGCTGGTACAACCACTCTGGAAAGCAGTCTGGCAGTTCCTCAGAAAACTGGGCATGACACTTCTGGAGGATCCTGTTATACTACTCCTGGGCATATACCCAGAGGCTTCCCCTGCATGCAATAAGGACACATGCTCCACTATGTTCATAGCAGCCTCATTTATAATAGCCAGAAGCTGGAATGAACCCAGATGTCCCTCAACGAAGTAATGGATTCAGAAGATGTGGTATATTTACACAATGGAATACTACCCTGCAATTTAAAACAATGAATTCTCAAAATTCCTAGACAAATGGTCAGAACTGGAAAATATCCTCCTTAGTGAGGTAACCCAGTCACAAAGGTACACACATGGTATGCAATAACTGATGAGGGGATATTAACCCAGAATCTCAGAATACCCTAGACACAACTCGCAAAGCAATAGATTTCCTAGAAGATGGAAGGAGAGACCCCTGGTCCTGGAAAGACTGGATGTAGGGGAATGCCAGGACAGAGAAGGGAGAGGGGTTTGAATGGGGAAAAGAGCGAGGGAAGGGGGCTTATGTGACTTTTGGCGAGGGAGGAAACAGGAAATGGGAAATCATTTGGAATGGAAATAATAAACTTAGAAAATAAAAAAAAAACATTTTTAAAAGAGGCTATACTCTGTGAATGGTCATCGTGGGTATTTAGAAAATCTATCTCTCAATCTGATAGCCATGCAACATGGAACTATATCCCAACACTTACAGTTAGTCTACCTGTTCCAAGTCACCTAAAAGAAATGTATGTTGTTGAGGATTGATCTCTATGTATATGGCCTCCCAAATTGTTCCTTCCCCTGGAGATAAACATTATAAACTAGAAGGATCTTTGATACTC
Organism: Tokudaia tokunoshimensis; assembly: GCA_036184795.1. NCBI lineage: Eukaryota > Metazoa > Chordata > Mammalia > Rodentia > Muridae > Tokudaia > Tokudaia tokunoshimensis. The sequence continues at coordinate 3,304,240 of BTHU01000022.1, forward strand.
TTCCCTACCCTTGCATCACACACCTAGACAATGTCACCATCCCAGCAGTGAATAGAATGGGACTGTTGCAAAAGTGGGTTCTAGAGTCTTTCTTTGTAAGTAGATGACACAGATAATATGAGCAATAATGGAACTTGCTGTCTCTGCAAGATGTCCCAAATTTCAACTTGTAGAAACTGAATACTACACAATAGAGTGGTTCCTCCATGTCAACCTCTCCAGAAGATAATCCACCAACCCCGTATATAGCGTGGTCAATATACTCTCCCTGCAACAGAGTTCTTGCTTAGATCTCTGTGGTCAGACACCATGAGCATTTCGTAACCTGATACTGTTGTGCAAAACAACCAGGAGAATTGATGCCTTCTCTCATTTATGTGCTCATCTCAATATCACCATTCATCAGCATGTCTGCATTGAAGCTTACCCTCCAAGATTCTGGGTTTCTAGAAATGATGATAAAGTCTAATCTTCATACCAACACATTGATCAATATTCAGGCTGATACAGGAATGAAGACTCATAGAGACAAAGAGTTTACATGAATTCTTGGATGGAATAATCTTCCTGGACAGGAAAATCTAAAAGTTTTGTTGGAATGGGTTTGGGAGTACCAAAATACTGTGGCAAATAGATTGTGAGGATGATGTGTGGAAGACCACCCAAATATTTTCATCCCTTTTAGTATTACATCTACAATGCAGCCTCTCCAGAACCTTCCACTTCCTATGTGGAATCTTCTAGATTCCAGTGTAGAACGTGGAGTGGTCATTGATTTAAGAATATCAGTTTATTTCTTAATCTCTGAATAATGAAACCTCTTCTTATGACCCTTCCTATGTTAAACTTACTTCTATGCCAGCCAAAAGCATCCTTTGGTATGAATCCTGGGTAACCTTCTGTGCATACACAGGACAGAATCACCTCACCTGAGACTTTGATCTCCACAGGAACACTGGGGTGTTACAGCAGGTAAGGAGATGAGCTTTGAGAACCAAAGCACATATAGATACCTTCAAGGGCCTGGGTCGCAGCATTCAGAAAGAATTCTGCATCATATTGTGGATCTTGGAACTTTAATCTTTGGTGCAGGTAAGGATAGGCAGCACCATCCTTTAACAGAAAGAAAGTGTCCATTGGGATTGATGATTGACAGAGAAGCATTACATTCTCTCCTGAGGCCACAATGGTGCTTGGATGCACTGACAGATTGGGGGTAATATGAGGATGTCCTAGAGAAGAGAAACATGTGTGAGGAGTTACAGTCACAGTTCTGAGGTTCTATTTCAGTATCTAGTCAATCACTCACCCACTTCATGGTCTCTGACAAGATTAACCTCACCCTGAGATTTTCATCATCATCTTAATGAACAATACAACATCTCCTCCCAGCTGAGCCTGTGCAAATTTGGTTCACTACTGAATTCATAACATTTCCTCACCTGTGACCAGGATGTCTTGAGGATCACTAGGGGCTGACCACTCAGAAGAAAATCTGGATGCACCATAGCATCTATATTGTCCAGCAATAGAGAAATCAACAGAACCTAAGGTGAAGATGGCATGATACAGTCCAGTCTGTGACTGAATGACAGAAAGCTGTGGGAGGTCACTTCTACCCACTTTGGATAAAGCAAATCTGTCATAACTGCTCTCAGAGGAACACTGGAGTGTCAGGTTCTCTCCAGGGGCCAGGATAGGGCCTTGCTGGCTCATCAGGGAAGGTTTCCTTGACAACCCTGGAGCAATGAGAGATAACAAGTCATCCATCCAACTTCTCATCCTGCTATGACTATGACATGTCCTCTAATGCTTTGATCCATAGTAGTCAAGACCTTTCTTCAGCCATTCATTTCCCAGAAACCTCCTGGGAGTGCTAAGTTTAATAACAAAATGTTTTGAGCTATCAGAATACATTTAAGTGAAAGACAAGATTTCCTCACCTGAAAGATATATCTCCAAAAGGTTACTGGCCTCTGACCACATATATGGAGTACTTTGGTAGTATCCATAACATCTAAAAGGCCCCTTCTTGCTAGATGCCACAGAGATATCAGAGAAGGGAGGCTGGCACATTCCAGTGTTTGTGAACTGTGCCTTCTGGGACCTGGAGAACTTCAAATCGTTCCCAGTCACAATGAACCAATCATATATTTTTGATGAGACACAATATAGGGTCAGATTCCCACCTGAGGTCACCATAGGACTGGGTAAGGCAGAAAGAGTAGGTTTGCCATGGTGGACACCTAGGAAAGAATGATGTAAGCAATTAAATGAGAAAAATCCCCTCATTGCCTCAAGCAGAAGGACTGTGGGTGAACAACTTTGGAACAGTGTTTCCTGGGGAACAGAAAAGGATTGTGACCCTTAGTGAATTGTCGCCTGCCACTGCCAGCTCCTGGTTGTGACTTGGCTCTGTCTACCCAGCAAAGTGTAAAAGTTACAGTAAGTGTTGTACTGCCCTGCATTCACGGTTGTCAAAGAAGGGATGGTGGATATGTCTTATTGTTGTATTCTATTTGGGTCCTTCTGTGCCAGCTTCTGGGCTTCACTGTTTAGGTATCACATATTTATAGGTTCCTAGGGTCCCCACACACCAAATGGTTACAGGATTTCCTGAGGGAATCACAGAACCTGAATGTACCCAGAGAGTGGGTTTTTTGAAGGTACCCTACAAAGCAAAGGAAGAGATACATATCTTAGGACTTGTGCACAAAGATCACATTTGCAAATCACATTTAAACTGATTTTCAACAGCACAAGGACACACAAGGATTCCACTTTTCCCTGGACTCTTGATATCCACTGTTCTTATCAACCTAGGCTTTTGCACATATGTCCAGCTGTATCACAAATTATGTGACATTAGGCTCAGGAGACATGACTTACTTGCCCATCATACATCAGGGCCTTGCCTGGGATCTTTTATCTGTGGTTATATCATTTAAAAGGAAGACTAGGGTTTTCTTACCTGAGATGAAGAGCTCTAGATGATTACTTGGCACTGATCACAGCTGGGAGCTATTCAAGTAATAGCCATAGCATGTGAACCTCCATCTCTGGCTGGGGGTCACAGAACCCAATGTGAACCTGGCCAGGTATGACCTTGGGTATGTATTCTGAATATATGCAGCCCTGGATAGCTTCTCTTCTTCTGTCATTAGCATGAACCTGTTATATGCCTGCTGAGAGTCACACTGAAGGGTCACATGCCTTTCTGAGGTCACCACAGGGCTAGGAATGGCTGACAGGGTGACTTTGCTGGAGTACACTCCTAGAAGGGAATAGAAAGTCTCTTAGGTGGAATGTATAATAAACATTGTCTGGCTTTTCTGGGATTTGAAGAAAAGACACCACAGTGAACATACAACTTTCCTAAATCAAGTTCCCAGGGATTTAGAAGTGTCCTATCACCTGTCATCACCAGCTCCAGTGTGTCACTGGGTTGTGACCACCCACCAAAATTGTAACAGTAACAGTGATATTGCCCTGCATTATGCTTTTCCATGGATGTGATAGTGAGCATAACCTTGTTACCAAAATGCTTTGGAGCTTGTCTGAGCCAGGATTATGGGCTTCCTTCTTTATACAGGAAATATATTTGGGGTTCCATGGTTCCTTTACACCAATGGTCCCAGTATTCCCTGATTCCATTATAGACCCTGGCTCAACCCAAGGGGTGGGTTTCTGGAGATTCCCTTAAAAGAAGTAGCTGAGTAAGAGTTGGGAGGTTGCACAGTCTTAGAGTAAAGATCAACCATACTGTGCTGACTGTTGATGTTACCCCTGAATATACAAAGGACTGGTAAAGTCATGGGAAGACTCATCACTCACCTGACCATCCCAGGTTCCATTCTCATTATTCTATTCCCCCATTTACTGAGTGATAACAGCCAGAGTCTACATGCTGTGTTAATTTGCTCAGGAGCATTGGTTCCACAGACACCTCACATACCAGGGTCTCAACTGGGAAACTCTGTTAGGTGCAATATTATTCCACAGAGACTCTCTGGCTCCCTCACCTGAGACCAGGAATTCCAATGTGTCACTGGCTTCTGACCACACCTGAGGATTATATGTATAATAGCCATAGCATCTGAATCTCCACCTTTGTCCAGAGGTTATTGGACCCACTTGAAAACTGGCCAGAGACACCCCAGAGGATGGATATTGTAAGCCAAAGGTTCTGTAGATTTTATGATCATCATTCTTTAAAATGAAACAGTTAAATCTCTGATTTGATGTACATGAGATATTCACAAACGCTCCTAGGTTTACAACAGGGTTTTTCAGGCCCAACAAGGTGGGTTTATCATAGAATCCTAGGAAAGATACATATAAAATATTAAATCAGTATAAACAATCAACATTGTCTTCCATAACTGGCCTGTGGTAGGAGATAATGTTAGATCAGTATTTCCTTGAGAGTAACATCTGAATCTAAGACTCCCGAAAGTGCTCTCACCTGTAACCACCAGCTTCAGGATGTCACTGGGCTCTGACCACCCAACAGAGGTATAAGAGTAACAGGAATATAGCCCTGCATTCAGATGTGTCACAGACAGGATAGTGAATTCTGCTTTATTGTTTTGGCCCTTTTGGTTCTGTCTGTCCCAGGACTATAGTCTTCCCTCTCTGTGTAGCATATATGTTTGGGTATTGTGGTCCCCCTCACACCAGATGGTCACAGGGCTCCCTGAGTTTATCATCGAACCTGGATGAGCCCACAGTGTAGGCTTTTGAAGGGTCCCTGTAAAGAAGTAGAACATGAGTTGTGTTGGTTAGGAAAGTTTCTCAAAGAAGTACACACTTGCAAATGACACTTAAGCTGATCTCCAATAACAGAGCAAAATATAACACCTCCACATTCCTGGAAACTCTTGGATTCCACTGATAATACCAACCCTGATTTCTGCACCTTATATCCAGGTGGATCACACATTGGGTTCAGTATCCCTTGCTCTCACTCACCACACATCACATCCTTCTCTGGGATCCTGTGTCAGATGTAATATCATTCCAGGGAAAACAATGTCTTCCTTACCTGAGACCAAGAGCTCTAAAAGGTTACTGGGCTCTGACCACATCTGAGAGCTACTCAAGTAATATCCATAGCACATGAACCTCCACCTAGGGTTGGATGTCACAGGACCCACTGTAAAAAGGGCTCCCCACAGAATAGGGTATGTTTTCCATGAGGGCACTGCAGTGGAGAATTTCTCATCTTCCTTCATTAGAATGAATTGATCGGCCATCTTTGCTCCAGTGTCCAGGTAGTTGGGACAGCCAGGCTCGGAGACAGACAGGCATAATATTGCTTCAGTCTCAGGCAGCTTGTGTGTAACCTGCTCCAAGAGCTGGGCAGATCTGCAGTAACCAGCGCGCCAGCTCTGCTGTGGGACTTCTGCCTTGCAGAGGGACCCCCCCCCCCCCCGCACTGGGCGGGAGCCTACCAGCTTCCCTTTGGCGACCTCTGTTCTGGGATCTACCGCACTGAGGGGACAGGTACCCAGGTTCCTCCCAATATAACATCGCTTGGGACACGGCCTGTTGGGGCTTCCACTTGCTCCCAAGAACGGGACAGCGCTGTGGTTGTCTGGGCGCCAGCTCTGCTGTGGGCCATCTCCCCTGCAGGGTGACCTGCGCGGCCAAGAGAGTGCAGAGTGCACTCCGCCATCTTTGCTCCAGTGTCCAGGTAGTTGGGACAGCCAGGCTCGGAGACAGACAAGCATAATATCGCTTCTCAGGCAGCTTGTGTGTAACCTGCTCCAAGAGCTAGGCAGGTCTGCAGTAATTGACAGGCCAGCCCTGCTGTGGGACTTCTGCCCTGCAGAGGGATGCCCCCGCGCCCCCCCCCCCCCCCGGAGAGATCACACACCCCTGCACAGGGCGGGAGCCTACCAGCCTCCCTTTGGTGACCTCTGCTCTGGGAATCCACGACGCTGAGCCTTTGGATGTGCAGGGACTCCCCAATATAACATCACTTGGGGCAAGGCACATCAGGGCTCCAAAGTCACTCAGGAGCAGGGCAGGTCCCAGAAATCAGTGCCAGGGGAATCCTGGTAATCCAGGGGGGCCAGAAATAGCTTTGCAGGCTCACAGGAGGTCCAACCAACAGCCAGTGACCGCAGGACCAACTAACACCAGAGGTAACCAGATGGCAAAAGGCAAACGTAGGAATGTTACTAACAGAAATCAAAGTAATATGGCACCATCCGAACCCAACTCTCCAACAGCAGCAAGTCCTGGATACCCCACAACACCCAAAAGACAAGATCTGGATTTAAAATCACTTCTCATGATGCTATTAGAGGATCACAAGAAGGACACAAATATATCTAATAAAGAATTACAGAAGACCATGAATCAAGGATTAGAAGCCCTTACAAAGGAAACACAAAAACCGCTTAGAGAAATGCAGGAGAACATGGATCAACAGATGGAGGCCCACAAGGAGACAACACAAAAATCACTTAAAGAAATGAATCAACAGTTAGATGCACTTTCTTTTTTTTTTTTTTTTTTGGTTTATGTCATAATTTTTCTACAGATTTTTCTTTAATTTTCTTCTAAAATTTTTCTTCAAATAAAAAATACCATTTGCGATTTCACTGTATACTTGTAATTTGTTGGTGCTGTTGTTACAATTTGAATGGTTAACTGTACAGCATAGGAACCCTGAAATTCACATCAACTTTCATTCCAGACGGCTATTTTTAGTTATTTAAGGGTTATTTAAAGGTAAAACTATCCATCTCTTTAAGCTTTTTTTTTTCTGGTACAGTATTTTAAATGTGTTATTTTTATTTTATTTTTTTAATTTACATTCCAAATCACTTCCCCTTTCCCGTTTCCTCCCTCCCCGAAAGTCCCATAAGCCCCCTTCCCTCCCTCTTTTCTCCATTCAACCCCCTCTCGTTACTCTGTCCTGGCGTTCCCCTACATCCAGTCTTTCCAGGAACAGGGGTCTCTCCTTCCATATTTTTAGAAATCTATTGATATGCGGATTGTGTCTAGGGTATTCCGAGATTCTGGGTCAATATCCCCTTATCAGTGACTGCATACCATGTGTGTTCTTTTGTGATTGGGTTACCTCACTAAGGATGATATTTTCAAGTTCTGACCATTTGCCTAGGAATTTCGTGAATTCATTGTTTTTAATTGCAGAGTAGTATTCCATTGTGTAGATATACCACACCTTCTGAATCCATTCCTCCGTTGAGGGACATCTGGGTTCTTTCCAGCTTCTGGCTATTATAAATAAGGCTGCTATGAACATAGTGGAGCATGTGTCCTTATTGCATGCAGGTAAAGTCTCTGGGTATACGCCCAGGAGTGGTATAGCAGGATCCTCCGGGAGTGTCATGCCCAGTTTTCTGAGGAACCGCCAGACTGCTTTCCAGAGTGGTTGTACCAGCCTGCAATTCCACCAGCAGTGGAGGAGTGTTCCTCTTTCTCCACATCCTCGCCAACAACTGCTGTCTCCTGTGTTTTTGATCTTAGCCATCCTGACTGGTGTGAGATGGAATCTCAGGGTTGTTTTGATTTGCATTTCCCTAATGACTAAGGATGTTGAACATCTCTTTAGGTGCTTCTCAGCCATTAGATATTCTTCAGGTGAGAACTCTTTGTTTAGCTCTGTACCCCATTTTTTAATAGGGTTACTTGCCTCTCTGGAGTTTAACTTCTTGAGTTCTTTGTATATCTTGGATATTAGCCCTCTGTCGGATGTAAGGTTGGTAAAGATCATTTCCCAGTTAGTTGGTTGCCGCTTTGTCTTTTTGACCGTGTCTTTTGCCTTGCAAAAACTTTGTAATTTAATGAGGTCCCATTTGTCTATTTTTGATCTTAGAGCATAAGCTATTGGAGTTCTGTTCAGGAAATTCTCCCCTGTGCCCATATGTTCAAGTTTCTTCCCTAGTTTCCCTTCTATTAGTTTCAGTGTGTCTGGTTTTATGTGGAGATCTTTGATCCACTTAGAATTGAGCTTAGTGCAAGGAGATAAGGATGGGTCAATTTGCATTCTTCTGCATGTTGACCTCCAGCTGAGCCAGCACCATTTGTTGAAAAGCCTATCTTTTTTCCACTGGATGGTTTTAGCTCCTTTGTCAAAGATCAAGTGACCATAGGAGTGTGGATTCATTTCTGGGTCTTCAATTCTGTTCCATTTATCTACATGTCTGTTACTGTACCAATACCATGCAGTTTTTAACACTATTGCTCTGTAGTACAGCTTGAGGTCTGGGATACTGATTCCCCCAGAGGTTCTTTTACTCTTGAGAATAGTTTTAGCTATTCTGGGTTTTCTGTTATTCCAGATGAATTTTTGAATTGCTCTTTCTAACTCTATGAAGAATTGAGTTGGGATTTTGATGGGGATTGCATTGAATCTGTGTATTACTTTTGGTAAGATGCTCATTTTTACTATATTAATCCTGCCAATCCATGAGCATGGCAGATTTTTCCATCTTCTGAGGTCTTCTTCAATTTCTTTCTTCAGAGACTTGAAGTTCTTGTCATACAGATCTTTCACTTGTTTGGTTAGAGTCACGCCAAGATACTTAATATGGTTTGTGGCTATCGTGAAGGGTATTATTTCTCTTACTTCTTTCTCAGCCTGCTTATCCTTTGAGTATAGGAAGGCTTCTGACTTGCTAGAGTTGATTTTATATCCGGCCACTTTGCTGAAGTCGTTTATCAGCTGTAGGAGTTCTGTGGTGGAGTTCTTTGGGTCGCTTATGTTAGATGCACTTTCAAAGGAATCACAAAAATTGCATAAAGAAATGCAGAAGAATATGGGTCAACAGACGGATGCCCATAGGGAGGCAACACAAAAAGTGCTTAAAGAAATGAATCAATGAATAGATGCCCGTACAAAGGAAACACGAGAACTGCTTAAAGAAATGCAGGAGGCGATGGATCAACAGATGGAAGCCCATGAGGAGGAAACACAAAAATCGCTTAGAGAAATACAGGAGAACTTGGGTCAACAGGCAGAAATCCTGAAAGAGGAAATGGAAAACTACCTTAAAGAAATACAAGAAAATACAAACAAACAAGTGAAGGATCTCAGCAAATCCATCCAGGATCTGAAAAAGGAAGTAGAAACAACTAAGAAATCACAAAGGGAGACAACTTTGGAGATAGAAAACCTTGGGAAGAAATCAGGAGTCATAGATGCAAACGTCAACAGTAGAATACAAGAGATGGAAGAATCTCAGGTGCTGAAGATACCATAGAAAGCACGGACTCAGCAGTCAAAGAAAATGCAAAATGCAAAAAAAACATGTAACACAAAACATCCAGCAAATCCAGGACACAATGAGAAGACCAAACCTAAGGATTATAAGTATAGATGAGAGTGAAGATTTGCAACTTAAAGGGCCAGGAAACATCTTCAACAAAATTATGGAGGAAAACTTCCCTAACCTAAAGAGATAGAGGCCGATGAATGTACAAGAAGCCTACAGAACTCCAAACAGACTGAACGAGAACAGAAATACCTCCCGTCACATAATAATCAAAACATCAAATGTATTAAACAAAGAAAGAATATTAAAAGCAGTAAGAGAAAAGGGCCAAGTAACATACAAAGGAAGACCTATCCGTATCACATCAGACTTCTCTCCAGAGACTATGAAAGCCAGAAGATTCTGGGCAGATCTCATGCAGACACTAAGAGAGCACAAATGCCAGCCTAGACTACTCTACCCAGCAAAACTCTGAATCAACATAGATGGAGAGACCAAGATATTCCATGATAAAACCAAATTTTCACAATATCTTTCCACAAACCTAGCCCTGCAAAGGATAATAGATGGAAACCGCCAATACAAGGAGAGAAACCACACCCTGGAAAAAATGAGATAGCAACCTTCTTGCATCAAACCCGAAAGTAGATAACCACTCAAACATAAAGATAGCGTCAAGAATGGCAGGTGGCAATAATCACTATGCCTTAATCTCTCTTAATATCAATGGTCTCAATTCCCCAATAAAAAGACATAGACTAACAGACTGGATACCTAAACAGGACCCAGCATTTTGCTGCATGCAGGAAACGCACCTCAGTGTCAAAGACAAACACTACCTCAGAGTAAAAGGCTGGAAAACAATTTTACAAGCAAATGGTCTCAAGAAACGAGTCAGAGTAGCCATCCTAATATCAGATAAAATTGACTTCCAACCTAAAGTCATCAAAAAAGACACAGAAGGACACTACATACTGATCAAGGGAAAAATCCACCAAGAACTCTCAATTCTGAATATCTATGCTCCAAATGCAAGGGCACCCTCATTTATAAAAGAAATTTACTAAAGCTCAAATCACACATCGCACCTCACACAATAATAGTGGGTGACTTCAACACCCCACTCTCTGAAATGGATCATTCAGGAAAACAGAAACTAAACAGACACACAGTGAATCTAATTGAAGCCTTGGACTAAACGGAACTAAAAGATATATATATATATATATATATATATATATATATATATATATATATATATATATAATTTCATCCTAGAGCTAAAGAATATACCTTCTTCTCAGCACCTCATGGTACCTTCTCCAAAATTGACCATATAATTGGTCACAAATCAGACCTCAACAGATATAAGAAGATCGAACTAATCCCATGACTCCTATCAGATCACTATGGAATAAAGGTGGTCTTCAATGGCAACAAAAACAACAGACAACCCACATACACATGGAGGCTGAACAATGCTCTATTCAATGATAACTTGGTCAAGGTAGAAATAAAGAAAGAAATCAAAGACTTCTTGAAATTTAATGAAAATGAAGGCATAACATACCCTAATTTATGGGACACAATGAAAGCAGTGCTAAGAGGAAAATTCATAGCCCTGAGTGCCGCCAAAAAGAAATGGGAGACAGCATACACTAGCAGCTTAATGGCACACCTGAAAGCCCTGGAACAAAAAGAAGCAAATACACCAAAGAGGAGTAGAAGTCAGGAAATCATCAAACTCAGGGCTGAAATCAATCAAGTAGAAAGAAATAAAACCCTACAAAGAATCAACAAAACAAGGAGTTGGTTCTTTGAGAAAATTAACAACATAGATAAGCCCTTAGCCAGACTAACCGGAGGGCACAGAGACAGTATCCAAATTAATAAAATCAGAAACAAAAAGGGAGAGATAACAAGAGAAACTGAGGAAATTCAAAAAATCATCAGATCCTACTACAAAAGCCTGTATTCAACACAACTAGAAAATTTCAATGAAATGGACAATTTCCTTGACAGATACCAAATACCAAAATTAAATCAGGATCAAATAGACCATCTAAACAGTCCTCTAACCCCTGAAGAAATAGAAGTCGTCATTGGAAGCCTTCCAACCAAAAAAAGCACAGGTCCAGATGGTCTTAGTGCAGAATTCTATCAGACCTTCAAAGAAGACCTAACACCAATACTCTTCAAACTGTTCCACAAAATAGAAACAGAAGGAACACTACCCAACTCGTTCTATGAAGCCACAATTACGCTGATACCAAAAGCACACAAAGATCCAACAAAGAAAGAGAATCTCAGGCCAATCTCTCTTGTGAATATCGATGCAAAAATACTCAATAAAATTCTTGCCAACCAAATCCAAGAACACATCAAAAAGATCATTCAACACAATCAAGTAGGCTTCATCCCAGGGATACAGGGATGGTTCAATATAAGGAAATCCATCAATATAATCCACTATATAAGCAATCTCAAAGAAAAAAACCACATGGTCATCTCATTAGATGCTGAGAAAACATTTGACAAAATTCAGCATCCTTTCATGCTAAAGGTCTTGGAAAGATCAGGAACTCGAGGCCCATATCTAAACATAGTAAAAGCAATTTACAGCAAACTGGTAGCCAACATCAATATGAATGGAGTGAAACTTGAAGCAATCCCACTGAAATCAGGGACTAGACAAGGCTACCCTCTCTCTCCATATTTTTTCAATATAGTACTTGAAGTTTTAGCTAGAGCAATTAGACAACAAAAGGAGATCAAAGGGATACAAATTGGAAAGGAAGAAGTCAAACTATCACTATTTGCAGACAATATGATAGTATACTTAAGTGACCCAAAGAACTCCACCAGAGAACTCCTACAGCTGATAAACAACTTCAGCAAAGTGGCCGGATATAAAATCAACTCAAGCAAGTCAGTAGCCTTCCTATACTCAAAGGATAAGCAGGCTGAGAAAGAAGTAAGAAAAATGATACCCTTCACGATAGCCACAAACCATATAAAGTATCTTGGTGTGACTCTAAACAAACAAGTGAAAGATCTGTATGACAAGAACTTCAAGTCTCTGAAGAAAGAAATTGAAGAAGACCTCAGAAGATGGAAAAATCTTCCATGCTCATGGATTGGCAGGATAAATATAGTAAAAATGACCATCTTGCCAAAAGCAATATACAGATTCAATGCAATCTCCATCAAAATCCCAACTCAATTCTTCATAGAGTTAGAAAGAGCAATTTAAAAATTCATCTGGAATAACAGACAACCCAGAATAGCTAAAACTATTCTCAAGAGTAAAAGAACCTCTGAGGGAATCAGTATCCCGGACCTCAAGCTGTACTACAGAGCAATAGTGTTAAAAACCGCATGGTATTGGTACAGTGACAGGCATGTAGATCAATGGAACCGAATTGAAGACCCAGAAATGAATCCACCCTCCTATGGTCACTTGATCTTTGACAAAGAAGCTCAAACCATCCAGTGGAAAAAAGATAGACTTTTCAACAAATGGTGCTGGCTCAACTGGAGGTCAACATGCAGTAGAATGCAAATTGACCCATTCTTATCTCCTTGCAATAAGCTCAATTCCAAGTGGATCAAGGACTTCCACATAAAACCAGACACACTGAAACTAATAGAAAGAAAACTAGGGAAGCTCCTTGAACATACGGACACAGGGGAGAATTTCCTGAATAGAACTCCAATAGCTTATGCTCTAAAATCAAGAATTGACAAATGGGACCTCATTAAATTACAAAGTTTTTGCAAGGCAAAAGACACTGTCAAAAAGATAAAGTGGCAACCTACTAACTGGGAAATGATCTTTACCAACCCTACATCTGACAGAGGGCTAATATCCAATATATACAAAGAACTCATGAAGTTAAACTCCAGAGAGACAAGTAATCCTATTAAAAAATGGGGTACAGAGCTAAACAAAGAGTTCTCACCTGAAGAATATCTAATGGCTGAGAAGCACCTAAAGAGATGTTCATCATCCTTAGTCATTAGGGAAATGCAAATCAAAACAACCCTGAGATTCCATCTCACGCCAGTCAGGATGGCTAAGATCAAAAACACAGGAGACAGCAGTTGTTGGCGAGGATGTGGAGAAAGAGGAACACTCCTCCACTGCTGGTGCGATTGCAAGCTGGTACAACCACTCTGGAAAGCATTCTGGCGGTTCCTCAGAAAACTGGGCATGACAATCCTGGAGGTTCCTGTTATACCACTCCTGGGCATATACCTAGCGCCTTTTCCTGCATGCAATAAGGACACATGCTCCACTATGTTCATAGCAGCCTTATTTATAATAGCCAGAAGCTGGAAAGAACCCAGATGTCCCTCAACGGAGGAATGGATTCAGAAGATGTGGTATATCTACACAATGGAATACTACTCTGCAATTAAAAACAATGAATTCTCAATATTCCTAGGCAAATGGTCAGATCTTGAAAATATCATCCTTAGTGAGGTAACCCAATCACAAAATAACACACATGGTATGTGGATAAGGGGATATTAACTCCGAATCTCGGAATACCCTAGACACAATTCTCATATCAATAGATTTCAAAGAAGATGGAAGGAGAGACCCCTGGTCCTGGAAAGACTGGATGTAGGGGAATGCCAGGACAGAGAAGTGAGAGGGGGTTGAATGGGGAAAAGAGGGAGGGAAGGGAGATTATGGTACTTTCGGGGAAGAAGGAAATGAGAAAGGGGAAATGATTTTGAATGTTAATAAAAAAATGAATTGATCATATGTCACTTGTGATGCACACTGAAGGATCACATTTCCCCCTGAAGTCACAACATAGCTGGGAAGGGCAGACAGAGTGACTTTGCCAGGGATAACTCCTAAGAGATATGAGGAAGTCTGGTACGTGAACTCATATGGGAAACATTGTTACCCTCAGATGTGAGAAAGAAAGTTCCCAAAGAACATAGTCATTCTCAAGGAAGATAGGTATAGGTAAGGTCTTCTCACCTGTCACCACAAGCTCCATGATGTCACTTTGTTGAGACATATTAGTTGGGGTTTTATAGGAGCACCAGTATTGACCTGTATTGTTCCATTGAATTGGTGAGATCGAGAACATGGCCTTGTTTTCAGTTTTTAGATGGGTTGTTGGTATCAGGTAATCTGGACTTCCTTCTTTGTGGAGACTGTATTCTTTGGCATGTAAGGACCCTTCACAGAAGATGGTCACATGATTTCCAATGGGTACGACATTGCTTGGCACCACCTTGATTGTGGGTTTAGAGAACTTCCCTGCAAGTACCAGCAGCTGTATTCAATGATATCTCCTTCAGATACCAGTGGTCAGACCCAGTATGTTTCAGGCATACCCAGCATCAGCTGACACCTACTGTTCTCCATCACCTCTGTTCAGGAGGGACCCAAAACCCATCAAGTATTTCCAATCTGGGACAGCTAAGAAGAGACTCACCTGACAGTAGAGGGCTACCAGAGCCCAGGATCAATCCTGAAAGAAAAATTCCTGTGAGGACTTGAACTGAAAGCTGAGCAGGCCCTCCACTTTCAGATGATTTCTGAGCTGATGAGACATCATGATGAGACAAGACATGGTTTTTAGGTAGATTCTCTCTCAGACAAAAATTCTCCCTCCAAATTTTTACATCTCACCAAGATACACCAGGGCTGTCAGAGTGGGATTCATGGCATCTTCCAGTTGTTGAAAGTTTGGAGAGTTTGTCTTCTTGTCAAAGGAACAGACACAAATTGTATAGCCTACAGGACTGGATTCTTCTTTGTGTCATGAAGTTGTCATATTATCAGACTCTGAGGAAGAGGAACTAATCTGGGGCATCTGACTCTTTTATTTCTAGATCTCTAGTGAGTTGGGCTCAAAAATATGTGGTTTCTGACTCTTTGTGGTTCCTAGTTTTGGTTTTGATTTCTGAGAGAGAATTTCTTGAATCTTATAAAGTTCTCAATCTCATCCTATTCGTTCAGCTGCCCCTGTGCTGGCAGTACAGCCCAGATTTTCCTTTGTTCTTTTCATGCACAACACCTCTACTGTACCCATCTATATCTGCCTGAATGATTTCAACCTAAGGGACTAGGACCTAACACAAAATAAACCTGTTTGTGTCTTGAGTCGGCTCCTTTACCTATGAAAGGACAGAGCTGGATGATCTTTTTCTCTCAGAGCATATTCTTGGTTATCATTCATTCCTTCATCCAGAAAAAACTAATGGCTTGTTGTCTCCTCAGCCCTTGAGATGCTTTGGAGATATTATATGAACTTTTGCTGGGGATATACCATGTCTGCTCAGTCAAGATGAGACAGTAGTGACAATAAACTTTATTTCTCTCAAGACTCTACTCAAATCCAGCTGGTTGACCAATGGGTTATATTAGGGTTCATTAGAAAAGTGTGTGATCAACTTTTCAGGTTTTCTTATTTTTTGAGACAGAGTCTCACTATACAGCTCAGGTTGGCTCGACTCTCAACATGTACACCAAAATGACTTGAACTCATAGATACACCAACTAGCCATTGCCTGTTAATTGTTAGGAAAACAATAGACTTCAATTTACAAAGAAACATTGCCAACATTCAGTGTTTATATCACTGCAAAAGCTTTACCCTCCACAATTTTATTGGCTACTGTTCCACAGGGAGCGCAGTGGCCTAGGCGTCTCTACATCATGAAGGAATACATATGGGACCAATCTTTTGTAGGTCAATCTTGTGTATGCAATCACAGCTACTGAGACAGCAAAGAGTAAAAGTCATGCCATGCCTGGAGCTCAGTGTCCCACAGCAAGGGAAGATAAAGGTTGATGTTGCAGGGAGGATGAATGACAGAAGAGACACTCTGAGGAGCTGATTTTCCAGTTGTGGTGGTTGAAAACAGAGGACACTTGCAGAGATATGTTGAAGGAAATATGGTATGTTCATGAGTCTTGATTTGACTCCACCCTGTTGAAAAATCTGCTATAGATGCATTGTCTTTTTCCTAGTAACATATGTCATATAAGGAATAATCTTATCAATACCCTCACCTTTTTGGTATTCCTATCTTATTGTTCATAATTCTTATTAGTTTTGTGAAGGATAATTTTGAGTTAACGCTTGTACTTGCCCAAATGCCCATTCTAGCTTCCTGTCTCAAGACTTGTTTTGCTGCCCCAGAAATGGGTAACCTTTAATTCTGACTGAGTATGTACAATGTGCATCACCTCGGAAGACACTCACCTACCAACACAGGGTTCCTGGGGTCTAGAATCAGTCCTGCAAGAGAGTTATCTGTGAGTGTTTACACTGTAGTCTAAGTATGTCCTCCATGTACAAATGGTTTCTGAACTGCTGAAATATCCTGATATTCTAAAGCATGGTTGCAAAGTGGCTTTCATCTCAGGAAATAATTCTCCCTCCCAATTTTCACATATTACCAAGATACAGCATGGTTATAAGAATGGGGGTCATGCCATCTTCTTTTTGCCACAAGTGTGCAGATAACTTGTCTTCTTGCCAAATGGACAGACACAGAGTATATGGTCTAAACAGTCTGCATTTTTCTTTTTGTTATCTGGATGTTATGCTATCAGCCATTGGGGAAGGGGAACTGATCTTGGGGGAACCTGGGCCTTGTTTCCTCTGTTCTATTATGGGTTTGGCTCCAGAATATGTGGCATCTGTCTCCTTTTAGTTCCTTAATTTTAGTTTTGGTTTCTGACAGAGTCTGTTGAGTCTCATGCAGGTCTTAAACTTACCATCCTATCCCCTCTACTGCTTTCTGCTGGCATTACAATTCTAGATGTGACTGTGTTCTCTTCATGCAAACAGTTTCCACTGTCTGTAACTACATCTGTTTGAATGAACTCAATCACAATGAACTTAACAGGAAAGAAACCTGGTGTCATTCTGAGCCAGCACTTTCACCTGAGGGGGATCAGAATTGGTTGGTCTTTTTCTCTCAGAGCTTCTTCTTGGTTCTCCTTCAACCAGACCATACTAATGACCAGTTGGCATTCTGACCCTTGAGATGGTTAGGGAATATTGGATGTACAAATCCCTGGTATAAATGAGCAATGCCTACTCACCCAAGATGAGACACCAGTTACAGAAACAACGATACGAGTCCACACAAATCCAGCTGATGAACCAAAGAGTTCCATTTGTTCTCCTTAGAAGCATGTGGTCAATGTGTGTGTGTGTGTGTGTGTGTGTGTGTGTGTGTGTGTGTGTGCGCGCGCGCGCGTTTTGAGACAGAGACTCACTCTGTAGCTCTTGTGCTCCTGGATGTAACTATGTATGTCTGACTGGTTTAAAGTTATAGAGATCTACCAAGCAGACACTAACTATCAAGGGTTGCAACAACAGTTTGCCCCATTATGTAAAATAATATTAGCAATTTTTCAATGGTTACATCACTGCATAAAATCTTTGTCCTGCATCTTTTAAATATCTATAGTTCTGCTGGGAGAACAATTGCCTTAGGAACCTCTAAACCATGAAGGAATAATGATGGGGTCCATCTTCTGTAGGTCAGTCACATCTCTGTAATCACAGGTACTGAGACTTTCATATGGCAAGAGTAATGCCATGCCTGGAGAGCAGTGTTCCACAAACGAAAGAGCAGGCTAATGTTGTTAGGAGGACTCATGGAACAGGAGACATGCTGAGAAACTGATCCTTCAGTTCTCCTGCTCAGCATAGAAGAGACATGGAAGGAGTTGGAAAAGAAAACATGCCTCTGGATGTGATTTCACTTTGCTGAACAATCTCCTATAGATGCACTGACTTTTTAAAACAACACATGAATTTTCATAAAAACAACCTTAACACACTTAATGCTTTGTACTTCCTATTTTTTGTTCGGAATTCTTCTGGGTTTTATAAAGATTGATTTTGATTTCATGCCTTGTATCCTCCAATGCCCATTCCACTTAAATGTTGTTAGCATCTAAATTATGAGCCCTGACATAATCCTGATTGTCTAATATTTGTCTCATTTCTCAGCATAGATGTGGGTTCAGAGGTACTTGTGACATCAAGCTGCATAGGACTGGCTAACTTTCAGATTATTTTATAAAATATGTGGAACACAAGAAGTTTGGATCATGTAAATGATATCACTGAAGGGTCCCTGTCTGCCATCATGATTTGCAAATGGTTCATACATCAGGTTAAAATTGCAAAGGTGTGCAAAATCTGGAGCTGAAATACATAACGGCAAATTAAAGTTCTCAAAATGCAGAAGATTCTGTGTTTAAGAAAAGAGGCTAGCACTGTCTAGTCCCTAGACCTAATGACATGAAGGATTACTTCATGGAGCCTTCCTAGACTATGGTGGGTGTGGTAGTGTCAGGGCCACAAAAGAATTTTAGTATGTCTGTATGCCCTGTGCTCTATTTGCAGATAGGTACTTAGATATCTCTGTTTACTCTCTGATGTTCACAGTAAAACTAAAATAGATTAACTCCCACTTCTACAAACAGACATATTCTGACATCTAAGTATCAGTTTCAGCTTGAAATTCTCACTGTATCCATCCCTGTAAAGATAGCAGATAGTAGCTCATGCTGATAATCCAAGGTATGATCTCAATCTAACATCAACTAATTAACAACAAAAACAAAAACAAAAACCAAACTCAATCTGTATTCACCCTTCTATATGTATCAGTTCAACTTCTGATTTTAAAACTTAATACCTGATTTTGTGTCAGTAGAAAAATCCCTGATAACCTTAGCTAATTATTTTAGAAGAGATAAGTCCAGCCACAAGCAGCATGCTCATCCACTGGTGAAGATGCTGTTTTCTTTGTCACATAATGTTAGAGGAGCTGATGGATACAGAAAAGAAAAACTGCACTGTGGCCAGTGAGTTTGGTACCTACATACTCGAGTCAGAATGCATCAGGATCACAGGAAGCTACATTTGTAACTTAGGAAGGTGATACTCGTATATATGTGATATCCTTGCTTTAGTGTTGACCTTAAATTTCCCTCCTTTCTATACAGCCAGTCAGGAAATCCAGATTTTAGCACATGAATGTAGGTCAATCCTTTATATAGAACTATTCTGGGTAGTTGTAAACAATCATCTATTCATGCTAAATATGGAGCTGATGACAGAGCAAAGTAAGAATAACACCAACTATCAAATAGGGGAAGCATGGAGTTTTATGGCTTCATTTAGAGAAATGGGGATGAGTACTTGTTTACAGGAATGAAAATCACCTAGTGAGAGCTGACTTGACATATTCTACCTCAGAATAGATGACAGCTCACAAAAACTTGAAACATGGTGTACACTGAGAAACTGGTATGTAGTTCAAGAGGTCAAAGAGCCTACTTTCCAGGGAGCACAAATGCCAGGGTACAGCAGTGGGACAAAAGTTGTAGAAGTTAGTGATAGAAGTAAGAGTGTAGAAATAAGGCCTACAGGGAACCATCCTTTTCCTGGATTGACTAGAAAGTGAATAGGACCAAAACAAGACAGAAGGTCCCAGGAGAAGGAGGTTGGGTGTATTGTCCACAAGACCAAGTTGACCCAATGAAGGAAGTTAGGCTTCTCTCAGCATGGATCATTCATTGCTTGTTATTTTGTTTTCTGACTTCCTCATTACTAGAAGAGTCAGCCCCTCTCCCTTAACACTCTGCATCTAAAACTCACCACTTCTGCTTTCTGAACATTTCTATTCTGAACAAAGTTCCTCACCTGACACAGCAGATTCTATCTCAATGTTCTAGGCATTCATGATAACTGGAGGAATGCCATTAGCCTCCATTTAAGATGTGAGGGTAACACTTCATACTGTTAAACTTCAAGCAGGCCATAATCTCCTTACTCTTCCCTTGAAGTAGGATGATGTTAGTGTCTTTTGTTTCAGGATGACATGGGAGTCCAACACCAGGGTGAATGCTATCCCCTTCCCTAAGCTCCCTCACACAATCCTTCCTCTTACTCACCCCCTTCTCCTTTTATAAGATGTCATCCTCCTGACCCTGGCACATCAACTCTCTGCAGTTCGGGAAGCATATTCCACAGACAGGCTAGAGGATTAGGGATAATCTCTGCTCCAGTTGTTGGGAAACACAGATGAATGCCAAGCTGCACACCTGCTACATATGTGCAGGAAGCCTGTCTAGCCTGTGTATGATCGTCAGTTGGAGGTAGTCACTGACAGTCCCCAAGGATCCAGTTTAGTTGACATTGTTGGTCTTTCTGAGGACTTTCTATCTCTATCAAGACCCTCAATTTTATCCCCAACTATTCCATAACAGCCCTGAAGCTCCATTCAATGTTTGGCTGTGAATTTCTGCATCAGTTTTTGTCAGCTGCCTGATCAAACCTGTCAAAGTAGAGTTATATTAGACTCTTGTCTGCAAGTACAAGGTATCATTTATAGTGTCAGGGAATGGTGTTTGCCTATGGGATGGGTCTCAAATAGGGGTGGTTATTGGTTGGCCATTCACTTAGTCTCCAGTACATTGCCCATGCCTGTAATTCTTGTACACAAAGTAAATTTTGTGTGCAAAGTTTTGAGGGTGTGATGGTGCCCCTGTCGCTCCAATGGGGTTTCTTTCAAGCTATAAGAAGTGGCCTCTGCAGTTCCATATCCCCACTGCTGTGAGTCACAGTGAAGTTCATCACAGTTGATTTCTGGGAGTCTCACCACTTCAAGGTCTCTGGCAAGTCATAAGATGGCCCTTACTTCACTATCCACACCAGCTGGACATTTTCATTCATTCTCCTGGACCTGTGCTTCTCTGTACTATTTCTCCCACACCTGACCCTGAGACCCACTATTTCTGACCCCATCTCTCTTTCACCCAGTTTCCTCCCACCATCTGCCTCCTATGCCTATTTTATTTCCCTTTCTATGGTGTAGTCACGCATCCCCCCTTAGGACTTTGCTCTTGTTTAGATTCTCTGGGTCAATGGAATATAATGTGGGTATCCTGTACTTATGGTTAATATCTACCTGTAAGTGAAAACAAACCATGGATGTCATTTTGGGTCTGGATTACCTCACTCAGAATGATATTTTCAAGTTTCATCCATTTGTCTGAAAAATTAAAGATGTCTTTGATTTTTATGACTGAAAAGTATTCCATTGTATAGACATATCACATTTTCATTATCCATCCTTCACTTGATGAATATCTAGTTCATTGATAGTTTCTGGCTATTACAAATGAGGCTACTATGAATATAATTGAACAAGTGACCTTGTGGTATACAGGCACATCATTTTGGATCATGTCTAGGAGTGGTATAGCAGGGTCTGTATGTAGAATTATTCCAAATTTTCTGAGAAAACCCCAAATTGATTTCCTGAGTGGATGTACAAGTTTGACCTCCACCCAGCAATGGAGGAAGGTTATTGAACCACATCCTCAACAAAAAAAAATGTTATCACTGAAGTTTTTGGTCTCAGCAATTTTTTGAGATGTAGTATGATATCTCAGGGTTTTATTTGTATCTTGCTTTGATTTGTGATTCTCTAATGACTAAGGACTTTGAACAATTGATTTGAGTCTTTCTTGACCAGTCATGATTCCTTCACTGATAATTTTGTATAGCACTGTAATTTTTTAATAGATATTTAATTTACATTTCAAATGTTATCCCAATTCTAGGTTTTCCCCGCTCCTGGAAACCCATTATCCCATCCTCCCTCCCTCTGCATCTATGGGGGTATTCCTCCACCATCCAATTTCCATCTCCCCACCCTAAATTCCCCTACATTGGGGCATCTAACAAGCCTTCATAGGACCAAGAACCTCTCTTCCCATTGAGGAATGACAAGGCAATCCTTAGCAACATATGCAGCTGGAGCCATGTGTACTACTTGGTTGATGGCTTAGTCCCTAGGACAGTGGGGGTCTGATTGGCTGATATTGTTGTTCTTCCTATGAGGTTGCAAATCCATTGAGCTCTTTCAGTCCTTTCTCAAACTCCTCCATTGGGGAACCCACACTCAGTTCAATGGTTGACTGTAAGCATCTACCTCCGTGTTTGTCAGGCTCTGGAGGGCCTTTCAGGAGACAGCCATATCAGGCTCCTTTCAGCAAGTCCTTCTTGGCATCCACAATAGTGTTGGGTTTGGTGACTGTATATGAGATGAATACCCATGTAGGGCAGTCTCTACATGTCCTTTCCATCAGTCTCTGTTCCATAATTTGTCTCCATATTGCATTTTTTTCCTCTTCTCAGAGAACTGAAGCAACCACATGTTGGCCTTCCTTCTTATTGAGCTTTATGTGGTCTATAAATTATATCTTGAGTATTTGGAGTGTTTGGGTTAATATCCCCTTATCAGTGACTGCATACCATGTGTGTTTTGTGATTGGGTTACCTCACTTGGAATGACATTTTCTAATTCCCTCCATTTCCCTAAGAATTTCATGAATTCATCATTTTTAATAGGAGAGTAGTATTCCATCATGTAAATGCACCACATTTTCTGTATCCACTCTTCTGCTGAGGGACATCTGGGTTCTTCCCAGCTTCTGGCTATTATAAATATGGCTGCTATGAACTTAGTGGAACATGTGTCCTTATTACATGTTGGAGCATCTTTTGGGTATATGGCCAGGAGTTGAATAGCTGGTTCCTCAGGTAGTATTATGTCAAATTTTCCGAAGACCTGCCGTACTGATTTCCAGAGTGATTGAACAAGTTTGCAATGCCCCCAGCAATGGAGGTGTGCTCCTCTTTCTCCACATCCTCTCCAGCATCTGCTGTCTCTTGAGTGTTTGACCTTAGGCATTCTGCCTGGTGTGAGGTGGAATTTCAGGATCGTTTTGATTTGCATTTCCCTGATAACTAAGGATGCTGAAAATTTCTTTAGGTGTTTTTGAGCAATTCAAGTTTCCTCAGTTGAGAATTCTTTGTTTACCTCTGTACCCCATTTTTAATAGGGTTATATGTTTCTCTGGAGTCTAACTTTTTGAGTTCTTTGTATATATTTGATATTGGTCCTCTATCAGATGTAGGATTGGTAAAGATCTCTTCCCAATCTGTTGGTTGCCATTTTATCCTATTGACAGTGTCCTTTGCCTTGCAGAAGCCCTGCAATTTTACGAGGTCTCATTTGTCAACTCTTGATCTTAGAGCATATGCTATTGATTCAGGAAATTTTCTTAATGTCAACATCTATTTTCATGCCCCAAGGAAAGTGGAAAGCAGGTTATCAAGAATCTGAAATTTCCTGATGGAAAATTTCTTTACTTAACCATGGAGCCCTGTTCACATAGAAGAGAAAACCATGTATGCTTTGGTTGTTCTAAGTTTTATTTGGGGATCCTCATGCAATGGAAGCAATCGTGGAACTTGGTTTCCTTTCTTTGATAGGATATCATAAATATAGCATCGTCCATGTGTCTTCACCACAAATTTAGTTAATATAACCACATGGTACAAGACAAAATGGTGGCCAACATGATTCTTGAAGGAAGCAAAGACTTTGATATTAATAAGACACAATGGTAATCAAAGGATAAGTTGCCAAAAGCCAGACAGACTGTTGCCAGCAAAGAACATTAATGTTACCCTTTGCTGGTTCTCATTGTCAGTTATTTATGCAGCTAATTTTTCTCTGAGATAAAATGCCCTTCAGTATTTTTCTGCTCTAGACACATCTGGTTTACTTCCTGCTCAAACTAAAAGTATGCTTACTAAAGTTCTCTATGTGAAGTTTTCACATGACAATCAAAATTATGTAAAAAGAATCTCAGACAAGCAACACACTTTCATGGCTTATTAAAATTTGCCTTTTTATCACTTATGTATAGAATATACATACACATGGGACCATGGTTTTTTATTCACATCATTTACTTAATAGCAAATTGATTACAAGTAAAGTAAACTGGCTAATTTGTCCTAAGTTAATTTTATCCATAATGAATTAAACCTAACAATTAATATGAAAGGACAAAATAGATGTAATCATAAATCCCCACAGGTATAGAATATATGAAGTGATAATATGGGTCTCAATCTTTTTTTTGAATAGGTAACATGAGGATATATATTTTAAATTTTAATGTCTAAGTTTAAGGATATGATATATGTAAACATACAGATCTGGTAACAGTGATATCTCTTTGAACCTATTCCAATTCTAGTCCACAACATGGTCTCTTACCCTTAAGGTTTCAAATTGGTTTTAAAGAGTTTAATACTCGATGAGAGAAATGCAAATCAAAATGAGCCTGAGATTCCACCTTACAACAATCAGAATGGCTAAGATCACAACCTCAGATGACAAAGCATGTTGGTCAAGATGTATTGAAAGAGAAACACTACTCCATTGCTTGTTGGATTGCAAACTGGTACAACCACTCTGGAAATTACTCTGGAGGGTCCTCAGAATATTGGAAAAAGATCTACTTGAAGACCCAGCTATACTACTCTTGGGAATATACCCAAAAGATGCCTCACCATGCCACAAGGGCACATGTTCCACTATGTTCATATCGGCCTTATTTGTGATAGCCAGAAGCTAGAAACAACCCAGAAGAATGGATGCTGAAAATGTGTTCCATTTACAAAATGGAATACTACTCAGATATTAAGAATGAGGATATCCTGAGTTTTGCAACAAATGGATAGAAGTAGAAAATACCATCCTTAGTGAAGTAACTCAGACCCAAAAAGACACGCATGGTATGTACTCACTAATAAGTGGATAACAGCAAAAAAGGTACAGAATAGATAAGATACAGTCCACAGAACTCAAAAAGGTCAACAACCTGAAGTGCCCAAGTGAGGATGCCTCGGTCTCACTTGGGAGGGAGAAGAAAAGCAATCACAATTGTGGAGGGAGGGAGGGACCTGGGAGAGAAAGTAGATGGGAGAGTGGAGGATGAGGGGAACCTGATTTGGTATTGGGTGAGGGAAAAGGTCTGAAGCCCTGAGGGCCAATAGAAAGAATGGAAACAGGCAACTTCAGGAGATAGGAGGTTGGGGGGACCCTCCAGAATGCACCAGAGACCTGGAAGGTGAGAGACTCTCAGGACTCAAAGGGAGGGACCTTAGATGAAATGCTGGACAGTAGGGAGATGGAACTTACAGAGCCCACCTCCAGCAGGAACACAGGGCTTCAAATGAGGGAGGGGGGCATCCCGCTGTCATAAATCTGACCTGTAATTGTGTCTCTCTGAAAGAAATACAGGGATAGAAATGGAGAGGAGCCCGAGGAAATGGAGTCCAGTGACAGGACCAAAGTGGGATCCAATTCAAGGGGAGGTCCCAAGGCCTGACACTATTACAGAGGCTATGGAACACTCCCAAAAAGGGACCAAGCATGACTGCACTCCAAAAGTCCCAACAAGTAGTTGAAAGAGTCAGGTGCAGATATTTGCACCCAACCAATGGACAGAAGCAGCTGACCTCTGTGGTTGAATTAGAGAAGACTGAAAGAAGCTGAAGAGAAGGGCCATCCTCTGTATTGAGAATTCCTAGGTGGCTGCCACCCTCATCCCTGAACCCAAGGAACCCATTGCTAACTGTTTTGGGAAATATCTGTATGTTATTCCATCCTCAGTTTTGTAAAAATTGTCCTGTTTTTATTATACAGAACTAAGACTAAGACTGGGGGAACAGCTGCAGATTTACTCATCACTGCCAGCTGCTCTAGGTTACTTTCATTTCCACCTCAAGCAAGTGACCATAAAATATTTCTCTTGAATTCATGAACAACTTTCACTTTAATATTATCAGTAACATTTAGTTCCTGAATATCAAGCAGGCTCCTAGTAGGTTTTGTCAGTTCACTAAATACCAGTTGAATCAAGGAAAGAGGAAAGAGAAGGAAGAGTCAATAGATAAGGAGAATGATAAGAACTAAGAATAGTTGCAGAAATAACATCATGAGGTGTTTGTGCTAAAGAAGCAGGCCTTGGGGCATCTCGGTACTCACACTGGAGCCCACAAATGGCTATAGCCTTATGCTCTGAAACACAATACCCTTGGCAAGTTTTTCTTCCTTGTCATCAGGGGTCCCAGGCATCTCAAACTTAATTTAAGGTGTCTCCAACAGTATATAAAAAAAAAACTGTGATAAAATTGAAAACACATATAGAAAAAAAACTGTGACTAAAACTGAGGAGGGGAAATTCACATTAAGTTTTACACTTTTATTTATTTTGTTTTAATTTTGTCTGTGATTATTTTATTCATTTCCTAATCTTTAATAATAAAATGAAACTCCAAATTCTTAAAACATAGCATTAAAAAACCAAAAGGAAAAAAGTAAATATATCACATAATACTTGGAAGGATATGACAATATAATTGGAAGGTTATGACATCCTGATTGAAAAAGTATGTTATCATAATTGAAAGTCTATGAGGTTCAAATTGAAAAGATATAAAATGTTAAGAGAAAATCTATAATTCTCATTGAAAAGACATGGCATAATAACTGGAATGCTATGACATAGTAGTAGCAAGGATATGACATCAAAATTGAAAGGCTATAACATCATAATTGGAAGGAAATAATATCATAATTGAATGGATATGACATAATAGGAAGACTATGCATACTAATAGGAAGGATATTACATTGTTATTTGAAGTATATAAAATCATAATTCAAAGGATATGATATCACAATTGACATGATACGGCATTGTACTTGAAAGGATATGCCATGATAATTGAAAGGACATTGCATCATAATTGGAAGGATATTCCATCATTATATCAGGAATGTGACATTATTGGAAGGCTGTGACTTATTAATGGAAAATATATCACATCATAATTGAAAGGCCAGACATCATAATTGGTAGGATATAATATT
Source organism: Tokudaia tokunoshimensis (assembly GCA_036184795.1). Lineage (NCBI taxonomy): Eukaryota > Metazoa > Chordata > Mammalia > Rodentia > Muridae > Tokudaia > Tokudaia tokunoshimensis. The sequence continues at coordinate 3,331,302 of BTHU01000022.1, forward strand.
TTAACTGAAAGAGTATGCTATCTTAATTGAAAAGGCATGTCATCATAATGAAAAGGATATGACATCCTAACTGAAGGAATATGGCATTATAAACAAATTTATATTACATCATGTTTGCAAAAATAAGACATTGTAATAGGAAGGACATCTATCTGAAAGGAGAGGACATCCTGTTACAAATGCTACAGTTTCCTAATTGGAAGAATACAACATCTTAAAAGAAAGGATACAACATCCTAATGGAAAGAATATGGCATTTTTAATGGGACGCTCTGACATCTTCATTGAAAGGATATGACATCATCATTGGATGATTATTAGAACCTAATTGAGGAGCCAGTTGGAGTCACAGCAGTGTGAAACATCTGGCAGAGTGGAAGCAGACACGTTGCTCTTCGTTGAGCAGTTGACATTTATAGGCACTGGTTTAAATCCTAATGCCAAAGTATGGCAAGAAATTCCTTCTGGAAATGTGGATGGCACTCCTGTAAATGAAACCTTGTGGCATGAAACTGCAGCCACATCTGGATCTCACCTGAGGGCAATATAGAACTTTCAGAAGATATGTGTAAGGAATATGAAGTAATGTATTCTCCATCTTGTGAAACCACAAGAAATACTGCAGACATTGAAGAGTCAGCCGATGGAATGCTCTTAGGACCAGAAGATCTGCGTTACCAAATAAATGATTTTTCTGGAGAAAGCAGTTCAATAATTTCTACAGAAGATTTAAAAGAATGTCTTAAGAAACAATTGGAATTCTGTTTCTCACAAGAATATCTCAAATGGATACTGATCAGTTCATCCCAATATGGACAGTAACTAGCATGGAAGAAATAAATAAAAAAAAATTGACTACAGATTCAGATTTAATTCTTGAAGTATTGAGATCTTCCCCTATGGTACAAGTTGATGAGAAGGAAGAAAAGGTGAGACCAAGTCAAAAGTGTTGTATTCTGATTCTCAGAGAAATTCCTGACACAATACCTGTAGAGGAAGTGAAAGCTTTGTTTAAAAATGAAAACTGCCCCAAAGTGATAAGCTGTGAATTTGCACACAACAGCAACTGGTATATCACATTCCAGTCAGACACAGACACACAGAAGGCTTTTAAATACTTAAGAGAAGACAATCATGGCAAGGATAAAAGCCATCAATACATTTTTTGCTAAAAATGGTTATCGATTAGTGGATTCTAGTGTGTATACTCAACCTCGTCAGACTCCAGCCCAATATCCCTCACCAGTCTTCATGCAACCAGTGTATAACCCTCATTAGCAGTACTCAATGTATAGTATTATGCCTCAGTATTGGTCTTCACATCTTGCATCTTACTTTCAAACACCACTGGGTCCCTTTCCCAATGGTAGTTTTGTGAATGGCTTTAGTTCATCATGATCTTATAAAACAAAAGCTGCTGCTTTGAATATGGGCTGATCATTCCAAAAATATCACTTGAAGCCTAATTTTAGGTCATCCTGTGGTTCAGAACACTCAACAGATTGACCATTATGCAGATCTAGTTAAAGGATCTTTCTTTCTGAACAGCATAACCCAACAGTAACAGGGCATCAGGAACAAATTTCCTGAGGAGGCTCTGATTTTACAGATGGAACAGAATGGGCACTTTGGAAGAAGCAGGAGAACTCTTTTCAGAAGCTGAAGATGAAGAGATGATGACAGGATCCCAAGACCCAAGTCTGCAGCAACTGAAGCAAAGGCTCCAACACCAAAGTTTGATTTACTACAAATATTCCTCCTTTACCTGGAAGTTCATCGAGAATGCCAGATGAACTTGCTTTGGAGAATAGAATGTCTGATGTTGTTAAAGGTATCTACAATGAAAAGGACTGTGAAGACGTGAGAGTCGGTCTCCAGGTTCCTGCAGAGGACAGACAGACAGCCTGCAGTTCTGCGCCACAGTTCAGCATAAGTCCTAGTCCTCTGTGTACAGCTGAACCCCCTGTGTTAAGCACAACCCAGCAAGAGAAGGATCAAATGGAGGATTCTGTTGTTCCATAGCACATTCTCAATCCAGTGATTGTACCAGTGTCTTCAACTACTACAAAGCCATCAAGGGCAAACACTGCTTCACCTTGCAATAGTAACATAAATACACCTATAGATGTGGCCCTACTTGAAGCTCAAAAGTTAAGCTATGCTGAAGTGTACCAGAAGCCTCCTAAACAGCCATCTCCAGTCCTTGTCCAGCCACCGCGGCAATGGTCCAATATAGTATCTCCCACCAGAAATGAAGAGAACGGAGCTCCTGAGAAGCCTGTTGAGAAGCCCCATGAGAAACCAGAAACAAGGGCTAGTAAGGATCATTCTGGCTTCCGTGGCAACACCACATACAGGGGAGCAGCTGGAAAAATCAGCGAGCAGAGAAGCCAGTTCACCCACAGGGCTACACCTCAGGGAGTGACTCGACATAATGGAAAAGAGCAATAATTGCCACCCAGATGACCAAAGTAAAAACAAAAGCGTACAGAAACTACTCAGAAGCTTCTCTTCTCACTAAGCTTGAGCCTCTGTTGAACTGTTTTGGAGGGGGAAAAGAGAAAAGAATGAAAGTATGTCCTAAATATTAAGGATTTTGGAATTACGGGTAGGAAGAGCCCAAAATTCTTCTCTAAATGATTTTCAAATGCTGGAGGATTCCAATCAGTATATACATAAATATAATTATCTAGTATGTTTTTAATTTGAATTTGCAAGAATTTTCTGCCTGGAATAGATTTTGAGGGTTGTGATTTAGATTGGGAGAAAAAAACAAAAAACATTATACATCATTCAGTATAGGAGATGAGGGAGTGAGAGAAATAATTTTTGAAGAAACATTTCTGTAAAAATTAGAAATTACTTTTATAAATCTATTTAATGTTTGACTGGAAGAATGCTATCTCAGACTAAATAGCCTTGTATTGCAAAGTAGATAAATGGCTGGGGATTCTCTTCTGGGTTTGAGTGTGTGCAAAGGGGATTTAAGCCAAATCTGTTTTCATGTTAAGAAATGATTTCAAAGCTGAGTGTAATACTTGAGTAAATTTTCTTTGTAGTTTGTAATTTATTTTTTTTTATTTTTGACATTACTAATACTGTATTATCTGAGCTATAAAGCTCTGATTGTATATGAAGCTGTGACTACCAATCAGTTTGATAGTCAAGGAAAGAATGGAGATTATTCAAGAAAAAAGTTGAAAATTCTATTTTAGACCTGAATACTGGGTAGGTCAAATAGATTTCAGAGGTTCAAACTGCCCTGTGACTTTTTTTTTCTTTTTAAATATTTTCTTGCTGGCTAATTAGTCTCTGTTCTTTGACTGTCTGCCCCAAAAGCAAATGACTAAATATTTACTGGAGTGTATGTTTCTTAATACTTTGACCAGTTTAATCAAATCATATAGCTATTCTAAGTTGCATAATGGAATATTGAAAGAATTTATTTAATTGGAATTTTAGGGCCCAGAATGATACTGACTTGCCAGTAATTTATTTGTATTAGTGCTTCTGGGTGTGGGGGCATAAATCTTCAACCCTGACCTCCAGAGGCATGGCAGGTGGGTCTCAGTTCCAGTCCATCCAGGACTCTACCTCTCAGTAGTCTCTGTCTAAAAAAAGAGAAAAGAAAAAGAAAAAAAATATGAAAACATGTAACTGACATTTTAAATGATCTAAAAGAAAAAATTCAAACATTAATTTGGTGATCCTTATTGTTTACAATGTGTATCATATTTCTTTTGCTTTCCCCAAAAAGTACAGTTTATTAACCACAGACTAAAAGTAACAAGTCAAGGATTTTTTGAGATAAATTAAAAAAGTGATGAAGAAAATAAATGCATAATTTCTCAGTGAATAAATTGTAGCTGCCATACATGAAATAGGCAAAGTTACATGCTGATATTTAGAAAACAGCTCAAATATGAAAAAATATGCTGCATTAACCTATTTTAAGTCAGAGCATTTTTTATAGTTTTATGTAGGGTGGTAGCTTATTGTTCTTCTTAGGGATAGTTTACAATAGCAAGAACTGCCTTTTATATTAGTGAGTTATGTATGTACAAATTGAAACTGCAAATTGTTAACACTGGAAAGCACCATTGTGACATAAACATCGTAGCAATATATTTAAATTGAATATAAATGGAAGTTAAAATTACATTACTGCAAAACTTACCTTCCAACTCTTAAGTGTGAGAGATTTGTGTTAGTGGGTAACTCCTAAGAGCTTTGAAAACACTGCACAATCCGTGTAACCCATAATTATTATTTCTTTGTAATTCATTATTCAGCTTGACAAGCACTTTTGATTTGGTGGATTGTTAAAGAGGTATAATATATTTACTTAGTTGGAAACATTATTACTACATACTTTTTAAAATATCTGCTAGATGAAACATACAATAAAACTATCTGTACTAAAATTAAGAGAACTTTAGGTCCTTTAAAAAGTATAAATAATCATTAACTGCATCTATGTTAAAAGTGTTTCTTTTGCTTTACTTAGAAATGATAAACATTTAAAATGTTAACATCCAATGAATGCAGTCAATTAGTAGAATTAACATTTTGCAAAAAATCAAAAAACAAAACAAAGCTAAACAAAAGTATCCTAATTGAGAGGGTTTGACATCATAATTGAAAGGATATGGCATCATAGTTGTAATGAGTTGGTAATTGAATATGCACGATGTTGGATTAAGTAATCAACTAAATCCCATTGGCAGGTTGTCACGACTCCCAACCAAATGTTCTTGGTTCCTTTATGAAAGGCACACACACAGTCTTCTATCCTTATAAGCCTAATATGGTTCAGTAGCTGGGCCACTTCCTAACCTTCATGCAGATAAGTCACTTTCCCCCAACCAATAATAATCCCAAATTTTCACTTACTAAATTCTATATTTCACCATGGCTGCCTTGGACCCAGAGGGCTGCCCAACTGTTCCACACTTTCCTGGCTCCTGTGTGTGGCCACCATGCCTCTCTGTCTTCCACTTTTTTCAGGCTTAGTGCCTCCTTTGCTCTAATTCTTCCAGTATGGAATATCTCCTTTCCCTTTCGATCTCTCTTCCAAGCCTTGGAAATCCTCATGTCCTGCCTCTGTCTGCTCTGCTCAGCCACTGGCTGCTTTCTTTCTTTACCAATCAGAAACAACTGGGAACAGTGTCCCAGAAGCTACATGCATGAAAACTTTCTCTGTGCAAACAGGTTTGGGGAAGGTAATCAGTATTCATAATACAAGTAGCTACAGGATGACATTCTAATTTGAAAGATATAATATCATAATTTGTAGGATATGGTATTGTAAATGGATAGCTCTATTTAAAATGTGAGTATTTAACATGTTTTTTGGAAAGATATTGCATCCTCATTTCAAGGATATAACATCAATTTTAGAAGTCTCTCAAATCCCAATAGAAAGGATATGAAATCATAATTCAAAAGATGGCATCATAATTGGCAATCTTTCACATCCAAATAAAAGGGATATGACATCACAATTGGAAGGATATCACATCACAATTGCAAGAATATGATGTCATTATTGGAAGGATCCAACTTGGAAATGGAAAGGATATCACATCATAATTGAAGGGATATGACATTATAAGTGGAAGGATATGACAACCAAATTGAAAGAATATGAGATCATATTTGGAAGGATATGACATCATATTTGATAGAATATGAAATAATATGTGGTAGTCTTTGCCATGCTACTTGGAAGGATATGACATCATAATAGAAAGACACTCACATCCCCATTGAATATATGTAACATTGTTATCTGATGGGACTGAAATCCTAATCAGTAGGATATGCTATCATAATTGAAAGTATATGACATCATAAGATGGTGTGACATTATATCAGGAAAGACATGAAGACCTACTTGAAAGAATATGGCATCATAATTAGAAGGATATACCATCCCAATAAAAATGATATGACATCATGATCGGAAGACATGCACATCCTAACTGAATGTACATGGCATCATTATTGGAAGGATATGAAGTCATAATCAGAAGGATATGACATAATTGAATGTATAAGACATCTCACTTAAAATGCTATGAGATTGTACTGAGATAGGCCTGGTGTCCTAATTGAAAGATAGGACATCACATCCTAATTGAAAGGATAAGACATCTTAACTGGAAGTCCATCCTAATTGAAAGGATAAGACATCTTAACTGGAAGTCTATGGCGTACTAATTGAAAGAATATGACATCATATTTGGAATGTTATGGCATCCTAATTGAAAGGATATGGCATCTAAATTGAAATGATATGACATCATAATCAAGGTATATACATAATTATTGGAAGGACTTTGCCCTAAACACTATGGGCACAGACAGAAATAAGTAGGACATGTTGTGACTCAAGGATATATGCTAAGCATGAGTTTGCAGAACAGAGAATGCAGGTAGCCACACAAAATGGAACTCGGAGGTTTGATACTGTTTCTCTTTCTGTTAGGAATAGAGTATATGTGCCTAGGCAAGTTGTCCTTGTTCACAAAACCAATCAACAGATCTTTATCAAAACCATGGGATGACCACCAAGAGCAGCAGCAGCAATGTAGAGGGTCAACCTGAGCTTAGATCACTGCAGAGGACAGAGCTGGAGAAGTGAAACCAGCCCATTGAAGGATCCCAGAAGATACTGCCTTTGAAATTTCAGAGGGATCAGTGAATCAAATATCCATATAATGAATAATATACACTGAATGCTTCAAAGTCCTAGCATCTTGTATCGAAGCAGTGACAAAATGTTTTACGTAATATAAGGCTATTAGCCATTCCTTGAGGCAAAACTTTCCAATGATATTGCTTCATGGGTACCTAGGAGGGAGTGAAGAGGGGGACATAAAAAGAGGGTGGGCAGGATCAGGTATAGGAAGAGAAAAGAGGTAAATACAGAGGGTCAGGAAACATAAATATGTAGCACTGGAGGATGGCAAAATCCCCAGTACAGGAGGTACCCTCTAGAAGATTCCTGATACCAGGGGATTGAGAGGTTCCCATCACCCAAGCAGAATGATGTCAGCTAAAGTATCCAACAAAGGGGAGACAGAACCCATAGAGGCCACTTCCAATAGATAGGCACGGGCACCAATTGAGGGGCAGGCCCACCCGACCATATGAAAACGTTAACCCAGAATTGTTCCTGTCTAAAGAAAGGCAAGACCCCATCAGAAGAGTTAGGGGAAGGACTGAAGGAGCTGAAGGGTATTACAAACCCATAGGAAGAACAATATCAACTAATCGGACCACACAGAGCATCCAGGGACTAAACCACAAACCAAAGAGAACACATGGAGGAACCCATGGCTCCAGCTGCATATGTAGCAGAGGATGGCCTTATCTGGGAAGGGAGGACTCAGTCTTGTGGAATCTTGATGCCCCAGTGTAGGGCGATGCTAGAGCAGTGAGGTGGGAGTGGGTGAGTGGGTGAAGGTAAAGAGGAGAGTGGGATGGAATGGAGAGTGTGTGGAGGGGAAACAGGAAAGGGTGCTATCATCTGCAATGTAAACAAATAAAATGATTAATAAAAAAGGGAAAATGTCTCCATTATATCGAATTAATATCTTTCTCATGACTGCGACAGAACGGGAAGGTCAGATAATGGCAATTGACAGAAATTAGCAAAAAACAAATGGCCAAGCCAAGGCATGTGTGGCAAATGCCACAGTGCTGTATAGTATCCCAAATAAAATGTTGAATAAGACCAAATAAGCTGCCGTATACTTTCACAGTATTTCCAGAGTTCTGAGGCAAGGGATTTTATGGAGACATCCCATTTATGAGTCTGTGTTCCAAATTATTTCACATTCTCAAAATTGACTGCCTAAGGGTGTTTGTATTTGTTCCTATTACAGTAAGAAAGTTCTCTGATGGTGACTGATCAAGACCCTGAATTTTAAGTATAGCAGAATGTAATTAAGACTGATTTTACTACTATACAAACTTATCAGAACATATATATATATATAATTTTACACAGTCTCTTCAATTTATATTTCAAAATATATATGTATATGCAAATATATACACATTTAGTAAGAATGAGATAAGAGGCCATGTGCATTTTAGGAGTGCAGGGCATGGTACAAAGGGTATTTTGGAGACAGGAAATATGAACAAAAGCAATTAATTCACAATGTCAAAAATAAACTACCAAATAGTATTTAAAAAATAAAGCAGCAAACAGTACTTTGAGAGAAAAATGATACTGTCCTTCATCACCTGATGTAAAGAAATGATAATGTGTATGTTTTTATATGTACATGTCTATGTGTTTAATAGTAAAATGAAATTATCTTTAGTACTCATATATTGATAAAATTATAATGAGACCTTTCATCTGGGGTGATTTACATATTCATCAAATTCACTGATCTTATTGTGGTAAAGGTTTTGTGTGTGATATTTCCATTAGTGATTTTACTCACTTAAAGAAACACTTTCATTTCATAATGAAATTGTGTCTTTCACATAAATTGACAGAGCCTTATATTGCAGGCACAATCTGAACCCCATTTTCCTTTTCATAAAATGTTCCCCTCTTTGTATATTATCTGATATTCTTAACATCTTCCTAGTATATTTTAAAGCTTTTCCAATGTTCAACACTGCTATACTGTCATATGAAATACTGTCACTGTGCTTCATACTCTGATAACATTCCATTTTGTTTTTCTTTTCAAATAAGTACCTTTAATTGCATGAATTTTCTATGATATTCCAAATCCAAACAGAGGCAATTTACCACTTAGGGGATGTCTCAGATTCTGTTGCTGTAAAAAAAACCCCAAAAAAACCACGATCAAAAGAAACATGTGGGAAAAGTGTTTATTTACTTATGTACCTTGATCACAGTATATTCAATGTAGCCAAGGCATGAAATTGGATGCATGCACCCCATGAATGCATGTGGAATAATATCAATTACTGGCTTCAAGTCCATGTTGTCTGCAATCCTCTTTTTATAACTCCAAGAACAACTCAGCTAGAGGAGGTACTGTCCACAGTTGGTACTGTCACCTTATATTAATCATTTATTAAGTACATGACTTACACACAGTACCACAGCTCAAAATGATGGTAGCCATTCCTCAGTTGAGATTCAGAGTTCTCAATATCTTCAGAACTGTATACTTATGAGTGAAACCATTTTCCACCAAACTTTGGTAATTGGTATTACAATGGAGAGTGCTGTCCTATTTGTAAGTTCAAAGTTGTAATTTACTTAATATTATTATATAATTAAGTACTACTTTTTTAAGACAAAGAAAAATATGCTGAGTATAATCTAACATTTTCATACTATGAGAGTTTCAGTGAAGTAATTTATCTTTGTACTTCTGTACAAAATTTGAATCTGATCTAACTAAAATAACATAACACTTTGGGACAAAGATACTCCCTAGCAAGCCTGCACTAGAAGCCAAGATGGAGAAGACCTCAACAACCACCATGACCTTCCCCCTGGTACTATGGTAGACAGGGAGGAAGGTGATCCAGACACTGCAGAACACCAGCATGCTGAAAGTTAAGAATTTGGCTTCATTAAATCTGTCAGGAAGGTTCCTAGCCAGGAAAGCCACAGTGAAGCTCCCCAGAGCCAAGGAACCCAAGTATCCCAGGACAAAGTGGAAGGCAATGACTGAACCTTTGTTGCAAATAATGACAATCTTCCCATGTTCAGATTGTATATCTCTGTCAATAAAGGGAGGAGATGTTACCAACCAGATTCCACACAGAACAATTTGGATTAGGGTACAAAAGGGAATGACCAACTTAGGGGCTCCTGAGACTAGCATCTCTCTCATCCTTCTTCCTGGAGTAGTGATCTTGAAAGCCAGAACCACAGTTATTGTTTTGGCCAACACTGTAGAAACAGCCACTGTGAAAAATACTCCAAATGTGGTCTGCTGCAGGATGCAGGTGGCCTGGTTGGGATGTCCAATGAAGAGCAATGAGCAGAGAAAACAAAAGTTTAGAGAGATGAGCAGGATGTAGCTGAGAATGCGGTTATTGGCCTTCACAATAGGTGTATCCTTGTACTTTACAAAAGTGAAGAGTACTAGAATTGTGATGGCTGAGAAGGACAGAGCCATGAAGCCTAGAGCTATCCCCAGTGGATCCTCATAAGCCAGAAATGACACAGCTCTTTGGAGGCAGTGGCTTTTCTCCAAATTGGCATACTTATCATCTGGACACCTCACACATTGTTCCATATCTGCTGGAGTAAAACAAAACCCACATAAAATATTATAATTATGTAGTTAATAATTATGTATTTGTATTATTCAGAGGATATATCAATAAATAATTTGGTATTGAGCATCTATTCCATTCTTTATTGCTTAGGGACTGTGGAATTTAGATTGCTTTCTATTAACCTACGTTTTGTGGTAAAAGAAAACTCCATTATAGGGAATGGAACAGAAAAAAATATATTCATTAAATAAAAAAGAAAGAAAAATGTGATAAATAATAACATGCATAATCTTAAATTATTTAATTACTCAAACCATAAATTCACTATTAACAAAAAAGGATTGTGTGCAGGTATACTTATTGATGTCAGTTATGAAATGCATTATGTACTTTGTTTGTTTTTGGGTTGTACTCTTTTTCTCTATCTCCACATAGGAACCAGAACATACAATTCCTCATGAAAGAACTGTTTGCTTAAAGGAATAGTTTTATTCTTGAAGCTGTATGCCTCATAGGCGTATGCACTTTCCTCTTATTTTGGTACAATCTCATTCATCCGAACTACACATTCCAAGCTATATGGCATGAAGATAATGCATATTCATATTCATCCCTCTTTCCTTGTGTAGGCAGTGATTGATGGTGAGCACTATTGCATCTCTTCTTGTGTTCTTGAAATCTTCACTCTTTTTCTGATTGTTTGACTGGAAAAGATTATTCCTTTAATCTATCTAAGCTCTTTTTTTGGATTTTTAAGACAGGGTTTCTCTGTTTAGCCCTGGCTGTCCTGGAACTCACTCTGTAGACCAGGCTGGCCTTGAACTCAGAAATCCACCTGCCTCTGCCTCTCAAGGGTTGGGATTAAATGCATACACCACCACTGACCCACACTCATCTAAGCTCTTAAAATATATTTCATTAAACAACAACTGTTATCCTGAGCATCTCGTCATTGTCAGGAGCTAAGTTGGGTGATGGAGGGAAAGAATATGGACTGATCATGCAGTCAAGTTTCTTTGTGCACAGAATCAAAGAAAAATAAACATATTCCTAAATTATGCCTGAAGTATTTCTTTAGAAATTGTTACACATGTATGCCCTCCTAAATGTTTTCTGCATAACATAAAATCGGTAATCAGCATATTGTGAGAGAAATGTATTGTTTGTAGACGATATTGTGGGTTATTTGCTAGGTCTAAAAGAGTTGGTATTATTTAACTGATTAAGTTCCGAAACATGGAAATTTTAGGACTTCATTTTTCATTTAGGCTTCATCAAGTTTCTAGTTTGGAATGAGAAGGTATTCAAATTCAGCATTTTTTCTTCCGCATGCAATCATGTACCTGTTTCATTGGAAACCTCATTTTCTGGGCACTGAACACAATCAAAGCAGCAGTTTACTGTTTCTTTCTGATAAATTTTCCTGAATCCAGCTGTACAAGGCACACTACACAAGGAGGAGGGAACCTGAGGCAATGTATAAATGTTATATAATATGTGTCAGTGTGTGTGTGTTTGTGTGTGTGTGTGTTTGTGTGTGTGTATAGTTCATGTATACATCATATGTATATATAGATTGATATATGGGACATTAACAGTATTATAAATATTCCTCTGAGAACCAGTATTACTGAACAATTTTAGGGACATAATTATTTTATATTTCCCTGCAGTACACTGAATGTCACACAATATTTTCTACATCATGTAATATTATATATGTGACTTTCAGTTTGTAGCAATTTAAAATTTTTCCTTCCTAAACTGACTAGTCCAAAAGGACTTCTTATGTAGCATAAGTTTTTCTCTCATGATTTGTAAATTAAAGAAAATCAGAATACTGAGGTGTAGGGAGAAAGAAGGTAGGGTAAATAAAGAAAGGGTTGTTTGATGAATATGAACAAAATATATTATATAAGACTCTCATGAAATTAATGAAGTTTAAAGGAAACCCATCAATCCCCTATCCCTTCTTCTCTTTCCCCTGCTTTTATGAGTCAGCTCCCTCACCCACCAACCCACTCCTGCCTCACCACTCTAGCATTACCATATATTTGGACATCAAGTCTCCACAGGACCAAGGGGCTCCCCTCCCACTAATGCCTGATAAGGCAATCCTCTACAGAAAAATGAAAACTGGTGAAGTAGGATAACATGTGAAATGTAAATAAATAAAATAACCAATAAAAATATATAAATAAAAAAGGAAACCTTGAATCTGAAGAAAGATTTCTGTTAATGAGTACATGCTATAATTAATTAGGCAATAAATATGTTGTAAAGAAAAAAAATTTCCATGGTATACATAGTTACAAAATTTTCATTATATATATGTCTCTGTGTGCATGTGTGTGTGTATAAATTTAATAAATATATTCCTGTAGTGTGTGGTGAATATGTGTGCAACTGAACATGGAATTCAGAGAACTTTAATCTCTATGATGAGATTTACATGGAGTTGAGAGGTACCAGATTTTGGTGCCTATAACTGAGGATGATCTTTTGCAAGAGTAGCAATTGGTCTTAGCCACAGAGATATTATTTCAGTGCCTCATATTTAAAAATTTTGATAACTTGAAAAAACTAAAATTTGTGGATACACACTGAAGTTCCTCCTGCGGCCCACTCCATGTCTTCAGATATATGAAGTTGTTGCATTTGTGCGATGCAAGGAAAATAGCTTCCTATTTTCACTTTTATTCCAAAGCCTTGTGGAAAATTCCAAATGATGAAAATGTCATACTCTGCACACTGATTTTCCCTATGGTTCATGTTCACCAGTTCTCCAACAGGATTAGTAAATACCATGGACTTCAGCAAGGAAGACACCTAAATGAGATCCATCATTAGATACTTACATATGCATATCAATAAAGGGAAAGCAAAATTGATAATCTCCCCTAATTTCTTAATGACTTTCACAAAAGACAGCGGTATTGAAGTAATCCAGCATAGTAAAATATAATACACCTCATTGATAACTGATAATTTATATACTTCATATTAATGTTCAGTGGTAAAATGTGCTAGAAAAGATATTAGCATATAACAAGTAGCATGGTGTGTGGGAATGTGTGTGTTAGTGTGTGCGTGTGCTCATGTTTGCCAAAAATACATTTTTAAAAATGTAGCCATGCACATGCAAATGAAGGGGAATTCTGAATGTGTCTGAAAATAAAGAAGTTGTTCTTTCATGTATCGATAGTAAACATACATGGGATAAACAGAAATTTAATAAAATGTACAGTCTTAATCATTTGTGGTTTTGTAAATCGTTGTTAATTTAAATGAGTAACTATTACTTACAGCACATATACTGATTCTTGAGAAATTACTCTTTAGAAAAATATTCTAGTCTTGTCATCACTTAAGGCTTTTATTATGAAACCCTTGGCTGCTATTTTAACTTTTGAACTCATTTGATGAAATGTTGAGACATATTTTCACAAAACTCACTGGTATCATAAAAGATTATTGCTTCCTATTAAATGTTTTCCATGTGCATGTACATATTTTCACAAAACTCACTGGTATCATAAAAGATTATTGCTTCCTATTAAATGTTTTCCATGTGCATGATATTCATTCATGTAAAAGATTAATTAGGGCGTTTTGCAGTGTAGAAATCTTTCCACTGAGAGAATAATATCTACCAAATATACATGTGTTTCTCTGGGTCCATTTAAAAGATCACATTGATATATCTAAGCATAATTAAATATAAGAAAATTCACCTGCTGACAGTCAGTAAATATTCCTTTGGTTTCTGCTATTTTCTGAGACTCTACCTGCTGAAGAATGAGTTCATGGTAGGTGTGGGCCACAACATACACAGCATTATATAGATTGTAACCTTCTTCACTCAGGGCCATGTCATATTTGTGCAGTGTTGTCCATTCTAAAGTGTTGTTGAATTTAAAATGTTCCATTTCATTGCTGTTCTTAGAGATTGAACAATTAAAATAATTCCACCCCAGTATACACTCAGAAATGTTTACTGGATATTTGGCAGTGTTCATAGTTTGCATAAAATTCCTAAATTTAGCAATCTCACCTCTGTGGTGTGCAAAAGTAACAGTCCCATGGAAGAAATCAAGACTGAATTCCTTTTTATTTATGATAACATCCCATTGTGAAGTTGTGATCCAGATTCTCTGAGCACCTAAATATTCCCATCTTCTAAAGCTGACTTCTAAAGTAGAGTTCATTTCACCATAAATGATAACAACCTTTGCTGAAGATGTCATAATTTGTTTATCATATATCATAGCCTTTGTCATGTATGTATGCATTGTTTCTGGGATCACATTTACAAAAGCTAAACAGATTTCATGCCTTTGCATTTCTTCTCTTAAATCTGTGAGAAATTGAGTGCCCTGGTCATCATCTGAGATGACCAGTCCTATCCAAGTCCATCTAAAATAAAGGAGCAATGATACCATGCCATGGGACAAATATATGTCCTTGGTGGCTAACTGATGGACATAGGGCAACTGGTCATGGTCACTTAGGTTTGGATTAAATGGTCCAAAGAAAACCTAAAGGATGTAGAAGAGAGGATGAAGCATCCACATGAGGAATATGAATATTAGAATGTTTAGAATTATATACAAATAATGTTGCTCACCTTTCTGAACTCCTACTAAGGATAGTATGATTATACTTTAAATATCATATATTATTCCTTTTATATTCTAGACTCTTTTTGACAAGCCTGAATTTCCTAGAACATAGTTTTGACTGTTTTTCCAATATTTTTATAATCTGATTATTTAATTTCTTAATTTATATATATATATATAGTATGTATATACAGTGATATATATAGTGATTTATAAGTACAGCGATATATATATATATACAGATGTGTATATATATATATAAATATATATATAGTGTATGTGTTGCATGTGTGTATGTATGTGTGTGTGTGTGTGTGTGTGCGTGCATAGCAGGACACTCAAAAATGCATGCTGTCAAATTTTTTGGTGGCACATGTAAATGGAATTTAATGTTGACTCATTCAGTGTCACACAATCTTACCTTTGGTGTACTATAATCAAATGCTAGTTTTAAGGATGTTTTCCATGATGGTCCTATGAGGTTTACATAACAGATTTCATGTTTTTCACAGGTATAATTAATAAAATTTATGCTATAGTTTTGTCGTGAATATAATATATCCAGAGTTCCCAATGTATCTTGACACAGATCAACAAAGATGGTGAACATCAAAGATATATTGGGTAAAAGATAAAGATTCCTGTTGATCTCATCAGTAGCAAAAAACATTACCAGAAAAAACTCATATTGTCTTGCTGGTATTCTAAAACAAGGCATAGTGATGATTAAGGGAGGTATTTGAAACATAAAATTTCAATTGCAGTAAAGTTTGTACTATGAGACATGCTAAATTTCTAACTAAATGTCTTGAAATAAGTCTCATAAATGAGGGATCTTTAGAGCTAAATACAATTTAAGAATTCATAGACCTAGGGCACTATGATATAATATGATAAATTTTGTATTTGTGTAAATTGACAAGAAGTTTGTTCTATCTCTCAATGCCGTCCTTGAACTAGATTACAGTCCTATTGAATAAGACACTATGAAATAATCTTGGAGATGTAATTCACCAGATATATTTTTAAAATTTTTTTCTTAAACCACATATAAAATACACAATATATTCTCCTTCTTTTTTATTATTTAAAACCATTTTACACCTCAAATATCTTAATAATATTGTGTATTTTGAGAAGCAAATAATAAATCAAAAATTTTGTTCAACTTTTATATTTGTAATTTTTCATACCATGAAAATACCATTAATGTATACTTAATTATATCCATAGCAGAAGATACTTTATCTAATGTTGAGAATTAAATTATTTCAAAACATACATGATGTTACTTGGGATTAGGAATAGGAAAAGAGCATAAAATGTTAAAAACTGAACCATTAAGAAATATACTGTTACCTTCTCAAAAATTGACCATATAACTGGACAAACTTCAAGAGATACTAGGACATTGAATTAATCCCATGTATTCTATGGGACTACTTTGAACGAAGGCTGATATTCAATAACAACAAAAAAAACAGAACACCTACATACACATGGAAGCTGAACAACTATCTATTCAATAATAACTTGGTCAGAGAAAAATAAAGAAAGAAATTATAGATTTTTTAGAATTCGATGAAAATAATTGTACGGCCTATCCAAATTATGGAATTCAATGAAAGCAGTGCTAAGAGAAAATCTCATAGCTCTGTGTGTCTCCATAAAGAAAATCGAGAGATCATACACTATCAGCTTAACAGTTCATCTGAAAGCTCTAGATCAAAAAGAAGTGAATAAACACAAGAGGAGTAGACAGCTGGAAACAATCAAGCTCAGGGATGAAATCAACCAAGTAGAAATAAATAGAACAATACAGAGCATCAATAAAACTAGGATCTGGTTCTTTGAAAAAAATGAACAAGATCAATAAACACTTTGCCAGACTAACCACAGGGGACAGACACAGTATCCAAATTAACAATATCAGGAAAGGAAAGGGAGACATAACAACAGAAACTGAGGTAATTAGAAAAAATCAAATCCTACTAAAAATGTCTATATTCAACAAAACTGGAAAAAGTGGATTAAATTGATTAATTTTCTAGACCAATATTATGTACCAAATTTAAATCCAGATCAGGTAAACCATCTACTTCCCAACGAAATAGAAGCAGACATTAGAAGGCTCCTAAGCACAAAAAGCCAAGGGCCAGATGGTTTTAGTGCAGAACTCTATCAGAACTTCAAAGAAGATCTATTACCAAAACTTTTCACACTATTCCATAAAATATTAACAGAAGGAACACTACCCAGTACTTTCTATGAAGCCACAGTTACATTGATATCTAACCACAAAAAGATGTAACAAGTAAAGAAATCTACTGACCAATTTCCTTATGATTATCTATGCAATATTACACAATAGAATTCTGACAAACCGAGTCCTATAACAAATCAAAACGGTTATCCAACAAGAACAAGTAGGCTTAATAACAGGGATGCAGGGATGGTTCGTTATAGAAATCCATCAATGTAATTCACAATATAAACAAACTCAATAAAACAAACAACATGACCATCTTATTAGATGCTGAGAAAGAATTTGACAAAACCCAATACCCCTTTATGGTAAAAATTTTGGAAAGATGAAAAATTCAAGACCCACACCGAAACATAGTAAAAGCAATATACAGAAAACAACTAGCCAACATCAAACTAAATGGAGAGAAAATTGAAGCAACCCCACTAAAATCAGGGACTAAACAAGGCTGCCCACTCCCTCCATATCTATTCAATATAGTACTTGAATTTCTAGCTAGAGCAATTAGACAACGAAAGGAGGTCAAAGGGATACAAATTAGGAAGGAAGAAGTCAAACTATCACTATTTGTAGAGGATATGATAATATACATAAGTGACCCCAAAAATTCCACCAGAGAACTCCTGAAGCTGATAAACAACTTAAGCAAAGTGTTAGGATATAAAATTAACTCAAACACATCAGTAACCTTCCTCTACACTAAGGATAAACAGGCTGAGAAAGAAATTACGGAAACAATACACCTCACAATAGTTACAAATAATATTAAATACCGTGGTGTGACTGTGACCAAGCAAGTGAATGATCTGTATGACAAGAATTTCCAATCTATGAAAAAGAAATCAAAGAACTCCTCAAAAGGTGGAAGGGTCTCTCATGCTTATGGATTGGCAGGATTAATATCGTAAAAATGGCCATCATGCCGAAAGCAATCTACACATTCGATGTACTTCCCATCAAATTCCAACTCAATTCATCATAGAGTTAGAAAGAGCAATTTGCAAATTCATCTAGAATAACAAAAAACTAAGGATAGTGGAAACTATTCTTAACAATAAAATAACATCTGGGGAAATCACCATCTCTGACCTCATGTTGTATTACAGAGCAATACTGATAACAATCTGTACGGTATTGGTAGAGAGATATATATAGGTATAGGCAGATAGATTAATGGAACAGAATTGAGGTTCCAGAAATGACCTCATACACCTACGGTCACTTGATCTTTGATAAAGGAGCTAAAATCATCCAGTGGAAAAAAAAAAGACAGCATTTTCAATATATGGTGCTTGTTCAATTGGCTGTCAGTATGTAAAAGAATTCAAATCAATTCATTCTTATATCCCTGTACAAAGCACAAGTCCAAGTGGATCAAGGACCTACACATAAAACCAGATACACTGAATGTAATGGAAGGGAAAGTGGGGAAGAGCCTCAAACACAAAGGTACAGGGGAAATTTTTCTGAATAGGACAACAGTGCCTTATAATCTAATATCACCAATAGACAAATGGAACCTCATAAACTGCATAGCATGTGTAACTGTTAAGAGAACAAAACAGCAGTCAACAGATTTGGAAAAGATCTTTACCAACCCTACATCTGATAGAGGGCTAATATCCAATACATACAAAGAACTCAAGAAGATAAACTCCAGAATGGGGTACAGAGCTAAACAAAGAATTCTCAATGAAGGAATATCGAAAGACTGAGAAGTATCTAATAAATTTTTCAACATCCTTAGTCATCAGTGAAATGCAAATCAAAACATTCCACCAGCTTGCAGGCTGGTACAACCACTCTGGAAAGCAGTCTGGCGGTTCCTCAGAAAACTGGGCATGACACTCCCGGAGGATCCGGCTATACAACTCCTGGGCATATACCCAGAGACTTTACCCGCATGCAATAACGACACATGCTCCACTATATTCATAGCAGCCTTATTTATAATAGCCAGAAGCTGGAAAGAACCCAGATGTCCCTCAACGGAGGAATGGATTAAGAAGATGTGGTATATCTACACAATGGAATACTACTCTGCAATTAAAAACAATGAATTCACGAAATTCCTAGGCAAATGGTCAGAACTTGAAAATATCATCCTTAGTGAGGTAACCCAATCACAAAAGAACACACATGGTATGCAGTCACTGATAAGGGGATATTGACCCAAAATCTCGGAATACCCTAGACACAATCCGCATATCAATAGATTTCTAAAAAGATGGAAGGAGAGACCCCTGGTCCTGGAAAGACTGGATGTAGGGGAACGCCAGGACAGAGTAACGAGAGGGGGTTGAATGGAGAAAAGAGGGAGGGAAGGGGGCTTATGGGACTTTCGGGGAGGGAGGAAACGGGAAAGGGGAAGTGATTTGGAATGTAAATTAAAAAAATAAAATAAAAAAAAATCCTTAAGGTGAAAAAAAAAAAAACATTCATCAGATTCCACTTTATACCAGTCAGAATGACCGAGATCAGAAACTCAGGTGACAGCAGATACTGGGGAAGATGAGGAGAAAGCAGAACACTCCTCTATTGCTGGTTGGATTGCAGGCTGGTACAAGTATTCTAGAAATCAGTCTGGTGATTTCTCTGAAAATTAGGCGTAGTACTACCTGAGGACACAGCTATACCACTCCTGGGCATATACCCAAATGATGCTTCAACATATAACAAGGACACATGCTCCACTAAGTTTATAGCAGCCTTATTTGTAATAGCCAAAGCTGGAAATAACCCAGATGACCCTCAACAGACGAATGGATACAGAACATGATTTACATTTACACAATGGGGTACTACACATATATAAAAAGAACAGTGACTTCATGAAATTCTCAGACAAATGGATGGAACTAGAAAATATCATCCTGAGTGAGGTAACCCACTCACAAAAGTTTACACATGGTATTCACCCACTGATAACTGGATATTAGCCTAATAGCTGAGAATACCCAAGATAAAATTCACAGACCAAATGCTGCTCCAGGAGAAGTCAGACCAAAGTGTGGATGCTTCAGTCCTTTCTAGGAAGGGGAACAAAATACTCAGGAGAGAAAAAGTGTGGAGCAGAGATGAAAGCAGGGCCATCCAGAGTCTGCCCAACATGAGGATCCACCACATATAGAGTCATCAAACCCAAACACTATTTTGGATGCCAAGAAGTGCTTGCTGACAGGAACCTGATATAACTGTCTCCTGAGAAGCTGTGCCAGAGCCTGACAAACACAGAGATGAATGCTCATAGACAACTGTTGGATTGAGCATGGGTTCCCTAACAGAAGAGTTAGAGAAAGGACTGAAAGAGTTGAAGGGGTTTGCAACCTTATAGGAAGAACAACAATATCAACCAACATGAACCTACAGAATTCCCACAGACTAAACAACCAAAGATTACACATGGAAGGAGCCATGGCTCCAATTGAATGTGAAACAGAGGATAGTCTTGTAGGGCATCAATGGTAGGAGAGGCCCTTGGTCCTGTGAAGGCTTGATACTCAAATATAATACCAGGGTGATGAGGTGGCTATGGGTGGTTGTGGGCAGGAACAGTCTCATAAGACAGGAAGAGGAGGGATGAGATAGGGAGTTTCTTGAGGGGAAACAGGAAAAGGGATAACATTTGAAATGCAATTAAAGTAAATATGTAATAAAAGGATATATATATATATACATATATATTATACATATATATTCAAAAATTCTTATGTGATAACACCTGGCATTGTGTGTTTTTAAAATTCATTTTATGCCTGTGTATATTGTCTAACAATCATTATACTTAAAAAATGATTATCCATGTTACAAGGAAAGAAATTATTTTATCAGTAAGAATATGTTACAAATTTTAAAGCAGAATAAACATTTTGAAGTTAAACATTAAGAAAATGCTAAGTTCATGCACAGTGAGAAAAACTTTCAATATTTCCATGATGTTTATAGAACATTATATTAATATTTTCAAATGTTAATATTCATCAAACAATATTTCATTTAAATTCTTTATCCATTTAAAAGTATACAAAATGATATAATATAACACATAAACCAGGTTTTTATTCTTTGACTCTTTGATGCATTAATTTAATGTTAACTTTTTGTGTGTTACTACTATGTCAATCTCTTAAAAATCTATCAGATTTCTCTTAACACCTCAGTCTTCCTTATTCTTTGAGATCCTTTAAGTGATGTCTGAGCACAGAGATCTTCTCTCCCTAAGAAATTTGTATATCTGCCCCAACACAGTTAGCAGTTCATCTCTTATTGTTAGCTATTACTTCTCATCAGGAGTAAATATACCAAACATGCTCTTTTGATGAAATTTGCATTTTTCAATTGAGTGTTTGGACCTAAGTTTTTCTTTCTAAACCTGAAGAGTGTATTGACACAGTTCATATATTTGTAATTATAAACCATATTTTGGCTTATAAAAGTATCACCAATTAAAATTTCCACCATTTTTTCCAATGAGGTGTGGAAAAATACAGAAATCAGAAATGAAATTCAAACTAACCTAACACAGAAAAACAATAATGTGAAGCAACCATCATTATCAAAGTGTACAGTGTAATGTGGCTACAAATTGGAAAGCATATTCTTTAAATCCTAAAGACATGAAAATTGAGTAAGAGATGTGATGAATATCAGAGACAGGAAAGCACAGTAAATCTTGGATTGTGAAAGAAAGAAGTCCCAAGCACACTGATGAGCTAAAAGGTGAGTTATTTCAACACACCGTCCCTTATTATCTGCAAGCACAAAGTGTAAACATCTCATTCTTAGGATCTAAGACATTGAGGATAGCTTGATATCAAAAAGACTTACATTTATTCTCCTAGGTTTTCTCTAATGTTATATTTATTCAATAGTTAATAGAAATATTGACCATCTATCTGATCCTTATAATAAGCCTATTCTGTGTTTGGGTGTTTGTGTAATTGGACCAAAAGATTATTCTGGTAACAGAATATGAAGCCTGGCAGTCTATTCCCATATTCAGTGTCAAATCCAGAATTTCAGGCGGGGCTCATTTAATGACTATTTTATTAAGCAAAGTATATGTATATTCATATATATAATGCTAAACTTGTAATCAGGTATAGTAGACCAACACATACACAAATATTACAGTGAATAAATATATGCCCAACTGTTGGATACCAAAATTAGATAACATTTTTATGAAGGCATTAGGTGTATACTCATACAGAAACCATTGGCAGGCAATTGAATATAGGCAGTGATGCAGTCTCTTCATATTGATCTCTTGATAAAGGTGGGAATTGTGAATTCAAGGAAGATGAAGAGACATCTTTCAATATATGATATCGACAAAAACTCAACAAAGAATCAAGTCTCATTTTCCAGCCTTGTTAACTGCATCCCAATGTATTAAAGATAAAAAACTGTGACACATTTGAAACTATTAAAATAGTGATTGGTGTAATAATTAATTTTCAGTGGCTTCTAAAGTTGCAGGGGGAGGAAGAGAACAGAACCCCACAGTTTGTGTACACAGCTAAATATTTCTAATTTTTGACATTGATGCAGGAAATAAAGTTAATGACTTACCTAAAATCAATAATATTATAATAAAAATTGTCTTCAACAGGTTCCTCTGTTGTTAAAAGTCCAAAACCGCAGTCAGTTCTCAAATCTCCATCATTATCTTTACAATTATTTATCCTCCAAAAGCAAATGGGTTCTGTCAAACAGCACAAGATGAGAGAAGACTTCAGGAGCAAAAATGAACTAGTGATAGCACACAGTTTCTTCATGTCTGCTAGGTTCTCAGATGGAGCAGTTGTGAAATCTCTTCCTTATGCAGACAAACATCACACAGACATTTACAACTAAGTTTCTGTTTTAAGGCTACTGCTGTCTGGAGATCCACTTAATTATATTCTCAGTTCCTTTCCATTCATCCCATATCATGCTCCCTGGATACTCTGAGAAAAATCTGGCCTCAAGCTATACATCTGAGGTCTGAAAACTTTTGAACAAAACATTTATGAAAACATGTTTTGAAGATCATGATCTCTTTCCTCAGGTGTCATGATTACATTCATATTCATGACATAAATCCCAAGGACAATCTTCTTCTGGCCAGATCATGGGTCAACAGCCATATGTATAAACACAAAGGATTTCACCAGAACTTCCATTGACAAGAGTTTAGGAGGTCATAAAACTTCCATATCATTCCCACTTTGAGAAGAATCATAGGATATTATGTCTTCCATTGTCTAGTGAAGGGAAGCACAGTCTCACATGAAACATTCAGCCAGGAATTGAATATTCTCTCTGTTGTTCATATACTATTGTATGCTAGTCTTGCTTACAAAATATCTTCAAACTTCCTGTGATTCCTGTCATCTAGAGAATATGTCATTATGAAAATCCAAAAATGCCTGGATTTATAAAGATTCAACACCCATCCTGTCAAATATCAGTACCTGTGCAGACATTCACGGAGTTATTATACTGATCTCTTGGCTGATAATCAGTCCCTGGCAGTCAGTGCCATTTGATGAAACATTTCTTTGATGTTTGTTCACACCTCCTTAAGAAGTTTGAGAACAATCTGATACATTTTTCTCAAAGAAATGAAAGAATTTGTGTTGCTAATGTTAGTATATACCTTATATTTTTCATCCATGTTTATTTGTTTTGAAACAGTCCTATCTTGAATTACATTGCAACAACACACATGTATGTCTGTTAGGCTAATTTATGTAACTTGGTTAGATTACAATGAGTAACACAGATGTAACATTGAATTTGATTTATATTTTTTGAACTATACTATTTTTTGGTCCATAATATACACACTGAATTAATTGGAATCTTTAACTCCATTTTTGGAATGGTTGCTATGTCAATGGCTCATAATAAAATCTTGCTATGGAGTTTATTGTACCATTTTAGTTACTATGAATAAAGGTTTGTTTCATTCTTTGGTTGAATTATGACTTTGTCAATTTGAATATTTTTGAGTACTTTGCAGGCCTGTAGATTGGGAAATTTGAGTGCCTTGATATTGTGATATTCTATACTTGTTGTACACTGGGTTGTAATACCATGTCAAATGAATTGGGAATGTGCATGCAGGCTGACTCTTCACTCCATTGTGACTACTATTGAAATCCCTTCCTGGGATGTGGCAGTCTTTTGGAAGTAATGTGTTTCATGAGAGCATTGAACTTGGATCCATACCATACTCATTATAGCAAGAGTACAGGTCAAACATAAAGGTCTTTCAATAAACTTGAATTTGCTTTTGCCGAGACTGAGCTGTGAGACTCCATGTTGTTTTTACAGAGAGATCCTCCATGTCCTTGAAACACAAATTGTATTTCTTGAAATTTCTTTTCATTCTGCCTTATGCACATGCTATTGACTTGACATGGCAGAAAGAAGGCACACCACACACCACTAAATTCTTCCTGATTATCAAGGGAGTCTTTGTTTTTCCTTTTTCCTTTAAGGTATACTGTTGGATTGCAATCTTAAGATACTCTGTACAGTATTTTATTGAGTATGTAAAATAAAATGTTCTTTCATGTTTTACAAATAATATTCCATAGCTTCTGTTCAGTTTGTTGTCCCATTATTTCTTGTTGGAATCAGACATGTGATTCCATGTTGTGTTATGTGGAACATGAGATAGCCTCTATCCCAATTTAATTTCATAGAATAATCTCTGAAATATTGGTGTTGTATTTTCATTAAATGTTTGATATCATTTATTAGTAAAACCTTCTTGTCCTGTTTGTTTCCCATTAATCAGATACTGATTTTTGTTTCTTCAATTAATTGAAACAAGGTTTGATATGGCACAGAAATATGATTTATACAAAGCATTGAAGCAGTTTGAGTATCTGCATTCATCACTCTATATGGATGGAAAGAGATATGCAATAGCAAAGATTTTATTCATTAGCCACAAATATTTGAAAGGAACTGTGATATCCGTTGTACATCCATGCACAAATAAACATAACTTCAGTTTCTTCATTAAAATGAACTTCTCAGTCAATTATAATTGCCAGAATTTATGTAGAAACTTCAACTTAATCTAATGAAACTAAATATAGCTTAATTACAAATAGGATTTTAAACACAATGCATCATAATTGGCATGAGATATTACTTCAGTAACATTTAAAATACATAGCCACACAAGCTTGCTGATGATGATTCTTCCAAGTTGTACCCTTATAGCCTTTAAATCATAAAACTCAGCTTATAATATAGTGTTCCATATTACCTTCGAAGCTTCAATGCCCCATAAATTGAACCATGCTAACAAAGAATACCAAAAAAAAAAAAGAATTTCAATATTCTACATAAGTTTTACACCTGAAGGACCTCTACAGTCTGAACTTATGAAAGCAGGGTGCACCTCTCATATCTAATGGCCTGCCTGTCTAAGAGGTGGTCTTCCATAGCTACAAACATAGGTCAGAACTTTGGCTGAATACCCACACAATTTGGGACCCCCACAGAGAGCAGCAGATGTATCTATCAAACTCTTCCTAAACCACATTGTCCTTCCAGTCTGCACCTTCATCTGAAACTATGGCAGATTAATATGTCTACCCCAGACCCCAAAGCCAACCTGGCTTTCAGGAGGTCTGCCTTAATCAGAGACATGGCGATACATAATGGTTGCAGTAAGCACGGACTCAGAAGACCTGACCTAACCAGAGATAGCACTGTCTTCTCCAAAGTGGCCTGCTCCAGTCTGTTGGGCCCAGGCAAGGTAACAACAGAAATGACCAGGTGGTGAAAGATAAATGCAAGAACATAACCAATAGAAGCCAATGTAATTTGGCATTATCAGAACCCAGTTCTACCCTGGATGTCCAAGCACACATGAAGAGCAAGATTCTAACCTAAAATGGCACCTCATGAGGATGACAACTGTCTTTAATGAGGATGAAAATGATCTCTTTAATGAAAGACAGAAAGCCACAGGCAAACAGGTAGAAGCCTTGGAGAGGAAAAAACTAAATCACTTGAAGAAATAGAAGAAAATATAATTTTTTTTTGGTTTCTTGAATTTTTTTAAATTTTTTTTATTTTATTTTCTATATTCTTTATTTATATTCCAAATGATTTCCCCTTTCCCAGTTCTCTCTTCCCGAAAGTCCCATAAGCCCTCTTCCCTCCCCCTGTTCCCCATTTGCCTAAGAATTTCATGAATTCATTGTTTTTTTTTTTTTTTTTTTTTTTTTTTTTAATTTAATTTTATTTTATTTTTTTAATTTACATTCCAAATCACTTCCCCTTTCCCGTTTCCTCCCTCCCCGAAAGTCCCATAAGCCCCCTTCCCTCCCTCTTTTCTCCGTTCAACCCCCTCTCATTACTCTGTCCTGGCGTTCCCCTACATCCAGTCTTTCCAGGACCAGGGGTCTCTCCTTCCATCTTTTTAGAAATCTATTGATATGCTGATTGTGTCTAGGGTATTCTGAGATTCTGGGTCAATATCCCCTTATCAGTGACTTCATACCATGTGTGATCTTTTGTGATTGGGTTACCTCACTAAGGATGATATTTTCAAGTTCTGACCATTTGCCTAGGAATTTCGTGAATTCATTGTTTTTAATTGCAGAGTAGTATTCCATTGTGTAAATATACCACATCTTCTGAATCCATTCCTCCGTTGAGGGACATCTGGGTTCTTTCCAGCTTCTGGCTATTATAAATAAGGCTGCTATGAATATAGTGGAGCATGTGTCCTTATTGCATGCAGGTAAAGTCTCTGGGTATATGCCCAGGAGTGGTATAGCCGGATCCTCCGGAAGTGTCATGCCCAGTTTTCTGAGGAGCCGCCAGACTGCTTTCCAGAGTGGTTGTACCAGCCTGCAATTCCACCAGCAGTGGAGGAGTGTTCCTCTTTCTCCACATCCTCGCCAACAACTGCTGTCTCCTGTGTTTTTGATCTTAGCCATCCTGACTGGTGTGAGATGGAATCTCAGGGTTGTTTTGATTTGCATTTCCCTAATGACTAAGGATGATGAACATCTCTTTAGGTGCTTCTCAGCCATTAGATATTCTTCAGGTGAGAACTCTTTGTGGAGCTCTGTACCCCATTTTTTAATAGGGTTACTTGCCTCTCTGGAGTTTAACTTCTTGAGTTCTTTGTATATCTTGGATATTAGCCCTCTGTCGGATGTAAGGTTGGTAAAGATCATTTCCCAGTTAGTTGGTTGCCGCTTTGTCTTTTTGACGGTGTCTTTTGCCTTGCAAAAACTTTGTAATTTAATGAGGTCCCATTTGTCTATTCTTGATCTTAGAGTATAAGCTATTGGAGTTCTGTTCAGGAAATTCTCCCCTGTGCCCATATGTTCAAGGTTCTTCCCTAGTTTCCCTTCTATTAGTTTCAGTGTGTCTGGTTTTATGTGGAGATCTTTGATCCACTTAGAATTGAGCTTAGTGCAAGGAGATAATTCATTGTTTTTAATGGCCTAGTAGTATTCCATTGTGTAAATATACACAGAAAATATCTCTGATAAAATTGAAGAAATATATAGAAAAACACGTTGATTGACTATTTCATGGAAAAATTATACAGATAAAATGGTAGGCATAAAAATATTCCTAAGTTGATTGAAAGTGGAATTATAAACATTTTCTGATAAAATTGAAAATCTACAAGGAAAATATTTCTGATAAAACTCAAGAAATATATAGAAAAACACATTAAAACTGACTATTTCATGAAAAATTATACACATAAGATAGTAGGCATAAAAATATAACTAAATTGATTGAAAATAGAAGTAAAAACATTTTTTGATAAAAGTGAAGATTTACATGGAAAATAGCTCTGATAAAATTGAAGAAATTTATACAGATAAATTGGTAGGAATTAAAATATTCCTAAGTTGACTGAAGGTATAATTATAACTATTTTCTGATAAAATTGAAGATTTGCATGGAAAATATTTCTAATAAAATTGAAAAAAATATATGGAAAAACATTAAAATTGAAGATTATCATGGAAAATTATATGGATAAAATGGTAGGCATACAAATATTTCTAAGTTGATTGAAAGTGAAATTATAAACATTTTCTGATAAAATTGAAGATTTACATGGAAAATATCTCTGATAAAATTAAAGAAATATATAAAAAGTGTTAAGATTGAGTATTTCATGGAAAAATTATACAGATAAAATTGTAGGCATAAAAATATTTCTATGTTTTTTTGAAAGTGGAATTATAAACACTTTCTGATAAAATTGAAGATCTGCAAGGAAAATATTCCTAAAAAAATCAAGAAATATATAGAGAAACATGTTAAAACTATTACATGGAAAATTATACAGACAAAATGGAGGTATAAATATGTTCCTAAGTTGATTGAAAGTAAAATTATAGACATTGTCTGATAAAACTGAAGATCCACATGAAAAATATTTCTGACAAAATTGAAGAAAAATACAGAGAAATGATAAAATTGAAGATTATCATGGACAATTATACCAACAAAATGGTAGGCACAAAAACATTCTTAATTGATTGAAAGTGAAACTACAAACACCACCACCACCACCACCCCGACGAAACCAAAGATCTACATGAAAAACACCTCTGACATAATCAAAGAAATACACAGAAAAAATGTTAAAATTAAAGATTATCATGGAAATTAATATAGTCAAAATGGTAGACAAAAAAGCATTACTAAATTGAAAAAGGCATCACAAACATTTTCTGATAAAATTGAAGATCCATATGAAAAACATCTCTGTTAGAATATGTTTTTTGTTGGGGAATTGAGTCTATTGACATTATAAGATATTAAGGAATAGTGATTGTTGCTTCCTGTTATTTTTGATGTTCTTTTTATGTTTGTGTGGTTGGTTTCTTTTGGGTTTGTTGCAAAAAGATTACTTTCTTGCTTTTTCTAGGGTGTAGTTTCCCTCCTCATGTTGGCATTTTCCATCTAATATCCTTTTTAGGGCTGGATTTGTGGAAAGATATTGTGTAAATTTGGTTTTATCATGGAATATCTTGGTTTCTCCATCTATGGTAATTGAGAGTTTTGCTGGGTATAGTAGTTTGGGCTGGTATTTGTGTTTTCTTAGGGTCTGTATGGGATCTGCCCAAGATCTTCTGGCTTTCATTGTCTCAGGTGAGAAGTCTGGTATAATTCTGATAGGCCTGCCTTTATAGGTTACTTGACGTTTTTCTCTTACTGCTTTTAATATTCTTTCTTTGTTTAGTGTCTTTGGTGTTTTGATTATTATGTGCCGGGAGGACTTTCTGGTCTGGTCCAGTCGGTTTGGAGTTCTGAAGGCTTCTTGTATGCTCATGGACATCTCTTTCTTTAGGTTAAGGAAGTTTTCTTCTATAATTTTGTTGAAGATATTTACTGGCCCTTTAAGTTGCAAATCTTCACTCTCTTCTATACCTATAATCCTTAGGTTTGATCTTTTCATTGTGTCCTGGATTTCCTGGATGTTTTGACTCAGGAGTATTTTTGCATTTTGCATTTTCTTTAACTGTTGAGTCAATGTTTTCTATGGTATCTTCAGCCCCTGAGATTCTTTCTTCTATCTCTTGTATTCTGTTGTTGATGCTTGCAGCTATGACTCCTGAATTCTTTCCAAGATTTTCTATCTTCAGAGATGTCTCACTTTGTGATTTCTTTATTGTTTCTACTTCCACTTTTAGATCCTGGATGGTTTTGTTCAGTTCCTTCACTTGTTTGTTTGTGTTCTCCTGTAATTCTTTCAGGAATTTTTGTGTTTCCTCTTTAAGGGCCTCTACCTGTTCACCCATGCTCCCCTGTATTTCTTTCAGGGATTTTTGTGTTTCCTCTTTAAGGGCCTTTACCATTTGACCCATGTTCTCCTGTATTTCTTTAAGGGAGTTATTTATGTCCATCTTGAAGTCCTCTAACAGCATTGTGAGAAGAGACTTTAAATCCAACAGTTGCTTTTCTGGTGTGCTGGGGCATCCGGGACTTGCTGTGTAAGGAGAACTGGGCTCTGAGGTTGCCAAGTAGCCTTGGTTTCTGTTGGTAGGTTTCTTGTGCTTGCCTTTCACCATCTGATTATCTCTGGTGTTAGTTGGTCTTGTTGTCTCTGGCTGGAGCTTGCCCCTCCTATGGGCCTGTAAACCTCTGTCTGTACTCCTGGGAGACCAACTCTCTTCTGCCAGGGTCTGTGCACAGAAGGCTGTGGAGCTGTCTGGTTCCCTGCGGCAAATGGCGGCCGGAAGGGAAGACTTATGGGACTTTCGGGGAGGGAGGAAATGGGAAAGGGGAAATCATTCGGAATGTAAATAAAAAAATATAGAAAATTAAAAAGAAAACAGTGAAGGTGGGCCATTACTTGTCTATCAGGCATACACATCTGTTAAAAGGCCAAGGGCTGCATTTTCTACCCCCCAAAGGCTCTCATTTTCTTCAAAATATGTTTACTCTTCACATCATCAGAAAATACTCTCAACTCTGGTATACATCATGTCTCTCAGGAACAATGAAAGCTGTTTTGATTTTTTTTCCTGGAGAAAGCTGCTCAGTATATTATTTAGGGCAGGATAGTACCCAACGTAAGAAATGTTTATTTGTGTCTACCTTTGTCTCTCAGTAGTCAAATTAATGCTGTGCAGTGCCCCAATGCATTTTGTTGTTACCGTGGATTCATTTTTATTGTTCTTACTGTTACCAAAGTTACACCATTCTACAGATCAATAGGAGACTACCACTTGCAACTCTTTCTTGAATCAATGAACTTCTGTTCAAGATGTATAGCCTTCGCATAGGTACAAAACACATTTCCTGGAATAGCATTTTGCCTAGGAACTCTATGTGGGGCGGGCATAACTCCTGTCATATTTTCTTAGAGTGATCCATTTTTATGCTTTTTATCATCACACCTTGATTGCTTAGCATTTCAAAAAACCCCACTGACTAGACAGTTTCAGAAAAATATCTGATGTTCTAAGTGTGATCTATGCTGAATACCTGTCTGGAGAGGATACTCTCTACAGAGAAACACTGCAATATGACGATTCACCTATATGTATGATAGGGTTACACTATCAGAAAAAGTGTATCTGTTAGACATAGAAGAATTGGAAGGTCAATATTTTCAATAAAGTAATGTTTGAAGGCCTTTTACTCTTCAATTATTATGGTAATAGGCCTAGCATCACAAACCTGGCAGATGAGCAGTTATTAAGCATCATATATGCCACACTCTGTATCTATAATAGAGGGTAGAAAAAGCCTCAGTATCTAGTTATGTTATGCATTGGAATGCACCACTGAGATTCCCTACTACACTCTATAACATATTTATGACTTTTTATGAATTATAAAATGGAAACATGCATTGCAGAGGGAATTAAATTTGCTAATGTTCTCCTCCTTTCAGTATTTTTGTCTGGGAAAAATTCAATGATTTATTTTAACAAATTGCTTCTTAAACCAGTGGGGAATATAGAAAATAGGAGTAACAAGCATATGAACCTAGGTGTCCAGAAACTGTTTTGACTTAATGTAGTCAGAACCACAACTTTGATTAATTATTTATTCCCAGTGGTTTGAGTGTAGAGAAGTCTTATCTATGTACCTCCCTAGCATACAATTACACTGAGATTGGGGTTAGAAAATGAGCTTTACTTTGGAAAAACATTCTAATATTTATTTTCTTTCTTGCAATAAAGTCTAGTTACTCAGTAAACTTAGTGACGAGTTGCCAGTGAATTCTTCTAGTCTAGATATGGATTGTTTTGTGCTCTTGGTACCTATCTACAGAGGAATGCAATTGCTGAGTTTTGGTTATGTGAATAAAGCATTAACATCTTGCTTGAGAAAGATTTCATCTTGATTATCTCTGCAGCCTATTTTGCATTCATTTGCTCATATTCTAGATTAATTTCTCACTTTTTATATAGCCAAAATTTTATTACAGTAATATTCACAGTATCTAAGTTACAGAAT
The DNA here is from genome assembly GCA_036184795.1 of Tokudaia tokunoshimensis. Classification (NCBI taxonomy): domain Eukaryota; kingdom Metazoa; phylum Chordata; class Mammalia; order Rodentia; family Muridae; genus Tokudaia; species Tokudaia tokunoshimensis. The sequence continues at coordinate 3,363,396 of BTHU01000022.1, forward strand.
ATACCTGAATGATTTGAGGTTAATTTCTATATCAACTTGTAGAGTACAGCAAATATCTGGATTCATTTGATTAACTATTTATTAGATGTAGATCATGAATAAAATCTCTAGATACCCTGAAACTTGTGCTATGCTTTCCATACTTCTTTTGCTGTATTGTGCAATAAAGGCTCAAGATTGTGGGATCTCTAAATACATTTTTATATGCACAAGAAACATTGAAACTGTGTTGCTTGTGGCCTATAAACATTCTAGTTGAATGTCATGCTTTGTTGTTAGAGTTAGATGCATTCTTTTTGTTAATAGATATTGGAAGATAGTCATGTGTTCCCTCAAAGACTAGCATCAACTCCCAAATGCTCTGCACCTGACAAACAATCTTTGTGAAACACAAGTGAGGACTGTAGAAGAGGTGCTGTGGAGGCACTAACTACAATGTTTCCCATTAGGAATATTCCTCTGCTTTCTGAGCTTTGACATAGGAACAGAAAGGCTTTGAGGGTTCCACATTATAGTGGATGGAATGTAAACTGAGATGGGACATGGACAAAGTTTCTGAGAGGAAGTATTGGAGAACACTAGGAATAGCAAATGAGAGATTCCAGAGAAAGTTTGAAAGTGTTTGATGTGATATATAAGTGTTTCTGGAAGAGCAGTATGTAGTAAGGACAGTTTAATGAAGAATCAAGAAGTACAGATTCTGACACTGAATGTACTAATACTGTAAAGGAGATTACTTGGGTGTGAGTCACTCCAAAATAGTTACTTAGGAATGCCCAATGTAACCCACCCATGTATGAACAGAGCACCTGCAACTGGACTTAATATCAAATTATGTACTGATCTATGTTGATTTTGTCTGATCTTGTTTGATCTCCAAAGCTAAACAGAGTTGGGCCTTATTAGGACTTGTGTGGGAAAAGCTTGAAACCTTAATACTGTGCTGAATGTTAATTAGACATTAAGTGGATATTACTTTAAAATTCATTGGAAAATTTGAGCAGCAAGATATAGATATATATAGAGAGAAGATGTAGAATTATATGTAGATAGAGACATTAAGTTAAAGTATATGTGTCTAAAAGTAGAAATGAGTAATTAGATCTATGAAAGATATACATTGTACATCTTATAATGAAATATATTAAGGTAGTTATCCTGCATGAATATATTGCATACACCTGAAATGGAGAACTTGAAATGGAATCAAATTTGGGCTTCTAGAACATGAGACGTGTTCAGTATAAATGTCAGTATACAATAAACCCTGGGACTTTTCAGAAGACAAATGTGGATGATGAACAGGTTGTGGTCACTAATGCAGGATAGAGCCAGTTAGACACGAGGATAAAGGTGATATGATGAGGTACTGGGGCTGAGAATGTCTCCATTCCTTTTTACATCTGGGAAGTGTAAGCAATGTGAGATGATTATACTAAGGTAGGTCAATGTTTGTGGGTGAACCTCAAAATGATGAAAATTAATGGCTCATTTGTAATGATATTAGTACAATTTCCCATTTTGAGAATGAAGATCAATGCCTAACACAGACAATATTGGTTAGCGTTTTATTTCTTTTATTTTTATTAGGAAAGGACAGTTCATTATAGGAATATGAACTTGATAGTCACATTGCTTCCATGATCAAGAAGCAAAGAATGATGAACTTTGGTGAGCTACTGGATTTGTGCACTTTATTCAGTCTGAGATATATGCCTAGGAATGGAGTGGACCATTTAAAGTTTTCTATAGGTTTAGATTTTTGAAAACCTGTTTTAATAAGGGTTCTCAAATCCTTACCAGACCCAAAAGGATCTGGACCTGTATAGAAGTAGTTTTTTGGGGGGTCATTCTAATTGCCAATGTCAGGATTCCAGCAGTCCAGTTCAGGAATGCCAGGATAACAACAGTTCAGTTCACCAAAGAGGAATTAGCAATGACAGCATGAACAAGCAGAAACAACCAGGCCTCTGCTGGATCAGCATGAGTCAGCAGGAGCAACCAGAACCAGCAGGGATACCAGGAGTTCTCTGTCACGCCTCTCTCAATGAAGTGAATATCAGCTAAGAAGCCAGACCAACGAATACTTTCAGGGCGAGCAACCCAAGTGTGTTCATTGTCTGTTGAGTCCTACTTACAATTTGTCCAAACATTACATGTCCTCTCAGAAGTCTTGCTTCAGCAAAATATCATATAAATCTATTTTAGCAAAATATCTCATGATTCTGCTTCAGCATAATATCACATGAGTCTGCATCTCATGACACAACCAGTGGTCTTAATCCTTAAGAGAGCCTGTTATTGAGACAGTAGTGATACAGCCACTTTGAAAATCAATGTGGAGGTTCTCAAAGCCAGAAATAGATCTATTGCATGGCCAACTATATAACTATTAGTCATATATTAAAAACATTATTTACCACTATAGAGATACTACTTTATCAGTGTTCATTGCTACCATATTCACAAACAGTTGATAAATGGAAATTACCTAGATGTCCAACAACTTATAAAACGATAATTTTAAAAGTGTGTTACATATACAGAGTGGAATTTTAGTGACCTTTACAGAGAAATGAAATTATGACATTTACAGGTAAATAGATCAAGTTGCTAATAATCAATCCAGATCAAGTTCTCTCTCCAATATGGATACCAGTTTGAATCTTTACATTTCTGTGCTTAAATTGGAGTTCCTGTAGAAGTTAGGAAAGTAGAAAAGCTCTTGAGATGGAAGAGCAAGATTTCCAGGTTTGGATGAATAGAAGACCATAGTTGTTATTAAAAAGGAAGGGGGAAATCTGGGGCTGCAAGGGTTTAGTGGGTGTGGCATGAAAGGAAGAGTAAAGGAGTGTTTATGAGGATAAATAACACTAAAAATCTTTAAAAAGGGCCACATGGAAACACATTATTAGAGAAGCTTCCCCCAATATATGCATATATAAACAGAAATGAATGAAATGCAATCTTCTTACAAGATTATCAGGCCCCTTCCAGATATAGCACACTATTGAACAGAGAGGCTATTGCCAGGTGTGGGTTACCCAGCTTTGAGTTGTTTGTCAGCTTAGTCCATAGAAATTCAAAACAAAACTGCTTGTCATCATTACAGTCAGATATGCTCTGGAACTTAACAGTAAGTGAGACCCTATTGCTAAAGAGTCCACATCATCTGAGTCATGGGGACTAGGGAAATGAAATAGTCAATAAGCTTAATCTTTATCAGCAAGCTTTCAAAGTAGTAGAGGATGTGCATGCCTCTGGAGAAGGAAAGAAATCAATAATCTTTTCCAGATGTGATCCTTGTTGACTATAATAATGAATGGGTTATCCAGATATGCCCATTGGTATAACAGCAGCAGGAACATGGTTAGAGAAACCAAGTACTTTCTGATTGGATTGCTCCACAAAAAGGAAACATACCTGTTATTGTTTACTGGGCCAAGAACCCATGGCTAGGTAAGTCCTAGAGTCTATAGGGAAAAGGCTGCTATTTTAATGTTGAACATAATTTATATTTCTATAATTTTTCATGATTTAATAGCATTTTTAAGTTGCTTCTCAGGTACCTATCGTAATACATAAGTAGAATTCTTAATCCTCATCAATAAAGCATCTTCTCTGTAGTAGTAGATATTAATACAAAGATTGCCCATGGGTAAAACTCTATAGTATGAGACATGTGTACTCCTAAGCCCCAAATCTGTATTATACCTTTTTCTCCAAATTCTCAAGGATCATAATGGAAGATGGGGAGTATGTTGCCTGATCTAGGTTGCCAATTTGACTACATCTTGAATTAAATAAAAATCAAACATTTGGGTGCATCTATGAGAACTTTTTCTTTATTTTTAAAAGTGTACTTTCTTTAAGATTATTTATCTAATTTTTATGCATATTAGTACACTGAGATTGTCTTCAGACACACCATAAGAGGGCATCAGATCCCATTATAGATGGTTGTAAGCTACCATGTGGTTGCAGGGAATTGAACTCAAGACCTCTGGAAGTGCAATCAGTGCTCTTAACCTCTGAACCATCTCTCCAGCTCAAGAAATTTTTCTTAATTAAATTATTTGGCATTGATAGACATATTTTAAACTGACTCTTTTAAGGTAGGAGGACTTATCTTTAGTCTGGGACATACCTTCTGTTTGCAGCCTATATAACGGACATGCAATAAGGAAGCTTGCTCTCTTTGCCTGCTTGCTTTCACTTTTGCTGGCATTCCATTGATTCACTGACAATAGAACTTAATTCTTCAGTAATTTGACATATACTAAAATCAACTAAGACTTCCACAATTGTGGATTGCACAATTACTGGATATATATATATATATATATATATATATATATATATATACATATATATATATGATGCAAATATGTTATATACTATATAATAAAATACATAATATATGATATGTGTTAGACGCAATGTGTAATACATATGAGATACATGATTATAATGTTTAATATGTAACATTTAATATATGATATGTGATATACAATATGTGATATGTGATATATGAAATGTGATATACAATATATGATATATATGTTTATTCTTCAAAAGAACACTGACTTATATGGGTGGTTTCATTTTAAGAATAAGAATTAGAGGAGGATTGATGCAAAATAGCATTTCCAAGAAAAGGCAGTACCATTAAACAAGAAATTCTAGCAACTCAAACTGTTCACTTATGATCTGTACAAAATCAAATCAGCCAAAATTCTAGGGTGGAATTTTTAGGCTTCACTTTCATCTGAAGAGTTTTTGGCAAATGATGACTACTGGGCCGAAGTCAGTTTTCATCAGTGAAGCCAGCCATGAAAGTGTATCCACGCCAGTGGAAGGCCCTATACCTATGCACATCCTGGGAGTGATGTTCTACTCTGATGACTTAAAAAGAGTACCTGGCACTGGGAAGTAAAAGAGATTGTGGATATCTGTGAGAAACTGAAGTGGAAACAGTGGCAGAGAATTTGATCAAAACCCCTGGTATAGTTCTATTACAGTTCTGAAGACTAGATGGTAACAGGAACAGAATTGGTATTTGTGTGCTTTCCTAGTTTTTCTCAAAGTTTCATTTATTTATTTATTTATTTATTTATTTATTTATTTATTTATTTATTCATTCATTCATTCACTCATTCATTTATTCATTTTAAAGTATAAGTATATCATTTCTCCCTTTATTTTGCCTCTCTTTAACTGCTCCCTTGAACCTGTGTTTCCTCTCTCTGGAATCTTGATTTCTTTTTCTTTAGTTGTTGTTGATTCCTGAATTTATTTCTAAACATATAAATACAACTCAGTTCATTTAGTGTCACATGCATTTATGTGATTTCAGGGATGTGTCTAAGACACTTGGTATTTGATAACTGATAATAGGCCTCATCCCTGGGAAAGAAAATTTTTCTTGCCTTCTTCATTACCTACTTGACTATAGTGTTGTTTCTGTTTGTTTGCTTTGTTTTGGGTTTTTGCGTTTTTCTTTTTAATGAGTGTCTTATTAGATTTTCCTTTTCCATGATAATAGAAATCACCTTCATTTCAATGTCAATGGAGCCATGCTAGTCAAGAAAACTTCTTTATATCACATGTAGTTGCCTGTGATTTTTTTTTTTTTTGGTTCTTTGCTCATTACAACTTATGAGACCAACCTAGCAAAAAGTAGACAATGTTGTTTCTGTGATTTGTTCAGTAACTTCATGATGTGGTTGTGTATGTTTCTCCACTGAGGCTTGGTGTCTCCCTAAATTCACTCCTGGTACTTATATTGTGCTATATATAGGCGGTTTTGATTGTCTGAATTGGTGAGACAGTAGATGTTATTATGGTATAAAAGAAGTTTGCTGAAGATAAATCAGATTGGTGAGAGACTATGACAACCCTTTCAAACAAGTGTGAGTTACTATTTGCATCTTCCATTTGAGATATTGCAAAAGCTAATAAAATTTAATTTAAAAATCAAAGTTCCCATAGCTTATGTTGTTTCTTCTAGATATCAATTTTGAGCAGAGAAGAGTAAATGGGAGATAATAAAATGTTTGTATCTCTAACTTTTGGAACTCTACAAAACACTGACATTCTCAGATTACCTTTGCCTTTTTTTAAAAAAAAAATTCTTTATTTGTTGTTGTTTCAAAACATGGTTTCTCTTTGTAGCCCTGGCTTTCCTGGAATTCACTTCATAGACCAGGTTGGCTTTGAACTCACAGAGTCCCAAGTGCTGGGATTACTAATGTTCATCACCACTTGGCAAGTCCTATGATTTTATTCTCAGTTCCAGGAGACAGTGAGCAGGTGAATCTCTAGGAGTTCAAAGCCAGTTTGGTCTATATAACAAGTTCTAATCCAGTCAAAACTACTTGGTAAAACCTTGTCTCATAAAAATTATAAAGAAAAGTATGAAGAAGTGAACATCTTGGCAGGGACTTCCACTGGCAGGTCATTCAAGTCTGTGAAGAAGAAGCCAATTCTCATGCACTACCCAACTGTCTTGTTTATAGTGATCGTGGTTCTTTTGCCTCTATAGCTCCCTATGCTCATTGCATGTTCCATTGATCAGATTTGTCTACTTAAAAGGACCAGGGCTACATTAAGGTTTTCCATTCCAAGGACTCTCACTTCCTCCAAACTAGTAAATTGAAGTTACATTTCATGCCCTAGCCAGGACTTTTAAATTGTGGCGTAAATCAATATCCCAAGCAGAAATAAGCCCCTAGCATAGTTTTCAACAATAAAAGGGTCCTGCATAATGTAAAAAATACCATAGTACTTTTCAACCCCACCATTGTATTTCCTATTACAGCCACTGCTGCTCAGTGCTTCACGTTCACTTAGGGTAACAATGATAGATGCCAACCAATTGGGTGCCTGTATGTTTTGAGGTATGATGAATTCCCCTTCTCTCTTGGGTCTAACTAGTTTAAGCTATTGGAGATTGCATAATCAAGATAAAGACAAGGAAATAGATTGGTAATCATGACAGACTTTTGAGATTTGAAAGTCCTAATGATCCTGTCTCCGTGGGTGCAGGTGGAAGGCTTGGATGAAATCTTTGGAAAAGCAGAAGAATTTGAAAGTTGCCCAATATAATATTTAACCAAAAGTATATTTATCTCCCTAGAACTTCATTTTCATATTTCTTCCTACCAAGCTTATATCTGACTCCCAGTTACACATTTCCCCTCTCAGTGGTCAGATTGTATACTGCTGGCAGTTTAAGGGTGACCACTACCTATGTATTTATTAAAACAGAAAAGAGAACGGTTGGCAATGGCACTCAGGTTTCCCCGGGAAGATTAAGAGGCTCTAGTAGAACTTAGTGGCAGAGGCTGGGATCTAAGAGAAAGTGCACTTGATCCTGGCATATCTTTGAGCATTTCCAATACCAGATATAACATCTGCAAAAATATATATAATGATAATAGTATGCCTGCCAATAGTCTAATGAAAATAGTTTTCCACCTTATCACGAAGAGGCTCATATTAAAGGTGAACATATAGGAGAGCCTATCAAAATATGCTTGACATACATTTTCATATGTATCAACGAGGTTAATAATGTCCTTCCCAAACTTACCTACAGTGATGTATATTTTATCAAGGTGTCCATTGCTCTGTGTTAGTTTTACTTGCTTGAAAACTTTTGTGTATTCCTAACTACCTTGTAAATGATACCTTTCTTTGAATTCAAAGGATAGAATGTGACAGGAACCTCTACTGGTGATTGGAAAAGAGTATTATTACAAGTGTAAAGTCTCCAATTCAATAGTTTCTGGGGTAAACTTAACAAAGTCTCTCTGGAGGAAGTTGTCAGCTATTGGTTCCAAGAATGATAATATCAGCCTCTATCATATCTGTTTGTAAGTATTTCAGGAAAAACTCTCTGAGAGAACATTTGACCCTCAGATACAGAGAAATTAGTTTGGGGTGTGTCTATTTGGAATGTTGTTTGCTAGACTATCCAAGCTAGAAAATAAAAAATAAAACCAAAAATACTAGTATGGGGACTCAGCCATGATATTATTGGTTTAGAGTCCCCATTTAAAGAACAATCAAATGGTAGTTCTGTCTCTGGAGTCTCTCAGGTTCATTAAGTAAGTAATGACCATAAAAATCTGGAAGAGTGTGACTTAAGATTGATGACATCATGGTGAATCATCTTGACTTCCAGGAAAGGATTCAGAGTTCTAATTAAGAAAACAAGTGCACGAAAGTCAAAGTATCACAAACACCACAAAAATACAGAGCAGACTCTCCTGAATGAAGAGGAAATCAGAAGTGGTATCAAATCATTTGAGGGCCTGGTGAGATGGCTCAGTGGTTAAGAGCACTGACTACTCTTCTGAAGGTCCTGGGTTCAAATCCCAGTAACCACATGGTGGCTCACAACAATCTGTAATGAGATCTGACACCCTCTTCTGAAGTGTCTGAAGACAGCTACAGAGTACTTACATATAATAAATAAATAAATCAAAAAAAAGGAAAAAGAAAAAAACGAAAAATAAATAAATCTTTAAAAAAAGTCACCTGAGATGGTTTAGATTTTATGTTAGGAACTGATATGTGTTCTCTTGTTCTCTCAAACTTGACTCATTTGGGTTATCACGGGAGATGGCATAATCCAGACAAAGTCAATGAGGTGCTTCTGATTTCCCTCTGGTAGGAAAAAAACCTCACCAATTCTTTGTCTTAGAGGAAGAGAAGAGCCTGAAAGTTGGTCATTTTAAAGATTTAAATAAAAAGCACACTCTTCTAGCGAAAGCCTCTTTAGTCTGTCTTTCCAGTTATCAACCATCTCTCTGATTTCCAGTTCCTCCATAGCCTCCCATAGGGTTCCTATGATTGTTCAATAGATAGATTCTAGTGGCCATCAATCAATATAGACTATTGTCAGTATGTTGGAAGCAAGCAGTAATAAAGGATGAAATGACCAGCCATTGTGTAATTGAATGAAAAGTAGAAATCTGAGTGGGACTGAGGTAGAAGATCCCGTAATGATGATTAATTTACAAAGTCCAGACTGCTAGCTCCTGCTGTACAGTTTCAGCGATGAGGCTGCATAGCCCAAGTTAAAGCATTCACCAAGCCATCTAGAAAGTATGACTCACAGTGGGACAACTATAACAATTGCAGTCATATATATTTGGGTTAGATTTAATCTCATGTTGGTGGTCAGAATCTATGTTTGTTACTGTAAGCCTGGCCAAAGATTTGTGGCAGAAATGTTCTAGATGCCAACAGGTAGCACTTTGGTATTGTTTGTTCATTTAATTTGTTTTGCATACAAAAAATACTTTTTTCAACATTTATATTTTTACCATACTTTACTACTCTTCAGTGTCTAATATGTAGAGGTAAACAATTTACAATGTTTCCCGAATATTGACAAGGTTCCCCAAAGTTAAATTACTTAATATGTGTGATTGTTTTTATGATCTTGTGTTCTAATGTTCAGAAAACTGATAAATATTTATATGACCCCATGTAAGAGTCAGAGAACTTTCCAGAAGAGGTGAGTAGATGACTAAAGGACCTGAAGGAAGTCAGGAAATCTGGTATGCAGTTAATTACGTACATCATGGGTGACCAGTGTCATACACCAGAGATTGTGGTGATTCACAAAATCATTATGACCCAAGGCAGGGTCTCCAACGCAAGTAACAGAAATGACTAAGTTAGGTGTCCTGATAAGGGACTGTTACAGAACCTCAGGGAAGAGTCATGAGATCATCACTTTAGTTGCAGACATTACTTCCTCCTCTGCTCCCAGCCCTCTGGCAAAGCATGTGACCTTAGGAGTGGTATGAGTTCTGGAGAACATTGAGATGATGAGTTCCCCCAAAAAAGGGCTTAAGTAAAGGAATTTTCTTGATTCAGTTGTCAAAATGCAGGGGGGACTCATCAGAGATGCCACTGTCCTCCATTCAGCAGTGCTCCTACAAGCTGATCTTCCCCAATGTTAACCTAAAATACTGCATTATTTTCCAGTGCTGGTTTGCACCATTTCTTTTTGCTTAACATTTTTGCCATATCTGAAGTGGATGGAAAATTGTCTAAGCTGGATAAGTAAGACCTGATAGCTGAGAAACTCTAATTAGTACTTTTAAATTTTATTTTATTTTATTTTTAATGAAAAAATGCTTTTTAATCCCTGCCTTCTTCTCCCTCTAACTCCTTCCTTGTTCCTCCAAATTCATGACCTCCAATTCTCCTATTCCTGATTCCCTCTCAAAATAATAACTTATTTGTCTTTAATCATTATTTTTACTTACACACACATTCACACAATACATTTAAGAACAAATACATAAATAACATTTAAACTTAAAATACTTATGAATTTACAGCAAAATACTACCAGACTTTCAAAGATCTACAACTAATATGTCTTAAATGATTTTTAAAAACAAAACA